>CM053790.1:98634807-99322307 GCA_028749045.1 Cupressus sempervirens
ACATAGATATTTGAACTTCATCAAGAAGTCCTCAATGGTGGGGAAATATGTAGGTGTCAAAGATGTCAATTTTGCATCAAGCTAAAGTGCCTAGAACTCATTCAATGTGCCAAAAAAACATTGGAATTTCATCCAAATAGCCTACAGTGTGGTCAAACCATCAAAGTGAAACATAAGACTATCTGAGGTGTTTAGTGCAATCAATCCCATGGCCTCATCCATTTTATTCTTATGTTGAAGAACCTCAAAAGGGCACATTAGAGTAGGTTTTTTCTCATCCAAACTTGAACATAAGCCTCTTGACTTGAGAAGTCTAGTCATTTGTGCCTTCCAGGTGTGATAGTTGTGCAATGTGAATCGGGTCACAAATGGATCTGACATTGAGAGAAGAAGATGGAAGTAGAAGGGTCTAACACTGAAGTAAATTATAGAAAAGGAATTACCCCCCCACAATTAATAAAGATATCCCTGAAATACCAAGGAAAACAACTATAGAAAGTACAAAAACTTAGAAAAGAACCTAGATTCTAGATGCAGAGAGGGAGGAAATTGAAACCTCTACTTCAACACCAAAAATAGGATTCCAGATCTCTATAGTTTTTTTTTCTAAATTATTTCCATTGTAAGTCCAAAAAATAAATAAAAGAGGCCAAAAAATTTCAGATCTATAATGTCAAACCCTCTTTCTCCTTTTTCTCCAAATATTAAAAAAATGCTCTTCCTCCCAATTGAAGACAAAATCACAGAAAAACTAGGATATTTGTCTCCAAATCATGGCTTCAAAAATACTTCAGCCAAGAATTAGTAGGGAGACTTTGATACCATGTAGGAGTTGATGAAATCCAACTCCATAGCTCACCAAGATCACTAGCATGCAAATAGCTTGCTAAAGAGAAATTGAAGGAGCAAGAGCTTGAAGCAAACAATGGAAGGGAAAATATTTCATAATAGCAAAATGAAATTTTTATGTTAATGAATGAATTTACAATGAGAGAGGGACCAACTATAAAGGCCTCAAGGAAGATTGTAGAACAAGCTAGAAAGTGGTAGAAGATAAGGTTGACAACTAAGCATATGTCCACAAAAATGTGGAACATGCTAGAAGGGAAAAGACTCTCATGTTGTCAACAACTCATCACTACAACTATTAACTACATGCAATAACCTATGTAAGCTTAAGTCAAAGAATAAATAATTAATAAATAATTATTTACTCTAACAACAACAGGCTCCCATAGTTTTAACCAAGATGTAGTTAAAGAAGGACTTGGTTGACAAAGGCAAAGAGAGAATTCCTTCATTGTATCTTAAGAGAAAAAAGTAAAAGGGAAGATTGTTGGTGACATCAATCTGGATGAAGAGATTGTGATCTAAAATTGGGACCAATTCAAACTATCTACTAAGAAAACAGACATTTTAGAAGAATTATAGAAGAAAAGGGCCAAGCAGTAGATGCCAAGGGTAGAGAAAGATAGAAGAAAAGTTTTGAAGGAAATCAAAGAAATATTTATTGATGCTCTATCTATTAATGTATATAAAAAAAAACCCTATCATTGAACAATTGATTGAAATTTTACATAAGTTCAATGAAGAAATAGATAGACAAGAAAAAATCCTTGGGAAAGCTAAAAGGAAGTTTGAAAATAAAGTGCTAGAGAATGTAGCACATAAAGTCAATTAGAACTATCTACTTTAATTTTTGCATTAGAAAATGTTGTCAATAATGTTGTGCCTCTATTTGTAACGTTGAGTGATACGACTAACTATACCAAGGAAATCAAAGATAATCTGGCCTAGATTGATATGGACTTGAAGGATTGTGTAAATCATTTAGCACTCCATTGAATTTCTAGTTCCAATCTTATGAAAATAGTTAGATTTTTTTAAGTTCTCTAGGTAGAGATATTAAGAGATGCAAAAATAAGGAAAACATTAGTAGATACAAAAAGTATGATACTTCCCCACATAGACATTATATAGAAGAGAATGGATCATGCAAGGAAACTAGTGAAGAATATTAACCTATTAATTGTAGATCACATGTTAGAGTTATCATTAGAGCTCTAGATTGATCTACACATTCTAAAAGTGCTATAAGATAACTAGGATAAGACTATGTCTATAGTTCTGAAGGTACACTATGATTTTCTCCCTCATTTTAGAATAAACATGTGATTTTTTTAAAATTTGTAACAAAAAAAGGGGGATAGTATAAACTAAAAGAAGAAAGTATATAGAAATGAAGAAAATATTTACAATAGAAAAATATGTAAAAAGAAGATAAAACCAAACAATTTTGAGAAATCAAAAACTGAGTTTTTAGTTCAAACCACGTTGTAGAGTCTTAATTGCAAATTGAGCTACACAATAGAGTGCACTCAAAAGGGGAGTTTGACTGAAGAATTTTGATTTCAAATTTTTTGGATGATAAGTATTTTTTTCACTAATGCAAAAGTGGTAGATAATAGACCTTATGGCATGACATATTGTCAATTAGTGTGAAAACACTTAGTCATTATGGGAAGTCAATAATGACCAAGATACCAGACACTTGAGTGTTAATCAAGATAATGAATGAACCATGCTAATAGTGTTAACCAAGATTAAAAGAAGCAATGTCAATTGAGTTTTTAGTATCTACCAAGCTCTAGTGTAAACCAAGTCAGTAAAGCATTCTTGTTTCAAAATGATAATCAAGCAGGAAGAGTAGTATGTACTAAGCCAATAGTGTTGGTCAAGTGATTAGTATCAACTGAGCATCTAGTATCAACCGAGTTCCATAGCTAACTTGGTAATTATTTTTGGAACTAATGAATTTGTTACTACCCTATAAAGTAAGTATTTGGATGGATATAAGTATAAAGTACTTTTATTGTCCAAAAAAAAATGTATCATGAGCTAAATAACATTGTATACAAGTGAGTATGAATGGGCTTAATATTTAGAAGGCTACAAGAAGCATAAGGAAACAAAGAGAGTCATCTATAATAGTCAAGTGATCAGTTTGCTTTAAAGGATTTTCATCTTTAAAAAAGTCACATATCAGAGATCAATCCACTAATTTTTCCTAACAGGTACATTAGTCATAAATCCTTAATAGGGTGGACCTAAGAATCTTGTGTAGAAACTCCTAATAGAGTATATACTTAATTTTATTTTATAAATAAATTCACAAGTTGGACCTAACAATCCTTCTTACTCTAAAATAAGTAGATCACCAAAAGTGATCAATTAAAAGCCTTAATAAGCCAACTTTATTACTATAGTAGTGAAGCATTGTGGGTGTCATCCCCACCCTAGTTTTACCTTATAATTGGAGGGTTCCTAGGTTATCAAATATTGTGACATGGTGTTGTTAGTTTATTTCTTTATGTTCCATGCATGAAAGTATATTAGATGACATAACAAAGTCAGTTAAGTGAATGAATTTTTAAGTGGTTCTTGCTTCACCCCTTCGCCCCTTTGAGTTACCTAGTTTGGATTAGACATATAATAGTATTATCATTGACAACACCTCCTATCAGAGTTCTTCCAACAATGGTTGAGCCATTGAAATTGAGTTTCATCCAATCTTCTAGGGGCACGAAAGAGTAGCGAACTATTTTACATCTGGTGATAGCTTTAGAGTTGTCAAATCTTGCAATCTTTAGACTTAATTCCCAAGAATTAGCGAATCTCATATAATGGTCCCTCTAGAAAGGTTTTGATGGGTAATTAAAGGGACTATCCTAGTTATCAAACTAATGGAGATTTTTGTTTAAGAATCAATGAATCTCCCACATACAAAAAATCACCCTCTGACCCTCCATATCAAAGGGACAATGTATGAAGAGGTGTTGAATGGATTTCTACTTGTTATAACATAACACACAATAGTTAGCCAACTAGAATACTCTCCTTTATGGAATATTAATGGTGAGGATTTTCCCGTGTACAGTGATCCACCAAAAGAAATTTATCCTTGGCAGGACCCATAGGTGCCAAACATTTTTCCATTCCCTCGAGTCTTCACCACCCTCAAGACAAAAATTATAAGCAGATTTCACCGTAAAATCTATAGAAGGGGTAAGTTTACATATAAAAGAATTGTAAAATAGGATGGAAGGGATATAAAAACTCTACAACATCTCCTAAAGCTCCATAAGTAGCTTCATTCTAGGATTGCCCTAATTGTAAATTCTAAATTCCATTTTCTATCAAGGGTAATGTAGTTGTGAACTAGGGTACCATATGTTGGAAGCATGGATGATAATGATATTCCTATGGGGGAGTACTATATAAATATGATTAGATCATTATTTTCATGATAAGTTACATTTATAAATGAGTTTTTCATTGATGTCAACATAGTAGTTTTCTATGGTATCTGACAGAAGAACAACAATAAAGATCAAGTTGGTACATATAGATCATTAAGTATTTTCACTATCAAGGTTACTGGGAGATACTAATAAGCATTTAGTATATATAGCTAACCTCAAGAGCTATAAATATTAAGTTTGAATGAAGTTATGTTTTGGTGAAAAACTATTTTGAGATAGAGTTTACATAAGGATGCTCTGGTAAACTTATTATAACTCTTACCAAAGTTGTTATTCTAAGAAGAAAGGTTAAAGATGTGTAAAATACATGTTGGGGATGATGTGACTAAACTCACATGTCATAATATTATACATACAAAAAAAAATTCAAGTTACAAGGAGATTGATTGATGTTATCGCTAAGTATAACATGTTCCTAATGAGATCTTATAATAATTAATTAAGAATGTATAATAGCTAACTTAAGGAATTATTTCATGGATTTGGTATAAAGGATGGACATTTTTCTTTGTTATATATGAACAATTGTATGAAGCAAGAAGTGATGAATAGAAGAGAAACAAGTTGATATGCAAAGGTAAGTAGAGCTGAGTGAAATTGGAGAGAACTTTGTTGCCAAGGTGTTATTATTAGATCCGAGGATTGATATTTGGATATGAGGTTGATGACCTAGTCTACAAGATTTTAGAGTGATTGGTCTAGTTGAAACAATAGAGAAAAGAGGTTAAAGAACAATACAATCAATTATAATTTAGGGAATAGTTGAGACATTAGTTGGATCGTGAAGTTCAGTGGTCCTTTCCTAGAAGCTCTTTGGACAGTAGGTCCTTCTACCTTCTAGCACTCCGAATAGGGTTGGAATATCCTAATAGGGATTAAAAGTCTCTTAACAATGACTCATATCCACTGAATGAGTTTATAGACTCCTAACAGGGTCTATCCTCTAATAAGGAATATATATATATATATATATATATATATATATATATATATATATATCTTTGTGGGCATCATTCCCACCAAGATTTTTCCTCTGATAAAGAGTTTCCCTAGTTAACAAATATGGTGTAATTTTGTATGTGCATCTTGTTATGGTGGTTATTTAATTTTATTGAATGGTTAAGATTAATTAAGGTTAATAAATGTTTTAATTAGATAAATCATTCACCCCCCAACTCCCCTCTCTATTATCTTGGTGGATTATTATTTCTAACAATTGGTATCAAAGTAGTAGGTTCTTGAAGAATAAGCTTGACAACTTTGGGAGATCAGTGGTGAGTAATTATAGAAATAGTAGTCCTAAGTCTGATGGAGGAAATTTTGACACAAAGAAGATAGATCGTCTTAGTGAGAGATCAGAATTGTGTACAAAATTGAGCATTTAGTTTCAAGATAGAGGCACAAGAAAAGATAGATTCAAATCTGAAGAACACATGAAGATAAAGGAAGATATTGATCTTCTTATGAAAAGGGAGCCTAAAAGTATAAAAAAATTTACTTGTTGGACATATAACGAGCTTGGTCATTTTTAATCTACATGCCTTAAGAGAGTAAGAAAAGTGAGAAAGAGTTCATGTTCTGATGAAGATGAAGAATTTAAAACAAGTATGGAAATATTCTTGAATGATTGTGATAATGAGCTTCAATTGGTCAAGGAAAAAAAAGTAGCTAAAGAGATTTAACTTTGGTAACTATTATTGATGACGATGATGAAGAGGATAATTTTTAAATTGATAGATAGAATTTTGAAGTATTCTTTGAGAGTAAAAATGATTTGTAGAAAGGAAGTGAGAAAAGGTAGGAACAAAGTATGGAATCTAGAACTGAGTGAAGAGTTGAGCTAACAACTCTTAAGTATCATAAGAACATGACAAAGAATCATCCACCATAGCATATCATTAGTAGTAGAGATAAAGGTATGATGGAAAGAAGTAGAAATAATGAAGAATTATGTCTAATATCTAAATTATAACCAAAGAATGTAGATGAGGCATGTAAAGATGACTATTGGAAGCAATCTATGAAAGAAGAATTGGATTGGATAGTAAAGAATGAAATATGGGAATTGGTCCTTAGACCAGCAGATAAGAATGTGATAGGAACAAAAAGGGTATTTAGGAGCAAGATTAATTAACAAGGTGAAGTTGTAATGAACAAAGAAAGATTTGTATGTAAAGGTTACTTATAGAAAGAAGGACTAGACTATGAAAAAACCTATGCTCCTATGGAAAGAATTGAAGTACTAAGGTTATTCTTAGCCTATGCAACACATAAAAAAATGAAAGTGTATTAGATGGATGTCAAGTCAGCATTTCAAAATGGAGAACTTGAAGAAGATGTATACAATGAAGAACTTGGAGGTTTTCCTTTAATACATGATAAGGACATGGTATGCAAATTAAAGAAAGGATTGTATGGCTTAAAACAAGCACCCAAAACCTAGTATGCAAGTTTGGACAAGCATTTGACAAAACTTGGATTTAGCAAAGGTATGAAAGACAATAATCTATACTAGAAAGAAATAATAATCTATACTAGAAAGAAATAGATGATGGATTGATGATTTTGGTAATATTTGTTGAGGATATCATATTTAGAGGAAATGATGATGAAAGTGAAAAATTTGCTAAAGTAGTGAAAATAAGATTTGAAATAAGGATTATAGGAGAGATAAAATACTTCCTAGGATTATAGATTGTATAGGATAAAGAAGGAATTTTTATTTCTCAGACAATGTATTTGAAAGATATATTGAAAAGGTTTGGTTTTGAAATATGTAAACTAGTTGGAAGACCTATGATAACTGGACACAAGTTATCTACAAAGGATGAGACACCTACTGTTGATTAGAAGAAGCATAGATCTAAGATTGGAGGATTGTAATCTTTGACTCACACAAGGTTGTATTTAGTGAATGTTGTTGGAATTGTTGAAATATTTTAGGATGATCTCAAACAAGCACATTACGCAGTTGTTAAAATGATATTTAGATATCTGAAGGGGAACAATAGAGTTGAAATTGTGGTATGACAGATCTAATGATTTAACTTTATATTCGTATACTAATGCTAATATTGATGTAGTATGCATGACAAAAAGAGTAGTAGTGGTGGAGCATTCTTTCTTGGAGGAAGATTAATTTCTTGGTTAGGAAAGAAGTATGACTGTATCTCATAGTGTATAGTAGAGGCATAATATGTTGCAATCAAGTTGTTTGAATGAAGCAAATGCTGAAGGATAGAAGGATAGAATTCAATGCACCTATTTTCATATATTGTGATAATGCAAGCATAGTGAATATGCCTAAGAATCCAATGTTGCATTCTAAGACTAAGCACATTTCTATCAAATATCACATGTTGAGAGAGAAAGTTGCAGAAAAGGAAATTATAATGGAGTATGTAAGCACCAAAGATACGATTGTAGATATTTTTAGAAAGCCTCTTCCCAAGGAGACTTTTGAGTGTTTGCAAGGTATGTTAGGGGTTATGCCCCTTCCTACATTAGAGTAGATGATGCAAGAATGCATCAATCTAGTGATACAGAGGACTATTATTTTTCTATAGACTAAATACTAATGCTTCCTATATGGGGGAGTATCTATGATGGACATAGTCATCTAGGACTCCTGATGGATGTTATTTTGAATAGTGTCTTTGGACAATTGAGCAAGTCCAAGACAATTATTGTAGAGATAGATGGTTGTTGAAACCTTTAACATTGATATTAATGGGGGAGAGATTACACCATGAAAAATAGTTTGATATAGATCACATCTAGGTATATCAATGGGGTAGAATGATTGATGTAGAGGATTAAAAATCAAAGGATAACAATCTTTTACATTTGGTATTCTTGGAACTAAATTTTTTTCATCTATTTTGTCATTAATGCCAAAGGGGGAGTTTGTTGGAAGCATAAATGGTAATGATATATCTATGGGAGAGTATGGTAGAAACATGATTAGATCATTATTTTAATGATACAAACTATGTTCATGATCGAGTTTGTCATTCATGTCAATATAGTAGTTTTCTATGCTATCTAATAGAAGAAAAATGATAAATATGAAGTTGGTAAGGACATATCATTGAGTATTTTCACTAGCAAGGTTAATAGGAGATACTACTAAGTATCTAGTATATGCAGCTAACCTCAAGAGCTAAAGATATTTTGTTTGGAAGAAGTTATGAAAGTTTTGGTAAAAATTATTTTGAGATAGAATCTACAGAAGCATGTTCTGGTAAACTTATTATATTTCTTAGGAGAGCTTTTATTCTAAGAAGCAAGGTTAAAGGCATGTAAAAGACATGTTGGTGATGAAATTGCTAAGCTCGCTCATCCTAATATTACATGTACAAAAATTTATTCAAGTTACAAGGTGATTGATTGATGTTATCATTAAGTATAACATGTTCTTAATGAGGTCCTATAATAATTAATTGAGAAGGTCTAATAGCTGACTCAAGCAATTGTTTTATAGATTTGGTGTAAAGGAAGGATATTTTCCTTTGTTATGTATGAATGATTAAATGAAGCAAGATGAGTAGAATGGAAGAGAAACAAGTTGATATGCAAGGATAAGTAGAGTTGAATGAAGTGGGAGAGGACTTCATTCATGTGGTTTTATTTTAAGATCCAAGGTTTGATATTTGGATCCAAGGTTCTAGAGCTTGTCCTCAAGTTCTAATATTGATTGGTCTAGTTGAAAAGGTAAAGGAAAGAGGTTAAAGCATAGTAAAAACAATTATTTTGCAAGGAATAATTGAGAGATTAGTTGTACAGTGAAGTTCAGTGGTCATGTCCTAGAAGTTGTTTGGTCAGTGGGTCCTTTTGCCTTCTATAGCTCCTAAAAAGGGTTAGCACAACTCCTAATAGGGACTCATACGTATTGAATGAGTTTATAGCCTCCTAACAGGGTTCATCCTCTAACAAGTAATATATATCAGTATATCTTTGTTGACATCATTCCATCCGAGTTTTCCCTCCAATCAAGGGTTTCCCTAGTTTAAAAATTTGGTGGAATTGTATATGCGCATCTCGTTATGGTTGTTGAATTTGATTGAATCATTAAAATTAATTAAGGATGATAAATGTTTTAATTGGATAACTAGTTCAACAACACCCCCCCACCCCATCCCCAAGTTAACTTGGTGGACTATTATTTCTAACACCATATTGACTAGTACACAAATCTCTTAGAGGTTGAAACTTGGCGTACATGAGTGGACCATCTTAGAGCCAATGATCCTCCCAAAAGTTGGCATTGTTCCCATTCCCCAAAACCTAGCCAATACCCTTCTTAAGAATTCTATGGTTTTGCAGAATATTATTCCAAATTTTGTATCCCTCTAATATGAGCAATATTTTTTATTTGAGATCGTACATAGTTTTATTTTTCCTGTAGGCTTGCACATTGTTATTCTTGGAACTAATGATCTCTCTCTCTCTCTCTCTCTCTCTCTCTCTCTCTCTCTCTCTCTCTCTCTCTCTCTCTCTCTCTCTCTCTCTCTCTCTCTCACACACACACACACACGCACACACACACACACAAAAACACACACACACACAAGAAATTTTGAATATCTAACATCCTCCTTACAAAAAATGTGATTGATTTTTTAGAAATATTGAAGGACTATGTCAACTGTATCTAGAATATAGGAAATCCTTGATCTATTTTATATGTCATATTACCTTATTTGAGAATTATTTAATTTTAGTTTGGAGTTATTTAATTAATTTTCTATTTTTTTAAAATAAAATATACTATGAATTTCTTGTGTCAAATTCCTAAGCATTATATTTTTCTATAATTTGTTTATTTATCACTAATATTTTATGATCATGATAGTTTTGGAATAAAAAAAATCTATGAATATTGATTTAACCTCCCCTATCCATCTTGGCCCCTCTTTGTATTGATTAAGTTGATAGCCTTTTCCTCCTTGAATAAATTTGATAATATTATTTGGATTTCCCATCAATCTTATGCTAGGAAGTGGTAGAGAATAAAACTAGATAATGAAAAATATCAGGCATTATTCGTTGGTGTTCGATGTGCTAGAAAAAAAAAATGGTGCCCTACAATATAATGTAAACAAAGATAAAATTGGTGCTCGAAAAGATGATACGTTAGCTATTAAAATTAGGTCTATCTTCATAAAAAAATTCTTTCATTTTTAGATCCCCTATTCTATCACTTGGTTTCCTTAAAACACTCATTATGGTATTAGGTGTACATAGCATGCATGCTAAAAAATTAAAAGAAAAAAAATAGATGAAAAATAGAATGAACATATGAAGTGGTAAGATTTTATTCTTCTACCTCTAAGGTTACAACTTCATTTAAATTCTAAATATCACAATATTATCAATGCTAAGTTTTTGGTTTGCATTTTTTCAATAAGATCCACAACTGAAAAATAATTCAAATGAACAAAAATGAGAGAATCATAGTCATCAAATGAGGAAAAAAACCATAGGGATTAGAATAATATGATATAAATTGATAAACTAAAAGAAAACAATGTGTCATTAGGGTAAAAACCATTGATCCTTCACCAAGAAACATATTAGTTCTTACAAATAATAGATCTTAAAAATATTTTTGAACTAACAAAAGGAAGGATGTGTTGTGCTAGAATTCGTATGATTTTTATTTGAGCCCTTACCACCACACTACTTGTCATTCCACATTAAGTCCGTGAACTCCTTTTAGGTTTTAATGACCTCAGCTCTCTCCAACCTAGTAGTTGCTACTAGTGCTAGAGTTGTTTCTGCCTACATGAATGGCCACACCGAACAAACGCTTGTACAATTTTTTCCGCAAGATGCTCCATGAAGTAATTCCTCTCCTGACCTAGTTTTGAATATCTCTACTTTTGAAATTTCTTGTCATTGGGTAGAGACCCAAAACCTTACTAGGTATTTTTTGGGTCACACTCTATCTAAAAGAATGTTGTGTGAATGGGTTACCAAGGCCTACACCCCTCAAGGGATTTGCCTTGAAGGGATTCAAAGCATCACTATGGGATTTTTGCTATTTCATTTTGGTAACCCCTCCCAAGCTGAGGGAATTTTCAACCATGGGCCATGGGCTACGTGCTCATCTTTGTTAGTATTTTAGAGATGGTCTCGAGACTTTTGTGTCTCAAATGACCACAAACTTAGGGTTCCAATTTTGATGGAGTTCCCTGGGTTGCCCATTCCTTGCTAGTCTTTCCTCCTAGAAAATTCCCAAACTATGGGTAAAGTGATTTATGTGGAGTTGGAAAAAAATTTTAATGCCCACCCTCAGTGTAGGGTTTGTGTTGAGGTAAATCTATCTAGGGACCTTAAAGAATTAGTGGAAATCTAGATTGGTGCTACCACCTCTACCCAAAAGGTGCTTTATCTAAACCTCCTAAATTCTTGTTATGACTACCAATCTACTAGCCATAAGATAAAGGATTTTACTCTATGGGTGAAACCACAATAGTGGGTTACACTTTTTTTCCTAAACTAACAATGAACTATGAATTTTCAAGAAAACTTTCACTTTCGGATGCAAATTGTCATTTAACGGTTAGGAATTTGAAGATGAACTAAACTAGAGTCTTTTAGGGTTTTCTATTTAGAATCTAAATATATTTTTAAAAAAAAAAATTGACTTGATTTGATTGAATTATTCTTTCTCCCATGAAAGCTGGTATGTTATCAAAAACCTGGTTTTTAAAAAGTGACATTGTTTTTGACACACATAACTTTTTTTCTACAATAGATATCAATGTGATTATTTCAAATTTAGTTTGTTAACATCCATACAAAAACCATAGAGGTGATCTGATGTTTTTATCCTTAGTATTTCATATTTTATTAGCCTTTAAAGTTGACCTAACATGAATTTGGAGATACATGGCTTTTGACACATGTAACTTATTATATTTTAACCTGATTTCAAAATTTCTTTTTTTGATTGATAGAGGACTTGAATACAAAGACCATAGTTATTTTTCAATTTTTTTTTTCTCTTAGTTACTATTTTTCCATGAGCGTTCAATATAGAGATTTATTTTTTAGAATGAACCTCTATTCAATTCACATGCAAAAACATATACCTAACAAATTCAAAATGTATCAAATTCATAGTCATTAGAAATCTTGTTTAGAGTACTTCTATCATGAAAAATGATATGATTTCAGTGCTCCATCTGGACCTAGTAACTGAGCCTAGAAGCCATGAAAACAATTGAAACTATTATAGAATTTGCAAGAGACATATAGTTTTCTAGTTTCGATAGAAACTAACTTTCTATCAAAATTTTTTACATAGTTTCGATACAAACTATTAATATTTAGTTTCGATAGAAACTAAATAGTTTCTATTGAAACTATTTACGTTGATTTCTATTCTAAATAGTTTTGATCGAAATTATTTAGCTTCTGTAGAAACTATTAAGGACCCTTTTCTTCCATTTACTTAGTTTCGATCAAAACTAGGGTGCGAATTAGTTTTGATAGGAACTATATGGGTACTTTCTATCAAAATTTTTTAGGCAAAAAAATCATCCTTCGCAATTTTGGAGGAATTTCTTCCTCCGAAAAAGTGTAACCCACTATTGTTGGTTCACCCCTACTTGAGTACAATTCCTCTCCGGTCTAGGAAACCAAGTTGGATTTGGCTACTAAAAGAGATGAATGGATAATAGTCATTAAGAAAGGCAAGGGCATTTCTCAGTTAGCCCCTAATGTGGCTCCACCTACTCATATAGCTCCTGAGGTTCCCATGGTCATGTCATCACCTATTTCAAACCCTGCTTCATAGGGAACAAAATAGGTCGAGGTTCAAATTTCTTGGGTCCATGTGCCTCAAGAAAATTCTATGATTTCTTCTTAGTCACTCTATCACTCTCAATGCCATAAAGGTTAGAATGTTGTCTATATTAATGGGGATAAAAGAAGATTCATCTATTTGGGTGACTCTTTGTTTGAATCCCCTATTTTCTTGCAGAACATCTTCTCCTGTCTTGGAGATAAGGATGACATGCAATCTAGTTTATAATGAATTTTCTCTCATGCAATGTGTGGGGCCTAATAGACCTCCCTAGAAAATATATTGTTTGTGAAACTAGGCATAGATTAGGCAATATTGATGTGTCGTGCCTGGAAGAAGTCAAAGTTTCTAAGTTTCTTCTTGACTTAGCCTGTTATGTTATATGGATGGATCATATTAGTTTTTCTTCTCAACATGAAGCTGGTCAAGGTGGTGTAGTCACTCTTCAATCCCCTTGACCTATTCCTTTTTTTATTTCTTGTGGTTCTAACCCCATGCAGAGAATCATTTGTATTTTTCTATCTTTTTAAAATTATTCTTTTGGCATTATCAATGTTTATGCTCCTAATGATGCAATTGAGCATTCACACCTATAGAGGTGCATAGCTAATGATGTGCCACTTTCCACCTAGATATTCTATGGAGATTTCAATACGGTTGAGTTGGCTATTGATAAAGTGGGTCTTCTATCTATTCGATGGTCAGTAAGAGAAAGAGAAGCCTAGTTCTACATGTGGAACAAGCTGGGTCTTTTTTGATACCAATGTTAACTACCATCAGCCTAATGGCTTTTGGTACACTTGATCGAACTTTTGAGAAGGATCTAAGAGGGTTCCCAAAAGGGTGGATTGTGCTATGATTTCTACTGAGTCCTTTTTCTCCTTTTCTCACATGAGTATGCTACCTCTCAATCCTCTTTTTGATGTGACTCTTTCTAACCATTTTCCCATTCATTTTTCCATTAGCTAAAAATTGGCCACTCCTTGAAATTGTAAAACTTAGTTTTACCTTAATACCTCCTTCTTGTCACATCTACCCAATACCTCATATTTTACAAACTTGGAATCTTCAGCCTAGGCCCTAGTCCACTTCTAGGTGGATCCAGTGGTGGAATGATGTCATTTCCCATACTATGATGTTTCTTTGCATTTATGGAAGACAAATGACCACTTACCACAAGAGATCATATGAGGCCACTACAAAAAAATCTTTGTATGGCCATTGAAGCTCTTTCTATGAATCTATTTGACATGGATCTCCAGGTTCAACTTGCCAACCTCTATCACCAAAAGTAGGTTGTAGACAACTATACTTCCCAAGGAGCTTAGCTCAAAACCTCCCTACACTAGCTAGAGGTTGGAGGTCAAGCTTCCAAGGAATTTTTTAATGCATTGATAGCTCACCATTCAATAGTTGGTATCAAACACATCCGGAAGGGTCAACACTCCTTCTATAAGCTTACTGACATCCTCCAAGCTTTTATAAACTAGTATGAAAATGTTTTCACTATAGAAGGCCTATTAGAAGCTCAAAGTCAAGCCTTGTAGGCTTGATTAGATGTCAATCCTAAAAGGTTCACTTAAGAATAATATTCCTTTTATGAGTAGAAGCTCACTTTAGTGAACGTCAAGGAGACTATTTTCTCCATGGAGGATGATAAGGCCCCTAGTTTTGATAATTTCCCTTGTGAATTTTACAAGGCCTTTTGGGAAGACATCAGACTAGACCTGCAAAAGGTCTAGCTGGAAGCCTACAATTCCTACTCTTTGGGGAATATTACCAACAAGGGAAATATCAAGTTCATAACTAAGATAGGAAACCATAAATATATATGTAATTGGAGGCCCATCATCTTGTTAAATGTCTCTTACAAGATCATTACCAAGGCTCTATCTCTTAAAATCTATCATCTTCTTCCTCTAATTATTTTCCCTAACCAAATAGGTTTTATAAAATCCTAGTATATTCTTGATTATATAGTCATTGTGTGGGAAGGGATGGAATAGGCTTGGCACTCCAACCAATAGGTCATATTTTTGAAGATTGATTTTCCCAATACCTATGACTAGATAGAGTGGTCCTTCATTCTTGCAATGCTTCATGCACTTGAGTTTGGCCCTACTTTCCTACAATCAGTCCATATGCTTTTTGGGGATGCCTTTTCTTGCATCTCTATCAATGGCCAATATTCTTGAGCCTTTGGGATTTATTGTTCCATTCAACAAGGCTGTCCTCTGGAACCCTCACTATATGTGTTGTTTGTTGAAGGCTTTGGGTACTTTCTTGCCAATGCCATGTCACAAGGTAGGGTCCATGGTATTTCCCTTTTGGACACCCCTAATTATCTTGTGAATGACCATTTCATGGATGACTCTTTCCTCACTCTCATTAAGGATGAGGATAACATTGCTAATTCTCTATAGTGTCTTGACACCTTTTTTCTTGCCTCCAAGTTTGCTATACAATGGCACAAAACCCTTTGTTATAGGCAATCTTCCCTTCCTAGACCTACTTGGTTTAGGCAATATTAATAGAAATAGCTCTAACATGGTGAGATTTTAATTTTTAGGGCTTCGCTTTTTCCTTCAAGCTTTGGTTGTCAAGCTCTAGAATGTGGTCCTTGCACAGATAGAGAAGAAGTTGGAGTATTGGATCACCAAGCCTCTCTCCCTTATGGTAAAATTCTAGATTTGTTACAAGGTGTTGGCTATCACCCATGTTTACTAGTCTTCCTATTTGGCTCCTTCAAAGGCCTCTTATCTCAAACTTGAGTGTCTGCTATGTGACTTCCTCTAGGCTTTAGATGCTTCTCACCAAGGCTGTCATAGAGTTTCCTAGGATTTCTATTATCTTCCCAAAGAGTCTAGTGGCCTTGGCTTGCTTTCTACCTTGAAGCAAGGTTCTATTCTCTATGCCAAATGGGTTAGCTATGCTCTCACTGGTAATGAATCTTGGAAAAAAATTGTGGCATTGCATCTCTTTAGGATTTCCAATCCACCAACCAACCTAGAACAGGATTTGTTTTTAGACCCTTCTTGTGACCACTAAACCTATTTTGATTCAGAGCACTTTTTTTTCCAAAACCATATGGAAAGCCAATGAAGTTTTTAAGCCTTGGCTTCACTAGGCTAGTGATTGGTTCAGAGATGGGCTCTCTATAAACCAAAACAACCTCTGGTGGTCACCATTATTTCCTATCCAGGTTGTTCCCCAGGCCAAAATGCTTGGGGCTAGTGCTCTGTATTTTTCCAAAAAAGGCATAAGAACCTCTAAAGATCCTTTCTCTAGACTTACTATGAGCTTATGGTCATGGGAGGACATGAAAGTTTAATTTTGGCTCACCCATACAGATCGTCAGACATTTGAT
This sequence comes from Cupressus sempervirens, assembly GCA_028749045.1. Lineage (NCBI taxonomy): Eukaryota > Viridiplantae > Streptophyta > Pinopsida > Cupressales > Cupressaceae > Cupressus > Cupressus sempervirens. The sequence continues at coordinate 98,651,312 of CM053790.1, forward strand.
CTTCTAGTTTCTATGGTGCCTCCCCATATGTTGCATAAACTTTCCATTTAGTCTTCTTTCCCTTGGTGGAAAGAATGGAATTTGTATATAGCCACTTCTATAAATAGTTGCAAGCCTAGGGTTAGGTACCGGTGGCTGGTTCTCCACTTTCCTATGCTCAAAGTTCTCAACCAAAGATGGCATTTGCAATCTTCTCAATGTACTTGGAGCCATAGGTTTTCCACTATGTGGTGAATTTTTACTAAGCCTATAATTGTGCATTTCTACAGGTGTATTATTTTTGAAGGCTTTCCTTTGGACCCTCGGCTATGGCACCTGGGAATTCCTAAACCCTATTACCCTTTTTGTGGTCAACTAGACACTTTTTTTAACTTTGTTTGGTTCTGTAGATAGGCTCAATGTTACTGGAAATGGATCCATGATCTCTTTTTCCCTTTCTACTTAGAACCTTTTTCTTAGCATATGGTTATTTTGGGACACAAAACTCAGCTTCCCTTCAAGTACTCTTAGATTCTGAATGCTTTCAGATTGGAGATCTTATTTAACATTTGGAAATATCACAATTTTGTTATCTTTGCTCATAACACTCTTAACATTAATATTGCTATGTATGCTAAAGCATCTATTTATAATAATGTCATGATCTAGATTCAAGTAGGAGTTGTTGTCACATTGGGGAAATGCCCCATGTACGGTTACTTGTGTTTTCTCAAATTCTGCCTCTAACATTTGTACTCCTTACAATCATCATTGAGGTTGTAGCCACTCTCTTGGAGGCTCTAGTGGTTGGCACCACTCTACCTCACCCTCATAGAGGGTTGGATCAGGGTGGTTCCCTATGGATCCCCCTACTACTCCTATTACTGTTTGCCCCTTAGCTCACTCAGACCCCAAGTTGGTATTCTCTCCACTAAATTTAGCCATTTCTCCTCCCATACCCGAGGGAGAGAAGGAAGATAATAATGTTACTGCTATTGAAGAATGGGCTCCCCTTGAGCCATGCACTCATCCCACCTTTGGGTGGGGATCTAATGATAAGGATCCTCCTACCTCGATTGGCATTGCATTGGTAGCGTAAGGCTTTTTGTTTTGTGTGTGTTTTTCATGAATAGTTGATCTCTAGTCTTGGGCCACATGTACTCGTGGGGTGATCCTATTTCTCCTAGCCCCTTTTTTTGTGAATATGAAACTTTACTATATTATTTTAATATAAGGAAGGGACTATTCATCAAAAAAACAAATTTTGAATTATGTAAGAGCCTAAAAATTGTTGTAGTGTTGGTATCTATAATTTTGTTAGTTTTTTTATATAGGAATTTGATGTATCTATTTGGGGTGAAATATATTTTTATTTAGTCAAATTTAGGTAGAGTTTTTTTCATAGTAATAATATTATAATTTTTATTCAAAAATTTGGAAACACTATTTATCTCCTTTCTAGTTCATTATAGTAAATAATTAGTTTATAAATTAAACTATTATTTACATGGGCCTAAAATCTCTTACATAAATTTTTTATGTTGAGATAATATTTGAAATATTTATTTGTCATTTGAATTTTTGTTTCTATCCTAAGACTTTAAATATTAAATATTTTTTGAAATAGAATCTATTCATTGTTTGACCAAATTTCAGTTATACATAATTCAATTCTTATGTTATTATATTTATAGGTATTAATAATTATAAAACATGCAGAAATCATTTGATAAATTAAGTATAGAGGAACACTCTTACTAATTCAATATACATTACTAACATTTGTAACTACTCATTGATTATTAATTTATTAATTAATAATATAGAAGTGCTCTAAATAATTCAATATAGATGATGTGTACAACTCTCTTTCACTTTTGACAAGTACTCTAAAATGTTTTAAACTTAATATTTATTTTTAAAAATTATAGCATTTTTTTGTATTTGGTATCTCAATGTTTAATCCATTAAAAAAAATAAAGAAGTACACATTTTGGAAAATAAATAAGGATTGTTATATGTTCTACTTTCTCTAATGTCTTAATATTTTTATGCTTTAAAATTGGTATGTAAAGACATTTAAAATTGGTATTTGTAACATTAAAACTCATATTGATGTATTGAGGTCTTACCAATAACATATATTGTCAAATTTGAAGCAATAAAAGTATTGTTAAATTATTTTACAATATCTAATTAAACAAGGAAAATATAAATCTAATTATTATACTAATTTCTATTTATATTTTAAATATATCAATTTCATAATGTGTTTTTGTACATGTGAGAGGGAAATGTTATATAGAGTAATGCTTTGTATGTGCGTGTGCACGTGCACATGCGTATGGAAGTTATATAAAGAAAGGGGTAGATAGGGGTGTTATATAAGAGCGTAGAGAGTCAAAGAAATATCTAAATATAGACAAAAGGATATATGAAAGAAAACTAAGGATAAGTAGGAAAAATTTTAGGCATACAAGTAAATATACAAACTATGTAGGAGTTAAATATACATAGAATTTGTTTTAGAATAAATAGTTGATTATTTTAATATTAAAATGTATAACCTATGAATAAAACTTCTTAAATTTGTGTTTAAAAAAAAAAAACCATTAAATTTCAATGTGTGTGTGTGTGTGTGTGTGTGTGTGTGTGTGTGTGTGTGTGTGTGTGTGTGTGTGTGTGTGAGAGAGAGAGAGAGAGAGAGAGAGAGAGAGATATTGATGTATGCAAGGTAAAAGCATAGATCTATGTCATTGTTTATTATACCAAATATTATTTTTTTCAAATCTCATTTCTCTATCAAAACTCAATTTTTTTCAAAAATGAAAAATACCCTTTTATAGATCTCAGATTCAATATCAACATTATATTTTTTTTTGAGTGTTTTGATTCATTATAATATGTTATAATCTCAAAATAATATAAGTTGATATTTTAACATTTTAAAAAATGCTCCCTCAAAAAAGGACAAAAAATAGTAAATCATATCAAAAAAAATTAAAAATTATATTTATTTCTACAGGAGAGAATCCATTTCATGAATATATAATTTTTTTCAAGAAGGTATAGATTTGATAGTGAAGTTTTGATGGGTGGAAAAAATGGTTGGATTCTGATAAGGTTGAACTTGAGTACTTATAACAAAGAAAATATAAATAAAAAATTATTATTATTATTATTTTCACTAGCTATACATGTCATCTATAAGATATTTTCAAATCAAAACAAAGAAAGATGACTACATAAACTTGTTTGATGGGAACTACACCCTATATTTTTTAAAGTTAAAAAAGGGACTTCAAAATAAAACAAAATAAATAAATTCTTACTCAAAAAAATTATAATAATTACAGGCATAGAATTCATCGAATTCTACACATTTCATTAGTTTACATCATCTTCATATTTTAAACACAAATACCATTTTTTTTGTCATTAATGTTGAATTGTCACATTCTGATAGCTTGTTTCTTTATAAAAGGTGACACAGCTTTGTTCTTTTACCATGCTATACATACATGCCTATGAGGATGAAGATGGGGATCAAAAAACTTGATAAATAGGGATAAATTGATAAAGAGATATGCATATAAAAAATGGAAGATATAGAGGAAGAGGTAAAAAGTTAAAACAATATTATAGGATGGAAAGAAGAAGATAGAGATGTTATCTATAAAAAAAATACTAGTTGTAAGCTTCATATAGGAAATAGTAGTAGGAAGAATGTGGACAAGTAGGGGAAGGGAAGGGGAGGGTAGCAACTAAAATGAATAAGGGAGAGGTAGAAGAGAGAAGTAAATATTAGAATATAAGATAGACACTACAATTGAAAGAATTATGTAAAATATATGGAAGGATGCCAATGAATTCCCTTTTTTTCTTGAGGAAATTCTCACAATAAGATAATCATATTTCTTCACCTTGATTAGGTTGATTTATAGTCTTGATTAGTATATATACATCTATCCATATTATTAGTAAAAAATAATTATTTCTTTTCAATCGCTCTCATTATTAACTATAGGTCATTTGCATTGCTTTGTGTTTCCATTTATTTTGCTTCATTTAAGTATAAAATATTGTCCATACTCTTTCACCTTTACAGATGAGTTCATGATTAGATTAGGTCGTGCTATTCTTATGGATGTACTAAATGGCTCCATATTTATTATACACAGTAAATAAATGAATTATAATGTGTTCTAGACATTGTTGGACAAGGCTGAGTAAGAGTAGTGATTCAATCAACACATGGACTCTTAATTCCATATGACTAAATTTCTTTCTAGTATTTGACATGTATGCAATCTAATAAGCATTCAAGTTTTAGAAACATAGAGATATAAAAATTCATTGATATCCTATTAATCAATAATTTTATTTCTAAATATTGACTAAATCTCACTATGATCTAATATACCAATAAATTTATTAATTTTAGTCAATAAATATATTCTTTAGTTAATAAAAATTTTGGATTGTGGGTCATGGGATTATTTTGGTGCCTTACAAGATAGATGTATTATTCTGGTGATTTCAAGCTCGGGTGATCTTTTTTTAAGTAGTATTTTGTTCTACTTTATGTTAGAAATAGGTGTCTAACCCAAAATAAGATATGGGTGATATTTTACAATCCCAAAGGATGTGACTTTCTAATTTTTATGGTCCTTTATACATTATTTATTGCATGAATACAAAAAGGTTATGAGGTGGCAAGTGGGAAATATTAATTATTTATTTTTCACTTGTGATAATCCCAAGAGTTACCATAAGATAAAGGACCATAATATCATTATGACTAGTTGGCATTTGAGAAAAGGCATTCTTCTCAATTTTTTGTGTATTTCACCTAGTCTTTTTTGTCTCTTAGCTAAGGATATTAGACTAGTTTTGGAATACTTTCTTATTGATCTTGGAGATGATGATACCATAGGGAGTAACAATGGTCACATTGAACCACCAATAATTGAGGAAGTTATCTCAAAGGATAATGTTCTGTGGACTTATCTAAGAGAATGGGATTTTATTTCTTTCATGGAATGCATTGATGGGTGATTGTGAATGGTATGTCATTTGTGTTAGTGTAAATAATTATTTATGAATTATTTATTCTTTTACTTAAGTTTACTTAGGTTAATGCATTTAATTAATAGTTGAAGTTGATGATTTGTTGACAACATGGGAGTTTGTTCCTATTTAAAGTAATACTTATACTCTCACCTTGATTGAGGATATCCCACCTTTTGTGGACGTATGCTTAGTTGTCAACATTATATTCTAGCACTATCCAACTTGTTCTAAAATCTTCCTTGAAGCCTTTATATTCGGGCTCTCTCATTGTATTTCATAACTCATAACTCATTTTGAAGGCATATTGAACATCAATACATTTTTCTTTGTTCTAGAATATCCTCTCTCTATCAGTCCATTTAGTGTTTTTCCAAGCTCCACCTCTTCCTTCTTTCGTTTCCCTTCAGCAGGTTATTTGCATGCAAGTGATCTTGGTCCATATGAAGTTGCATTTCATCAACTTCTACATGGTATCAGAGCCTCCCTGCTGCTTCTTGGTTGAAGGATTTTTGAAGCTGGGATTTGGAGACACGTGACCTAGCTTCTTTATGCTTTTTTCTTCAATTGGGGGGGAAGATCACTTTTTTAGAGCACTTTGGGCCTAAATGGACACTACCATTGAGTTTAGAATGCCCATTATAGTCAGAATCCATATAAAATTTGCCAATTTTGGTGACAGGAACTCCAGAAGGAAAATAATTTTTGCCAAGGCTTGTCGTACGGACTTTAGGTACAATTTTTCAAAAAAATAAAATAAAATTTATTTTAGGCACTAGCACTGGTCGTCCACCACTACACCACCATAGAGCTGCCACTGCATAGCCTAGGTGCCATCGTAGTCAACCACACCACCGTAGTGACACTGCAACCTAGCCATCGCTGGTGGGCCTCCCTCCAAACACCAATAGCCCATAGTGCCACAAATTGTAGCCACCACCACCTGTGGAGACCACCCATCCACCACCCAGTCTGCAGCCCTAAAAGCATAATAGCTTGCATGGATTTTTTGGACGCTTGGCACATTTTCTAGTGAATATGTGGCAGGGGTGCCGCGTTGGCATTTGGCATGTGGTCCCTGCCACATCACGCACTAGCTTTGCATCTTTCCATGTGAAGGCCATGTGGCACTACATAGGTCATCAATTTTAACACAGTAGAATGCTGATGTCACCTTGCATCAACACTTTTGCTAGCACTCTAGTCCCCTTTTGACCTATTCATAATTTTTTGGCCATATCTTGAGAATACAGAGGTATTTTTCCAATCCAAAAGAAGCACTAGAAAGCTTGTTCTTAGATGGAGGCATTTTTGTAGGTTTTTCTAGGTTTTGGTGTAGTTTAGTTTCTTTTTTTTATAATCAAAGTCAAAATTTCTATTTTTTTCTCTAGCAAGCTTTTCTTTTGCATCCTATCTTTGTTTTTTGAAAATGTTATATTTTTGAAAAGCTGGTTTTATCATTTTTTAAAATTGTTTCCTTCAGATTCTACCCCATGCTCTTTCTATCATGTTTTTGGAATTTTCACTTTATAGTGGATAACTTGGGTGTTCCAGGTCTGAGGATCATTTTCATGGCATGGGATCTTTTGTTTTGGGCTGTACTATCTTTGGTATCAACTTTTTTCCTTTTTGATCATTGTAACCATCATTTGTAAGCATGTTTATGCACATGCACTAAGATAAAGTGCCACTCTTTCATTTCAAGTTCATGAACCTTGTTCAAAGATAGTTGTACTAGCACCATTTTATAAAGAACCATGGGGGGATAGTTGTTTGTTTCATTCATGCCCTCTTCCTTTTTCACCCCATGCAGGATTAATGACTATGTCTTTATAGGTGTTTGTACCTCTTCACCTCTCTCATTGTTCTTGGTTCTTTTTGTAGAGGATTTTGGCTCACCTTTTCAGTTTCTTGTCATGTCAACTTGTTTGCATTAAGGGGGATTATTCTATTGTTCTAATGCTTCCTTGTTTCAATGGTTTGATAGTTTGAGCTATGTATTCAATGGTTGATCCTATATACTAGGTAATTGCAGTGGCTAGCTACCTATACATTTCGGTGAGATAGATCATCTACCATATAGACATGCTCGGTTCATGCCTTCTTCTTCCATGGAGGTTCTTTAGATCACTAATTTCTTTCTGATGAAAAAAATTGTGGCTTCTTCATGCTTCAGTGATTCTCTTCATGATCAATCTTTGTTCCTATTTTTTGAGACATTCCTCTGGTTGGAGGCTTCTTTAGTCCTTTACTAGGGCCTTACCTCTTTTTGGGGGAGGGTTTTTCCCATGTGGTTTTCTCTCTTTCCATATTTTCAATGGTTGCATTTCTTTGCATTTTTCATGGGTACCTAACATGGCCTTGTTGTCGGGACCCATTCTGCATCTCATCTCAGTTTTTGTGAGCTTAAGGCATTCCCCTAAGTCGCACTTAAGGGGGAGTGTTAGAGTAAATAATTATTTATTAATTATTTATTCTTTTACTTAAGTTTACTTAGGTTAATGCATTTATTTAATAGTCGTAGTGCATGAGTTGTTGACAACATAGGAGTTTCTTCCTATTTAAAGTCATACTTATCCTCTCAATTTGATCAAAGATATCCCACCTCTTGTGGATGTATTCTTTGTTGTCAACCTTATCTTCTAGCACTTTCCAGCTTGTTCTACAAGCTTCCTTGAGGCCTTTATATTCTGGCTCTCTCATTGTATTTCATAACTCATAACTCATTTTCATAGCATACTAAATAGTAATACATTTTTTTTTTGCAATATCTTCTCTCTCTAAGTCTATTTAGTTTTTTTCAAAGCTCCACCTCTTCCTTATTTGGTTTCCCTTCAATAGGTTATTTGCATGCAGGTGATCTTGGCACACTGTGAAGTTGGCTTTCATCAACTTCTACAATTTGCGTCTAATGGGCAAAATTCATTTTCAATGCCACTAGACATTATCAAGAAGGAAAAAAGAAGAGAAAATAGGTGAGGTTTTCATATGAAGCATGCTTGAGGAAATTATTTAGACCTAACGAGGATTTTGTATGCATCTATTCTGGGTTTTCTTATTTGAAATTTCTAGAGCGTTGGCTTATAGTCTTCTATGCAATAATGAGGTACATGAATCCCAAAGAAAACTATAGGGCGATTTACTATTATCATTTTCCTATCCATAACCATTTTAGGAATAGGGAAATCATTTATTTCCTTACTTATGATTACATTCCATAGAAGATTGGGTTTGGAATGTATTGCCTCTTTAAATTTGACAAAAGCCTTAACCCTCAACTACAAAGGTTGGCCCTATTTCCTCACAAAATCACTACTAATCCCCAAACTTTTTACCCTTTTGAAAAAACCCTTGATGATAAGGAGTCCTCTTTGTTGTTAAGAAGATTAAAATGTAAAAGATAGAGGTCCTAGATGTGGAATAAACTAGACCTATTACCAAGAAGGGAACCTATAGATCTAAGAAGAGACAGGGAGACAAGAAGCCTATTACCCCTCAAGGCCAAGAGGAATTGAATAATTTTGAATCTACTAAGAAAAATGACAAGAAAGGCCATCCTTGAACTCAAAGAAAAACCACTAGGAGAAACTATGGTGAATAGGAGAAAAGTGATATAAGTAGTAAAGACAAAGGACATGATATCATGGTTAGGTGTTATGATAGTCCTATTCCATTACATGTGTCAAAAACCTTTAAAACTAAGACCAATACACATGAGTCTAAAATGGGGGGTGAAATTGAAGATCAAAAGACAATTACCTCCCCTATTAGGAACCTAACTGAGAAAAATATAGAGACTTGGGTTGAGAATCCTATGGAAGGTAATAATTAGAATGGGGTTAATCTTGGGGCCCAGGAAATAGTTGATAAACATCCTCAAGTTAATGGTACTTTATACAAGTTGGAGGAAATCATCACTAGTCTTATCAAGAAGAATGAGGACCTAGAGGAGAAGTTTGATAGGGTGGCTAACTTTTCTATTAATTTTATTCATTCAACTACTACTACCCTTTGTCTTCTACTAACTAGAGAGGATGAGATTAATGACAACAAAGATATTGATAATACTCACTTTCTCTATACCTTCTCGGTGGATGATTGTTTATGGCTCCTTTTTATAGAATCTGAACATTCAAATGAGGGAGAGTTAGCTCTTGGTCCCTTATCTTTTATTTTTGGTTCTTTATGTTTATAGTTTTTTGTCTAGCCCACATGGCGCCTTCTATGAAAAATTACTAGTCTTTGTTTATGCACTAAAACTTAAGTGAAGCTATGTTTAATTGTATGTCTGACAATTGGTTAAGAGGATATTATATTAGTTTTACATATGGTAATATTTTATCTTGGGAGTTTCTTATATTAAGAAAGAGGGTTGGATATGACTTCCTCCTTATTTTTTAGCCTTGTTTTGTTTTCTTTGCATTATTCCCCATTTTTGCTTCATTTTAATATAAAAACCATTTAATTTTGTGAAATACTAACTGTAGACACCCAAAATTTGGCAAAAACTTAAATCATGAAATCCTAATAAAAAAAGACCAAATTAAAGAGAAAATCAAAAGAAACACAATAGACTTTCAAAATAAAAAATCACATTAGGTCATTAATCACCTATCAAATCGACAAGACCTAAATCAACTTTAAATGAGGAAGAAAACAATTCAATTTTGTAAAATAAAATTCAAAAAGGGAGGAAGGAAAAAGACAAATTATTGAAAATAAATCATTTATTAAATCAAGAAAATAATTTTATCCTCACAAGATTGAAAATCTCCCTTTTACGATTTAAAAGAATTTGAAAAATCCCCATATTATCCTCAAAACCAAGTCTGTTGGACTCTTCCTCCTGGCCTTTTATGAGATATTTTGAGTTTCACTTTCACCCCTAGTCAAAAGTGAAAATCCTTGTTCTTACCCCAACCCCCTCTGAAATCCTATAAATAGGAGGGAAAGCTAAGAGACAAGGGACCCAAGTTTCTATGCATCTACACTATAGCCATATTTAGACTCATTGTTTTAGCATTTTCATTGTAGCAATTTCATAGCATTGTTAGAATCATTTTGTGTCATTTTGCATCATTTTGTTTCATTTATTTCTTATTTAGTTCATAGAATGATCATTTCAAGAGCATTTATAGGAGTTTTATTTCACATATAATATGCATTCTAGTCAAATACCTTACATATTTCATTGTAGAACTGCATTTTTAGCAATATCCCATTGTAGAGTTTTCACTAAGATGCTGGTCTGAGAGTTATTTTAGTAGTTGTAGCTAGGTAGACATGAGATGCTTGTAGAGATTAGATTCTAATGATGATAGCTTAGGTCTAGCATAGTTTTTCATCAGTCCATTTGCTTTCTACAGTAAGGTTTCATGAATACGTGTTCTTACTATGTACAAAATGGCACTCACCATGGGGCTAAACTAAAAGCCTTTCTATTTTAAAGATTTTTAGTCTAATCTTTCATTTCTAGTATAGATCCATATTTTTTTGGCTATTCTCTTGTGCAGATCTGATCAAATACAGGTTCTACTACATTTGGGAGACCTCATATCAGTAAGAACAACATTCCAAAGTGTTTCCGAAGCATAGAAGTGTTGGATTTGAGTCTTCCAATTCTTCTACTCTCCATTTCAGTACTTTTGAGAGACATATTAATACTTATGAACTCTATTTTAATGCATTTAATCTTATTGTAGTGCTTACACAGTATTTTGTAATGCATTTGCATTACTCTGTAACACATCTATATATTCTTATAGCACATTTAAATGGTTTTTTAATGCATTTAATCATTTTTGTAGAGCATATAAAGCATCTCATAGCCCATTCAGATTTCCTACAGTGCATTTGCACAATAGAATAGTGGATTTGAGGTTTTCTATGATGCATATGAGCATTTCTATAGTGCATTTGATAAAAGTTGCAGTTCCCTAAATCTAACTCCTAGATCTGAATATCTTTTGTTTATAGGCTCTTCTACATCAAAAAATAAGCTTTCAAATTCGTGATAGTGCACAATAAGAATGAAGACCCTCATAAATTTTCCTTGCCTTTGCTAGCTTCAAATTAGGTAGGTGGACCTTGACTCTTGTCAATTAAAAGTGTGGCATTTCTCAATATTTCAAACATAGTTTAATAAGAATGTTCAATCTCACTCATATGATAAAGAAGTAAGCCTATGCTCTTAACTCCTTCGAGTTGATCAGAATGCCAAACCTTCTATAAAGATGAGGTGGTAGTTGAACAAGAAAACAAACCCACACATAGTCTAATTAGGAGCCCCCCTATCTTCAGTAATATAAGGGCTAGAAATAAATTCTTTGTGTCTATCATGTTTGGAGAGCTAAAACAATAGCGATATGCTCTCACTCTCTCAAGTGATCAGATTCCTAGACCTATTTGTGACTTTCATTTCTTTCTTTTCACTAGGTAGCATAATCTAGCCATAGAAGGGCTACCTCCTAAGTTGCCTTAGCAGGGATAGTGAGAGGGATTGCCCCCAATCTTGCATTCCTAATCGAATGCAAGCCACCTATGTTTGATACATAAAATTCCTCTAATATTCCTACAATGTATTGCACCCAACCTCCCTAGTCTTGGTGGGAAGCTCTCTATTATAGGAGAGGTAAATCTAAACATAGTTGGAATGCTTAGATCCACTAGTCACTAGCTTAGATAACCTTGCTAGGAAGCCATTTTTTTGTTTTCTAGGTGTGTCTAATTTTTCATTTTATTTTGATCTCACCACTATTGTGCTTGGGTTTTTTAAAACTTAATAATAAACACTAGTGCAGATCATAAACCTTCTAGAAAGACAAACCTCAAACCGGTATTGAGAAACCAAGTTTAAAATGAAGACATTGCTGAACAATCCTTTAAATAGCACATATATTGCATTAAAAAAATGCTTCTAAACATTCCTATAACACTTATGACCATTTTTATAATGCATACACCTATAAAAAAACACATTTGATACTTCAAATAACACATCTGATTAAGGAAACAATGTGTCTGAAAGTTAAAATTGCACATCTGAGAACTGAAATAGCATATGTGAGCAAAAAAATTGCATTTGATAACCAAATAGCACATTTGAACATTCTTGTGATGCATTTGAGCAAAAATATGAAACAAAGATCATCTACAAAAGGTATACTTGCAAACAAACAATAAATTTGGATACCCTTTTTTGTGCTGGTATTTACAGAGTCTAAATTTTTTTGTGTCTGACTGAAAATGTCTTTTGAAAATATGAAAAGTAGCATCATCATTGACCCAAATAGTTACCATTACATCACTTTGCACATCAAGACAGGAACATTTAGAAATGCACATCTATACCTAACTTCATGAAAGTAGACCTTATCCTATCAATATTGGCAAACACCCTATCAAATTTAGCTTGTTGCTACAAACAAACCAAGGTCAATGAAAACTTTCACTTTTGTAAAAATGCCTAAGAACTAAAAGAATACAACTCACCTTTCATACCACCACACAAAAAAAGTGTATCAAAAAACCAGAAATAGTCACCCATATAAGTAAGTGCTAGGATCAGAAGTAGAACCATCAAACACACAGAACCTCTAAGCCCCCTAAAATCTATCGCAACAATAGATTGCACAGAGAAAAAATTTACTCTTGAGTCTCCCTTATTTGATCAAAATTTGGAATCCCTAGCCACAATGGGCTCATTTCACACATGGGATGGCAAAAGCATTAAATCTAAAATTGAATATTTTCAGCAAAATCCCAAACTTGTCGAGATCATGGACAAGATTCTAGAAAAACACAAAGAATGATACATACTCACATTAGCATAATAAGTTCCAAAATTGCCATCTAATTTTGATGTGACAAACTTGAAATGAGATGAAGAAGAATCACCTTTAGATGTAGTCACACAAAAATTCCAATACTTACAAATAGAAATGGAAAACACAACCCATGGAGTTTAACCTTGAAAAGGTGTGTCCCCTACCATTCAATAAAAAGATTACCTTCACATCATTTTCTCAAAATGTGTAGATACCAAAGTATGATAAATAGTTTGGCATGTTGGATCCATGAGATCACTTGATGCAATTCTATACACTAAGTATGGAGTTTTTACATGACACAACATACCTCATGCCTCTATTTCCTAAGAGCCCCAAGAGACAAGCTATGGAGTGGTTCTCCAAACTGCCCTCCAATATTAAAACCTTCGATCAATTGGACTCCATTTTTATCAACCAATATTCTTATAACATTGAAAGAGAGGTTACAATGATTGATATATGTAAGACAAAAGAACTCCCAGGGGAATCATTTAAGACCTTCCTACAATAGTGGAGGCACATGTTTGCTAAATATCATAGAGAAATACTAGATAACGAGAAGCCAAATATCTTCATCAATAGTCTCTCAAAACTGATGAATTATTGGCTCCAACTCTAAGGGCCTAAATATTTTAAAACCACTTTAGAAAATGTGGCTAAAGTGGAAGAAATATTGGTAAAAAATGAGATAATTAAATTATCTAAAGACACTAAAGTTTTCTCCAATAATTACACACAAATGCACAATTTGTCTGATTGGTCCATAGACAAACAAAATTGTGGTGGAGAAACAATAATAAAAATATCACAAAATGATGGGGTATTTCAAGCCAATCATGTCAAAACTCAAACTCAACCTCCTTTAAATCAATTGGGTTCCAATGTCAAAACTCAAGAAAACAATGCTTGCCTGTTTTACCGATGTAACACAAAGACTCCCTCTACATCTAACCAACAAGTTGCTTACAATCAAGCTCCTCCACCATAAAGATATCAATCTTATGATATACCTAAGGAGTATGCACCCAGAGGGGTGTCCTATGAGAGTGCTTCACAAAGATTCTTGGCTAATGACCTCATTATGTTACTCAAGGCTAAACCATATGAATCACAAGTCAAGCCGAAATGGTGGAACAAGAAACACACTTGTGCCTATCATCAGAACCAAGGGCACCTAACAAACAATTCCCTCACCCTTAAGGGGGTCATCCAAAAGTTAATAAATGATTAAACCATTGAAGTAAACAATCTCATTAATAATGTCAAAATGCACCTCCACAAACCAAGGTTAATTGTGTGCAACATTACAATAATACGATTAGCATGATTTTTGGATTTGATGACACTATAAATGTCATCATAATTAAAGTTAAAAATAAAAATAGTCCTCAAAAATCATCACCAGAGGTCAAGCCTCCATAATTATTCTACTAGGAGCAATGGCAAATACTGACCGAGCAGCTCCAAGTTCCTCCATGCCCAAGTATAACATAGTTAACCAATTGCTCAAGATTCTAGCTCACATCTCCATTTTTGAATTACCGCAAATCTTCCTAAAGCATAAAGAGATACTCACTAAAGCCTTAGTGTCAAATGACCTAGATGTGAGTAGATTACAAAACATGGTCAGTAATTTGGTTGCTCATCACTGTGTGTCTTCTTCAACTAAAGATGATATGTCTATCATACAGCCACAAAATTCTCCCTTGCAAATAGAAGAATTCATCCATAGGAATCAAGTTAAAAGGGCATTGGTCAATGGTGGGGCTGGCCTAAATATCTACATACTCAGTTTAGTGAAAGCTCATGGGTAAGTAGAGGATGTTGTTGACCCAAGAAAAAATATTACCATCATGGCCTATGATGATGAAGAAAGGTCCTCCAAAGGCATGGTCATATTATCAATCAAAGTAGAGCTGGTCATGATAGAAACTATCTATCAGCTCTTAGACCTACAATTAACCTATAACATCATACTAGAAAGACCATGGATACATGAAATGCAAGCTGTTCCCTTGACCTACCACAAGTTCCTTAAATTTCCATAAATGGGTCAAGAGATAACCATACTTAGAGATCAACACTTTGCCCAGTATTGTAACTCACTTATCCTTCATAACAGAGAAGAAACTGATACACCAACAGATTCCAATAGTTAGCCAATAGTTATGGGCACTTCATAGCTAAATAACCAAATGGGAAACCTCTTATCAACATCAACCAAGGGTTAATAGAAAGTGGCTTTTTCAGGTCCTTCTACTCCTTCACAACCATCATCATGAAAAGATCCCAAACAACTACACTATGAATAAATGTATAAACTGATGAAGGAATTTGATAGAAAATGTAAGTTGCACCGTAAAGGGGTAGGTGAGTACTTAGTCTTCCTATTTGATGCTCCACTTTATTTGAGGTCTCATAGAAAATTGACTTCCACCAAACCATGTCATGCACATTTTGTCAAAGCAAGTAGCACACCTCCAAACCTAGTGGAAGAAATTAGTCAATAGAAAATTATCATCTTCTCCCACCTACATGGGAAAGGCTTTGATCTAATCAAAAAGATGGGATACAAGGGAGATAGTCTCTTAGGGAAAAGGAAAGGAATCATTGAACCTTTGATGGCATAGTTCAAATCCAATAAATCTAAAATAAGGGTAGGGTATGATGGACAAGACAAAGAGAAAACATTTTCTACCTTGGCGTGGGTACCCAAACCAAAGGACAGTTATACCTCAATAAAAATAGATGACATAAATAAGAAGAACCACCCATAAATACAACCAATAACAAAGAAAATGATTATTCTACTAAGTGGTAATTTGAGTCACTATCTGAGGAATCTCTCCATGATAAAGAATGGGATGTTGTCCACATACCCACCCCGAATAGTTTGGCTATGGAAAGAACAATTCATAGTTGAAAATCCACTTCACCAAGAAATAGAATACATCAGGGAAACTAAGAAGATGATGAACACATTGAAGGGTTTCACTTTCAAACTTTATTCCCTGACTTCTTTCTAGTAGAGGTCAAAGATGATTACTAGAAGCCTCTCAAAAGCTCTACTTTCCCTTACACTCTAGAAGAAGTCCATGTGATAGATCTGGCAGATACAACATATGAGCCATCTAAAAAAGTTATATCTTTAAACCTATTTGAGCCCTTCCCATACTATGAATTGCTTTCCCTAGTTTTTCACAAGCTCAATAACTGGGATACAACCAAAAATCATCACCTTCCTCATTTTGACACCAACTATGAAGTTTTCATTTACCTTAAAATGGTTGAACCATCTTGTCAATGAAGAACAAAAGAAGATCATATAGTCGGGTTGGGTATCAATCACCTCAATCACACTAGAGTAGGGCAAGCATCCCACAACCTTATTGACCACCACCAAGTTGTCGCTAATCTTGATGAAAAAATGGAAATAAATAGAAGTGGTGTATCGTAAGATGAAAACCCAACTATGGAACTCATAGATGGGGTAATTGATGCCTCACTTGGACATTTTGAGGAGTGATCTTCTATTTTGATTGAGCCTATAGAACCAACCAACATCAACACAGAACAAGAACCAAAGGTCATTTATTTGGCATAATCCTTGAGTCCAAAAGAAAAGATGACATTCATTGAATTCTTCAAAGAAAGAAAGATAAATTTTGCATGGTCCTATGTGGACATGCCTAGCTTAGACCCAACCTTAATCCTCTAGCATCTTAATATATCTCTAGAGGTTAAGCCAATGAAAGAAAACCACAAAAAGATGCATCCTCATATAGGCCTATTAGTGAAAGTAGAATTGGAAAAATTAATCAGTACCAACTTCATCTAGCCCCTAGTGTATGCATCATGGATCTCTAACATTGTTTGAATATCAAAGAAGAATGGAAGCTTATGCATGTGTATCGACCTCTAGGATTTAAACACAGCGTGCCCTAAAGATGACTTTCCTCTCCCTAATATCAACACCATTATCAATCTCACAATAGGCCATTCCATTCTAGGTCAAAAAATCATGAGAAAACAAATTTTACTTGTGCATGGGGCACATTTTGTTGGAATGTAATGCCTTTTGGGTTAAAGAACACTGGGGCCACCTATCAATGGGCCATGACCACTATCTTTCATGATATCATGCATATCTTCATGGAAGACTATGTAGATGACATTCTTGCTAAATCCCATATTCAAGAAGAGCATCTTCCCATATTGGCCAGAATATTCACCCAACTAGAAGCATTTAAGGTTAGACTCAATCACAAGAAATGCACTTTTGGCATCAAATTAGGCAATCTCCGAGGATATAGTGTCGCAGCTAAAGGGATAGAATTAGTTAACCTTGAGAAGGTACAAGCCATAATTAGTATACAACCTCCAAAGAACCTAAATTAGTTATGCTCTCTTTAGGGTAGGCTTCAATTAGTGCATCGGTTCATTTCTCAATTGGTGAAAAAGTGTATACTTTTCACATAGTTGCTACATAAAGACATAAATTTTAAGTGGGATGATCAATCTATGAAGGCCTTTGAAAAAATTAAAACCTATTTGATGAATCTGACTATGTTGGTACCTCCGGTATTACAAAAACCATTACTATTGTATATTTCTATACTGGATAAGTCAATTGGAGCCCTCTTGGTGCAAGAAAATGACCAAGGAAAAGAATGAGCCATTTACTACATCAGTCACACCTTAGTCAACTATGAGCTTAATTATTTGTTAATTTTTTCTTTCGAAAAACTATGTCATTATCTCTTGACACACAAAGTCAAGCTCATTTCCAAGATTGATCCTTTCAAATACCTTCTTAGCAAGACAACATTAATGGGTAGACTAGCTAAATGGGTAATGATCTTAAGTAAGTTTGACATTGAGTATGTGGGTAGGAAGGCAATAAAAGGATAGGCCATTGTTGATCAATTAGCAGATGCATCTATAAAAAGTTCCTATCCTATCTTAGTTGACTTCCCTAATATGCACATCCTTCAAGCAGAGCCAGTAACATGGAATTTTTTTTTTATGCTTCCTACACACACCATGGGTTGGGCGCTAGTATTTTTTTTATTACACCACTTGGTGTTACCATCCCCAAATCTTACAAACTGCTCTTCGCTTGCACCAACAACATGGCTGAATATGAAGCTTTGGTCTTGGCTCTCAAGTTGTATTTGGAATGGAAATTGATGGCCCTAGAAGTTCATGGAGACTCCCAGTTAGTCATCAATCAAGTTATAGATACTTATCAAACAAAAGATGAAAAATTGTTTCCTTATAAACATATAGTCGACACACTTAAGGCATGTTTTGTTGACATTACTTTTGATCAAATTTCCAAAGAAATAAATAGAGTAGCAGATGCTATGGCCACCTTGGCCTCCTTACTTTAGCTTTCAGAATAACACAAGTTGTATGAGTTCCTAGTGGAAGAGGTGGTTCAACTCACATTTACTCAACCTGATTCCCTTATCATTTTCCATCTAAATGCCCCCAATTCCCTTTGATATAGTCCCATTAGATCACTTACCTCCATGATAACACCATCCCATCTAACCTCTCACATAACCAAAAATGAAATTTCATTTTCCAAGCCTCCCCTTACACCTTGGTGGTTGATACATTGTATAGAAAAGGTCTTGAAAATACTTTATTTAGGTGTCTCAAAAAGGATAAGCCTAGAGTCACTCTACAAGAAGTCCATGCAGGAATTTGTAGGTCACACTCCAGTGGGTTCACATTAGCCAAGAAGATTCTTAGAATGGGCTATTTCTAGCCAACCATGGAAAATGATTCTATTGATTTTGTCAAAAGCTATAAAAAATGCCAAATACATGGTAACCTTATTCATACGCCATCCCATGACCTAAATCCTTTGGCCATGACATGGCCTTTCTATTAGTGTGGTTTTGATTTGATTGGAGCCTTCCATCCACCCTCCTCCAGTGGACATAAATGTATTATCACCACCACCAAATACTTCACTAAGTGGGTCAAAGCAGCACCACTTGCTAACTCTACAAGAAAACAAATCTCCTCTTTCATTCTCAACCATATAATTTGTCGCTTTGGTATACCTCATGCAATTCTAATAGATAATGCCTTGTACTTTAAAAACCAAAGAATTGATAAATTATGTAAAAATTTTCATATTATACACCATTATTCATCAATTTACTATCCCCGAGTCAATGGCCAAGTAGAAGCTACCAACTAAACTATCATCAACATCCTCAAGAAAATAGTCAATGATACTGGTGGGGATTGCAATTTATAGTTAAACCCCACCCTTTGGGCCTACAAGATGAGTGTTAGGATGCCTACTGGTTCAACACCATTCTCTTTGGTTTATGGATGTGAAGCTATTCTCCCTTTAGAGGTTGAGGTCCCATCCTTGAGAGTTACTCTTCAAGACATCCTATCAGATGATGATTACAGAGTGGCCTATCTAGAATAGCTAGAATTGTTAGACAAACATCAGCATACAACCCATGAGCATCTCAAAGTAAATCAAAATAGATTATTAAGGCATTATAATGAAAGGTTCAAACCTCATGTCTTTCAGATTGGTGACCTAGTGCTTAGAGAAAACCTCAAGAACCAAGAAACAAGAGCAAAAGAAAGGGAAATGGGAGGCCAACTGGATTGGTTCTTACCTTATCAGAATCCTTTGGGACTGGTAGCGACTAACTTTTAGATTGTCATGGTATAGAATTAGTAGAGCCTATTAATAGCATCCATCTCAAATGGTTTTATGTCTAAAAGCTTTGAGAAAAACATCAAAAATACCAAAAAAAAAAAATTGGTACAAAAAAAGTGAGAACACCACTTTTGGTTTGAAAAGAGGTGAGAGATAGTGCTTTTGGACTTCCCTAAACAACACAAGGCCTTCAATGTTGAAAAGGGGCTATAGTTAAATGGTTGATGGTCTGTCTTTGAGATAAATTTTGGTTTTTTGTAGCTTCTCATTACAATTAATAGAAGATAGGAATAACAGAAAGGGGTAGCATTTATAGTTGAATTATTTGGAAACATTTCGAAGAAAATTATTTGTTTATGTGGGGTTGATAAGCTTATAGCCTAGACTAGAGTAGTCTATCAGGTTGGTATTCATTTTGTAATTAATTTCACACATACCCCATGAAGAAACATTTGTGGGTTACAGTTCTAAGGTCAATTGGCATCAAATGTGGGTTCATAGTAGCACAAATAATCAGTATGGCAGCAACATTAAAGAAAGGGAAATAGAGCTTATAACTACAATAATAATAACAATAACAAGAGCAAATCAAAGCCCTTTTCCTTGATTGAATGTACACAGCAGTGGAAACAACTAGTATGACAACAACAATTGGGAGCACCACAAATTCAACAACACAGCGAGTATGATTATGTATTGAGATACCATAGACATGAATTGTAGGAAAATCAATGCACATCTTTTCCATCCACCTTGCCCAATGATCTACAATATTTATTTTAGCCCTAAGTCAACCCATTTGGCATCATAAATTCCTTCATGGACTCTTTATGTACCTCACATGGGCCTGGTTGCCCCCGTATTCCACCAAATCTCACTCACATCCTTTGTGTCACCCCCACAAACACAAAACTTATCCAAAATTACCAAAAAATTCAAATGTCATCTAAAAATGCCAAAAAAAAATCCAAAAATAGCTTAAAACTACCAAAAAAATGCAAAAAAATTCACAATTAGCCCACAACATTCAAAACAGGGACAATTCCTATCAACAACACCCAAAAATTCCTGTCAATTTCTCAATCTGGCTATACAACAAGACATCAGCTCCTAACATGCCCCATTAATATTAAGGAAAAGCATGGTAATGTCTTGAAACATTTTGTAGGACTTTGGAAAATCTAGCACAATGTGGATAGCATAAGAGATGCCATTGTATCCCTCCTCTTGTCCTGAGAAACAATTCCTCGCACACCATTAGTCTTATTTAAGTTGCAGTGGCCACGATTAGTCTAGCCTTCTTGAACAAATATGTCAATGCTATCTTGAAAGGCTAGATATCCATCAGACTCTTTTATCCTCACTCAACCAAGAGGCACATAATAAGTAGGCATAAGTATGCGAGCTTGGCTTACCCCTCTAGCACCTTTTTCAAGGCCCATGCATCCTTTTTGGACCCCCCTGTGCCTTTTTAGGCCCCTCTAGCATCTTTTTCAAGGCCCATGTATCCTTTTTAGACCCCTTTTGGTGCCTTTTTAGGCCCAAAGATACTTTTTAGGTCCCTCTAGCACCTTTTTCAAGGCCCATGCATCCTTTTTTGACCCCCTTTAGCACCTTTTCAGGTCCAAAGCAACTTTCTAGGCTCGTCTAGTGCCTTTTTCAAGACCTATACATCATTTTTGGACCCCTTCAATGCCTTTTAGGCCCAAAGCACCATTTTAGGCCCCTCTAGCACAGTTTTCAAGGCCCATGTGCCCTTTTTCAATCCCTCCAATGTCTTTTTAGGCCCAAAGCACCTTTTATAGTCCCTGTTTTACCATTTTTCTCAACCCTCAATGCCTTTTAGGCCCTTAACACTCCTTTCCCAAGTTAAAAGATCTTTTCAAGGCCCCATTTTGTATACTTTAGACCAACGTGTCCTCTTTTGGGCCCCAAACACCTTTTCATAGGCCTCAAGAATGTCGGTCTCATCACACACCTAGAGAAACATCCTCTTGTTGGCATTATTATTCTTTTTAGTGGTTCTTCATATACACACAAACATTCTTGGTAACTCATCATGGTTATCCTCACTATATGGATGGTATTGTTCCAATTTTTATGACAGTTAAACCATTCCAACATTTATTACAAAAATACAAAAACATCCAAATATTTTCCACACATCCCAAAAACATTTAAATATTCCAAAAAATCACAAAAACATTTAAATATTCAAGAAAATCCCAAAAAAATTTAAATATTCAAAAAAATCACAAAAACATTCAAATATATTTTAAAAATACCAAAAATACACATGACAATGTATTATAATCAACGTTAGTTGCCGCAATAGAAAACACCAACTTTTTGTTCACCTACAATAGCATTAACTACATTACACGCAACAATGTCTAGGGGAACATTTATTTTGGCCTCCCAGGGGAGGTGGCACAATAGGGTGTCCAATCAATGGTGTCTCTTCTAGCCTAGCTCTAGATGAAGAAGCTCATGGTGTCAATTGCCTACATGTCTCTACCACGTCCATAGGAATTGGAAACCTTCCATCACATATTTGTGCATTTAATAAATTTGTAAATTCTTTATCTATAAACTACATCTCTCACTAATTTTGATGTGGGAAGGCCTGATATTAACATCCCATCCAATAAGCAGCTTCTCGGTGTACCTTGGCCATTTAGCATATTTCCATGAACACACTCTCCACCAACTTACTTACCCCTTGTGCAATGATAGCTCATTGGGTTGCATCTCGCTCCTGTTGCATTTTATTGGTCATCATTTGCCAACACTCCACATTCAATTTACCTCACCCAAATGCTATTGTAGCTTCCTCACCTTTCCCTCACTTAACGCTATCCACTCCTACAACTTTAACACTAAGGAGTTTGCCTTCACAATTTCCTCTCTAAATGACTTAGATTATGACTTCAATAATACTAGCTCATTCTGTGCACTCTCCAAACTTACCTGTGCCATCTTCATTGATTGTTGCAACCAATGGGACTTTGATTGTTCGGCCTGCATTTATGCATCACTTCCCTCCACTCATGCATGTTTCACATGCAACTCCATCTCTATGGATTACACTCACACCCGCTCTACGTCTATCATCACCTATAGTCACTTTGCCTCTATTTGTACTCCATCCTCTTGAGCCTTCTTGATCAATACTAGAAAAAATGCAACCTCCTATTTTTTGTTCTCTGCTTGCACTCTCTCTATTGCCAATAGTTTCCATAATCCTTCCATGTCCCTTGATGCTTGATCACTATCTCCCACCTCTAGCTGTGGCTGCCCCATGTTTACAACACTCACTACCCCTTCTGTTGGACCTCATCCCAACATCCTGAGGCTAATCCACTATCATGTTCCACTCAATACTTCACCACAACTAACACCCCCCACACCCTTCACAGTTTCTCCCACATACTTTTCAGGAGATGCTATGGCCACCTTGGCCTCCTTACTTCAGCTCTTGGAATAGCACAAGAAGTATGAGTTCCTAGTGGAAGAGGTGGTTCAACCCATGTTTACTCAACTTGATTCCCTTATCATTTTCCATCTAAATGCCCTTAATTGCATTTAGTATGGTCCCATTATCACATACCTCCATGATAAGACCATCTTGTCTACCCTCTCATGTAACCAAAAATAAAATTTCATTCACCAAGCCTCTCGTTACACCTTGGTGGCTGATATGCTATATAGGAAAGGTCTTGATGGTACTTTATTTAGGTGTCTTGAAAAGGATGAATCTAGAATTTCTCTGCAAGAAGTCCATGTAGGAATTTGTGGGTCACACTCTAGTGGGTTCACATTAGCCAAGAAGATTAGTAAGAGTTATTGAAGCATCAATTTTTTGAAATCATTTTATTTATTTAGTAATTGGATACTAACTAGTACAAAACATTGATTTCATAGACATTTCTAATTAAAAAGTGTGAGACCATATATAACTTAGCTAGAATTTTTTTATCAAGATCATATGCTAGAAATACCCAAATTCAATCATTTTGATAAGTTAGCCTGAAAGGTGACTCAACTTTGTTCTTTTACCCTAACATGGTACCACAGCCTTGCATCTAAAGCTACTCACTCTTGTTTGACAAATTTGAAGCTTTTGATGGATTTGAAGGATTTAGAGACATTTTTGGTTGGATATGTAGAGGAGCTTCTATTCAGACCACTTTGGGCCTAAATAGACCTCATAATTTGCAGTACATCAAATTTTTTTAGACCAAAGGCATCTAAACTCTTGGCACACAAATTGTGGTGAAATTTTTTATAAAAATTTTCTTCTTTGTATTAGATTGGTTTTTACAATTGAGTTTTAACACACTTAACCACTTTTCATATAGAAGCTAAGTATGATATATATGCCAAGCTACAATATGTGTCGAGCTAGAATTTCAATAGGTTTCAAGTAATCTTCAGGTGCTAAGCAATCTTCAAGTGTCGAGCATCCTTTAGGTACCAAGTGAAGATCAAGAGCTAAGTGACTGTGCATGCCAAGTGAACCATATGAGTTGAGCGATATACAAGTGCTGAGTCATAGTTGATGCTGAGTAATCTAGAATGAAATAGGTGTTTAGCAAACTAGAATCATAAATTTGCCAAGCATTAGTAATCCATTATGTCTTGAGTAACACAAAATCAACATTTGAGTTTGTGCCTTAACAAACTTAGATGTAAATCATTTTTTGAGCTAACATGGAAGGATCTTGAAGGATATTAAAGATAAGAATGAACCTTTTATATTTCCTATGCAATCTACATGCAACCAATAAGAAAAATGGAGAAGGCATGCAACCAATAAGAAAAGTGCAAGGAATAGCGAGAAATAAAGATTCAATATGGATCCTAGATCCATACCAAACCTTAAGTCTTTGTAATATTTAAAAAGGAGGATGAAAACACATTTTATGTGCAGATGAGGACAATGTATTAGTAAACTATAGAAAAATTTAGAGGAATGTGTGAAAGACTTAGAGGAATAGAGCAGCATTGCAACATCCAGTTATTGAAGAACAAAGCATCAAAACTTCAAAAGAGTGACATATCAAATTAGGCAACGATAAGAGTGATAGAGTAGAATAAGGATCTATATAAGCAATAGAAGATTGCAAGTAGTTAGGTAAAAAACTTTTCTAATACTATCTAGCAATTGGAGCAGAAAATGGAAATCCTATGTTGATATGTTAGCTTAATAGCTATGTTGGTTTAGTAGCCACATTGATTATCCTTAATAGGATTGTAAATCCTTTAAGAGGGTGACACTTCAAGTAAAGTTTTTGTATATCCTTTAACCAGGTCACTATTGACATAGTGTAAAGCTTTTAACAGGGCAGGCCTTTAATAGGGAAGACCATTAGAAGTGGTGAAACATTATTGCTATAGTAATTTTGTGGGTATCATCCCCACCCTAGTTTTACCATGTTGTTGATGTATGTATTTACTTTATGGTTATTTGATATGTTTACATGCATGCAGTTTACTTTCAGTTAAAAGCCCCACCCGAGAAGTATTCTTTCCATTTGATTATTCCAACAATTGGTATTAGAGTAAGGTTCTCACAAGGAGTAGCCTAATAGCTTAGAGAAAAGATCTGAGGATGGAAGTCTTCAAACTTGGGAAGATTATAGACAATTAGGTGATTGATGTACAACTTTCCCTACACAACTTGGAGCAAGCTAGAGAAGATGATGTAGTAATAAGTGTTTTCCAATGGAGAATCCAAAGAGTTTGATGTAGTAATAATAGAGTTGATGAAGAAGAAAAAAGCTCAAGAAAAATAAATCAAAATATTAAAGGTTGAACAAGAATCACAAGCTATAATGCTTTGTGAAGTGTCTGAACAAAAGAAGAAAGCCATTGAAGACAAGGCTATGATAGAAGATGACAAGAGAAACCTTACCAATAGGCTAGAGGGGAAGACAATTGAGTTTGTAAGAATCTCAAACATGTAGCTTCACACCTTAAGCCAAATGATGAATGCTCATCATGAGCTAAATATGAAGGACATCGAGATCTCCATCTTGAAGATACTGAATGTACAACTGAAAAATGATTTGAGAAGAGAGAAGGAGATAGTAGAAAGCTTCAACAAATCAAGTGAAGCCATCAAGAACTTTGAGTAGGTACTAAAATCATGAAGATCTAGTAATGACACATTAGGATTAGGTTTCACGAGTACTGAAGAAGGTGAATCACCAAAGAGTGTTGAGCAAAGGAGTGACAAAGGTAAGAACTCTAAACCCACTTGTCATTTTTATGGTAAAAAAAGACACACTACTAATGTATGTAGGAATAAGAAGAACAATTAGCATGATAAGCCTACAAATGCAAGCTTTTGTCATAAGTGCAAAAAGCAAGGACATCAAGAACATGAATGTAGGACTAGGACTATCAGAACAATAAATATTTGATGGTCACCGCTACAAATGCAAAAAGTATGGACATAGAGCTTTTGAGTGCAAATCAAAGCCTATGTGGATAGCTAATCAGCCTATAAGGAGAAACAACCATGCACACCACTATAACTAGGATTACAATACCAAGAAGAGCTGTCATTACTACCAGGAGTATGGGCATGTTCCTAAAAAAATGTGTAAGAACACATTTTAGAGGGAATTACAGTAGTGGTTGAGCCAAACCACATGTTTTAGTTGTTTGAAAACTGGCAATATTAGTAGGTATTCCCCAACAAGGGCCAAGGCACCCAAATCAGATATCAGCAAAGGTAAAGAGAAAGTTGATGTGGAACACATTAGGGTAGAGGTGAATAGGACTTGGCAAAGAAGGGATGGGGCAAGCACATCCAATGGAGGAATCACTTCACCCAAGAGGTTAAGTGGTCATACCTCATCCAACTAATCAAAGGATAGGTGTATGGGACTGATATAAAAATCTATATCATACATTAGTCCCAAGTCATACAAGTACTACAAAGAAGAAATTGGCATGAATAAAGATACCAAGTCAAAACTTGATATTTTTGCAATATTCTCAAGTTGTCATTAGATGTCAAGTAAATGTCAATGCAATCCAAGTGAAGTGGAAATCTAGTTGATGCCAAGCAAATGAAAAGAAATGGATGCTGAGTCAAGTTGAAACATTCAAGAGCCGAGTTTAAAGTTGTATGCATTATGCATTTAATGCTAGGTTTTAAAGGGTATAAGGTCATTTTTTAAAATCATTTTTACACCATTTGAACATAGATTAAAGACAGGAAGAGTGTAGAAGAGATCAAAGAGCAACCTTGAAGCCATTTGCATCAATTGCAACAACGATTCAGCATTGTCTTCATAAATCTAAGGTATTCGTCTAGTGTCAAGTTACATAGTTTTTAAAGTTTAAACTTTTGAAACCCTAGATCGGTATAATGGATTCTAGCACTAAGAACCACAAGGGAAAGGAAATTCATGAGGTTTGGTTGGTTACTAATCAAGTCCAAAAACTAGATTTTAGGCCAATCCCTGAGGTAGCCTACAAAAATGACCCATTCCACCCAAAGTTATTATGGTGTAGGATGTGAAAAAATGTTACAACTACAAGATTGGTGTGATAGTAGACTTGGAAAACTTTTAAGCATATGATAAATTGTGTGACAACAAAATATTAAAGGATGAATTCCAAATTGTTGAGAAAAAGGGTTTAACCCATGCCCTAGTTTAACCCACAGGTTTTAAAACAGAGTGGATAAGAATTATTTTCAATAGAATACACAATGTTTTTTTGTAGTTGGAAGGAGGTCCCATCAAAATAATAAAGAAGATAGTGCATAGGGTTATACGCTTTGCAACCCTATATTGGCCAAAGACCTTGTCCAATGATTCTAAAGAAGCCATTGAAAAGAACACCAGGGCTAAATGGAATAAAAGGGACATGACCATTGACACACTTACAGATCCCCTTTTGGACTTTGTGATGAGAATCATATCTCACAAGTTCTATCAAAAAAGTAGACTGAATAGTGTACCATATATTACTATGGATAGAGCCTAAAAACTTGTGAAGAAAGGTCATACCAATGATTTGTTAGAATTGATGTTACAGCAAATCATCAAAAATCTTGGAGCAATAAGAAGATCCAAAAGTGCTTAGTGCAATTTTGGTGCAGTCCTTGTCTGCATATTCTTCTATGTTTTCAAAGAATTTCCCTCAATTGGGAAAGTGAACTAGAATCCAAAAATAACTCAAATTACTCAAATTAATGTGTATATTGAAAAAGTAGGTGACAACTTTGAAGCACAAATGACAAGCTATTTTGAGAATTTTAAGAAATTTATGAAACAAAGATTGAGAATACTAGTTTCCTTGGTGGAACAACATGTTAATGGCATCTAATTCTTAGTTGACATTGATTACACCTACATTCAAGAAGTAGTTCCAAGGGTGAAATGGCTAAGGCAACTAGATGTGGATGAAGCATCAACATCAATCACTGCATTGCTTGTAGAAGAAATAGACAAAACTACCAAACCTTTTGGCACATATGATGTTGTAAAGTCTACATTGATTGAAGAATAAATAGACAAAACTACCAAACCTTTTGGTACATATTATTTTGTAAAGTCTAAAGTTGAAACAAAGTTGAAGACAATCTCTATAATTAAAATGAAGGATAAACTAGTGAAAAAGATAAAGAAGAAACTTGGTACTGAAATTGAAGGTACAATAGGTGTTGAAGAGGAAGAAGAAGATGATGATGAAGAAAAATAACAAGGGCAAGGCCTTATGGAATTGACCTAGGACTTAGAAGAAGATAAGGAGGAAGGTGTTGAGGAAAAAGAAGCTAAGGAAGAACCTACAAAAGTTGAGTCAAAGAAGAGAAAGGCTAAAACTCAACCTTTAGCTCAACCCAAAGCCAAGAGGGTGACCAAGCCTACACAAGCCAAACCAAAGACACATACAACAAGAGCTACCAAAAGGGAATCTACACAAAAGGCCAATGAGGAAACAAAAGAGAAGAAGAAAGCCATTGAATAGACTAGTGAAGTGCAAAAGAAAAGAAGAAAGTATGTAGCACAACTAGATTCTAATGAGGAGGAGAAGACTGAATCAAAGGATATCAGCCAATTTAGAGTGGTAAGTCATCCTCCCAAATCAAAAATAGATAAAATTTGTGATAATGTTAGGAAAAATGCAAGTTTTACTGCTTTGAAAAGTGTTGATTTTAATAAGTTAAGTAGAAATGACCAAAACAAGATAGAGGAATCAGTGTATGCCATGATGGCAGAGTTTAAGAACACAACTCTAGAGTTAGACAATATCATGCCTAGAGAATTGTATGAGATCATTGAAAACAAATGGCACTATTATTTCAAGATGGAGAAGGAAATCAGAGAACCAATACTAGCACAAGTAATGCCTGATTATACTAGAGGTCAAATAACTAAGGCTAACAAGAAACATGGTGGAAAATTTGCACCAAATAGAGCCTTTAGTATTCTACAAAATAAAATTGAATATGTAGGGAATAAGTCAACAAAATTGTGGAATCCAATATACAAATTGACGAATGACAAGGATGAAGAAGCAAATAAGGCGAAAGCCAATGAGAAGGAAAAGGAAGCCAAAGTAGTGAAGGAGGATAAGAAAATAGAAGAGAAGGTAGAAGAGGAGAAAATAGAAAAAGGAGAAGAAGAGAAGAAAGGAGATGAAGAAAAGAAAGGAAAAGAAGAGAAGAAAGAGGAATATGATAAGGAAAAATGAGAGGAGGAAACACAAAAGGGAGATGTAATGGCGAAAACTAAGCAGTAGCAACAAGAAGAACAAAGAGTGTAGGACACACAATTGTCACCACCTAGCCCTCCTAATGTAACCATCACACCTATAGACACAATAAATATCAAGGATGTTACTAAAAAATCATGTTAGAACATCAATCCCCTAACCACAAAGGATCTCAAGAAGATCCTTCACGAATAAACTCCATAGGCACAATTATGCACAAATCCTATATTAGTGAGTGTGGATGAGTTAAAAAAGGTTGTAGTAGAACCAATAAGAGAGAAGGTGAATCCACAAGAACCACCTTAAGTCTCTATAGCTACTAGTACTCAAATTTTAATGCTTCCACCACCATCTCTAACAATTGCAACAATTGACACATCAAGAGCAGGTGAAACCATTCATAAGTTGAGTGTAGAAGAAGAGAAGGATACAACAATAAGGCCAATAGGATAGATTGATACATCTAATCCTACAGTACAACTCCAAGGTACACACCCAGTAATTATCATTGATCAAGGGAATTCTAATGAGGAAAAGGAGGATACATCAAAGGAAGAGGAGTAGGCCACTATTCAGACATTGGTAGAGCTACCAAAAATAGGGATTCCTACACAAGTCCTTCAGAAGCTAAGTACTAATGCAATGCCATTAAAAATCTCTACACTAGGCTCAAGCTCAACCAAAGTGACTAGGGTAATTCACTATGGATACCTTGAGTTAGATGAGGAAATTTTCATACCTGTCTATGACTCCAAAATAATTAGCATTGAGCAGATCATAGAGATGCAGGATGCATTAAATAGGAAAAAGAGGCAAGAAATACTTAGGAAGGAGTATAAACACAAGAAAGCTTTGCATGATATTAAGGTCATATTTATGGATGCCTTCAGCTTGCAGTTACCAGATGAGACAAAGCCTATAATGGAACAATTGTCAAATATTCTTGACCAGGTGACAAGTGAAGACTAGGAGACAAATGTGAAACTCATGGAATGGTCTGAAAGGAAGTTTCAAGGGAAGGTGAATGAGAAGATATCAAGTGATATAGCATTTACATAGGTAGAGTTGGTAAAGAAAATTGAAAAGGTAAAAACTATACTTGAGAATATCTTCTCATTGTACAACAAGTTGTGTGATTTCACATTTTTCACACAGGAGACTAGGCAACAGATATTGAGCTTGGAGAGAAATCTTATAATTTTTAGGATGAAAATTCCCACTAATATAGCTCAAAGTAAGAATTATTTTTCTCAATCACTTCACACTCAAAAGGAATTAGTTGCACTAGCAAGTGAAAAGGCCAATATAAAGGCCAAATTGATGTAGATACAATCCTCCATTACCCCACATTTGGAAGTATTGCATAAAGAGAAAGTCTATGCTGAAACTATTTTAACAAAAGATTCTAATCTTTCTACATTAGATGGACTTGTACATATTGCTATAGAGACTACCATCTAGCATAAGTCAATTGAAATTTCTTTGGAAAATTAGGATGGAGCTCTTAAGATGATAATGGAGGTCAACAATACATTTATGGTGAAATATAGTATTACTCCATAGTACCCTTTGACATAAGTGTCAGAAAAGGGGGAGAAATAAAATGAAGGGGGAGATATAATAAGGGAGATATAATAAAGGGGAAGAAATACTGAGAATTTTAGTTATTATATTCTTTCATTTGTTTGGAGAATAAAGGGGAAAGATTGTAGATAGCCAAAAAGGGGAGGTATGAGATAAGACATAGTGTGGGGGAGATACAATGTTTTTGGAATTGTAAGGAAGGTAACACACATATAGAATACATGTAATATAGGTAAAGAGTACACAAATAGGGCAAAGGAAAAGAGTATCAAATTCAGCACAAAATTTTGGATATAAAAATAGAAGTGGCACATTAGATTAGGAGGAGTTACAAGAATTTTGAGGAATATTGTTCCTTAAAAAATTTTGAACAAGTTTTTGAAATTTTGCCAAGTAGAATTAATACTATACCCATGAGATCAAGCATAAAGCTTAGTTATGTGTTTTTGACACTCATGTCAAAGGGGGAGATTGTTGGTCTCAGATTGGTTTTGACAATTGAGTGTCAACACACTTAACTGTTTTTCATATACAAGACAAATACATTATATATGCTGAGCTATAGTATGTGCCAAGCTAGAATTCCAATAGATGTTGAGTGATATTTAGGTGCTGAGAAATCTTTAGGTGTTGAGCAACCTTCAGGTGTTGAGTGAAGATCAAGTGCAGAGTGACTTTAGGTGTCAAGAGAACCATATGAGCTCAGTGATATATAGGTACCCAGTCATAGTTGATGTTTAGCAAGCTCGAATGCAATAGGTGGCAAGAAAAATAGAATCATACATGTGCCAAGCATCAGTAATCCAGTATGTGCAGAGTAAGATAGAATCAACTTATGAGTTTGTGCCTTTGCAAACTTAGATGTAAACCATTTTTTGAGCTGACATGGAAGGATTTTAGAGGATATTAAGGATAAGAACAAATCTTTTATATTTCCTATGCAATATGCATGCAACCAATAAGAAAAAGGGAAAAGGCATGCAACCAATTAGAAAAGTGCAAGGAATAAGTGGGAAATAAAGATTATATATGGATTGTAGATCCATACCTAACCCTAAGTCTTCGTAATCTCTAAAAAGGAGGAAAAAAACCCATTGTATGTGTAGATGAGAACAATATATGGATAAACTATATCTACATTTAGAGGAAAGTGTTAAAGACTTAGAGAAATAGAGCAACATTGCATCATTCAGTTATTGAAGAACAAAGCATCAAAACTACAAAACAGTGATATATCAGATTAGGAAAGGATCAGAGTGATAGAGTAGAATAAGGATCTATATCAGTAATTGAAGATTGCTAGCAGCCAGGTCAAAAGATTTTCTAATACTCTCTAGCAATTGTATTAGATAATGGAAATCCTATGTTGATAGGTTGGCTTAACAGCTATCTTGGTTTAGTAGGCACATTGAAGATCCTTAATAGGATTTTAAATCCTTTAACACGATGAAACTTCAAGTAAAGTGTTCATAAATCCTTTAACTTGGTCACTATTGACATAGTGTAAAGCCTTAAATAGGGAACACCTTTAATAGGGTAGACCATCAAAAGTGATCAAACATTATTGTTGCAGTAATTTTGTGGGTATCATCCCCACCCAAGTTTTAGCTTCTCATTTTGGAGGGTTTCTAGGTTACCAAATTTTGGTGTTATGTGTTGTTCATGCATGTGTTTACTTTATGGTTATTTGATATGTTTACATGCATGCAATTTACTTTTAATTAAAAATTTTAATGGATAAAATGTATTACTTTTGATTCACCCCCACCTCGCCCCCAACCTTTAAGAAGTATTCTTCCCATTTGATTATTCCAACATTTCTTTCATCATTGTTTTGTTTAAAATATATTATTGCACCATATGCATGTGCAATTTTATTTATTTATTTAACAAAATATATATATCTATATTTTTAAAATAATTTTAAAAAAAAATTAGACTTTTTTTCAAAGTTATATATATATATATATATATATATAAGAGATAAAAAAAGCTATAAATTTACTTTTCACCTCCTCCTCCTTAGCAGCCACATCCTTGACCCCTACAATACTACTCGGTCATCATGCTCTGTGACCTCCAAACCATGGCCTCCAAATGTAGCTAGTATAACACTCAACCTTAGGTAACTTAGTCTCCAAACAACTGCTAGAAAACACTACACAGGTGAAGTTGCTCCACTACTATGACCAGACTGTTCTTCCCATGGCTAGATAATTTTTCTAGTTCTTGAACTATGCATTCTAGGTAGGTTGTTTTTTTGGTAACCAAGAGCTTCTTTGAGCAACCAAATTTGTTTCCCAAGGAGGTGGATATTTTGTGGCAACTAGATATTTTTTTTGATGGGAGGATTTTTTTCCATTAACCAAAATTGTTTTTGGGGGAGGGGGATATTTTGTGGGATCTAGTACTTTTTCTAAAAGGGGCCTTATTGTATGACATGTTGATGTCATCATGACATCATCATAAGTGGGCCCACTACCACAAAAATGCATTGTTAGCATCCAGTCAGCATCTTGTGAGGTGATGCATCATTTCCATATTTTGGTAGTCATTTTTTTGCCACAATGGTCATAAGGCCATCAAATTTAGCATAATGGCATACTGATGTCATTATGACATAATCACTACATCACCAACCTCCAAGCCTTTAGGTCCATTTTAAAACCTACCATTTGTTTTTTCACCATAACTTGAGCATACGAACTCCATTTTTGGCAAACAAAATATCACCAAAACTTTTGTTCCATGAGCTATCCATTGGTGCAATTTTTTAGGTATTTTGGTGTATTTTGATTACCCTTTTTTGTAGTCAAAGTCTATTGTTCTATTTTCCACTCTGGTAGGCATAACTTGTGCATCCAAACTCCATTTTTTAAAGACATTATATTGCGGGAAATTTTGTTTTTCTGTACTTTCCAATGATGTTGTTTTTCCTTCACAATTCTTCTCTAGGTTAATCTCAATTTTTTTTGTGTCTTTGCAAACTAAGGTATAACTTGAGTATAATAATTCTAAAGCTCATTTTTTTTAGTTGTGATGCTTCATTGTGGGCTATACTTTATGCTATATATGCCTTATACCATTATTTATGTTTGATGACATCCCTTTTTTGTAAGCCTTTTCTGCAACTTGCACATAGATAAAGTGTCATGTTGGATCTATATTTTTCATTTTAATCATTTTCCTTTGCATGCCTCCTAATTCGAGCAGTGTCATCTAAGGACACTCATGCAGCTTACTATATTCTTGGGATCTAGAGGAAAAGTTTGATAGGGTGGCTAATTTTTCTATTCATTTTATGTATTCAACTACTACTAACCTTAATCTTCAACTAAGTGGAGAGAAGGAGATCAATGATGCCAAAGATATGGATACTGCTCACTTTCTCTATAGCTTCCCAGTGGACAATTGGTTTTGGCTCTTGTTATAGAATTTGAAAAATAAGGAGAGTTAGCTCTTTGTCCCCTATCTTTTATTTTTTGGTGCTTTATGTTTATAGCCTTTTATTTGACCCATGTGGCTCATTTTGTGAAAAATTATTAGACTTTATTTATGCACAAAAACTTAAGTTCAACGATGTTTAATTGTAAGTATGGAAATCGATTAAGATGTTATTATATTAGTTTTACATATGGTAACATTTTATCTTAGGAGTTTCTTATATTAAGAAATGCAGTTGGTTAATCAGATGGTTATGACTTCCTCCTTATTTTCAACCTTTTTCTTTCATCTTTTCATTAGCCCTCATTTTGACTTCTTTTTAATATAAAAAATTCAATAATGCAAAATAGTAACTATAATATCTACTTGATAATGTTATAAATGCTTTGGAATAACTCGAGGGGTGTGAATTAGTTATTCAAGGTCCAAATGCCCACTTCAAAATTTTCATCAAGTAGAGTGTGCCTATCATACTATTCATTCATCCAAGCTTAAAATGTTCCTATTCAGCAAGTTATTGTGAATCAACATGCAATCATAACACATAAAAAGATCAACAAATAACATAGTGATTTATGTGGAAACCCAATTTGGGAAAAACCATTAGTAACATGCTACTCAATTTTCACTCTTGTGAAGTGATGCCCTATGACAGGCCTTCCATGTTAATGGCTACAACACACTATTAAATGTGACTTGGTTAAAGGATTTAACCACCCTATTAGAAGTAGGCCTAGTTAGAGGACTTTAGAACATTCACTTGGAATACCACCCTGTTAAAGGATTTATAAATGGCTATTAAACCAACCTAGCTCCATAGGATTTTACCCTAATTGATACAATTTCTAGAGAGTAACAATAAGGGTTTGTGACCTAATTACAACATACAACTTAACCTATAGATTTTAGATCACGTCCTCAGTTCTTCACAATTTGCCTAGATTGTAGTCTCTGCAGCATTGACAAATTGCCCTCTTTTCAAGCTTTTTCTCCCTAAGTCTTCATGCTCAATGTACCAGTGCAATCCTCTCTTTCTAACCACTTATTAAAGTAGAGTCTATATGCTCCATTCTTCCTTCTTCTTGATGGCTTCTCCTTGATACCCTTCAGTCACTTCATAATTTTGTACACTAGAAACTCCTGCTTCTTGGTCTATAACTCCTTAAATAGAAGTCTAAAATTATCTTTTCCTATTCGATTCTTCCATTCATTTGTTTTTATTTGAATGGATTAGGTAGGATTTGTTGAATCCAACCCACATTTTGTTCCTTCTAGAAACATCTTGAAGAATCATTTTGAATTCACTTTTAAATGGTTTACATAGAATTCTATGCCACCAGATCATCATCCTTATCCTCCAACTAGTTCACAAAATTCAAGGTAACAATCTCTCAACTTAGATCTGGTGAATCTTTAAGTTTTCAATAATACAGTAGCTCAACGCTATTGAAATTCTAGTGCTCAGCACATACTATGTTACTCAACGTCAACTATGTTTTACTGATGCTTGGCACCTATTATGGATTCACTCAGCATCCACTAAGATTTTTTGACACTTGACACGTATTACTTTGCTCGGCATCTGAACATGCTCGAGTCCTTCTATATCACTTGACACATACTAGATTTCCCATTTGCTTGGCTCTAATTGAAAATTTGCCCAGCTAAAACTAGCTTGGGCAACACTTACTAATGAACTTAATTTAAGCTTTTCAATCAACATTGTTCAAACTTATACTTCTAGTATTTCTAAGTGTGTCCAACCTTTGTATCTTTTAGTATGTTATCAATACATCATTTAACCATTGTCTTAGCTGATGCTTCCACTTCATTTCAAAACCATAACTCAACATTTCTCTTAGGTGCTCTTGTTACATCTTGTTGATTAAATCCTCTTCATCAATCAATCAACTAAGTGATAATACTTGGATCTTATAAGCAGTTTTCATTCCTTCAAATAGTAAGTAAACAATGATTGAAAACATTCTTTATCAACAATCTCCCTCTTTGAATCAATCTTCTTCTCACAATGATCTTTTCAATTAGATTTCCAACAGATCATACTTTTTTGAAATGTTCCTTTCCCTCTTTTGAGAAGACTTCATTGGAGTGTAATAATATATTTATATGAGGAAGAAATAACACATAAGAAATTGACATAAATAATGGTCAAAGTTACATTATGCTACTTAATTGATATTTCATAAATAAATAAATAAAAATTACAAGAAAAAATTGAAGGATATATATTCAATAAATACATTGATATAGTGTTGTCACTTTAAGAAAAGAGACCAAACTCATTTTTTGATTATCAATAATGTGAGGTGTTATTTTCCAATACCAACAAAGAGAGATTGAGAGGGTAGAAAAAGAAGAATATTTGATTCAAATCTACTGTCAAGACATGGAATGAACTTACTCATTACAAAGCCTTAGAAGAACATCTTGAAGGTGACTAAGACTAACACTTAAAGCATCATGGTATGATTGTAGTGGTGGACTACATTATGCAACATCATGCAAAATTTGATGCTTTATTTTTTCAAAGAGATGAAATGGTTTTTGAAGAAAGCTTCATAAAAATGATAGAAGAAAGTCTAAAGAGGTCTATTTTATCGTAGTAGGGAAGAGAAAAACAATAATGATAAGATTTATCGATCAAATTGTTATTGTGCACTTCAAATATTATAAGAAAATTTTCTATGTCAATAGTACAAAAACATCAACTAAAATATATAACACTATCAATGATAACCCTTGCACCCTTCAAAGAGGAAAATTTTAATTGTACTTTTGCAAAATGTAATCTTGCTCTTCTTACCTATGGTTTTTTCAAAGAGGCCTTCCTTCCTTCACTTCATGTTTTTTTCAACCTGTTGTTTTAACCTCTTTTTGGGGGAGAGTTTTTCCCAAGTGGTTTTCTCTCTTTCCCCATCTTACAAAGGTTGCATTTAGTTGCATTGTACTTGGGTACCTAAAATGGCCTCGTTGTTGGGACCCATTTTGTATTTTTCCCTTTGTTTTGTGAGCTTAAGGCATTCCCCTAAGTTGCACTTAAGGGGAGGTGTTAAAGTAAATAATTAATTAATTGTTAATTATTTATTCTATTACTTAAGTTTACTTAGGTTAATGCATGTAGTTGAGGTTAGTTGTTGACAACACGGGAGTTTGTTCCCTTTAGCATACTTATCTTTTCCACCTTTTGTGGATGTGTGCTTAATTGTCAACCTTATCTCCTACCACATTCTAGCTTGTTCTACAAGCTTCCATGAGGCCTTTTTATTCAATCTCTCACTCATTGTAAATTCATTCCATTTCCATTTTCACATAGCAATTCTAATTTCCTATTCTAAAATATTCTTGTGTAGTATTTGCTTCAAGCTCTTTGCTCCCTAGATTTCTCTTCAACAAGTTATTAGCATTGCAAGTGATCTTGGTGCATTATTGGAGTCAAATTATCAAATCCTACATGGTATCAGAGCCTCCCTACTGCTTCTTGTTTGAAGGATTTTTGAAGCCATAATTTTGAGTCACAAACCCTAGTTTGTTTGTGCAATTTTTCTTCAAATTAGGGGTAGAGAAAATTTTTGGATCGTTTTCAGCCCAAATGGACATTGCCATTGGATCCGATACGCTGTTTACAATTAAGATTCATATTAAACTTTTCATTTTTGGCTTCAAGCATTTTTTTGGAAAAAAAAAATTAGCCTCCTAGGTAGCCGTATGGAATTTTGGAGTGAAAAAAATAAAAAATAAAAAATAAAATTTTGGGCACTGCCATAGTAGCATTGATGTGCCACTGCGCAAACACCCATCAGCCACTCAATCCCTGCTCCACTGGTGACTCTCCACTACAATACCTCCCGGGCAACCTGCTGCTAGCACACTGTCGATGCTCCTGTAACAATCCGCTAGGGAGCCACCGACGATAGCGGCACCACTGGGTTTCCCTCCTAGGTGCCACCACCACTGGAAATTTCCATTGCTCCACTTCCATGCAGCCACTCCATCCTATGATGTCACCTTTTTGACTAGTGACATCAATTTACAAACTGCTGACATCATTTCTCGGTGACTGTACATTGCTGACATCACCTTTCTAGCAGTTTATGTCATCTTTGCATACACTAGTTCTGACATCATTTTCCATCAAGCTAAGATCATCTTTTCATCTGCTAACATCATCATTCTGGTGGCTGACATTATTTTTTGGTGACAATCTCATGATGGCCATATGGGCATCAAATTTAACCCAGTGTTTATAATTTTCAAGCAAGGTGCATTTTTTGAGCACCAATCAATTTTTTGGCCATAACTTGAGCATACAGAGGTCTTTGTCTGATCCAAAAGAAGCATAAAAAAGATGACACTGACACAGACACATTGGTGCTAGTTTCTTAAGATTTTGAGTTCATTTGAGCTCCTAATTTTTGCATCAAAGTAGAGCCTTGTGTTTCTTCTAATTCTGCATCAACAAATCCAAGTTCTTTTTCAATTTTTTGCTTTCCATAGTTGTTTCTATGGTATTTGGGAGATATTATTGTATGTTTGTGGGGGTGGTGTCTTTATTTTCTGTAATTTACTTTAGTTAAGACCCTTCTACTTCAGTCTTATTCTTTCTCTCAATGGTGGATCCATCTGTGACCCATCTCAAACCACACAACTACCCCACCTAGAAGGCACAAATGACTAGGCTTCTCATGTCAAGAGGTCTATGGTCTTGTTTGGATGAGAATTAGCTAGTTCTTACATGCCCTTTTGAGGTTCTTGAACATAGGAACAAGATGGATGAAGCCATGGGAGTAATTGTACTCTACATTTCAGATAGTCTACTATTTCACTTGGATGGTTTGACTACTCCATGAGCTTATTGGCAAAAATTTTAGACTTTGTTTGGATAGGTGAATGAGTTCTGAGCACTTCAGTTGGACGCAAAAATGACATCTTTGTCACCAAGCAATTTTTCCACCATCGAGGACTTTCTGATGAAGTTCAAATCCCTACATGTAGTTTTACAAGGATATGGAAAGAAAAAAACTAATAATGAGTGCATAATTTTGATACTCTCAAAGCTGAAGGGGTGGTATCAGGATTTTAATTCTACTTTCTACTCCACCATGGATGCCCTTAGAGACATACATAGGATGCCTACATTTGAGACATTTTTTGATAGGTTGACTAGGGAACAAACAAAGATCTAGCAGGTGGATGGCTCTGGCTATTCCAGCCAAGCATTGGTTGCTCCAAATTCTAAGGGGAAATCAAAGAAGAAAGGAAAATCAAAGAAAGACACATCAAAATTTGATCCTAAGCCTACAACTAATCCTCCAGCTAACCCTTCCAAGGGTAAAGATTCTTCAAAGTCGAGTGAGTCTACCTCCAAGACCAAGAAGAAATCAAGTGAGAATTGCAACTTTTGTGGGAAAGATGGACATTCAGTTTCCAAGTGTTGGAAATGATTAGAGGCTTTCAAGGAAGCCATGAAGGAGCATCGCATTTCAGCTCTTGAGTCTTCATCTCCACCAATAGGGAAAGGTCATGCTCTTTCTGCACCAGCTATGACTTCAGTGTGTTTATGGATTCTTGATTTTGGGGCTTCTCACCACTTAAAAAAAACTCCTAAGTTGCTTACTTCACTTGCTCATTGTGCCACCACATAGATTGCAGTTGGGAATTCTTCACAACTTTCAATATTGGGTTCGGGCACTGTTGCTTTGGCTAGGGGCTCTTTTCAGGATGTAATTTGTGTTTCTAATATTTTGATGAACCTTTTGTTTATCTATCAAATTTTTCACTCTAGCACTAGGAAGACAATCGAGTTCTCACCACATGATTTTGTTATTCAAGACTTGCATGATCTGGAGATGATCATGGCCACTGGGAGTGTTGACTCTGCATCATGCCTCTATAGATTTGATGGATTTTAGTCTTCTAATGACACAAGTTCATGTTTAGTTGCACATATAGATTTAGTAAGAAGAATTTGGCATGAATTTGTTGGGCATGTCAATTATAGATATCTTCAACAGATGAGCACACAGGCACTTGTTCTTGGGCTTCCCCAGATTTCTTGTCTAGATGGTGTTTATCAAGGATGTGCACTTGGAAAAAACATAGGGATTCTTTTCCACATGGACAAACCACTCATGCTTTAGCACCTTTGGAGTTGATTCATAGTGACCTCATGTCATTTCCTACTCCTTTTTCGGGTGCTAGATATGTGCTTACATTTATTGATGACTTCTCCAGATGCACATGGGTGTACTTTCTTAAGTACAAGTCTGATGCCTTCAATTCATTTCATGTTTTTAACGCATTTGTAGAGAAGTAGTCTAGACTTTCTATTCAATAGATATGAATGAATAATGGGGGGGGGGGAATATGTGAACCAAGCTTTTAGAGATCTATGTTCTAAGCGCGATCTTTAGCATCAACTTTCAGTGCCCTACACTCCTCAGCAGAATGGTGTCACCGAGAGAAAGAATAGAACCCTTTGGGAGATGGAAAATTGCATGATTCATTCTAGGTCTATGGATTCATGTTTTTGGGCAAAGGCAGTCAATTGTGCCAACTACATTCAGAATTGGATGCCTCACAAGGCACTTCGATATATGACTCTTAAGGAGGCATGGTCCCATGTCAAGCCTAATGTGTTGTCATTCAAAGTTTTTAGGAGTACAACATATGCATTTGTACTTGATGCTCAGAGGAAATAAATGGAACCAAAGAGCTGACCACTAATTTTCGTTGGCTACTATGAGGATGTAAAGGCTTACAGGTTATTTGATCTTGATTCTATAGAGGTCCTATTTCAGTGGGATTTCCAGTTTGATGAGAGCCCTCCTACAAGTCATTCCTCACCTCCAGTGCCTCCTCCAACTCCCACTACTCCCTCTTCATCTCCACTTTG
Organism: Cupressus sempervirens; assembly: GCA_028749045.1. Classification (NCBI taxonomy): domain Eukaryota; kingdom Viridiplantae; phylum Streptophyta; class Pinopsida; order Cupressales; family Cupressaceae; genus Cupressus; species Cupressus sempervirens. Next base: position 98,692,569 of record CM053790.1, read on the forward strand.
TTTCATGGATGATGAGGATGATGATCATGGTGTCCTGATATACCTCCACCACATGATCCTCCCTAGATGCCTAAATGGGCTCGAGCTACTGTTGAGGCTACAAGATCTCTAGCTGGTGACCCATCCACATCCTATCGCACCTGTTCTCACACTGCGGGCTCTAGTCTACTCAGTCATGTTGTTAGTACTGATCCTCAAACATTTGCAGAGGTGATAGGACATTTAGAATGGGACAGTAAAATGGAGGAGGAATATTCTTCTTTGATGAAGAACCACACATGGGATCATTTTTCTCTTCCCAAGGGGAGAAAACTAGTGCATTGTAAGTGGATTTACTGTACTAATTATGTTGTTGATGGTTCTATTGATAAGTATAAGGCTCATCTTGTTGCAAAAGGTTTTTTGAAAGTCGAGGGTGTTGATTACTCTGAGACATTTGCCCCTGTCCCCAAGATTAATTCTATTCACCTTGTCTTATCCCTCGCAACTTCATAGGGATGGTCAGTCTATCAAATGGATGTGAAGAGTGCCTTTCTACATGGTGATATCACAGAGGAAATTTATATGGAGTAGCCTCCAAGTTTTGTGTAGGATCCTACCTTGGTTTGTAGGCTTTGACATTTATTATATGGTCTCAAACAAGCCCCTAGGGCTTGGTATGAGAAGATGGACTCATTTTTTCTATCTACAGGCTTCACTCACTACCATTCTGATCCCATAGTGTACATTCAATGTCTTGGTGATGATATTTTGATTTTTGTTTTGTATGTTGATGATCTTATCATTATAGTTAGTTTGCCATCCATGCTCTAGGATGTTAAGCATGCACTGATGGACTAGTTTGAGATGACTAATCTTGGTTTTTTGCACTACTTTCTTGGTCCTCTGATTCATTAGTCTCCTACTGGCATTTTTGTGTATCAGTAGAAGTATGCTCTTGACATGCTTTGTCACTTTCACATGCTTGATTGTGAGGCTGCTCCTACACCATTTTAGTTAGGTGTTACTTTGTCTACCTCCTGCTCCTCACCTACAATGGATGCTACTTTGTATCGACAGTTGGTTGGCAGCCTATTGTACCTGACACACACATGCCCTAATCTTTTTTGTTGGTTGGCCTAGTCTCTCAATTTTCTCAAGACCCTCATGAGATTCATTGGCAAGTTTCCAAGCATATTTTGTGTTACATTCAGCGCAAACTCATGTATGGCATTCATTACACTACATGGACTCCACACATTGTTGGATACACTGACTCAGATTGGGGGGGTGATGTTGATGATCAGAAGGCTACTTTTGGCTTTGTCTTTTGTCTTGGCTCCCATCCCATCACATGGTCATGCAAGAAGCAGCATGCTTGAGCACTTTCATCTATACAGGTTGAGTATAGGGCTGTAGTTCTTGCAAGTAAGGAGGCTTTATGGCTTCATTAGTTGATGACTGAGTTTGGATTTCCTCTTGATCGTCCCACTATTTTGTGGTGTCATAATCAGAGTGCCATCAACATTTCATGCAACCTAGTAAAACATCAATGTACCAAGCACATTTAGTTGCATATGAATTTCATATGTTAGTTGATCCAGGATGGTGTTATTGCATTAGAGTACATTCCTATTGTCGGTCAGGTTGCAGACATTTTCACTAAGCCTTTTGTATCACCATGCTTTCTTCAGCTATGGTCAATGATTGGGGTTACTAAAGTTGTCCTTGGGGGGATTGGTTGAGGCCTTCCTTCCTTCACTTCATGATTTTTTCAGCATGTTGTTTTTACCTCTTTTTGGGGGAGAGTTTTTCCCAAGTGGTTTTCTCTCTTTCCCCATCTTACAGAGGTTGCATTTAGTTGCATTGTACTTGGGTACCTAAATTGGCCTCATTGCTAGGATCCATTTTGCATGTTTTCTTTTATTTTATGAGCTTAAGGCATTCCCCTAAGTTTCACTTAAGGGGGGGTGTTAGAGTAAATAATTAATTAATCATTAATTATTTATTCTATTACTTAAGCTTACTTAGGTTAATGCATGTAGTTGAGGTTAGTTGTTGACAACATGTGAGTTTGTTCCCTTTAGCATACTTATCTTTTCCACCTTTTGTGGATGTGTGCTTAGTTGTCAACCTTATCTCCTACCACATTCCAGCTTGTTCTACAAGCTTCCATAAGGCCTTTTTATTCGGTCTCTCACTCATTGTAAATTCATTCCATTTCCATTTGTACATGGCAATTCTAATTTCCTATTGTGAAATATTATTGTGCAGTATTTGCTTCAAGCTCTTTGCTCCCTAGGTTTCTCTTCAGTAAGTTATTTGCATTGCAGGTGATCTTGGCACATTATCGGAGTTAGATTCTCAACTCCTACATGTGGTGGTGCAAGCGGTCTGAAATAATGTAGTGCTAAATTATTGATGTTAATTTTTTTTAATTCATACATGCACAAATTGTATTTCAATGATTATGTACCTTATGATTTAGGTTGGCTCGTATACTATCAGCTCATCATGAATGCATGGCCTCATCATGAAAAGATGGCAGTAAAATGTGAGCCACTATATGATGAAACCTTTGTGGGGCAATTTTAAGGCTGAATAGAGCAACATTCCATTCGTAGTGACGATCGGTCATGTTTTTGCCCTATGCCTTCATGAACATATTCTAATATAAATTACTATTTTTGTATGGAAATTAGGGTTTGGCCTTATCAAATATTCATCAACCCTAAGAATGAACCTTATTTTAAATATAATTTTTTCCCTAAATAAGCCCTTTAGGTCATAAGATTTTCACTTCTTAGTTGAGCAGGAGAAAATCATTTGAAAAAAGGTATAATTTGTCAGAATTCTTTAAGATTTTTGTTTTGACTCAATAATTCCCCAAACAGTCCTAGACTATCAGATCTTTTAAGATCTATGATGGTTAGAATGTCACATTTGGAAAACAAGAGGGTTTTGCCACTAGTGACATGGTGACCTGCCACCAAAGTAAAACATCACAGGCATAAAAGTGTATATGGTGTCGATGTTGGTGTAAATAGGTATTTACTATTTCCACTTTACTTAAGTTTACATAGGTTAGTGCATTATTTAATTATTTTGCATTATTTTATTATTTATTTTTATGAGACACTTAGGAGTTTTTGTACTTTCATGAGTTGTCATGTTGACAACATGAAAGTACACTCATGAGTTCTCATGTTGACAACAGGGAAGTACACAACTCTATTTCAGCAAATGGTGTCTACAACACTACACTTTGCATCATTCACTAAGTTGTCATGTAGACAACACAGTTATTCACAGTCCTAATTTAGCACATGTTGTCTACAACACTGATTTTCATGCTACACCATTGTAGGCTTATCATCTCATCATCACACTTACTTTCATGATTAATGGAAGATAACCCATATCTAGTGGACATGTGCCTAGTTGTATGACTTATCATGATGATGATTTTGAGGCATTCTAGATGCATCTTAGAGGACTTTATATATAGGCAGTCCTAGTGTACTTGTACATTGTATTGACTACTATACAATTATTCTGATCATACTTTGGTCTATTTTGTGCTTGTGTTTGAGTTCCTTGGTCTTGGGTGAATTCTACCCTAAGGAAAATTTTTACATGGTATAAGAGCTAAGGGAGATACTTTTCACATAGTCATTGGAGACCTCATGAGTTCATCTCTCAAAGGGACCTAATTCACATCCAGGGAACCTATAGTAATTGGGAGTGTCTAGAGCCAAAGCAAACCTCACCATTGCATCTAGAGAAAATATTTGGTGAAGATTGACTATAAATAGAACTACCTTAGGCCATAGTCAACTTTGAGGAATTTTTTTTTGCAAATTGAAACTCAAAGGCCCAAATTGCAAAGTTGGGTATCATTTTTTATTCATCTCCTAATTTATTTTTTAGATCTATTTTTCTCTGTATTATTCGAAATAATTTTTTTAATTATTAGTCTAGTTTGGCACTTAGTTAGAGAAAAAAAATTCCACAGGCACTAGGCAGTCACACTCTGGCCCTACGCAAAGCAAAATATTACTTTTTAATTTGTGGGTATAAACTCTGCATATTCTAGCAAGAAAGTCTTGGCAACCATCAAATCGAGAATAACCAACATTCTCATTTCTAGCAGAGCACATTTGAAATTGGTGAGCCCAAATTCAATCAGTGGCCATGGCTCCATATTCACAGGCACCCTTTTTTTATGTGATCCATAGATTTTATTTTAAATAGTGTTGAGTTTGTCCACACATTGCATGTGGGACAAAACCTACAAAGATCTGATGGATTTCTAATGATAGGAAAATAGAATCTGGTGTCACTATGAGAAAGGACTCTAGCCTAGCCACCATGTGCTGATCGTTTAAAAACTCTAGCCATTTTTAAAAAGAATCTTGCAACCCATAGATACCATTTTTCCTACCTCTAATAGAAACATACATTGTGCCATGCGGCATCTACATAGTGTGTCCCGCAACTCACAAAATCCACATCAATAGGCCACCTATCATACATGACACTGGAGACACTTCAAATTCCTTGCATGCCTTGTCACACCCTATGCCAGCTTAGAATGCCATGTAGAGTACTAACTCAATGTACAATAAGTGGCCAACATACATCCAGTCAATGATTACATAGTAGACACATGTTAGACAACCAACCATAGCCTACACAGTCAGCCACCTATCATAAATCTAGTCAATAGACGTGTTAGATCCAGCTGTATAAGTATATACAAGTTTTGTACCACTAACTTCATCAGCCATATGGGTGATGTCATTGCCATGTCAGTAGGCACATGCTTTTTTGCTAACACGATCAAAGTACTATACTAAATTTGGTGGTCATCTAACTCTCATTCTAGTGAAAATTTGAATTGTTGCGACTGTCATTTGATTATCAAATTTAATATAGTGTTTTCCTCTGCAGACCCCTCTTTAGATGTAGTTTTGATTTGGCAGATTGACTTTGAGAGGCCATAACATGTCATACGGACTACAAATCAGGTGTGATTTTTTTAATTTTGCGTATAATTTCTTGAAATTTTTTGTGGTGCGACTATTTTTTTGTTTTAGTGTGCAAATTTGGAAGAAATAGCATTTTTTGGTGACTATACCTATTTAATCCTACATTTTTCAACTTCAAATGCATTGTAGAGGCTCATCTAGACTCCTTTTTAGGTTTTGTTTTGTTTTTTGAAAGAGTATATTTTTTTCTCTACTTTTTGGATCTATAGTCAAATTGTAGTCTTGTGTGGACAAAAATACCACTTTTAGAGATAGGTCCTATTTTGCATTGTATTGCTTCACAATTGCTGTATTTTTGAGCTACATTATAAAGGTCCAGATTTGTACTCTATATTGAGGTTGTAATAAAAAAAATTAGAAAGCCCACTATATCCATTTTGACAAGTGGCCTATTGTAAACACACTATATATATAAAGTGCCAAAATCATTCATTTTGGGGGGATTTTTTGATTGAGTGAAACATGGGGGTGTGTATTGTGTATTGTGTCTCCTTGATCTTGTGTTCTTGCGTTATGGGTTCTTTTTCTAAGTTAACTCCACATAATTATGCTACTTGGAAAGAAAACATTAAGGAACCATTGGTAGAAAAAGGTATATTGCATTATGTAATTGGTGCAACAAAGAAACCTCCTACTGATTCTAATGAAGGCTGGAAAGAAGACTAGAAATCCAAGCAAGAGATGGTCCTAGGAACATTGTTGAAAAATACCTGTGATCCTATAAAATTTCACATTAGGAAGCTTACTGATCCAATAGAGGTTTGGGCTAAACTTGAAGTTTTGTATGGGATAGTACATGAAGACATGGCTTACACCATAGAGGATAAACTTCTCAAGTTGGGTCCTAGAAATTTTGACACCATCAAAGACTATCTTAGCCAACCAGACATGTATAAGGCACAACTTAAGGATTGTGGTGAATCAATCAAGGATGGAAAGATGATCAAACACCTCATGACTCATCTTCCACCTAAATATGCTCCTTTTGTTTCTAATTTTAATACACACAAATTAACAATCAGTAGTGCCTATGAAGCCTTCATTTGAGAAATTTTAGAAAATATTGATCTTAGAACATGACAATCTAGTGGGTATGGGAATTCTCAAGCCTTCCAAGACCAAAGCCTCAGTAGCAAATTAAGGTAATTCAAGTGCTAAAAAATCCAACAAGAAGTAGAAGTAGTGGAAGGCCATGCCGCAAGGTAACAAACAACAGTCCTCCTCAAAACAAAAATCTTCCTAAAATCAATCTTTATCCACTAAATAGTCTTCTTCACAACAAGGAAAGTCTTCTTCAAAAAAAATCAAAAGGGGAATAATTCCAACAAAAGGGAGAAGAAAACATGTTCCTCTTGTAACAGGAATGGTCATGATGAACACGAGTTCAAGGATAAGTAGATTGATGAATTGGTCAATATAATGAGGAAACACAAAATTGATTTACAAAATGCATATATGGATAATGGATCTTCAACCACTTCAAAGTGTAAGGGACAAGCTATGGTAGCAAGTACAAACAATGCTGATGAATGGGTTCTTGATTCAGGAGCAACACATCATATGCGTGCTTCAAGGGAGCAATTTTCCTCTTTAAAAATATCAAATTTACCTTACATCTATGTGGAAATGAAACTCAAGTGGAAGTAGAAGGTAAAGGAAATTTTGAGTTGGAAAATGGCATCTTTAATGATGTTCTTCATGCTCCTAACCTTAGCACCAATGTTCTCTCAATCTATCAGATAACTTACTATGGATGTGGCAACAATGTTGAGTTCCTCCCTGATACATATGTGGTGAAAAATCTTAAAGATGATTTTGTGGTGGTAGTTGGAAAGGAAAATCATGAGGCAAGACTTTATTCTTTCTCACATTTTGTGCCTAAGTCCACTTCCCTTTCCTTTTTGACTCATTCAAAAACACAAAGTAAACTATGCCATGAGAGATTTGGACATCTCAATTATTGCTACCTTCAACAACTCAGCAACAAGGATATGGTCATTGGTCTACCTCTAGTCAAATATTTAGAGGGTGTATGTCCAAGTTGTGAACCAAGCAAGCATCCTGAAGATAAATATGACAAGGGGAAGTCTTTGAAGGCAACTGCTATTCTTGAATTGATTCATAGTGATGTAGCTGGCCAATTTCTAGTACCATCATTTGGTAAGGCCTGCTATGTTCTCACATTTATTGATTACTTTTCATGGTACACTTGGGTCTTTTTTCTTTCTCATAAGAGTAAAATATTTGATAATTTCATCACCTTCAAAGCTCAAGTTGAGAAAAAGTTAGGGAAATCCATCAAGATCCTAACAACAAATAATCATAGAGAATATGTCAACTCTAGGCTTATATACTTTTGTACACATGAGGTTATACATCATCAACATTTAGTTTCATATACACTATAGCAGAATGATTTTGCTAAAAGAAAGAATAGTACCCTTAAGGAAATGACCACTCGTATGCTCCAACACAAGTCTCTAGATCAAGTGTTTTGGGTAGAAGCCATGTATTGTGCCAACTACATCCAAAAAAGAAGTTAGTATTAGGCCTTAGATGGAATATCACCTTTTGAGGCATTATGTGGCAAAAACCAAGTGTCAAGCACTTCAAAGTTTTTGGTTGTCTAGCATGTCCAACAATACCTCCACAAAAGTGAAAGGCATTAGAACCACAAAGAAAACCATGTATAGTTGTTGGATATCCTGATCATCTCAAGACATACAAATTAATGGATCCAGAGACTCATGAAATCTTTTATTAGAGGAGTGTTCATTTTAAAGAAACATGTCCAAGTTTTGCTTCTTTAACTCCTCCTTCTTCCTCCTTCATGGATAGTGATCATAGTGATGATAGTGACTTGGAAGATGAGATTCCTCCAACTTTGACTCATACGACCCAACCTTCATAGGGTCAAAAAATAGTTGAGGACATTCCTTCTTCTTCCATTAAACCTTGTTGGGCACAAAAAACCTTTGATGTAGTAGGTTCATTGGTGGGAAATCCTTCAGACACTTGAAGGACAAGGTCACAACACAATTCATTTCAACATGCATATATAGCCTTTAATTAAGATCCATAGTCATTTAAGGAAGCATCAGGGATTCTAGAGTGGGACAAGGCTATGGAGGAAGAATATAATTCTTTGATGAAAAATAACACTTGGGATGTAGTTCCCCTTCATAAGGGAAGAAAGGTGTTTCAATGTAAGTGGATCTATCAAACCAAATTTGTGACAGATGGAAGTGTGGCTAAGCATAAGGTCAGACTAGTTGACAAAGGTTTCTCGTAGGTTCTAGGTATTGACTAAACAAAGACTTTTTCACTAGTTGCCAAAATAAACCTCATTTTCCTAACACTAGCTATTGCAGTAACTCATGGTTGGGTTGTGCACTAGACGGTTGTTAAGAGTTGCAAGAATTTGACTTGGGCTAGAATTCACCCAAGAACTAAAGAACTCAACACAAGCACACAATAGACCAAAATAGATAGAGTATGATCAAAATGATGATATTCATTCAATATGACAACTTAACCAACTTGAGAGTACACTAGGAGTGCCTACATATAAAGGCCTCAGGAGAGCTTCTAGAATGCATAGAAGTTAGCATCATGATATATCATACAACAAGGTACATGTCCACCAGATATGGGTTATCCTCCATTGAGCACAGGATTAAGTGTGATGATGTGAGGATAAGCCTACAATGGTGTAGCATGAAAATTAGTGGAGTAGACATGTGCTAAATAAGGAGTGTAGATAACTGTGTTGTCATCATTACAACTCAGTGGATGATGCATCCTCCTATGTTGTAGACACCATGTGCATAATTAGAGTTGTGTAACTCAATGAGAGCACACAAACTCCTAAGTGTCCCACCTAAAATAATAAAAAAATAATGCAAAATAATTAAATAATGCATTAACCTAAGTAAACTTAAATAAGTGTAATAATTAAATACTTATTTACACCAACACCCACCCCCCAGCCCCACCCTCTAACTACAACTTAGGGGAATTCCCTTAAGCTTACAAAATCTAGGATGTAATGCAGAATGGGTCTCGTCTACTAGGGCATGTTATCAAGACCCTCGCATTATGACATACATCTAGTATATACATAAAAGAATAATGAGAAGAGGAAGAGAGACAAGATAGGCTCCCCCCCCCCCCCCCCCCCAAGAAGAATGTTAGCTAGTGACTGCTCTAATGAAGAAGCTAATCCAAGACTGTAGAATGGTGTTCCTCCCCTTAGGAAGAAACAATGCCAAAGGTACAAATAAGAGGCTTCTACTATGTGTGGAAAGAATGCCATGGATAAGTGATGTCTCTAAAACCTTCTCAACTGGCTAAAGAACCTATCCCAAACAACTGTCTATCTCAGCAACTAATGAAGAACCTTGTTGCAACTGCAAATCATAAGTATCCACAATCTCTTCAACCTGTGAGGATCAATCATGTATAGAATGAACAAGAGAGTCTGATGGAACCCTCATGAAAATTCAAGAAGTTAATTTTGCATCAAGAAGAAGAGGAAGATCATCAATACTATCCCCCAAATCTATCACTAAACCTACATCTAGAAGATTTGATGTACCTTGTTGTTCTGGACCTATCACTGTGGCAATATATGCATGTGGACTAAACTGATGAAGTTACCTCTAGTTGCAACTATTGATAGAACCCCATGTGTGTGAATATCTTGAAGCACTATCGCTGAAATCACTATCAGTTTCCACATGATATGATGTGTAGAGAGGAGTAGAGGACAAGTTAGGAGAACTTTCCTCAAAGTATACATCCTTCTCCAAAAATATCTGATGTGTCTCTGGATCTAGAAGTTTGTATGCCTTCACATTATCTTCATAACCAATGAAAGTACAAGGGTAAGATGAATATGCCTTGCATCCCCTAGAAGATCTCTTTGCCCTTGCAGGACAACCAAAGACTCTAAAGTGTGTCACAATAAGTTTTCTACCACACCATGCCTCAAAAGGAGTTTTTCCATCTCAAGCTAGATGAGGAGAATGATTAATAATGTGAGTGGTACTTGAGATTGCTTCAAATTCTAATGATGGATTTAGAGACTTGGCATGAATCATGCAACTTTCCATAGACTTAAGAGTTCAAATCCTCAAGGCTGCAACATATGTCTTATGCAGACTGAATGCTGATGGAGTTTGAAGATCAATTCCCTCATGTCTACAAAAGTCCTTAAGTCTTATGTTCACATACATTCTTCCATTGTCCATTTGGAGTAATTTGATGGCTTTCCTAGATTTTCATTCTACATGAGCCTTGAAGGCTAGAAATGTGTCCAACAGTTCATTCTTGTTATGTCGAAAATAGACCCAAGTGAACCTTGAAAAGTCATCAACAAAGGTTAGTATGTAGTGACCCTTGCCAAATGGAAAATGACCTAATAATACAATGCGAACCATCTGTAGAACACCTATTGCTCTTGAAGACTTCCCTCTCTATAACTTCCCCTCTGGATGCATATCTACTAAATTTGTTGAACACTCACCCTTAGAAAGGTTTATTTGAGGTAGACCTTTCACCATTAGGTATGTGCAAAGTTGCTGAAGGTAGCAGAAGTCAACATGACCATAACACTCATGCCATAATTGCATGCTTGAATTGGATTGTGATAACAAGGCCTTTAAAGGAGACTTGGGTACAAAATGAGAGAAAGAGTACAACCTTTTTCTATGATTCACTTTTCCTACTGCAACCAAGGAATCATCTTTAAGACTATGCATTTTCATTGTGTTTAGAAAGAACTCAACTCTATGTCCATCTCCGAGGTGACTAATTTGGTAGATTGAAAGGAGATTTGAACCTAGGTTTGGAACATAGAGAACCTCTTGAAACTCTCCATTTTCCATTTCCATGTTTCCTTTTCCTTCAACTTCCATTTTTCTATCATTCCCCATGAAGATGTGTGGTACCTTGGACTACATCGTTGAAGAAAAAATCTCCTTTGAAGAACCCATGTGATAAGAGGCAGCTGAGTCAAATATCCATTCCTTTGAAGAGTTTGCATTTGCCATGAGTGCTTGCCCTTTGTCCTTTGAATATGAAGATGACCCTTTATCCTTGTAAGCATTAGCAAATGGAACATTATGTTTCTTCATGATGTTGATCAACTCATCAATCTTTTTGAGATAAATTTCATGCTCTTCATGACCTGATTTCTTGAAATAAGTGTACTTTTTCTTCTCCTTATTAGTGTCCCCTTTCTTATTGGAATTCGAGGACTTGCCTTGTTGATTGGATTGTGGTGTTATCTTTTCTGCATCATCAAATTTGTCTTTCTTTCACTATTTGAAGACTCTCCAGCTAAATGTTGAGAACCATCATTGTTGGCCACCAATGCTTTAGATTGAGGTGTTTTCGGAATCCCCATTGATTTGAACTTCTTTTCTTCATCATCCAATAGTTTAGCATATTCATCAAAAGGGACTTTCGTGTAGGCTGACCCTAAGGTAGTCTTTGAGGTGTTAAAAGAAGATATAAATGTGGAATATTCTGATGGTAGCTTGTTATGTATGAGATAGATCAATCTATCATCTTTGATAGAACTCCCACAATCAGTAAGCTTTTTCCTTAACTCATTCACCTTGATGACGAAATCTTGGATAGAGTCATATGACTTAGGATCTAAGGAAACAAGCTCATCTTCAATTTTGAACACATCCTCCTCAAACACTTTACCATAAAGGCTTTTGAGGGTATCCCAAGCTTCCTTTGATGTAGAACACTTCTTGATTTGATACATGATCTTATCATCTACCCCCAAACATATATCACTTAGGTATTTCCTATCCATGGCTACCAAATTTGAAATTTCACTTGTTGATACATTATCACCTGTTGATTTAGAAAGAGTAGCATCTAAATATTATGAAACTCTATTATGCATTAAGTGATACCACATTTTGATTGACCCAGAAGCATAGTTTTAAGGAGTTAATTTAGGAAAGTTAAAGTTTCCCATAATGCAAAAAAAGAAAGAAAAGTGCAGAGTAGAGATAACACAACACCAAGAACACCCCTCCCTTTTCACTAAATCAAGAAATCCCTCAAAATAGATGCTTTGGGAAATTTATCAGTAGTGTGATTATAATGGGCCACTTGCCAATTTTACATTTGTGGACATCTAATTTTTCTTGTTACAACCTCTTAATGGAGTAGAAATCTAAAACTTTACAATGTGCTACAATTTTGAAGCAATATGAAGCAAAGAAAGGCCCTATTGCTAAAAGTGACACTTTTGTCCACACAACCCTACAATTTGATTATAGATTTAGAAAGTAGGCAAAAGATAATGCACTTTCAAAAAAAAATAGAACCTATTTTTGACTCCAGATGTGTCCTTACGGAGCGTTTGAAGTTGCAAAATGTAGAATTATGTAGGTAAAGTTGCCAAAAAATGTAATTTTTGAATAATCAATGCACCAAAACTAGAAAATAGCTGCACCATTGAAAATTTTAGAAAATTTTACCTAATTTCAGAAAAAAATTGCACCTGATTTGAAGTCTAGATGTGTGAGTGATGGCCTCCTCAAGTCGGCCTACAAAAACCATAATCAATCTAAAGAGGGGTTGCATCAGTGAATGACAAGGGTAAATTTGATGGTCATATGGCCATCATAGTTGTTATAATTTCCTTTGAAATAATGTCCAGATGGGCTTCAAATTTAAACTCATGAAATTGATGATGTCAACAAAAATGAGGCTGGTGATGACATCAGTAGATGATGTGGTAGTACAATAATGTACAGATAGTACAAAACTCTATGAAAAATGACTTCATGGTAGGTGACTGGGATCTGATGTGGTTGGGTACGTGTCCTTTGATAGTGGATGACTTCTTTGATGTGTGCTTGCCACATGTCCTGCTACTATTCGCTCGTGTGGATAGAGCAGGTTCTCTGTGCAACTTCTTAGATGGCGTTGTGTTGTCGCTCCTAGTTTTTCTAGGTGGTAGAGGGGCCCTTCACATCAAGAAGGAGTGCAGAGGTTTACAGTCACTGAGAATTTAGTTTTGATGCCAAAATCCTATGTGCAGTTGCCAAACTTTATCTGCCAAAAATTTGTGTTCTTTGTATATGTCCGCTAATGAAATAATAAAACCCTGCAAAATAAAATAATTCCACTACCAAAATATAGAGCCGAGCTAGGGTGTCACTACCTAATTTGGCAAAAAAATTTCTCTACTAGGGTAATTAATAAATCTAAAAATAATAATACCCAAAAATGGCAGAGATGAATTAATTTAGATCCAAAAATCAAACAATCAAATCAATGAAATGATCATACCTAAATTGCAAATCGGGGCCTCTGAGTTCTGATTTGCAAAAAAAATTGCCTCACAATTGACTTTCACCTAACATAGGAAAATTGATAGTCAATCTTCACAAATCAATGCTCCAAACACAATGGTGAGGTAAAATCTAGCTCTAGATGTTCCCAATTTTTGTGGATCCTGCAAACTTCATGTCGAGGCATTGAAGCATGAATGGTCTCGAATGAATATGTGATCAGAATCTCCCTCAAAGCTTTGATAACAAGAAAGAATTTGGCTTAGGCTAGAATTCACTCAAGAACTAAAGAACTCAACACAAGCACATAGTAGACCAAAATAGATAGAGTATGATCAGAATGATGATATTCATTCAATATGATGGCTTAGTCAACTTGAGAGTACACTAGGAGTGCCTGTATAGAAAGGCCTTGAGAGAGCTTCTAGAATGCATAGAAGTCAACATTATGATATGTCATACAACTAGGCACATGTCCACTAGATATGGGTTATCCTCCATTGAGCACAGGATTAAGTGTGATGATGTGAGGATAAGGCTACAATTGTGTAGCATGTAAAACAATGGAGTCGACAAAATGTGCTAAATGAGGAGTGTGGATAACTATGTTGTCATTATGAAAACTTAGTAAATGATGCATACTTCTTTGTTGTGCATAATTAGAGTTGTGTAACTCAATGTGAGTACAAAAACTCCTAAGTGTCCCACCTAAAATAATAATAAAATAATGCAAAATAATTAAATAATGCATTAACTTAAGTAAACTTAAGTAAGTGTAGTAAGTAAATACTTATTTACACCAAAAAGAGTGCTTTTTTGAATGGTGATCTTCATGAGGAGATTTATATGGAGTAGATGCAAGGGTTCGTACAAGATTCTACTATGGTTTTTAGATTGAGGAAGTCTATTTATGGTCTTAAGCAAGCTCCTCAGGCTTGGTATGTCAAAATGGATTCCTTCCTACTCTCAATAGGTTTCAGCAGGTGTTATTATGATTCGAATATCTACATTCTCTAGAATGATTAATCACAGTTGATATTAGTGCTCTATGTAGATGACTTGATCATTATAGGGAGTACTTAATCCATCATTGCTAGTGTCAAGACCTCTCTACAGCATAGATTTTCCATGACAGACTTGGGTTTGCTACATTATATCCTTGGCATTGAGATCACACAGTCTTTAGCAGGGATCACACTTTCACAACCCAAGTATGCTCTTGACTTGCTTTCTCAATTTCACATGAGTGACTACAAGCCTACTTCTACTCCCTTTCTATTAGGTGTCAAGTTAGAGGCTAAGTGTAACACTCCACTTGTCGATGTTACATTATATAGATAGTTAGTTGGGAGCCTTATCTATTTGACACATACAGGCCTTGATATTGCTTTTGTAGTTGGTATGGTTTCACACCTTATGCAAGAACAACATAAGATTCATTGAAAGGCCACCAAGGATTTTTTGCGCTACATAAAGGGTACACATACACATGGAATACATTATGAAATAGGTACAAGATTTCATCTGGTTGGATACACAAACTTAGACTATCCAAGGGAACTTGATTCTCACAAGTTTGCTTTAGGTTATATATTTCACCTTGGTTCCAGCCCTATTTGTTGGAAAAGTAAGAAGAAAAATAATGTTTCTCTTTCTTCCATAGAGGTTGAGTATTGAGAAGTTGTCAATGTAGCTACAGAGGCTCTTTGGTTACAACATATCCTAGAGGAGTTTAGATTTTATCTACCTAAGCCTATAGTTATTCAATGTGACAATCAGAGTGTCATTGAGATATCTAAACATCCAATTCAGCATCAGAGGACAAATCACATCAAGGTTCATATGCACTACATTAGAGAGCTTATACATGAGCATATCATTACACTACATTACTATCCTACAACAAAGTAGGTCACTAATATCTTCATCAAACTCTTTGCTAAGGTCAAGTATATTCATTTGTGAGATCTCTTGGTGGTCCAAGTTGTAGCAGAAAGGGGGTTCCCTTGACTTCTCTCTTCTTTCTTCTGGGAGGGATCCTTTCCTCATATGAGGTCTTCTTCTCACCCATTTTCTTTATTATACTTATCTCTCTTTTTGAAGGGGGGTTTTTCCCATGAGGTTTTCCCTCTTTCTCCACTTTATGAGAGATTACATTGCATCTTAGTATGTAGAGCATTGATTTTTTCATGGGTACATAACATGGCCCCATAGCTGAGACCCATCATGCGTTTGTGAGCTCAAGTGCATTTCGCTAAGTTGCACTTAAGTGGGGGTGTTTGTGTAAATAGGTATTTACTATTTACACTTTACTTAAGTTTACTTAGGTTAGTGGATTATTTTATTATTTATTTTTATTAGATACGTAGGATTTTGTGTACTTTCATGAGTTGTCACATTGACAACACAAAAGTATGCAACTCTATTTAAGTACATGGTGCCTACAACACTAGAGTTTGCATCATTCACTGAGTTGTCATGTAGAAAACATAGTTATTTGAACTCCTAATTTAGCACATGTTGTCTACAACACTAATTTTCATGTTACACCATTGTAGGCTTATCCTTTCATCATTGCACTTACTTTCATATTTAATGGAGAATAAGCTATATCTAGTAGACATGTGCCTATTTGTATGACTTATCATGATGCTGATTCTGAGGCATTCTAGATGCATCTCAAAGGACTTATTATAAAAGTACTCCTACTATACTTGTACATTGTATTGAATACTATATAATTATTCTTATCATAATTTGATCTATTTTGTGCTTATGTTTAAGTTCCTTGGTCTTGGATGAATTTTTCCCTAAGGAAAATTCTTATGGTCGACATCTTCCCTATCATAAATGAGCTCTACCAGTGTGGTGCGTTGTTAGATATGTCAGGCATAGTAAAGGAGGAACCAAAATAAGAATGTGTTATCTTTCTCTTCATGATGATAGTTTTCTATAGAATCAAGGAGGTCTCTATGTTGCAACTGGGAAATTCATCATTTTGGTTGGTAATAACATAACACGTTCCTAAAAAAATAAAAATTCTAGAATCAACATTTAGGATGGGCACTATAAAGTGTTTCATCATTAGTGAAGCTATGTGATAATTATGGAATGTTAGGAGAATTGAATATAGTAACAACAATGGGAATATGGACATTTCATATAGCCAAATTCTTTCAAAGAATATGGTGGTCACTATGTTATAATAGGAAAACTCTTGTTTCATGCTAGTAACGACATATTGCCTTTCCATGAAAGAAAAAAATGATGGAACTTGAGTTTAAAAATCAATGCCAAATGTTTTGAATGTCTTGCCACCATGTCAAAATGATGTCATATCATGAGCTATGTGGATTCACTCTTAGAAGTAGGACACATGTTGTTTGTATGCAATCAGATCAAAGATAGATCAAAAGTGGAAGCCAAGTTGCTATAAGAAGTTGCTTGATCTTTAGTGGTAGTGATGTGTTGAATAAAGGGGAAACAAAAGGACCCACCACAGTTGCTTCCAAAGTTTTAAAAGTTTCTTGATTTTTATGCATAGAGACATAGGGAGAGTGTGACACATGTTTGTGAGTGCTAATGGGTCCAAGCCAAGTTCCTAGTAGTAGAGGGAGAGGCTTACATGGAGAAAGTTTTTTTTTTTGAATACCAACTTGGAAAGTGGAAAATGAGTCATCCACAATTTTGTTCCTAGATCGTTGGATTTTTTGGAATCACTAGTCTGCTGTAAAAATAGAAGGTGATGCCACCCTATTCTCTTGTTATGATTCATTTATGAAGATTGAAGTCTCCCCATGCAAACTAGGCAAGAGAGTATATTGGAAGGCTTTTTCCATTTTGTCTCTATACAAACAAATTTTAGACTTTCAAAGAGCTCAAATCCATTAAAGAATAATGTCTTATGTGATTATAGCACAACAAAAATTCTAGTGTTCATATTGTGTCATAGAATTGTAGTGAAAGAGTAGCAGAGAGCCAAGTAAGTTTCTCAATTCACCATATATATTAAAATTTTCTAGTAGTCTACAAATTTTATCCATGATGCCTCCAAAGAATGTATTCTCAGGACAAGTAGATTATGCTAACAAAAACATACATGATGACCTTGAACTATTGGCTAAATCTACAAATGAGTCTCCCCAGATGAAAAAGTTAATTTTTGTAAACCCTAGGCTCAAGATTGTAGATGATTTATATGATAGAGGGAATTGGATTAGAGATACTACCACTAGAAAATATGGGCTTTTTCTTTTTAAGAACTGATTTTCAAAGAGAAATTTGTTTGCTCCCCATGGAAACAATTGGAATTCTAATTTAGGATAACTAGTGCTCCCTAGTGTAGTCGTGGATGTTGACCTAGTCATGGCCATTGCCCAAAACTATGACCTTGTAGCTAGAGTAGTAAGAATATTATATGGGGAACGCATGATGAGTATAAGTGCTAAATAAATTCATAAGGTCTTTTGTTTGGAACCCTTTTTAGATTACCATATACCCATTGACCTACTAGGACTAGAAAATGTATAATTATCCAGAAAGGATAAGGTCAGGCAAGGTGCACTAAGGACACACTTGGCCTCAATTGGGAATTTTCCATTGGTCACAACATCTACAAAGGAGCCTTTTAAGAAGAAAATTTTCACTTTCATAACCCTAGAAATATATATGACTTTATGTAGAGTTTTTGGTGAGGATGAGGAAAGTTTTATGCCTATTAAATTTATATATATGATGGCTTAGATTTCTTCTTTTGGTGTGGATATTATTTTTGATTTTGCATCCTATATTGTAGAAAAAATCCATATAGGGCTAGTTAGAATTGCCAAAATAAAGGTAGAAAAGACCTTTTACCATTACTCATTGTTGATGCAAATGTTCTTGTTTAAGGGGGTAACATATTTTGGGAAGGAGATGGCTTTGAATAGAGAACGTGAAGGAGAGGCTTTGCCAGTCCAATTATAGAATGCAAAAATGACCAGGGATGCAAAAAAGGCCAGTTTTGTTAGGCTTGATCAATATTTTGCCTCTAGATTGAGAAGCCTCTTATTAAGGGACAATCTAAAAATCCCTAGGGCATTAATGAATTTTATTAGACCAATGGATAATCCATCTAATTTAAAAGTGTCATAGAATTGGGATGATATCATACCATACCCTATTTCAATAATTTTTAGAGTTTATGGTTTCCAAGGGACTCCCTATGTACTACCCTACTAGGTGGCTTTGAAAGTAGGGATAGTTGAGATATTGTACCAACTAGGAGGATTGGAGGAAACATATTTTCTTAAAAGAAATAGAGGCTCAATTTTCCCCACTCTTATTGTAGCCCACCAATTCATAATTACAAAAGGTGGATGGTTGTTTTTGTATAAATTCTTGGATCAATACAAGATGATTGCATGTCTCATCCTCGATTTTGTGATTTTGATGGATTTTTTCATATATTTAGATTAAGGGCTAAGGTTGGTTCCAAAAGACATGAACCTTATTTCCCAAATGATATAATAAGGAACAAGTTCTCTTTGCAAGAGCCAAAGATCAAGAAAGAAAACTGGAGAGTTTTTTCTAGAGTTCTAAAATTTATTCATTCTTTTCATAAAGATTACAAGCCTCCAGATGATACAAAAATAGAGGTAGACATAATAAATAAACTTATGATTACTTTTCCTCAAATCATGGAGGCCATGAATGTAAAGAAACAATTTTTTTATCATTTCTTTTCTAGAAAATGCCAGAGAGGTCATGAGGAGATTGGCATTTACTCCTATAGTAGGAACAAGGTAGTTGGTTATCTAGAAGAGACTTGGCTGTAACTTGATTCAGAATAAAAAGGCTACTATGGAAAAATGAAAATAGATAGTAGGGTCAACCAATGTTGTCTTAGAAGAAAGACCTGATGAGCCCTCACCCAAGAGGCAAAAAATAATAAGGGAACAAACACCTCACATTGAGGAATATTCACCTATAGAGTCTCCATTACAGATAGGAAATGAATAGCTCACCAAGGAGGAGATGGAGTAGTTAGGGTCCTAATGGGGAATATTCATTACATGGGCTAAATTAGAAGAGGGAAATCCATAGGAACCTCTAATGCTAAGCTTAGAGTTAACAATGGAAAATTACAGAAGAAAGTAGTTGGGTCTTGTAATTGAACAGGCTAGTCATGAGTTTATATCTAATGATAATTTTGTTAAAACTACAGCCTTCTACTAATTTTCATTGAGAGAAAACATGGGAAAGTTTAAGGAAAGGTGTAATAAGATAAAAGTAGAGCATCCTGGAATGCAGGATGTACATGTGTAAAATTAGGTAAAAGAAGAAATGATGCTAAAATTTCAAAACATGACCCCTGATAGGGGGAGACAAATGGTAAACACATATGGTATTTTATTGCTATCATATTAGGATATAGTAGATGCTTCAATTTGTAATTCTATTTCAAATAAACTAATTATAGAGGATCATGGGAAGAAAGAAGTCAAAGTTGCCAAATTTAGTTAGGACCGAGCTAAATTAGTTACTAGGTCAATAACAAAAGGATGTAGGATTGGCTCTTCCAAGCCTAATGATATTGGATTAATAGGAAACTTGATTGTGAAGAGAGTAGAAAAAACTACTAGTGTAGAAGCTGCAAATCTGGGTGTTGGAGTATCTAGCTTGACTTGAGCCACAACCCTAAGAGATGAAAAAGAAAAGTTGGAATTGCTAGATAGGTATGAAAAGCTTTTGGTTGCATACAATAAATAAGTTCAAATAAGGATTGAACTAGAGAATAAAGTGACAGACAATCCACTAGGCAAAAAATTACTTATCCTCACCCATCAGTGGAATCTTCTAGATCCACTCCCTTCATTGAGATCCCTAATACTCCAAAAAGGCTAGCATTTTATACTACTAAGGAATTGGAGGAAGAAAAGGATAAGTTCAGCACCTTGCAAGATGAATTAACTTATCAATATTGAGAAAAACTTAGAAAAACAATCTTATATCTGGTAGGTAAGATTGAAAATTCTATGAACAATTAGTGAACATAGTGGATGTGTGTAGAGAAATTAAAGATTCTGAGGAGGTCTTGAAACCTATAATAGGTAAATGGGATGGAAGAGATAAGGATATCACCCTTTTATGCATTTCAATTATTAGCTTATCTTGTGAATAGATAGAAAAAACTTTTGATCTAACTAGTAATCTATCTAGTTTTTAAAATAAGAGGGAGGGAATAAAAAAAAGAATAATAATTTTTTTCTCAAAATATTCAATTGAGAAATTTGATATTTTTCCCTAGGAACTGAAAAAGATTGACATAATAAAATAGAAAAAAGTGTGGGGAAAAGAATTAAATGAATTATTATGCAAAAGAATAAATGAAGTCAGTAATGAAGAAGGACATGTGATATGGGCAAGGACAAATGAACACCTTCTTAAAGTGTAACTATTTTACAATTCCCTCAAAGAATTTGTTGAAATAAATGAATTAGGGGATTGGTTGTTTAAAGGAAATGAGAAATCTTGAGCTTTGGTTGGCCTAATGATAAAATCTTCAACAAATGGATGGATGATTTTGTCCAATCAAAAAAATTTGAAACAAGGGAGAGGATGTGGACCTTGATGGAGATCAAAAAAATGACAGATTAGTGCATGTAGAGGAAGATAAAGAAGAAAAACTAGCTAAAGTGGAAAGCACAATGGTCCCAACTGATGATATGGCAACATAGGATTCAAAAATAAATATTATTTTAATAGTTCATGATGATTAAAGTGTAGAGCTTTGAGTTGAAGTGAACTTGTAGAGATCAGAACTAGACACATCATTGGCAAACTTGATCACTACATATTCTGAGAATTCATAATAGTAAAAAATCCCAATCATGGAATTTATAGAATTTGAAAGTGTAAATGAAAATAAGCCCAACAAAAGGAATTTTATGATGTAATGTTTTTTTGCTGCACAAATTTTTTTCTATTATGACACTAAAAATTGTAAATATCTTTTTTCTAATGGAAAACTGTCAGTTCTCTATGGCAAAAGATTGATGCATCTCACACTATATAAGTAAGATTCTAGGACTAGAGAAAGGGTCTGAGTTATATCATAATTTTAGTTTTTTTTACTAAGTTTATTGGGTCAAAGATTCTTCCTACAAACTTTATGATGTCTTTTTCTACAAATATTTGATAATACATTAATCTTGCTAGATTTTGAGGTCTTATCTTGAGTCATTCTAAGTTTTGTTTTAATTCTATACAATTTTCAAAGGAAATTAATAAAATGATGAATCATGAACAAGCATCAAGCTTAAATTTGAAATTAATTTTACTTTACTATTTGAAGAAAATCACTACTGGACAACACATGTTTGTATTTAATCCCTGTGATGTAGTTAGTAGCTATTACCCATAATTATTTGTAAATCTAAGAAGAATTGTGACAAAATATTCTATAAGGGATGTGTGTTGTTGTGAATTGCCATGGAATGAATAAAATATGTATGCAATATCAATTTGAAAATATTTCATCCCTTTGTTGGATAGAACTATTAATTCTGTATTCTTTTTGATGTTACACAAATCTCATATCAGTCATCAGACAGAGTCTACCGAGCTTAGATGATCAATAAAGCAATTTACAGTGTCTACTAAATGTTCTTGAACATTACACAGTAAAGTCAGTTCTTACCAAGCTCACTCGAGTATCAAAGGATTTTGTAATAGAAGGTTAGTATTAACTGAGCTCCCAAGGTTAACGAAGAAAAGTTAGTTCTTACCAAGCTCACTTAGGTATCAAAGGATTTTGTAGCAGAAAGTTACTGTTAACTGAGCTCCCAAGGTTAACAAAGAAAAGTCAATGCAATGTCTACCAAGCTCACTCGATCATCAAAGATAATGTGGTAGAAAGTTAGCTTTTATCAAGCTCAGAAGGTCAGAAAATGAAGGTCAGTGTTAACTGAGTTCACTCTATCTCCAAAGGATTTTTTAAAGGTTTGCAGTGTTTACAAAGCCTCACTTGGTTAACACTAGAAAACCATTCTGAGCAGTGGTTATCGAGTTGGGTCGGCCAGTGAAGGATTTTATTATTTTGATATTAAGTTCAATTGTTTCATGCAATGAGTGTAGCCAATTGATGCAATGATTTTTTCAGTTATTGTAACTTATATTTGAGCCGACTTGATAATCTGAAAGGTATATATATATATGTTCAAGTTGTGAATTGAAGTGTGTGGAGATATATGAAAAAAGATGGAATAAGGAAATATTGAGTGAATTCTGATGAAGGATTAAATTTCTTGGAGGAGCTGCAAAGTTGTATTTGATCAGTAAGGATCATGTAAAGTAGAATAGAGATTTGTAATCAGCAAAAGATAAGTTGCATATCATTCAGGTGACTTCATTGTTGCTTTATAATCATTGTAATAGTGAATGTAGAATCTCTTTATAGAGTTGGTTTAACAGCCATTTTGTAAATCCTCTAACAAGGTGATAGTTCAATTGAATTATTCTTAAGACCTCTAACCAGGCCACTCCTAATAGGGTGATTAAATCCTCTAACAAGATCACACCTAACAGTGTGTATTGTAACCTTTAATAGGGTTGGCTCCTAACAGGGCTCACTTCAGAAGAGTGAAAATTGGTGACTAGTTACTTGGTGGTTTTTCCCATATTGGGTTTCCACATTAAATTTGGTGTCTCTTGTGTTCATTTATTTAACTTTTGCATCCATATTAACTACTATGAATGCTAAATGATTAATAACTAGTTAACCTGTCGAGTTATAGTATTCCTGCACTATTTATTGAGTATCAACAGTAATTAAGCATTATAGACATCTAAGGGATTTTTGGAATTGTTTTTGTTGTAACTAATTCACCCCTCCCCACTCAGTTACTTCATCTATATTTCCAAAAATTGGTGTCAAAGCTTTGGGTCCTTATAGGATAAGATTTCAAGGATCTAAGCCAAAGATCAAGATGTCTTATAAGAGGGAAATTCCAAGACTTAATAAGAACAACTTCTCAGCATGGCAAGGGTTGATGAGACTTCATCTAGCTTCTATTAGAGATATAGGACTAAAACACCATGATGAAAAATATGCAGAACCGTCTAGTACACTATCTGTCAATGATATTGCTGAAAAGAAGACCCACAACATTATGATGATAGATATAGCATTTGCTCTAAGTTATGAAGAATTTTATGACATAAAGGACTGCAAATCTTCCTTTGAAATGTGGGAAAAGCTAAAAGAAATCTATGGAGGAGATGATAATGTAAGAAGAGCCAAAGCAAAAAATTTGAGAGGACAATTTGATCAGAAGAGGATGAGAGAGGATGAAAACATTGCAAAATATGTTGAAAGAGTCAAAGCATGTGTTAGTGCAATCAAAGCATCTGGAGGAGATATCAAGGATGAGACAATAATAAGTAAAGTTCTTAGAACTCTACTTCTCATTTATGCAATCAGAGTTTCTGCAATTCAAGAAAGAAGATGTGAAGCAAATCATAAGATAAATCTAGAGGCCATAGTTGGAATATTAAGTGCATTTGAACTAGACAACTTTTACAACTATGTTCTACCTTCCAAGAACATTGAATCAGCATTTGAAGCCAAGCTTTCACTCAAGGAGAAAAGAAAAAAGAAAAAGGTATCTCAATCAAGAAGTGAAGATGAATCAGACCAAAGTTCAAATGGTGATCTTGAGGTGATTGAAGCTCTACTAGCAAGAAAACATTCTAGAGGTAGAGGAAAATATAAAGGTAAAGTTCCTCTAATCTATTTTTCATGTGAAGAAATTGGTCATATTGTTGTTAGGTGCCCAAACAAGCAGAACAAAGATGAGAAGAAAGGTTAGAAGTACAATGGCAAGAAAGGCTTCAAATCATTCAAGGATAAAGGTAAGAAAACATGTTTTATGGCTAAAGATTCTAATGATTCTAGTGATGAAGAAGAAGATGAAATTGTCTACATTGTTGTGAAAGATGAATTTGATAATGATGAGGAAATGTCACTCATTTCTCATATGAGCAAAAATGATACATGGATCATAGATAGAGGTTTTTCTCATCACATGACTAGCGATAAAACTAAGTTTGAATACTTTGAAGACTATGATGGTGGTAGTGTAAGATTTGGTAACAATGAACCTTGTTGTATAAAAGGAAGAGGAAGAATCTCTCTAACCAAAGAACTTATATGTGATAATGCCTATTGGGTAGAAGGAATAAAGCATAATTTGTTGAGTATGGCACTACTCAATAATGGATTCAAAGTAGAATTCATGAATGGAAAAAAAAGACTGTTGGATGACAAAGGAAAGCTGATTGGATTAGGCACTCAAACTTAAGGTAACTTTTTCTATCTTGAACTAGGTGAATGTTCATGTTTTATTGTTCAAATTGAAGAAAGTTGGTTATGGCATAAAAGGTTTTGTCATGTTAATTTTGATAATTTGGTGAAGATAAGAAAATTCAAGAAAGTAAGAGGCATTCCTAACATAAAGAAACCTGAGGTCGGTCTATGCACGAATTGTCAGATTGGTAAAATGGGAAAGACTAGTTTTAAAAGTAAAAAGTATCAGTCTGAAGATATATTAGAAATTGTGCATACTAACTTATGTGGACCCATTGGAATTGAAAGCTATACTGGAGAAAAGTTATTCATTCTTTTTGTTGATGATTACTCAAGAATGATGACTGTCATGTATCTAAAGAACAAATAAGAAGCATTTGAGAAATTCAAATGGTATTTGGCCAGAGTAGAAAAGGAAACAGGGAAAAGATTGAATTGCTTGAGGTCAGACAGAGGTGGAGAATTCATTTCACATGAGTTCAATAACTTTTGCACTGAAAGAGGAATCAAAAGATAGGTATCAGCCCCTGTAACTCCTGGGAAAAATGGAATAGCTAAAAGGATGAAAAGATCTATCATGGATTGTGCAAGAACCTTAATGATTGAAAAGAGCATTGCTATCAAATACTGGAATGAACCTATCAGCACTGGAGTTCATACCTTAAATCCAGTATAGCTAAAATGGGACTCATTCAAAACTCCCTATGAGCTATGGCATGGCTATAAACCTAATGTAAGTTATCTAAAAGTATTTGAAAGTAAATGTTAAATTTTGAAAGAATCTAGAAAAGTGATGAAGGAATATTTTTGGGATACTCTTGCAAAAGTAAAGCATATAGATGTTTGAACTTGTCTACTTACAAAGTCATAGAAAGTGCACATGTGAAATTTGATGAGCTTGCAAAAAGCACTGGAGAAGAAAGCAAAAGTGAACCAAAAGATTATAGAAGGTTTTTTTTTATTGAACCTGATATAGTACCAGTCAATCATGAATCTTCTACTCCTAAGTCATCAGTAACTGAGTTACAAGAAGGTCAAACCAAGCTCCAGCAACACGAGTTACATTTAGATGCTACCGAGCAAGTGTTTACCAATTCTGAAGGACCCAAGCCAATATCTACCAAACCAGAATAGCCAGAACCTAAAGTTGAAGTGCAAAAGGATAAAGGAAAGGAACCTATATATAGCAAAATATGTTAGGAGACATCATTCAACAGATCAGATCATTGGAGACAAATCTAAAGGAACCATGACAAGAAGTAAGTTGAAAGGTACCTATTTACTTGCTGATTTTGAACCTAGAAATATCAAAGATGCATTGGGAAATGATAGTTGGATTGAGGCCATGAATGAAGAGATAGAGTAGATAGAGAAAAACAAGACATGGACTCTTGTACACATGCCTAAAGATAAAAATGTGATTGGAACTAAGTGGATATTCAAAAACAAGTTGACTGAAGATGGTAAGTTATCAAGAAACAAAGCTAGACTAGTATGCAAAGGATATGCTCAAGAAGAAGGAATAGACTATGAAGAAACTTTTTCTCCTATTGCAAGATTGGAAGGAGTCAAAACATTACTTGCATATGCTGCTCACAAAGGATTCAAAGTTTATCAGATGGATGTCAAGTCAGCATTCCTCAATGGTATACTAGATGAAGAAGTTTACATTGAACAACCTGAAGGTTTTGTTGATCCAGATAAGAAGAACATGGTCTGCAAATTACACAAGGCATTGTATGGTCTAAAACAAGCCCCTAGAGCATGGTATGAAATATTGCATAACTATCTTATTCAAATTGGTTTTCAAAGAACTAATGATAACAATAGCTTGTATATAAAGGAAGGACTAGATAATAAGATTGTCTTGGCAGAAATATTTGTAGATGATACTATTTTTACAGGGAATGATGATCTTTCCAAAGAATTTTTAGAGAAAATGAATAAGGAATTTGAAATGTCTATTTTTGGAGAGATCAAATTCTTTGTTGGTCTTCAAATTCAGCAGAATAAAAATGGTATCTACATCACTCAATCAAAATACATCAAGGAGATATTGAAAAAGTTTGGTATGGAAGATTGTAAACCAGTTGGGACTCCTATGTGTACTAGATTAAAACTTACCAAGGAAGATGAATCAAAAGAAGTAGATCAAACATTGTATAGATCTATGATTGGAAAGTTGCAGTATGTAGTTCATACTAAGCCAGATATTGCCCTTGCAGTTGGTATTATAGCAAGATTTTCAAAAAAACCAAGAGAAAATCACATGATGGTAATAAAAAGAATAATGAGATATTTGAAAGGAACTGAAGATTATGGTTTATGGAACAAATTTGGAGGTAATCTAGATTTGAAAGTGTTTACTGATGCTAATTGGGTAGGAAACCTTGATGACAGAAAATGTTCGAGTGGAGGAGCATTCTTTCTTAGAAAGAGGTTGGTTTCTTGGACAAGCAAAAAGCAGAATTGTACATCCCAATCTATAGCAAAGGCAGAGTATGTTGCTGCAGCAATAAACTATTCTAATATTGTTTAGTTTAAACAGTTGTTGGAAGGCATGAAGGTAGAAATCAAAGAACCAATTGTTATGTTCTATGATAATACAAGTGTAATCAATATATCTAAGAATCCAGTCATGCATTCCAAAATCAAGCACATTGCAATAAAATATCATTTCATTAGAGAATTGGTGCAAGATAAGGAGATTAGATTGGAATATGTCCATACAAAGGAACAAATTGTTGACATATTCACAAAAGCATTACCTAAGGATGCATTCTTGTATCTAAGAGGTAAGTAAGGGGTCACTCCCCTATCTGAAGTTTGCTAAAATTAATTTTTAGTGATGCATCAATGCATACCAAGTTGAAGATCTATCAATTGATGCAGCATAATTAGGAAATATTGCATACGAATCAGTACTAAAGGTACATTAAAATTCATTTCAGTTGTGTTGTCTTTGGCGTGTGTTGTCAAAGAGGGAGAGTTTTACCGTCATATCTTTTTGAAATTTTTTTGAGAGGAAGAGTTTGCTATGTAATTCCTTCACAGAGGGAGATTACTATCTAATAGAGAAAGTTGTTCTGACAGAAAAAAACTTGTTTTCAAATTTCATTCTGCTATGACATGTTGTGTTGCCATCAATGCCAAAGAGGGAGATTGTTGGATACAATTGTGTATTGTGTATTGTGTTTGATGTTACACAAATATCATATCAGTCATCAGACAGAGTCTACCGAGCTCAGATGATCAACAAAGCAATTTACAGTGTCTACCGAATGTTCTTGAACATTACACAGTAAAGTCAGTTCTTATTGAGCTCACTCAGGCATCAAAGGATTTTGTAACAAAAAGTTAGTATTAACTGAGCTCTAAAGGTTAACGAAGAAAAGTTATTTCTTACTGAGCTCACTCGAGCATCAAAGGATTTTGTAGCACAAAGTTAGTGTTAACCGAGCTCCCAAGGTTAACGAAGAAAAGTCAATGTCTACCAAGTTCACTCGGTCATCAAAGATAATGTGGCAGAAAGTTAGCTTTTATCGAGCTCACAAGGTCAGCAAAGGAAGGTCAGTATTAACCGAGTTCACTTAGTCTCCAAAGGATTTTTGCAGGGTTTGCAATGTTTACCAAGCCTCACTTGGTTAACACTAGAAAACCATTCTTAGTAGTGGTTACCGAGCTGGGTCGACCAGTGAAGGATTTTATTGTTTTGATATTAAGTTCAATTGTTTCATGCAATGACTGTAGCTGAGTGATGTAATGATTTTTTCAATTGTTGTAACTTATATTTGATCCAACTTGATAATCTGAAAGGTATGTATATAGATGTTCAAGTTGCGAATTGAAGCATATGGAGATATATAAAAAAAATGGAATAAACGAATATTGAGTGAATTCTGATGAAGGATTAAATATCCTAGAGGAACTACAATGTTGTATTCGATTAGTAAGGATCCAGTAAAGTAGAACAAAGATCTATAATCAGCAAAAGATAAGTTGCATATCATTTAGGTCACTTCATTGTTGCTTTCTACTCATTGTAACAGTGAATCTAGAATCTTTTTATAGAGTTGGTTTAACAGCCATTTTGTAAATCGTCTAACAAGGTGACAGTTTAGTTGAATTTTTCTTAAAACCTCTAACCATGCCTCTCCTAATAGGGTGATTAAATCCTCTAACAAGGTCACACCTAACAGTGTGTATTGTAACCTTTAACAAGGTTGGCTCCTAACAGGGCTCACTTCAGAAGAGTGAAAATTGGTGACTAGTTACTTGGTGGATTTTCCCATATTGGGTTTCCACATTAAATCTGTTCTCTGTTGTGTTTATTTATTTAACCTTTGCATGCAGATTAACTACTATGAATGCTAGATGATTAATAACTAGTTAACCTACCGAGTTACAGTATTGTTGCACTATTTACCGAGTATCGACAGTAATTAAGCATTATAGACATCTAAGAAATTTTTGGAATTTTTTTTTTGGTAATTGATTCACCCCTCCTCTCTCAGTTACTTCATCTATATTTATAACAAGGTGCACACGCCTTGGTTTTGTAGAGCCCAAAGAGTAGAAAATCTCTTATGATTTTGTTGAAGCTAGGTCCAGATTTGAAGAACAAGTAACTTTTTATAGGAAATAGTTGATCCTTAGGTTATTGTGATCTTTAATATCTTGATATTAAGTATTTTTTTGCTTAATAGTTCAAAAATACCAACAAAATGGTTTCTTTACTAGGGAGTTTCTTAACACATACTTGTGTGTAAGAAGTACTACAATTTCTTTGGTCCTAGTCTATATGTTTTTGTTAGATCTTTTTAGTATTTCTCATGGTAATAGTGGACATTTTTAGTGACAAATCTTGAGAATTTAGAAAGAAAAAAGAAAAACACTAGTGGTGTAGGTGTACATTGACATATACAACCCCTATGAAGTGTCTTATCTATCAAACAAGAGTTGTAGTCTTATGTTCTTCGTAATTGGTTCTTCTGTGTGTCAGATATTTTCATATTATCTTGTGTCCTTCTCATAAATTCAAAAGCTATTTATTGTTATATTTTCACTAGAATAGGGTGGCAACTCAGTTAATGTTTTGAAGCTAGTGCTTACTTGATAATTAGTAAAAATCGTTGGCAAAACGAAAAATACAAGAGCCTACACAAGAGCCAATCCTGATATACCATTGTGTACTAACCTACCCCAAGGAAATAGAAAGAGCCATAACAAAAAGAAAATAGATGTAAATCCCACTTGGATACCAAGTAGTAGTACCTCAGTAAACTCTCAATACCAACTAGTGGTAGGGAGAGAATTTTCTTCATTGAGCTCTAAATCAGAAATCACTAGATTCTTAGGAGGATTATTCAGTACCCCATTGCAAGATGAAAGGGCTTATCAAGATAAGAATATGTCTCCAATGGAAGATGAATTTCATAGACTAGATGTGATAGATGAAATGAATCATAGGTTTCAATATAATAGTGCAAAGGGGAATCCTTTTAATCCTAGAGCAATTCCCTATATGGAAACAAACCTTATAGATCTAGATGATCCTAGTGACTTAGAGGCCACTTCTATAGATACAAAAGAAGTATACTAAGAAATAAATATTGTAAAGAAGTAAGTTGTAGAAGAATAAGAAAAATGTGCTCATTTAGAAAAAGAAAGAGAGCAAGCAACTCTAAACTCCATTGTTCAAAGAGATAACCTACTTAGAATGATGGATTCTTTAAAGGAGAAGATCAAGAAGTTATAAGAGAGGGCTTTTTTCCTCCAAACTAATGTCTTTGGAGGCATAGATAGCTTGAGATCCAAGGTTCAACAACAAGAGAAATTTCTAAGCCAAAGGCTTGAACCTATAATATCTTAGATCCAACCCTACAAGCCTATCCAAATAGATAATGTAGAACCTACTGTCAAGCAGGCAGATAAAGGAAAAGGTAAGGTAGTAGGAATCCATATTAATGAAACTCAATTAGTACCAAGAAAGCCCTCAAATTCCCATATCTAGGCTAGATTTATATTTGGAAAAGGCTAGGAAGAAGAAGGATGA
The DNA here is from genome assembly GCA_028749045.1 of Cupressus sempervirens. Lineage (NCBI taxonomy): Eukaryota > Viridiplantae > Streptophyta > Pinopsida > Cupressales > Cupressaceae > Cupressus > Cupressus sempervirens. Next base: position 98,723,328 of record CM053790.1, read on the forward strand.
TCTTGCCAAGGAGCTTGAAAAGGTTGAAAATGAAGCTCAAGTAGCAAAAACTAGAAGAAAAATTTAGTTCATCAAATCAAATTTTGCCTTAGCTTCATGGCCTAATTTTTCCACCATAGCTACAACTTATGTACCTACTTGTGGACCAATAATTTCAACTCGGGTTATGTCTTCATCTGCCCTACCTCATCATCTACTATTAAACCTCAATTCCCTAGTGTTCAAGCTTAGCAGTTTCAAAGTGTTTATCATAATTAGGCTAATATAGCAAGTACCTCAAATGTTGTTGGTTTTCAAAAGGAGCCCATTTACATGAAAAAATATAGACAAATTTCATTCTTAGGTATTTATGGTTCTCCACGTCCCTTATTGTTTGACTTAAGCAACAAAGTAGTTAAGTTCTCTAGAAATAATGTTGTTACTAGTGAAGAGTGTTTGAGAATTCTCACAGACATGCTAAATGATTTTGAAGTTGAACATGAGGATGTAGTAATGAAGTTGTTTGTTCGTTCATTTACTAAGGATGCAAGGGATTGGTTTAGAAGATTGTCTAATGACAACATTAGTTCATGGAGTGATTTAGAAAAATTGTTTAAAGAACAATATAGAGATGATACTAATGTTGGATCTATGTTGAATGATTTCAATAACATCAAGAAGAACCTAATAATCTAAATTGTATTTCAATGTAAGGTTTTGAAAGGGAAAGTACAAATTATTGTAGGTTATGAGATTGAATGAGGATGTCTACTTTACAATATATTTTAATGCTTTTGACAACAAGATGGTTTATTAGTTGAGGGATAAAGATCCCAAAACTTTGAGGGATTATTATAAGCTTGCAGTAAACATTGAAAATAATAGAAATGCATCTGATAAGCTTGGGAGGAGAGATGACCCAAAGTTATTTAATCTAAAGATCAATAAAAAGGAAGTTGATAACACTCCTACAAGAAAGAAGCCTGAAGAACCTACAATAGGTTAAGTGTTGGACTTATTGAAAAAGATGAACCTCACAACTTTCAACATACGAAAACCTAATGTTGGTGAGAAGGCCCCAATAAATAAAAACAATTTTAATAGACAACTCAAGATGTAGAACTACCCCTATACCACCAAACGGAAGAATGGTAAACTAGTTCCTAATGAAACCCAAAATGTGAAAGATAAGGGTACACCTCTACAAAGAAGTTTTATTAATATGAATGATGATCTACCATGGTGCATCATATGTCAATCACCTCACTCTTTAGAAAACTGTGTTTTTCGCTCAGTCATTTTCTGTAGATCAAAATTCACAAAATGAGAAGGAAGAAGAAGAAGAAAAAAGCCACGGTGATGTAAGTTGTAATATGGTTAGCATGTGTGATGACTATGTAGATTCTAATTTAGAAGAGCATAAAAATTATATTGCAAATAAAAGATTTTCCTACCACTTACATCATCAACAAGTGTTCTTAGATGATGAAGGTTATGACGAAGATCAAGTATTCATTACATCTTTTGAAGTTGGCCATGTAAATTTAAGAATGCCATCTAAAGAGGATATTGATAGAATCACTACAGAGATAATTTCTCAAGTTCATAGCAATTATAGTTTGAGAAACTAAATAGTTAGTAATGATGCTAGGAAACATATTGGTATATTCATAAAGGACATTACACATAAAGTGGAGGATGAAAATAAGAGGACTAATGTAGGGATCGCTAAGGTTAAAGACAACAAGACAAACAAGTGGGAACCCAAGAAGAAAGTTCAATTCTAAATAAATGAGATAGTAAAAGTAATTGTGCAAGAGAAGAAGTCAAGATCTGATACTGTCAAGAAAGTGATAGTTCTTGTTGTTCAAAAGATTTCTACTCCAAGTATTCTTGTAAAGCCCACTATGTCTAAACCTATTAATACGATTTATATGTTGTCACAAATAATTGTGAAAGTACTTTTGTTTGAATTCTTTAGAATTGATAAACATAAGAGTAAAGCATTGTCATGGTTGGGTGTGATAGGAAATAATAGCAATATTATTGAACAAGGTGTCATTCAGAAAACCCCAATGGTGGTAGAAGATATTGGTATTATATCTCTAATTCCTCAAATGTTTTTGGATGATTCATCATTAGCATATATAGAAGATATTGACCTATTCTTTCTCACTTTGATTATAAAATGAAAAACCTTCAAAAATTGCATGATAGACTCAAGAGCCTCTAATACCATCATGCCCTTCAAAGTAATGAGAGCTTTAGGTCTAAAAGTAGATACAAAGCAAGGTAGATGGAGAGGTATGGATGCCAAGGAAGTAATAATCATAGGTACAAATTATGATAGTATATCAAGATAACCTTACAAATTATTCCGAGAAGGCTAAAGACCATTGTAGGCACTTGGAAAAGATTTTTATCAAAGTCTTCAAATATGGAGTATCCTTAAACCAAAAGAAGTGTACATTTGGGGTGACTAAAGGCTGATTACTGGGACATATAGTATTAAAGGATGGTCTAAAGATAGATCTTGAGAGTGGTAGCCATTCATAAGGTGCCTATACCAAAAAATGTGAAGGGAATATAGTCTTTCTTTAGCCAAGTTAATTTTCTAAGAAGATTTGTTACCAATTTTTCTAAAATTAGTAGACCTATTTCTAAAATACTCAAGAAAGGAGCTATTATTATTTGGGAGGGTTAACATTCATAGGCCTTTTGAGATATTAAAATTTCCATAAAGAATGCTCTAGTCCTTAGGACTCTAGACTACACAAAGCCAATGCAAATATTTTCTTTTGCATCCTTTGATATTGTAGTTGTAGTCTTATTATAGAAGAATGAGGAAGTATATGAGCAACCAATTGCATTTTTTAGAAAATACTTCTAGCCTGCTGAACTAAAATGTGAAATAAATGAGAAAGAAGCTTATACCATTTATTAAGGCCTTTAGGTGTTATTTGGTATGTGCCATTTTTATTGTATTTGTACTTAGTGTAGCTGTTGAGGGCATATTTTCTCAATAGGAGATATTTGGTAGAAGATGTAGATGGATCAATAGGATCCAAGAATTTAACATTGAAATTTAGATCATAAAATTTGTAAGAGGTCATGGGTTAGCTAAGCTTATGGATCAAACCAAGTTGGATGCTATTCAAAAAAAATTGGTAATAGATGACCTAAGATTAGATCTATGTGATATGAAACATTGCGAATGGTATGCTAATATTATACATTATCTACAGCATATGGAAGATCCTTCCCATTTGACTAAAAATGAGAACGTAAGCACAAAGTTATAAGCCATCATATATATCATTTTTGAGAACAACTTGTGGTGGAGAAACTTTGAACGAGTGCTACTAAAACATGTTGATCAAGAGAAGTCAAATGAAATACTAAAGGGATTGCATGTTGGAGTTTGTGGAGGATATTATATGGCCAAGACTACTACACAAAAAGTAATAAGAACTAGATTCTGGTGGCCTTCCCTTTTCAAAGATGCTGAGGTAACGATCAAAAAGTGTGATGCCTATCCAAGATTTGTAGGTAAACTAAAATTTTTAGGTAACACTCCATTAAAGCTAGTGGAAGTTAAAGCACCATTCTAGAAATGGGGGATGAATTTTATAGGTGAAATCTCTCCTAAGTCCAATGCTAGTTATTCATGGATTTTGGCTAGTACTGATTACTCCACAAAGCGGGTGGATGCAATTTTAACAAGAAATGCAACTGGTAAGGTTGTTAAGATTTTTTTACTAAATAAAATCATTTCAAGATTTGGTTGTCCTCAAAGAATTGTGACAGATAATGCAATGTACTTTAGATCTAATTTGTTTATAAAGTTTTTTGATAAGTATGGGATAACAAGATCAACATCTTCTCCTTATCATCCACAAGGGAATGGACATGCTTAATCTACAAATAAAAACTTGTTGAAAGTAATAAAAAGAACCTTGGATGATAACAAGAAGGCCTGGGATTCTAAATTGAAATTAGCAATATGGGCTAATAGGGTAACTATGAAAAAGGCTATAGGTTTAGCACCTTTTGACATGGTGTATGGAATTTAGGCAAGAATGCCTCAGAACAATTTAGTGGGACTATATAATTACATTCAAATGTATGATGAAGACATCATTGATGATATGCAAGAGAGGTTGGATGAGTTAGTAGTGCTATCTAAGACAAGGAAAGAAACATCTTTGAAAAATAAAAAACTATAGTTGTAGGTCGCAACACTCTATGATAGAAAACTAGTAAATAAGAAATTTGAAATAGAAGATTTGGTTCTCATGTGGAATTCTAGGAGTGAGGATAAGGTAAAAACATGGTAAATTTGATCCTATATGGTTAGACCCATATCTAATTGAAGCCACATGGGGAGAGGACTTTTATATTTTGAAGGATCTATTAGGTAATATTCTTTAACTAACAGTTCATGGAAAGTTCTTGAAAAGGTATTTTTGTTAAAACACGTGTTTCTTCCATGAATAATAGTTCTAGGGTTTATGTACAATTTGTATATCCTTTGTATCTTTTGTATAGTTCTTTTGTATTCCTTTTCTAGTGTTGTCTTTCTCTCAATAGTTTTCAAGTAAAATTTTGTATCAAGTTTGTGGCCTAATTCTACTAGGGACTTTGGGCCCTCATATGAATCTTGCATATTCATTGTCCCCAAATAGTGCCACTATTGGTCATGTTTTTTCCTTATTCCTTCATGAACATATTCTACTATAAATTATTAGTCTTTTATGCAAATTAGGGTTTGGTCTTATCAAATATTGGTTAAACCTAAGAAAGAACCCTATTTTAAATAAAATTTATGCCCTAAATTAGCCCTTTAGGTCATAAGATTATCACCTCTTAGTTGAGTGGGAGAAAATCATTTGAAAAAAGTTATAATTTGCTGAAACCCTTTCAGAATTTTGTTTTGACTCAATAATTTCCAAAAAAATCCTGTACTGTCAGATCTTTTAAGATCTATGCTAGTCACTATATCACAATGAAATTTTTTGGTCACTTTATTTTATGTGACATAGTGACCAAGTATAGTGTTACACCTAGAACCCAATTTATATTTAATATAATTTTAATGTGTTTCACTTGAGCCATTGGATCTTCTGAAATAACTAGTGGTCACTATGTCACATCTAAAAAATGGGAGGGTTGCATAGGTAGTGAAATGGTTACATCCCACCAAAGTAAAACAAAGAGGGCCTAAAAGTGGATATGATGTTGGGATTTTCCATGTCATAAATGAGCTCTACCAATGTGGTGGGTTATCGGATGTGTTAGGCACTAAAGGAGGAACCAAAATAAGAACATGTTGTTTCCCTCTTCAAGATGATGGTTTTCTACAAAATCATGGGGGCCCCTATCTTGCGACTAGGAAACTCATCATTTTGGCTAGTAGCAACATAGCGTCTTACTGAAGAAAAAAAATAGGATGGGCATCGTCAAGTGTTTCATTATTAATGAAGCCATCTGATCATTATGGAATGTTAGGAGTATTGAATATAGTAACAAAAATGGGAATGTGCACATTTCATAAGGTTGGATTCCTTCAAAGAATATGGTAGTTTCTATGTCACGAAAAAAAAACTCTTGGTTCATGCAAGTTAGCACATAGTACCTTCTGATGAAAATAAAACACGGTAGAAATTGAGTTTAAAAAGTAGCACCAAAAGTTTAGAATGTATTGTCACCATGTAGAAATGATGTCATGTCATGAGCTATGTGGATTCACTCTTAGGAGTAGGACACATGTTGTTTGTATGCTGTCAAATAAAAGATACATCAACAGTGGGTACCGAGTCGCTATAAGAAGTTGCTTGATCTTTAGTGGTAGTGACATGGCAACCAAAGGGAAAACAAAAGGACCCATCATAGTTGCATTAAAGAACTTGTAAAACACACATCATCAGATTAGGAAAGAATCAATGATGGTCATTATGTCACATGCAAAAGTTTCTTGAGCTTTTTGCATAGCAACACAGTGAGAGTTTGACACATGTTCATGAGTGTTAGTGGGTCCAGAGCAAGTTCCTAGTAGTAGAGGGAAAAGTTTACATGCAGAGATTTTATTGAGTTGACTGCCAACCTAGACGGTGGAAAATGAGTCATTCACAATTTTGTTCCTACATCATTAGATTTCTTGGAATTGAAAACGTGCTTTAAAAATAGAAGGTGATGCCACCTTGTTTTCAACTTATGATTCATTTTTGAAGATTGAAGGCTCCCTGTATGAACCAAAAATAGAGTATATTGTAAATAGTTTTCCATTTCTTCTCTACACAAACAAATTTTAGACTTTTAGAGAGCTCAAAGCCATTGAAGAATAGTGTGTTATGTGATTATAGTGCAAAACAATTTCTATTGTTTACAGTGTGTTATAAAATTGCAGTGAAATAGTAGTGAAGAGCCAATTAAGTTTCTCAACTAACCATATATATTGAATTTTTCCAATATTCTGCAAAGCTTATCCATCGTGTCTCCACAAAAAGTATTATTGGGACAAGTAGATTATGCTAACAGAAACATACATGATGACATTCTTGAACTATTGCCTAAATCTACAAATCTGTCTACCTAGATGAAAAAGTTAACTTTTGTAAACCCTAGGCTCAAGATTGCAGATGGTTTATATGATAGAGGGAATTGGATTAGGGATGCTACCACTAGAAAATTAGGGCTTTTTCTTTTTAAGAAGTGAATTTTAGAGAGAAGGCTCCCCATTGAAACTTTTGGTGCTCAAAATTTTGTCCTCATTTTTAGCATCTATTTGAAATTTTGAATCAATTTAAGCTCTATAAATGCTTTTAAATGAGATTGTACCCAGCTGTCAGTTTGATGTGTAAGTGGTGTTCAATGTTTCTAACACCCTCCATTCATCATATCCACATGTTATAGCAAGTTAAATTTTCATTCTAAGTCATTTTGTGAAGTCTTGTTTTGAGAAATTGTCAAATCTACATTTTCACCAAAGTGTCAAACAGTGACAGGAGGTTGTGTTTGGTAGTGAATATGTTACACCCAATAATGTTTCATGACTCACCACTTTGGAAGTACTTAGTGTCCCTACCTGAGAGACCATTTTTAAGATTTTGAGTTTTTTTGAGTCTGTCTAACTAGGTTTTGAATCCCTTGAAGTTGGTCATTTAATATTATCACGCTAACGCAGTTAGTTCAAAATTCTGGGAAGCCCTGTTTGACATGCTATAAATTTTGACCGGTTGACCAAAATGAGAAAATTTATTTTGTGTTGCATTATAGATGTCAGAGAATTTTTATGTTTCAAGTATCAGCTTATGAAAAATCTATTTGATTAGTTTTCAAACATGATTCCAAACGCAATTTATAAGTTCTACTGGTGTCAGTGTTTGCAGATTGTTTGGTACCCATGTTAAGCACACCATAGCTCAAAACTCGTGACTAGAAAGATCAAATGGATTATACCATTTTGTTGTACTCTAAAAATACTTTAAGTGTGCCAATTTTTAAGTCTTGATGAATCCATTTGCAAACTTTCCTAGGTCAATTCCATTTGCAAAAAATGTTTTCTGACATTGTTTCCAGTTTTCAAAATTCAAGTAGCCCACTTTAACCGCTTGCCATTTGTGCCCTGTTATTCATCATGAGCCCAAATTGTAGATCCCTAATTTCCTCATGACAGAGAAGCAATTCCCCATTTTTCATCTTCCCAAGTGTCCATTTGCCTAGTTTTCAAAGCCAAATCCGAACCCAATCTATGTCTTTCTGACAAGTTTACTTGCAGGTAATTCTGAGAAGGCAACTTTGATAGAAAATATCTTTTGACCTTGAATTCATCATGAGATGAGATTCGACATGGTACAAGTGTGCAAACAAGAGAAATTAGTGGGTCAAATTTTAGAGCTCGATCAGGTGTTCGAGTCAATTTTTAAAGCTAGTCAAAGGAGCTCTTAATGCAAAATTGATAGTTTGCAAAAGATATTTAAAATGAGCTTTAATTGATGGTTTAGTGATCAAATTTGAATCTAGTCAATTCAAGATGCCTAATGGATCTAGTTAAAATGAGGATGATATAGCATTTTGACTTTTTTTGTGAAAAAGACATTGCCTTGCTATTTTGTGGGCTGGGATTATTCCTTAAGGGTTTTTAAGGATGCTAGCTTCCAACTTGAGAACATCCTTCTAGAGAATTATCTCTAAATGACTTGATGAAAATGTGTGTTCCTCTTAAGTGTTTTGGTTTTTGGTGGCAACTATGCACAAAGATTCATTAGTGGAAGAGCACAAACAAAAAAATGTTTGTAGTTGTGGCTCAATATAGTGGGAGGAAACAAGTGAAACGAGCTGCTCAAATGAAAATGAAAAATTGCAACAAGGAGGCATTAGTGGCTGGCATGAAGGCTAGATGATGGATTGGTGAAACATGATCTTGTAAGTATTGGAATGGAAAATAACAATTCTTGGGACCGTTACGTTCAGAGACACTGTATGGTGTTCTAATTGATCTTGTTACATTATGTAACAACGGTGGAGAATCTTGAGTTATATCTTATGAAATGTTTAAAAGAATAAATTCTTAGATTTTATTAGCATAGCCCTTTGATATTGGAAACCCCATGTGCTCAGCAGAAAACATCTTTTGAAGTCTGGAAGCTCCACATCCAAGATGAAGAAAAGAGGCGGCTCTATTGGGTACTAAAGCAGTTGTAGAGGATCAAAGATGCCCCTAGCTAGAAAGGCATTTGAAGAGAAGGCAAGGTAGATTGTTAAGAGGTGGTAGCATATGTGGAAGCATAAGCTATGGAAAGTCAAAAGCATGGACTATGCTAAAGGGAATCCAAGGTTAAAGAGGAATCCCATGTAGGTATAATTCCATGCAAATGGAAAAGGGAAAAAGTCTATTGAAAGGAAATTCTAACTTGTGAATGGAGGAGCTCTGTGTTTGAAGAAGCAACCCACACATCAAAGGAGAAGCCAATAGAAATTTTTGTTCACACCAAGATCAGAGCGAGTAAAGAAATGAAGGATTTTGTTTGGATTGGGTTAATTTTGGAGATAAGAGAGGAACTATTATTGGTTTTCTTCCACCTACTTACTATGCGATAGCATATCCTCTAACTTTTGTCAAGATCGCTTTGAAATCTTTAAAATTAAGTTGTGCGAGGGCACATTTGCATCTCACTTGACATGCCATGTGTGGCAGGTACTAGAAAATTAGTTCAAGAGCATTATATCCTTGCAATCTTCTACTACCATGGCCAATTGAGTGTTGGACAATTCTCAGAAAAGAAGCAGTTTGCTCCATTGAAAGGGGGAGCATTCACAATGTTCTGAGAGAAGGTTGAATGAGAAATATAAGTAGCTCTTACACAATGAAGAATATCCCAGGCTATGACAAATTGCAGGCGTGAGTAGAGGAAGAAAACTTGAAACTTGTAAATCCCACATTGCTCATGTCATAGACTTTTTGATGTTTTAAATATTCCAGTGCTCAAGATGTAAGTTGTCTTGAAGATAGTGGCCTTTTAAATGCAACACTTGTGCGCGTGGGGCCCATTGTTGGCCAGGCTAGTGGGACGGTCAACAAAATTTTGACTTTCAAAATGCATGCACCATATGAGCAGAGGTTGAAGTGTTAAGCCTTCCCAACACTAAGCAAAGGCTTCAAGAATATGCCCATAAGACAAATTCCAAATCCCTACGCTACTCCGCTCAGGTCATGAGAGCGTAAACCAAATTTTAGACATCTTCGGGGATACGTCCAGCATAAAGGCGTAAACAAAATTTTAAAGGCTTCCAGATTTACAAGTGCTCGTATGAGTGTAAAGCCTATGTGAGCATAAATGGGAAGCTAGCTTGAGAGCGAAAAAGGGATAAAGGGATTCAAAAATTAAGGCAACCTATGTGCGTAGAGGAGAATTTAAAGCTGCCCAGTCTTATGCTAAGGTCATAAAGATGTAAAGAAAAGTTGAAAAGTAAGAACGTAAAGAAAAATTAGCATGTCTCCAATGCTACGGGAGGTGAAGGAATTAAAGAAACTAACTAATATTAAAATATTAATTAATTAAAAAATGTTCCAAATTGTTGTTAGCCAATGAAATTGTGACACATGGCATCAGAAGATTTGAGAGAAAAGGAGAAATTAAAATGAATTTAAAATGGAAATTCAGAAGATATCAACGCATGATAGTTTGAAATGAAAAATTGAATTATTTTGAAATTTTATATAGTTCAAACTATATAAATTTTAATTTTTTTTAATTTTAAATCTTTTGTCCAGTCTAGGACCTTGAATTTCAGATGGCCATAATAGGGGCATTTTTTATCCAAAACAGGTAGTGTAGTATAGTGTTGGATTAGATTATTTGAGGTCAGATTATGCACAAGCCTTCACTAGTTCGCTCTATAAGAAGTTTTGTAATTTCCAGGGCCTTTTCAGTAAAAGGGGCAGAATTAGTTATAGAGAATCAAAATCAACTGGGAAACTTATACTGATGTTTGTTGAAGTTTAAAATGAATTTTGGAAATGTTTTCACCCTTCTAGCATTCAATTTTTAACCAATTTTTTTTGATTTTCTGATCAAGCATCAAATCACTTATTCTTTTCATCAAATATATGAGATTCTTTATGCCTTGTAGAGCTAGAATGATGAAGATTTGATATGCTATTATAGAGAGAAAGTACAGAGAAGCTTTTTCATCTTCTTGGGAAGGAATTCTGAGGGTACACATGTTAGTTGTAGATTCAATCTGAGAATTGCTTCTTTTCTATATCTTTCTTCCTTCTTCTCTTTTGCAAGGTGGTTGGCAGTTTTCTCTAGGTAATAACAGCAGGGCTCCAATTTTTACTTTGAAACCACATTCTTTTAGCACAATCTCTCTTATATGAACAACATTAAGAAGGTTAATATAGATAGTTCAGATCTATTAGGTTATTTCATGTTTTTCATTTCATGCATATGAATGTATTGTTTCGAGGAAATTAGTACAAAGAACAACATATGGTTGAGTCTCCTTCATCAATGATTTTCAATGGTTTATAATCTTTGACATAGAGCTTAGGTTGTAGTTGCAGTCCCTTAAGGTTGTATGTTATTTCATTTTTGCATGTGACTCAAAGGGTTACGTAAATGCTTCAGGGAAATCAACAGGGTTGTGAGGTTACTAATGGGGATATCATGTAAGAATTAGATTTAAATTGAACATTGATGTCTATTTACAAGATGAAAAGATAGAACACATGTCTGAATCTATATATATAGGTATCAGATATCCATATGTGTGTTTTTGATTCATGGATTTTCCTAATGGTTAAGGCACTAATCAATTATAAGATCATTAATTCTTATTGCTACATATTCGAGGTATTGCTAAATTCAACATTATTAATCAAATGTTTTTTCCCCTCACATGTTGAAGGATCTAAATGTTTAACCCTCACTTAGCTTATCAGATTCATAGCTTCACATTTAGCTACTATAGATCTGTGTCATTTCATGAGTCATTAGGTGAAATAAGGGTAAAATCTGCTAAATAGATTCAGGGATATGTTTTGCACTGGTATGGTATCAATTGAATATAAGGTCCACCCACCTAGGTCCAACAGAGCTTGAAGTGAAGAAGGAGTTATGCCTTATAGTTGGCCCAAGACTACAGTCAAATGCATTCATCATAGGAAGTTGCTAGCCTTAGATGCATTTGTCTGATTTCTTAGTTGTTTTCAAAACTATTAAATCAGGAGCCAACGGAAACATTTGGAATTTTGATTTAGGAAAACTAGTGGTCCCTAGTGTATTCATGAATGTTGACCTACTCATGGTCATTGCCCAAAACTATGACCCTGCAACTAGAGTAGTACGAAGATTAGACGAGGAATGCTTGATGAGTATAAGTGCTGAAATTTCTTGAAAGTTCTTTGGCTTGGAAATCTTTTCAGATTACCATATGCCCATTGACCTACCAGGACTAGAAAAGGAATACTTATCAAAGAAGGATAAGGTCAAGGAAGTGTACTAAGAGCACAATTTGCCTCAATTGGGAATTTTGCATTGGTCACAACATCTACAAATGAGCCTTTTAAGAAGGAATTTTCACTTCTAGAACCCTACATATATATATGAATTTATGTAGAGTTTTTGGTGAATATGAGCAAAGTTTTATGCCAGTTGAATTTATGTATATGATGGCTTAGATTCCTTCTTTTTGTGTAGATATTATTTTGGATTTTGCATCCTATCTAGAAAAATAAATCCTTATAGGGCTAGTTGGAGGTACCAAAAGAAAGGTAGAAAATACTTTTGGCAATTACTCATTGTTCATGGATATGTTCTTGTTTAATGGGGTAATATGTTTTGGGAAGGAGATGGTTTTGAATAGAGAAGATGAAGGAGAGCCTCTGTCAATCCAGTTATGGAATGCATATATGAATGGGGATGCAGAAAAGGCCAATTTCGATAGGTTTGATCCATATTTTTTCTATATATTGAGAAGCCTCCTATTAAGGGACAATCCCAAAATCCCTAGGGAATTAATGAATTTTATCAGACCAAATGGATAGTCCATCTGATTTAAAAGTGTCACATAATTAGGTTGATAGCATACCATACCTTATTTTAGTAGTTTTGAGAGTTTATGATTTCCAATGGACTCCCCATGTACTACCCTACTAGGTGCCTTTGAAAGTAGGGATAGCTGAGATATTGTGGCAACTAAGAGGATTAAAGGAAACATATTTGGTTAGAAGAAATCGAGGCTCAATTTTCCCCACTTGTTTTGTAGTCAACCATTTCATAATTACAAAAGGTGGATGGTTGTTTTTATATAAATTCTTTGATCAGTACAAGATGACTATGTCTCATCCCCACTTTTCTGATTCTAAGGGATTTTTTGATATTTTTAGATTAAGGGCTAAAGGTTGTTCCAAAAATAATGAACCTTATTTTGTTGAGGATATAATAAGGAATGAGTTCTTTTTGCAAGAGCAGGAGATCAATAAAGAAAAATGGAGAGTTTTTTCTAGAGTTCTTGAATTTATTCATTGTTTTGATAAAGAATACAAGCCTCTAGATGATGCAAAAATAGAGGTAGACAAAATAAATAAACTTAGGATTACTTTTCCTGAAATCATGGAGGCCATGAACAAAAGGATACATTTTTTTATCAATTCTTTTCCACAAAAAGCTAGAGAGGTCATGAGGAGATTGGCATTTACTCCTATAGTAGGAATAGGGTAGTTGGTTGTCTAGAAGAGATCTAGCTATAACGTGATTCCGAATAAAAGGGCCACTGTTGACAAATGAAAATAGATAGTAGGGTCAACTAGTATTGTCTTAGAAGAAGCACCTTATAAGCCCTCGCCCAAGAGGCAGAAAATAATAAGGGTATAGACACCTCACATTGAGGAATATTCACCTACACAATCCCCATTACAAATAGGAGACAAACAACTCACCAAGGAGCAGAAGGAGTAGTTAGGTTCTAAAGGAAGAATATTCATTACATAGGCTAAATTATAAGAGGGAAATCCACAGGAACCTCTCATGCCAAGCTTAGAGTTAATGGTAGATTATAGAGGAAAGTAGTTGGATCCTATAATTGAACTGACTAGTCATGAGTTTATATCTAGTGACAATTTTGTTAAAACTAGAGCCTTCTACCAATTTGCATGGAGAGTAAACATGGGAATGTTTGAGGAAAGGTGTATTAAGCTAAAAGCAGAGCATCTAAGAATGAAGGATGCAAACATGGAAAATCAGATAAAAGAAGAAATTATACTATAATTGCAAAGCATGACCCTGGAAGAGGGGAGACAAATGGTAAAGGCATCTATTGTTTTGTTGCAATCCAATTGAGATATAGAAGATGCTTTGGTTTATTATTTTTTTTTAAATAAACTAAGTATAGAGGACCGGGGGAAGAAGAAAATAAAAGGTGCCGAATTGAGTATGGATCGGGTTGCATTAGTCATTTGGTCAGTAAGAAAAGGATCTAGGACTAGCTCTTCCCAGCTTGATGATACTTGATTAATAGGCAACCAGATTGTGAAGAGAGTAGAAGAAACTACTAGTGTAGAAGTTGCACATCTTGGTGTTGTTGTATCTAGCTTAACTTTAGCTACAACCCTAAGAGATGAGAAAGAAAAGTTGGAATTGCACGATAGGTATAAAAAACTTTTGGCTGCATACAATAAAGAAGTTCAAAGAAGGATTGAACTAGAGAATAAAGTGACGAGACAATCCACTAGACAACAAATCATTTATCCTCACCCATTAGTGAAATCTTCTAGATCCACTGCCTTCATTAATATCCCTAATACTCCATAGAGGCTAGAATTTTATATTACTAAGGAGTTGGAGGAAGAAAAGAACAAGCAGAGGGCTTCGTAAGATGAATTAACTTATCAATATAGAGAGAAACTTAGAAAAGAAATCTTATATCTGATAGATAAGATTGATTGGCTAGCATTCTATGAAAAATTAGTAAACATAGTGGATACGTGGAGAGAAATCAAAGATGCTAAGGAGGTTTTGAAACCTATAATAAGTAAATACAATGGAAGAGATAAGGATATCACCCTTTTACGCATTTCAGTTATTAGATTATCTTGTGAACAGATCGATCTAAATAGTAATCTATCTGATTTTGAAAATAAGAGGGAGGCGAAGCCAAAAAGAATAATCATTTGTTTCTCAAAATATTTAAGTGATCTAAATTTGATCTTTTTCCCCAAACACTCAGAAAGATTGACATAATAAAAGGGGAAATAGAGTGGGGAAAAGAATTAAATGATTTATTATGCAAAGAAAATAAATGAAGTCAGTAATGAAGAAGGACATCTGCTATGGGCAAGGACAAATGAAGAATTTTTTAAAGTGAAACTATTTCACAATTCAGTTAGAGAGGAATTTGTTGAAATAAATGAATTAGGGGATTGGGTGGTTAAAAAGCAACAAGAAATCTTGACCTTTGATTGGCCTAGTGATACAATCTTGAACAAATAGATGGATAATTTTGTCCATTCAAAACAAATGGAAACAAAGGGAGAGGATGTGGTCCTTAATGAAGATCAAAGAGATGACATATCAGTGCATGCAATAGAAGACAGAGAAGAACAACCAACCCAAATGGAAACCACAATAGTCCAAACTAATGATGTGGCAACTGAGGATGCAGAAATAAATGTTGTTTTAATAGTTCATGATGATCAAAGTGCAAAGCCTCGAGTTTAAGTGAACTTGCAAAGATCATAGCGAGACACATTATTGGCAAACCTAATGGCTACAAATTTTGAGGATTCAAAATAGTATAAAAGCCAATCATGGAATTTATAGCATTTGAAAGTGTAATAGAAAATAAGCCCACCAAAAGGAATATTATGATGTAAAGTTTTTCTGTTGCACAAAATTTTGTCTCTTATGACAATAACAATTGTAAATATATATTTTTTAAAGGACATCTGTTAGTTCTCTATGCTTGAAGCTTGTTGCATCTCACACTATATATTGTGAGATTCTAGGGCTAGAGAAAGGGTCTAAGTTATTGCATAATTTTAGATTTTTTAAACTAAGTTTGTTTGGTCCATTTGTGGGTGTAAACTTTATGATGTCTTTCTCTACAAATATCTAAGAATACTTTAATCTTGTGTGATTTTGAGGTCTTATCTTGAGTCATTTTAAGATTTGTTTCAATTGTATAAAATTTTCAAAAGAAATTAATACAAAGATTAACTATTCCCATATCTGTTCTTATTGAATTTTGTCTCCATTTTTATTACCTAGTTATTTTGAAGTTGTATGAGTAGAGCTTGTTCAATTGAATGCAATTAAATCATGTTTTATGTCAATTCAATATTGCTTTTAATTCAATGAATTAAGTAAATGCTTCAGTGAAATTGATAGGGTTTCCATTGTAATAGGAAGAATGTCTGTGAGAATGATTTTTAGTGAGAATTGCTAATAGTATTGATTGTAATGCAGTCAATCAAATCTAGAAATTAAATGGACTCTGAATCCCAATAGATAAAGCACTGATCTATTGATTCAGTCTATAGATGGAAAGATCGTGAACAAGCATTGAGCTTAAATTTGAAATCAATTTTACTTTACTGTTTTAAGAAAGACAATACTAGTCAACACTTGTTTTCATTTAATCGTTGTGTTGTCGTTAGCTACTATTACTCATAATTATTTTTAAATCTAAGAAGAATTATGACAAAATCTGCTATAAGAGATGTGTGTTGTTGTGAAATGTCATGGAATGAATAAAATATGTATGTAATATCAGTTTGAAAATCTTTCATCCCTTAGGTGCACCCGCTTGGGTTTTGCAGAGCCTAAAGAGTAGAAACTCTCTTATGATTTTGTTCAAGTTGAATAACAAGTAACTTTTGATAGGAAGAAGTTGATCCTTAAGTTATTGTGATCTTTATTATCTTAATATTAAGTATTTTGTTGCTTATTAGTTGAAAAATGCCAATAGTGATCATTTGATATGACGAATGCAGTGTATTAGTAGTATCTAACAAATATAAATAAGTAACAGCACATCAAAAAATTCCACTTTCATTGAGAACGTACGAAGATTTAGACATAAGATAAGTAATATTATATTGGAGACATGATGATACCGACAACAAGAGGCTACCGGTTCAGGGGATGATCAGCACATATTTATTTGACCACCCTGTCAATTGTAAATTGTCGTCCCCAGTGTTGACCACCCCTTCCTTTTTCCCACTCATTTTCACAGCACTAATCGTTCTGCAAATCACTAATCCTTTGGAATAAACAACTAAACACTGGATGCCGCCCAAGTACATGGGGCTTTCCGTCCTTATATAGCCTCTGCCTTGCAATACTTGTGATTAGCTATTCAGATGTAAGGCATGACGAGAAGGATTATGTCATCTCTATCCAGAATATATGAAACTTATCATTCCTTTTCCGATTGCTATGTTCTCCGGTGGGGTTACCATGTTAATTATTCATAGCCGACGTAATGCTTCCACATTGTTATCCACCCACTCGTGATTCCGTGAAGATAGCCACTGACGTCATCGCATACTTTTCTTTGGCTATGTACTCTGATGCTCCCGTAGTCCATATTCTGATGCTCTCCCACTCACTAAGTAGTCCATATTCTCTACTGCTCACAAATTTCTCTGTTCTATACGCTGTTGTGGTATTTGACAGATTTTGATTTGTTTCCTCGAGCGGTTGATAAAGTGCTCTCAATATGAATCAACAACCGCCTTGCGTCTCTTATGGACCTTATGGTGCGCCTCACCATATGAGAACACCTTCAGTTGCAATCCGTACGATAAGAACCATCAGTACAACACAGCCAGAGAACCAATATGGGGGCATCAACACATGGGTCACTCGGAGTGCAGATCGCAATGCGTCAAAGTTCCTGTCAATAATTGGAAAAAAAGTAAAATAAAGATTTATAAATAGAAAGGAAAGATACAAAGAGAGAGCTAAAAGAGAGAATTGTATGTTATTATAAAAACAAGTAGAGGTACAATGATAGAGAGAGTTGAAGGGAATTTTAAAAATATTAATAATTATATTATTTTATGAAATATATAAATAACAATAGAAATTATATTATATGAATGTACTAGTGATTTCTACCAATTCAATTATAAGTTGAAATATTTAATTTTAAAAAATAAATTGTTGATTACTTTATTCAATTTACCAAAATATCTTGTAAATTTGAGGGGTAGTATTAGTTTAACAATTTGTAAAATGGTATTAAAAAAATTAGAACAAGATTGTAAAATAGTAGCTAGTAAAACATAGTGTAAACTTAAAGAAATAACCTTTTACAATTGGCAAAAAAAATATTAATAAATATGTTTAAAATAAGAAATATAAAATATTTAACTCTATATTTGAACTTGGTAAGAAAAATAAATTGTGTTAATTAATATTGATTAGACATTCATTTTTGTTCAAAGTGGTGTGCTGGAAGATAAAAATATTACTTTCTTGAAAATCTAACGAACTTGTCACAAATGTGGAAAAGATAAAGCTGTAATTAATGGATTCATTACTACATGATAGAGTTGCTAGAAAATATTGTATTTTTCTTGGAGAAAATTGAATTTTCTCCCTACCAAAAATAGAATGAACCAATAGATTGAATGAAAAATGTGATTTATAAAATAATAAAAAATTAGGAAAAGATATAAACATTTGAAGTTTCTTTTAATCTTTTGAATCCTATGAGTTGATTGGTCAATTTAATTGAAAATTTGAATTGAATGAAAGTAATATTATCTAGTGAACTAATAACTACTTATAATAAAATTAGAGCAACATACTGATAAGCTTATACTTTGTCTAAACTTTTTATTTAATTGATATTGTTCATTGGGATGAATCATGGTTAAAATAAAGATAGATAGAAATAGTAAACCTCATCCTTGCTCTCTATCATCTTTATGAAGGAAAATGGACTGCATTGAAATGCATCTTACTAATATTATTATTATTAGGAAAAGAGGAAGGAGTCAAACATTTAGCTTACTAAGAGTGACTACAAAGCGATCAAAATACAATTAATGAAAAGACAAAACTATATATTGAAAGATGAATGATATCATACTTGACAAGGGACAAATGGATAAACTAAGAATTCAATCATAAATCTAATACACTACAAACTCATTATATGTCAATTACCATGTTATTATCTATGCTTAAAAGTACTAATATTTGTTTATGATGACATTATTATTTTTACCTTTGAAGAGAGCACATACACATTATTGTTACATTGTCTTTCCCTAAAGAGTGTTTTTACTGTGAATGAAAGTGAACCAAAAGAAAAAATGTTTCATGTACTATTATCTAACCAATATGTTTGAAGAAATAACCCTTGGCCTCTTATGGATATATGTATTGATTTTGTTAGTTTGTTAGTTTAGATATATTAATACACAATTTAGGTTATTATTAAATGTATATGAGTTTATCTAAAATCATTTGTTGTTCATTTAAATGACATCTATTATTGTGAATTACTATGATGTATGTTGAATCAATTGATCGATGATACCAATTTGATAAGCTTATATGAAAGATTACTAAGATTTGTAATGTTAGTTTGTATGCAAGACAATATACTTTGCATACGTTTATACTTAAGCACTTTCAAACATTAATAGTTTCATTTTCTTAATTTACAAGTTGGGTGTTTGAATAATGTTTTCATGGAGTTTTCATTCAATGAAATATTAATCAATTTATTAGTTTTCACCTCATACTCAATTCATGTCATTCCAAAAGGATGGTCATTTTGTATTTTCTGATTCTAAGTGTTTGGAAAAAAATTTAAATCCCCCCCTACCCATCTCTCTCTCTACCTAGGTAGAACAACATAATGTACATTATTCACCATATCCTAACATGGTTCCCTTTATCTTAGCTATTTTCCAAGACAAGGCCAATACATTAAGAATCTCAATGATAAGGATCTTTGAGACGACTAACACCTTGGAGCTTTATGAAGCATTAGTTAATTATGTAGGTATGTAATAATGTACATATATATTTATATGAATTGGATTTGTTATTTAATATAATGTTAGGGATGGAAAATAGACATGCTATTATTTGTTCATTAATATTTTTTGGATAATTGAAAGGTATTATGTTTCACAAGCTAACATGAAAATGCCTAGGTGTATCTCCTCTCTTATATTGGAAAGAAAATGATCCACTAAGCTCATGAAATTTGAAATGTTGAGTGGATGAAATCATCCTTTATTGTGATGGAATAAAAATGTCATTAATAATTGCAATATTTTGGCCAATTAGATGTCATTGAATGAAATAGGCATATATTATGGGATTGACATCTAAATGTCTAATCCAAATAATTTATATAGAGAATTTCAGTTATCGTCGAAATAATATTTTGAAATGATCAAAATCGTATAGGGATTGATTTCTTTGGTTCAAAGATATTTCATCTCCATTCAAGAGAAACTACCTTTAGAGAACTTGGAATCTTACTTCTATATGGACCTTTAAAGTTGTTAAAATATCTTTCCAATTCATTATCATATAGATAATTAGTTGTATTCTCTCTCAATATGAAATGACAATGAATTTTCTCCCATTTACTATAGATGGATTGCTATCATCATTAGTTGGAATTTCTCTTTTATCAACGTTTTGTGGCATGCCAATATTTCTCATTAGTTCTCCACTAAGAAGTTAAATATTTCCTACAACCATTCTTGCATGATTATAATCCCATTTCTAATTTAAATGTTCTCCTTAGATTTATATTATCCACTCCCCCATAGTATGAAGACATTCACTAGGATAGTGGGGCTTTTATCTAAAGCATACATGTCTTATAAAAATTCTTGAGGGTTGATACTTGTCATAGCTCACTTTTACAAGTCAATTTATCTAGGATAGTTTTGAACAAATTAGTCATTTGATTTCCTCTTAAATTAGGAAGAAGATGATTTGGCCATTATAAATTTAGGTTGTATAATTTTATATAACTCAAGAATAATTGGATAGGGATTTATTTCTTTGGAAAAAATAAATTAAATTCCCTAATGCACTTATCCATGCACAAATCTAGAAAATCGGGGCAAAAAATACACAATTTAATTAGATTATAGAAGGGAAGGAAACTTAAAACTTACTATTTTATCTCTTGCAAAAAAAACCCTAGTTTACTTTAAAAATATATGAAACTTTATAACTTTCCTTAAAGAATAATATTTTTTTACCATACAAGCTTTAATAATATTTGTGCACATGGGACAATCTAGAGGATATGTGGGCATGACATTGTGCTCTACAATTGAGTCAAAGATTGTTTTGGTGTCAAATTTCCTCAAGAAAATGTTCACCCATCCCACAACAGCCAATGTCTAGGGCAAAAACCAACCATTAACATGAAACATTGCCAACATCCATAGATAAACCGAATGCCTTCCCATCAACCACATTGTTAGATTATTCAGAGCCATTGTATACATTCCCCTGTGTGACTGCATAATGCCCTTTCGAGCAGATGTCGTGTTCCATGTGTAATTCAAAATGACCACTTGCCATTTGTCTCCTTCTCTAATGAGGCCTTTGTACATTAGGATAGAGTCATTCCCAATTTCTTAGTCATTTTCCATCTCTTTGGTCACTACCAAAGTGGGTTTTTCCTTGAGTGAACTTAGGTTTTCATTTACCAAATTCATAAATTGGTAATCCGCAATTATGACTTTTAGTTCATAGTGACTCAGCTATTCCACCATTGTGGGAGCATTTAGGTGGGTGTTCAGATTGTTGAGAACCATCTTGACCATCAAAACTACAAAATGCATCTTGCACATGGCAAGAATATTTGGGGCCACTACAAAACTTGCATAGGCCCAAATAAACTCGAATCAAAATTTTAAATAGTCATAATCTTTACTTAATATCAACTTGCTCTTCATTTGCTTGAAGAATGTCATAGGTCGGATCCAAACAAGTTTCTAGATAGAAATGTTTGCTCAACAAACCACTTCTCTAATTTGATATATGCGCTTTTGTAGTAGGAGATAAAAAATTCTATTTGAAATGTAGATATCATTGCAAGGATACTCACACCATCTGGAGTTGTCACCTTCAACAAATCTAGATTTGTAATTTTGTATACATTTACTAAGGTTTGTAATTGGATTATT
This sequence comes from Cupressus sempervirens, assembly GCA_028749045.1. Taxonomy (NCBI): domain Eukaryota; kingdom Viridiplantae; phylum Streptophyta; class Pinopsida; order Cupressales; family Cupressaceae; genus Cupressus; species Cupressus sempervirens. Next base: position 98,744,998 of record CM053790.1, read on the forward strand.
CAAACACAAATATAGTGCAGAGTGGGAAAAGTATCGAAAAGGTCAAGTGGTTCAACTCACAAAAGGGTTATGGATTTATTAACCCTGATGATGGTAATAAATATATTTTCATTCACAAGACATCAACTCACTATAATAGATTTAGATCTCTGGCACAAGGAGAATTGGTTGAGTTTTCTATTGAGCATGAATAAGGTGGTAGGACTAGAGCTCTTGATGTACATGGGAGGCTTTTCAACCAAGCTTATCCTCCTCTTCTTTGTCATCATGGTGGAAAAATAGATGCAAGGGATTTGAACATATCATATGGCTCTAGCCATAGTGGATGTAGTGCAAAGAAGATAAAACATGGTCTCAAGACTACCCAACCCCAAATCTAGCCATTATTTGACATTTTTCATGGGCCACTTCAACAACCCAGACATATCTTTTCTAAAACTAGTGAGGAGTTTGGGCATTTCAACTACCAACTCTCTTCTTATGTGTCATGGCCAAATAACTTCTCCATTAGCGATTCAAAATTTTTGTCTTATCCCAATAATATTTCACTTGGGGGTAAAAAATCTATTGGAAATCAGCCTACCAAAGTTTGGAAGGAAAAATTGGGGTCTACATCTTCAGTAAGATCTACTAGTCCCAATAATAATCTGGATAGTTCAAATGTCACACTCATGGGTGGTGATTCCTAGCTTCTTGTAATTGAAGATGGACTTCTTAAACCACAAGTCACTTAAATGCTCGAGATAGCAATCATCGGTAAGATTTGGTCCTTCCTCCTGGCTGCAGATATTCTTTTTGAGGCAAAGCATTAATAGTATGGTGTTACTGATTTAATCTACATTGATCATGAGTCTTTTTTTTTAATTTCTATATTTGATTCTAAGCTTGCTTGAGATAATGTTCCACAAATTTAGAGTTGGTTTTGTAAAGGGTTGGGAATATATACCATTGTTGGTCTCCAAACATTAAACCTAGTCATTCAACTTGTGATTTTATGCCATTTCAGATTGAGCTTCCTGCTTTACTAGTAGAATATAGAGATCTAAAAATTATTGAATTAATAATAAATAAAATTGAGGTATTCGTCTGTCATTATCTAGTGCCTTTTGATGAACCATTTCTTTCTATAAGGTTTTGTGCCTTATTAAATCTGAATAAACCATTGCTTTCTCCTTAATTTTTTCATCTAAATATGGTCGATAGAACCAAACAATTATTATTCAAGATGCACAGATTGCAATTAAGATGCTAGGTTGTTGGGTCATTTTACTAATCAATGTTGAGATCGAAGTTTCTCTAATATGATAGTTTGTAGTAACCATAATTCTAACCCACTAAAGTGCACTTTTAGAACACAATCTTTTCCTTCTAGCCCTAATGATGCATGTGTATCTCAAGCTAAACTGTCAAGTGACCCATATCATTTCTCATTTGTAAATCTAGTTGTCTACCATTCACCAAAGGGTCATTGTTCTACACAAAAATATCAATCTCACGAAGACTGTTCGGGTTGAAATAAATCTCTATGCTCATTTTTAGGGAATTATTTTCCTCTTATGGCTTCCCCAATTTAGGGTCCTTCTCCTCTAATTTTACTAATAAAATTATCTTGTTTTGGACCCATCTTGTTTCTAAATGGAAAACTCATTGAGATAAGTATATAATTCTACATCAGTCTCTTTAATATTCAAGAACATGATGTTTATGATGATTTCAGACAAGTGTGTGCATAATTACTTTCCAAGATCAAAATGAATATGGTATGAAAAGATATGTCATTTAATTCCAAAATAGTGAGAATGATGTTTTTTCTTCCTTAGCTAGGTTGGGTAGTTCTCTTGCAGTAATGTGACATAGGGTAAACTAATTTAGACAACATGTTTTGAATAAGTCTTGATGTATGTTATCTTTTTGGAGGCATTTATATTTTTTAGATATAAAAGAAAATTCAACTCAACCAAGTGGGTGTCAAATTAGTTGTTCACATTAATATACTAGCCTTGAGAGGAAGAAATTCAAGGGTTGTGAGCTCCTAAATTATTGTTCTACTTGGTGCTAGAATTAATGCACCTATTGTAATAATCAATGTCATCATTTGTTCTAGTTGTTGACAAGTCTTGAATCTAGGAAATTTTTTTTTCTTATTTTGTGTTTTAAATAACTCGAAGTCTATGTCACAGAGGTGCTAAGTTTTAGTCAGTCATTTTTCAATAGAAAGAAGAAGTTGCTAGGTTTTTAAGTACTGAATATAATCTTGTTGTCCATTAGTATGTACATTTTATTGTTATGAATAAAAAGATCATTTCATGTTTTCATCTTTGATTTTTTTTATTTCACTTCTCTATGCGAGCGAATATAGGGAGTGAACTAATTAGTTAGCATAGGATTTATATTCAGTTCATAGAACCAAAGTAGACTTTGTTGTTCCTACAACCACTAAGAAAAAAATTAGTGGACTATTCTTGTAGCATCAGAAGTTGAAGTAATTCTTAGCTATATGTTCATGCTTTATTAAAATAGATTTGGTTCTTAGCTTTAGTTTAAATTTCCTATAGTTTAAGCACTTTAATTTTTGTAGAGTAGTTCTTAAGTTGAGATAAGTTTCAAACATATATTTTGCAAACACCATTTCAAGCTTATGTCCCTAGTTGATAAATTAAATGAGTTCAAATGAGTTGGATAAAAACCACTTGAGACATCCAATCTTGGATTAAGCAACCCATTTCTGTAGAATTTTGATCCCTTTCTTTGGCTAAACATTTTTGGTACTCTTGCTAGGGATGTTGTTAATTCAAACTAGTCTTTCTAGTTGTATTTCTATTCCTTGTAGAATAAAGTTTAGTATTAAAGAAGCATGCTATACATAGAAGAAGAGACCACTTAGGGAGATTTATTTCTCATGATAATTAGGCATAACCATTCAATGATTTTCAACCTGAACTAGATGAATGCCAAGGAGAGAACGATGAAGATGAACCCTTTGAAAATGATTTCCTAACATTGACACTGAATTAGAAGAATCACTTCACTTAAATAAACTTTTTGATGACCCTAAATATCAAGATAATCCACTAGGCATTTTTAACTATCAAGCACCACCTCTTCCTCCAAGAATGGTTGTGCCTAGCTTTCCTTTTTCTATCCCACATTAGCAAGGGAACCAAAGTTTGAAGAACATACCTATTGTTGCACTTCCAAAATTCTATGGCCTTATGAAAAAATACCTTGTAACCTTTCTCTTTGAATTTGATATTCTTTGTAGGAGCTATGACTACACAACTATAGTTGATAGTTGAAATTGTTTCCCTCTACTCTAAAGGAGGCTCCTCTTCGATGGTTCTTGGGGTTGGGTGCAAATGTTGTAGCAAATTGGCATGAAATGAGTAATTTGTTTCTTCAAAAATATAAAGAATATTATAGAGGTTAAGATAAGAAGGGGATGAGATTTTTAAAATGTCATAGAAGGAGGGTGAAACCCTCAAAGACTATGTTTCCAGACTCATGTTTAATGTATAGCAAAATACACAACATAACCTAAATTAAGAATCTAAAAAGAATCTTTTTCTGAGAGGTGTGCAAGAAGAAAGCTGGTTGGAGGAGATGTTACACAAAAAGTTGGAATGACATCAAGGAGATATGTTAGAACTATTTTAGGGCTACTATGAATAAAGGTAGAGGACTAAGGAGCCTACCACATGAGATCAATGGTGGGTTAGGAGTATCAAAGATAGAGTTATCTAATCTATTGTCTAACTTAAAGCAAGATAACATTAATGATGTCACTACTAAATTGGATACCATGCAAGCCCAAAGGAAAAAGGATAGAGCTAATGCTATTTTGATTGAATTTTTCTCTCATTGTAGAGAAATGAAGAAGAACTACACATGCAAGACCATTGCAATAGTGAATGCACAACCAATACCCACTGAGTTCAAAGAAATTGATGAGGATACAAGAGGAGTGATTTATGTTGCTCAAAGACAACCATGGGCTCAGAGAAAAGGTTTTCCTTAAGACCCTCTAAATAATTTTTGTAATTATAGTAATTAGTGGCAAGAAAATATTCCCCCAAATTCTATCCCTGAAGGACAGAATTGTAACAATAATTGGCCCAACCAACGTCCTCAGTATAATCAAGCCTACCATCAACCACCTTTGTATCCCCAATAGAATACTCAATGGACTCAAAAAAATAATTAGTATCCTTTGTTGGGCCTTAATCAACAACCTATGTATCAAGGTAATTGGCAGTAACCACATCAGGGGGGGCCTAGCCAATCACCTCAACAGCAAGCCTTGATGCCTCCACCTCAGCAATAATCCCTAATGCCTCCACCTCCTATAGCCAATGCTAGCCCATAGAAGCAACCACAACTTCTTTCTTAGCCAACACCAAATCCCAATGATAACAAGTAGGCTTATTCTTTATAGATCAATGATATTCATCATAGATCTAGAACCAAGTTGCATGTAGCTAAAGGACCTATAATAATTGAGGTCACTAATATTGAAAATATTCTAGCAAGTCAACTCGTTGACATTCTAATTTCCCCATCTGTACAAGCACCTACTTCTCCATTTCTACAAAGGTTAGTTCCTATAGCTCCATAAAAACCAAATCCTGTAGCAACTAATCTACTAGACCAACTTAAGAAAATGACTATATAGATTACCTTATTGGATGTGCTTAAGGACATTCCCCTTTACAATAAAACTTTAAAGGAATCCTATGTCAAACAATTTGCTAGAAAGAAAAAGGATCATCCTGTTGTCCATGTGTTTTGACAACTTTTTGATTTAATCTTGAGAAAAACCCTAACGCCTAAATATTCAGATCCAAGAAGTCTCGTTGTTACCATACATATAAATGGAAATTAAATTCAAAATATTTTTATTAATTTAAGAGCATTAATTAATGTCATGACCAGAGAAGTCTTGTTAAGATGAAGTCCTGTCAGATGAAGTCTTGTTAAGACTTAGCATTATTGAATTAAGGGATACTCATACAATACTTCAGTTAGTAGATAATTCAACTATCAAACATGATGGTATGATAGAAGATATCCTTAGATTTTCCTTCAGAATTTTTTGTGCTTTCATCGAGAGGAACCCTTGGAGGATATCCATTAATCTTAAGAAGACCATGATTGGCCACTACAGATGGATGCATTGCATGTCAATCAAGAAAAATGACAATATTAGATGGTACCAACTCTGAAAAGGTAACTTTGTACTCTCTTGCACAACCTCAACTAGATCTTGACCAAGTTTCTTGGCAAGACCTTGGAGATGATCCTCTAGAAGTTGATTTTTTTAAATAGCTCATGATTCTTAAAAGAAACCCATTTTTTGTATCCCAGGAAGAAGATGATATATTTGTAATAATCCTTACTATTCAACTTATGATTCTAAGGAGTCTACTTTTGAAAATCCTACCAGTTCCTTGCAAACCTTATTGCCTAAAAGTGATGCACCTTAATCTCCTATAGCACCTGATTACCTTCATATATTATTACCTATGAAGTTAAATCTCCATCAATAGCTGAGATTTTAATGATGGACAAGGTAAAGATAGTAGAGATTGCTACAAGAAAAGAGCTAAATATCAATAATGAACTTATTGCATCTCAGATGACACGTATCATTAAACTATTGCGAGATAGTAAACAAGCATTTTCATGAGACTATACTAACATGAAGGATTTAGATCCTAGTCTTTGTACACATAGATAATTTATCAACTCAGAATGTAAGCTAGTGAAACAACCTAAGAGGAGGGTAAACCCAACATTAAAAGATATAGTGAAAGGGTGAATGCACAAAGCTAGGTTGCAATTCCATGGAAGTCAAATCTACAGAATGAGACCTCTTAGAAATGGGTACTTGATTTTAACAAATGGGCACCCATTTTTGGCTCGGGTACGTGAACCTAAATTTAAAAAATGGGCACCCATTTTTTTAAAAATTGGGTACCCATTTCTAAAAAAATCATTTTTTTAAAGTTTTGGGGGGATTTCACATGCCACTTTTAGTTTCTCAAAGCGGGTACCTGATTTTTGAATTTCAAATAATGGGTGCTCGTTTCTTACAACATGAGATAGGATTTTTTTCCCTACATCGGATTTTGGTTTGGGACAGGCTTGGACTCTCAAAATTTGGCTAAGGCATTGAATTGACAAATTCATGCCTTGCCATAATTTTTAGAAGGTCTTCTCGATCAAATTTTTTTATGAAACAAAAATCCATTAGAGCTCTTAGTGTCCTGATTTTAGAAATATAAATTTTATAGTATTATGATTTTATTTACTATTTTTCTATTTTTTTAAATCAAAGGTGGTATCTAAACGTAAAATAGTGACATTCACTAAAACTTTAATAACTTTCTTATTTTATGATTTTTTTAAACTAATTTATATTTGATCAATCTACATTAAACTAATTTGAAGTTAAAAAAAAAATTGAAAAAAATTGAAATTTTGATTAAATTATGGTGGTTGTACACGAGAGGTTTTAAAATTTATCTTTATAACCAATTAAAAAAAATTCATTAAAAAATTCAACAAAAATATTCTGATCAATCTTTGGTGTGTCAAGTAACTCTGTTTAAAAGGATTGACAAAAATTCATTTGTGTCAAATTATGGTGTTCGTATATGAGCATGGTATGGTACTGAAACATGCATTTTGAAAAAGTAGTTTTTAAAGATCCATACCAAAAAAAAAATATGATATGGGAATACAAATAAATTACACATTCAAAAGAAAATCCTAGGCACTACAATTTTTGTTTCTAAAGTTTTTTTATATTTAATCTCTAAATGGCTCAAATTTTGGCGTCAGTTGACAAAATATTTCAAAAATAGGAAAAGCACTTCTACTTTTTGGCCAAAAGTGAAACCCAACTTCTTCCATTGACCCCAAAGTAGAGTTACAAAAACTTCTTAATGCTAGATTTAGTTATCCTATTTTTGATAGCTAGTGGGGTGTCACCTTTAGATATTCTTCCAAAAAAGGGGGGGAAATGAGAGTATGTGTAGATTATAGGAGCTTAATAAAGCCACCAAATAGGATCACTTCCGTCTACCATTCATTGATCAAGTACTAGATAACCTAACAGGAAAAAGATATTTCTCATTTCTAGATGGTTTCAGTGGCTATAATCAAATCTAGATCTCCCTAGAATATTAGGATAAGACAATGTTCACGTATCCATGGGGAACATTTTCTTACTCTATCTTACCATTTGGATTATGTAATGCACCTACAACTTTTCTACAAGTGATACTTAGCATATTTTCTTAAATAGCTACTGATTGTGTTGAGAGCTATATGGATGATTTCACCACATACAATGACACATTTGAACAAGCTCATGCCAACTTGGAGAAGGTGTTAAAAAGGTTTCAAGAATAAAACCTTTCTCTTAATAGCAAGAAGTGTTATTTCGTGATGGAAGAAGGAGTTGTTCTTGGGGAACACCTTTCCTCTTTTGGAATTCAAGTGGATCTTGGAAAGATTATTTTCATTACTAATTTACCAATGCCAACCAAGCAAACAAATGTTAGAAGCTTTCAGGGATATGCCAGATACTACAAGAATTTCATCAAAGATTTCAGTAAGCTTGCTGCTCCTTTGTGTAACCTACCTAAGAAACAAGCTGAATTTGAGTGGACAAAAGATTGTGAAGTAGCATTCTAGCAATCGAAGGATGTTTTTACAACAATACATATTCTTAGAAGACGTAATTGGAAGCTACCCTTCCACATTCATATTGATGCATCTGACACTACTCTAGGGGTAGTTCTCAGACAAAAAGAAGGTACTATTGAGCATGTCATTTATTATATTAGTAAGAATTTGTAGGGTGCTGAGATCAATTATACTATCACTGAAAAGGAATTGCTTGTTTTCGTGTATGCACTTAATAAAATACTTGCTGAATCTTGATGAATACCTATTGTCTACACTAACCAACTTACTATTAAATACTTGATGAATAAACCTACAATCTCTAGTAGATTAGCACATTGGCTACTCCTCTTAATGTAAAGACAATAGATAAACTAGGCCAAGCCAATGTAGTAGTAATTTTTTTTGTCACAGCTTCAAGTACCTGATGATCCTATACTCATCGATAACAACTTTCTTGATGAGCATCTATTTTCAATAGAAAGTTACAACCCATGGTTCATAGATATAGAAAATTACCTTGCTACAGGAAGAACACCACCACAGTTTTCACTCTAGCAGCATTGTCTCTTGATGAAAAAGACTTTTAATTTCTCATTGATAGCTAGATTGATGTTCTACACTAGCCCAGATCAAGTAACTTGTTGATGTGTAAGGGAAGATGAAACTTATGACATCCTACTGGTATGCCATGATGAACCATGTGGCAGTCATTTTGTAGCAAAAAGATTAGCCTACAATATTTTAACAACTAGATACTACTAGCCTACTCTCCACAAAGATGCAACAAAGTATACAAGGTGATGTGATCAATACCAATGCATGGGAAGGCACACTAAACTTGATGAAATGCCACTATAGCCATAGGTGGTAGTCACATCTTTTGATAAATTGGGGTATCAATTTTGCAACTAAGTAGGTTGAAGCACAAGCTATGACACATGCATAAGATCACACAGTAGTTGATTTTGTATATGATTGCACATTCACCAAATTTGGAGTACCTAAGAAAATTATCACGGATCAAGGAGCTAAATTCACATCAAACCTGATTGTAGAACTTATGAAGAAGTACATGATCCATCATGGTACATCTTCCCCATGCCATCCTCAAGCTAATGGTCACGAAAAAGTCACAAACAAAGAGATAAAAGAAATCCTCACTAAAATAGTTGCTATTCACACATGGGGCTAGGTTACCAGGCTTCCTGAAGCAATTTGTGCTTGTTGGTGTAAATAAGTACTTTACTATTTACACTTACTTAAGTTTACTTAGGTTAATGCATTATTTTATTATTTTTATTTGTGAGACACTTAGGAGTTTTCACACCTTTTGAGTTGTCATGTTGACAACACAGAAGTACGCAACTCTATTTGAGCACATGGTGTCTACAATACTATTTTGCGTGTCCCACCCTTGTAGACTTATCCTCACATCATCGCACTTACTTCTATGCTTAATGTAGGATAATCCATATCTAGTGGACATGTGGTTGGTTGTATGACACTTCATGGTGCTAACTTCTATGCATTCTAGAAGCTCTCTTGAGGCCTTTATATTCAAGCGCTTCTAGTGTACTCTTGTATCAAGTTATTGAATACATTGTTATTCTGATCATACTCTCCATTTTTGGTCTACTGTGTGCTTGTGTTTGAGTTCTTAGTTCCTGGGTGATTTTTTCCCTTAGGAAAATTCTTACATGGTATCAGGGCTTGGAGACTTTCTCATCACATAGCCGTTCAAGACCTCTTGCTTGCTTCATCACCTCAATCTGAATCCGGAGTGTTGCAGAAATTGGGAGTGTCTAGCATCAGATCTGACCTCGCCATTATGTCCGAAATGCTGAATTGGTGAAAATTGACTATAAGCACGCCTATGTTAGCTCAAAGTCGACCATGAGGCAAATCTTTTTTGCAAATCAAAACCCAGAGGCCCCGATTTGAAGTATGGGTATGGTCATTTTCGCAGATTTATGAATTTATTTTCGGATCTGCATTTTTATTTCTCTATTTTTTTATTATTTTTCAAAAATTTAAATTTTTTCCTTGGAGCACACATGAGACAAATTTTTTTATAAACCCAGGTGATCAAATCCTAGATTTGTATTTGGCAGGTATATTTTATTGTAGGGTTACAGTATCAAATTTTTGCACGACTTACCTATTTCCCAGCAGTCAAAGCACACCGATGACCCCTTCTCATTTTCGACGGCCTCATAACATGTGGCTTGGGAGGCTCTTTGATTATTTTCATCTGGCCTAAAAGTTTTAAATAGCGCATTCTACGCTTATCCCACAAATGTGGGATTTTTCCTTGCATTTCTCGGCAACTTGAACATAATCCGATCCCAACATCGCGTTTGGCTGGTGTTTTTCCACATCTATTAAATCTAGCCCGCTTCTATCTTTTTTTCGATCTGTTGCTCAAACTCTGACCACGCACTACATATTCCAGCGCATGCTTACATTTCTCAGTATCGGTGACCTTTGCATCCACTTTCAACACTGGCATCCGGCGTACATCCAGCATCCACAGACTTCCTATAAATAGTTTTTTGAGATTCGACAGCTCTTTCCTGGCGAGGATAACCAAGTTTTGGCCTGCAAGTTTAAATTCTCACCTAGCACTAGACAGACGTTTCCACGCGTCCTCTTCTAATAAGACTTTAGGTGGACTGACACGTAGACCAACCCGATAGTGCCATGTCATCTCGTGGAAACTGGCTGCTCATTTGCAACATCACCATACGAATCACCACATGCAAGTCCATATAGTATGGATTGTTGACTCAGCAGCCACGTCAACACCCTGGGCAATCTTTTTTGCTGACGTCATCTTTCACCTGTCTTAAATTTGACGCTCGTCTGAATGTCATTTTTAGGTGATTTAGAATTGCAGTGACGGTAATTTGACCATCAAATTTAGACTCGCAGTTTCTCTTCTAGACCCCTCTCCATATTTCTTTTTCAGTTTGGTAGCCTGACTTTGCAAGCTCATAACTTGGACATCCAGACTCTGATTCAGGTGTAATTTTTTTTGAAATCAAGTAAAGTTTTCTAAATTTTTTAGTGATGGTGTTTTTTTTCTAGTTTTGACGCACAAATTTTGTAGAATTTGAATTTTTTGGTGACTGTATCTGCATAATCCTGCATTTTACAACTTCAAAAGCTTTGTACAGGCACATCTGTTCACCTTTTCAGGTTCTATTTTTTTTGAAAGTGCCTATTTTTTTATCTACTTTCCAGATCTGAATTCAAATTCTAGGGTTGTGTAGAAAAATTTTTATTTTTTGAATTAGGCCTTCTTTGGCATTGTTTAGCTTTGATTCTTTTCAGAATTGTTATAAATCTAAGCTACAGTGCTTAAGTGACAGATTTTAGCCTCATAAGGTAGTTGTAAAAGTAAAATAAAAAAGTCCACTTTGTTCATTTTGACAAGTGGCCCATTGTAAACGCACTACTTATAAAGTGCCAAAGCATCTCTTTTGGGGGGGTCTTTTGATTGAGTGAAAAGGGGGGTGTGTACTATGTTTTTTAATATCTCTATTGTGCTCTTTTCATTTCTACATCATGGTTTTTAACTATCCTCCTCTAACTTCATGCAACTATTCTACTTGGAAAGATATTGCATGGAGTAGATTAATGGAAAAAGGATATAGTCAGTATGTAGATGGTACAATTACCAAACCTACTAATGCTAAAGAACTCATTGATTGGACAAGTCAAGACTGACAAGCTTTAGGTGTAATCAAAAGTTGTGTACATAGGGATCTTCTCTTTCACATTAAAAATTGTTCAGACTCTAAGAAAGCTTGGGATAAACTTGAACAATTGTATGGAAAAGTGGATGAAGAAACAAGATTTCAAATTGAAGATGATCTACTTCTATTAGATCCTAAGAATTATGACACAATTCAAGATTATATCATCAAAGTCAATGAGTATAGGGCACTACTTAAAGATTGTGGAAATCCCATGAAGGATGATAGGTTGATACATCACAATCCTAAAGAAGCTACCTTCTAAGTACACTAACTTTGTTTCAAGTTTTAACACTCGCAAGTTAACCATGGGATCTACTTACCAGAAACCTTCCTTTGAAGGATTTGCAGACATGTTGATTGCTGAATAGTCTCACTCAGTGGATTTTGGTCTTCTCAAGTCATCTAAGACCAGAGGCGTAGTGGCTAGTGATGATCACAAGTCTATTCAAGGGGGGAAAAGCAACAACAACAAGAAGCAGTGGAAGCAGAAAACACAATCTGAGACACAACATGACTCCTCTCAACAAGGCGGTTCTTCTTCAAACAAAAAAGGAAGTAATAAAAAGAAGGACAAACTCTTTTGTGCATACTGCAAAAAGCCAAATCATAACGAGCATCATTGCAAAACAAAAAGAATCGATGAGTTGGAAAATCTACTCAAGAAGAATAAGATTCAAGTGCCAGGTACTTCCAAGGATTCTACTCCTACCTCTTCAAAGGGTAAAGGTCAAGCACTTATGGCAAACACAAATTCTTCTTCAGAATGGATACTTGACTTAGGTGCCTCTTACCACATGGCTTCTTCAAGGGAAGACTTTTCTTCATTGAAGCAGTCAAAGGTATCACACATCTTTGTGTGAGATGATGCTAAGATGGAAGTTGAAGGAAAATGACATGTTGAAATGGAAGATGGGGAGTTCAAAGATGTTCTCTATGTTCCGAATCTAAGCTCTAATTTCCTTTCAGTTTACCAAATCACTCACCTTGGAGATGGTCATAAGGTTGAGTTCCTTCCAGATTCAGTGATGGTGCGAAGTCTCAAAGATGATTCATTGGTAGCAGTTGGGAAAGTCAATGATGATAGGAGGCTTTCTTCCTTCTCCCATTTTGTGCCTAAGAGTTCTTCTCAAGCCTTGTTAACTCAATCTAATTCAAACAACAATTTATGGCATGAGCAGTTTAGTCACCTTGACTTTCGCTCTCTTCTGCAACTTTTCTCAAAATGCATGGTCAAAGGTCCACCCAATATCAAATTTTTTAAGGGGGAGTGTTCATCTTGTTTAGTGGATATGCATCTCAAGGAGAATTATGATAAAGGGAAGTCTTGTCGAGCTCTAGTCATTTTTCAGCTTGTTCACATGGTATTAGCAGGACCGTTTGCAGTGACTTCAGTCAGCCAAGGCTGCTACATACTTGCATTTGTTGATGACTTTTCAAGATTCACTTGGGTCTTTTTCCTTCATCACAAGAATGAAGTAGTTCACAAGCTTCAAGCCTTCAAGACTCATGTTGAACACAAGTCAAGGAAAGCCATCAAGGTATTAAGAGTGGACAATGAGAATAGATATGTTGACAGAAGACTGAAGAACTTTTGTAGAATTGAGGGGATTGATCTTCAGAACTCACCAACATTCAGTCCACACAAGAACGATGTTGCAACTATGAGGATTAGGACTCTAAAGACCATGGAAAGTTGGATGATAAATGCCAAGTCTCTTGATCCTACATTAGAAGTTGAAGCCATTAGCAGTGTTGCTCACATACTTAATAGGTCTCCTCATCCAACCTTAGATGGAAAGACTCCTTTTGAGGTAGGGCGCGGAAGAAAACCAGTTGTGAGTCACCTTAGAGTCTTTAGTTGTCCAACATGGGCAAACTTTTCTTCCAAGAGTTGCAAGACACCGACACCTAGGCCTTGTACTTTTATTAGTTATGAAGATAATGTGAAGGCTTACAGATTGATGGATCCAAAGACACACAAGATTTTTGTGGATAAGGATGTTCACTTTGAGGAAAGTTCTTCGACCTTATCCTCTACTCCTCTCCGCACTTCATACACAATGGAAACTGATAGTGACACCAGCGATAGTGCTTCAATAGGTTAAGACATGTGGGGTTCTATCCTTAGTTGCAGTGAGAGGTCACATCAGTCCAGTCCATGTGCTTACATTGCCATAATGAAAGGTCCATCAGAGCATGGTACATTTCATCTTCCAGCTCCAGCTTCACTTAACTTGGGGGACAGACTTGAGGACTTACATCTTCTCATTGATGATGATTCTTCTATAGTTGTTGCGAGGGCTCACTCTGACCCTCAAGTCCATTCTCTACATGATCAATCTACTCAATTTGGCGTGATTTTGGATCCTTATGAACAGAAATTAGTGGAGGTCTCTTTGTCAATAGAGGAGATAGATGGTTCAGTGGAATAGGTTTAGCAGACATCCTAGCCAAATCTGCATTCATTCATTTCAGCATAGTTGAAAGGGGTGAACTTCAGAATCAGTATAGGGATACTTGAGCAGGTTTCTAGGCCAGCACACATCTTCAAGATAGTACCTTGGGCATTGATTCTTCCTAAGGGGAGGAACACCTTTCTGCATTCATGGACTTGCTTCTTCATCGGAGTAGCTTTCACTTGTTGGCATTCTTCTTTTGGGGGGGAGCCTATTTTGTCTCTCTTCCTTCTCTTATTCTCTTTCGTATATACTAGATGTATGTCGTAATGGGGGGGTCTTGATTACTCCATCCATCAATGCATCCTACTTATCTCTCTTTTTGGGGGAGGGTTTTTCCCATGAGGTTTTCCCTCTTTCTTCGCTTTACGAGAGATTGCATTTTCATTATGTACATGGGTACCTAATATGGCCTAGTAGTCAGGACCCATTATGCATCTTCATCCTAATTTGTAAGCTTAATGGCATTCCCCTAAGTTGCACTTAAGGGGGGGTGTTGATGTAAATAAGTACTTTACTATTTACACTTAAGTTTACTTAGGTTAATGCATTATTTAATTATTTTGCATTATTTTATTTTTTTTATTTGTGAGACACTTAGGAGTTTGCACACCTTTTGAGTTGTCATGTTGACAACACAGGAGTATGCAACTCTATTTGAGCACATGGTGTCTACAACACTCTTTTGCATGTCCCACCCTTGTAGACTTATCCTCACATCATCACACTTACTTCTATGCTTAATGGAGGATAATCCATATCTGGTGGACATGTGCTTGGTTGTATGAAACTTCATGGTGTTAACTTCTATGCATTCTAGAGGCTCTCTTGAGGCCTTTATATTCAGGCACTCCTAGTGTACTCTTGTATCAAGTTATTAAATACATTGTTATTTTGATCATACTCTCTCCATTTTGGGTCTACTGTATGCTTGTGTTTGAGTTCTTAGTTCTTGGGTGAATTTTTCCCTTAGGAAAATTCTTACAGTGCTTATAGGACTTCATGGAAGAGCACTACTAGATTCACTCTATTTGAATTAGTTTATGGTAAATCTACTTCCATGCCTATGGAATTTGAACACAAGACTCTAAAAACTACTATAGAGCTAGATGTTAATATTTCAAAGGCTCAAGATGATAGGTTACTACAAATGAATGTCCTTGATGAATATCATAAATTTGCCTTGCAGAATACACAGATAATCCAATCGCAGCAAAAGAAATGGCATGATAAGTTCATCCGTGACAAGAAATTTTCTATTGGTGACTAGACCCTCCTACATGATTCTCGTTATCAGCAAAATAAAGAAAAATTGCAAACCCATTGGCTTGGACCATACAAAATAATTTCCGCATTTAAGAATGGTGCAATGCAGCTCTCTACCATTGATCATGTTTTCTTCAAAATCCTTGTTAATGGATGCCATTTAAAGCTCTACCATAAGTCATCTACTCATGAAGAGTTCCTGCAACTATTCAAGTCATCTATTGATCCTATAATTATTGTAGCAACTACAAATGAGTTTCCTACTCATTTCTTGTCCTCTCACTAAAATCATTTCACTCATCACTTTCATTGTGAAAGTGTTTTCTCTGAAATAATTCCACCTCACTCCACTTTTTCTCATCTTCCACCTCACCTTAGCCTTCATCAACTTGAATGACAGCATCAAATGACAACACAATTTAACAAGTTTGTACACATACTCAAGTTTAAAATTTTTTTGAATGTGTTCTTCTATTTTTAGTTACCTTTGTCATTAGCAATTGTAGGAGCTATTGCCTTATTTAGTTGGGGGGAGGGGTTATATTTCATGTTTTTTTAATAATTAAATGTTAATTAAATTTCTATGCTATTCTTTATGTGTCGCCACATATTGTGTTCTTTCCATAAATCATGATAAGACAATAATGTAGTGTGATAGTCACCTTTATGTTGCACAGTTTTTGCAAGTTGGTAAGTATGAGTTCCAACTAAGGTACTTAATGTAGAATTAAGTGATCTTAAATGCTAAAAATGTCGATTTCTTAAAACAAGTACTATCACTTGTCTTCTCATCTATTGCAAGTTTTTCCAATTTTGAAATTACTCCTGTAATCACTCTAGAGGAACAATGGTGGGTGGTTTGTTAAGAAGAGAACCAGCTGACCATACAACATTATTGGGAGACCTAGTTTCCCTACCTATATTTCAAGCTAGGGGGTGGACGAATTAAATGTTTAAACTATCTACATTGAATGAGGAGCTTTCCTTAGAATTCTTGTTAACATTGCGAGATGGCTTTTCTACAGCCAGAGGAGTAAGGGTTCTATTTTCATCTAAAATTGTAGTAGATATAATGGAATTGTCGCTAGTAGGAGAGTAGTTTATAGATGCATTAGACCTAATTTTGGCCAGAGCCCAATTTACACTGCATATAGACCTATGGCTTCAAATCTTTATTAGAACCATTTAAAAAATGTGATACTTATATTGTGATATATTACTTGTGAGGGGAGACATTCATATTTTCATGTCATACATTTCAAATTTTTGAGCTACGTAAGACATGATGACTACCCCCTGAATGTTCCTCATTTTATGTATCATATTTTTTTCAAAAGAGCCACTGTAGTACAAAAAGAACCCTGAAGGATGTTTCACACCACTATTTTACTAAGCTCATCATAGAAAAAGCCCTTAGGGAACAACTTGGGATATCTTGGGATGATATTGTTGAAAAAAAAGTGCAAAACCCTATTAGGTAACATGTAGAGAAAGTTGGAGAGGAAATAAAATTTTAGCAAAATCTATTAAACCTAGTACTAGGCTCTTCCTCAACCAAGCCCAAGAGGTCACAAATAACCTCAATTGCCACTCCTATAGCTTCTACCTTGGGGTTGATACCAACATCTGATAAGGGTCAAAGAAAAGTTAAAATTTATTGAAATACCAGCTCTCCTATAGTTCCTATGGTTTACAAGAAGAATAGCAAGAATGTATAGGAAACATCTCCAAAACCTTGTACAACTTCAAAGGTGGCATAAGTACCCGTTAGGCATAAAACTCAAAGGAGCCAATTGTCTATAAAACTCAATGAGGGTGTTTCTTTTCAATCCCCTACATCCATAAATGTAGCTATTGAAAAAGAGAAATCCTCTTCTTTTGATAAAGATAAGATCATCATTGAAGAGGGTGAATGTGCAGAACATGTACATACAACAATAGGAACATCCTCCATCTAGCCAGCAATCATTTCCATAGATTCAAACAATGATGATAGTGTATCTATGGGAGCTTTAAATTCTCCTCCACCTCAAAGGAAAAATTTCATGAAGAAGATGTTGGAATAAATTTTGATGTAGTTAATACTATTGCTAAATAGATTCTTTCTCAAGGACTTGATGCTTTAGCATCCACAACCCAACAAAATGATCCTATTGGTCCTTCACCTGAGACACATGTTACTTTTTTTCCTAGTTCCACTATTTCATTGTTAAGCATTATTTCATAGTTATCTAACAAGTTAATTGAGGAGAGGGAAGAATGGAAAACAGAGAGAGAGCCTAGAAAAAACCATCTTCAATCAAAATCAACATTTGACTGAGAAGGATGAGGAGATTGAACATTTAAGTAGTAAACTTATAAAAGTCACTACCATGATTCTTGAATTAATGTCTTGTCACTCTACTTCTCCTATTTATGCTCTCTTTTAGAAAGAATAATTTTTCAATTACTAGATGACCTATGTAATTTAGGATAAAAGTTTAACATTGAATACTCCTCATGGATTCTTCCATGTTTTCCATGCTACCTCTATAGCCATCAAAAATTTTCTCTATAAATTCTTTTTACATAATTTGGTAGTCATTGATAATAAAGATTGGAACCCTCTACCTTATGTGGGTGATTTTCAACTCAAGGCATTGATGTCGTGGATCCAAAATGAAATTAGGAGGGGAAACCAGGCTCATTAGTATAATGAATTAGAGTATGAGATGCCACTTTTTCTTAAGCCAAAGGCCAACAATGCAAGAACTATGTACTATGAATGGTTGAAAATTGCTTACTCAAAACCTAGAATTTGGATTATTCCTCCTTTAAGGGAAAGAGTCTATTAGGAATATAAAGCTATGGGAGAAATAGATCTTCCTACAACAAGGTAGGTGAATCAATGGTGCTACATAGGATTTAGTGAAGACTTGTAGAAGAGGGAACCTCATTCTCCATTAAATTTTATCATGGCCTCTTGGTGAGCACCTAGGTATATCAAGTTTGGGGAAGAAAGAAAAATGATTGGATTCTTTTAACTTTTTAGCCTTCACTATTGTTATCCTCATTGCTTGCTAATCAGCAAGATTTAGAGAAATTTGATATGTCAAAAGAGCTCTGCAGATGGCAAAGATACAAGGAGAGTAAAGGTTTTTATTGGAACCTTGCTACAGGGGGTAAAGGACAAAGTGTTGCTCAAGATTTTGAGATGGCTGTGAAGGTGAAATTTTTTATGTTTCCTTGAGGACAAGACAAAGTTTTAGTTGGGGGCAATGATGAGACCAGAATATGGTCTATTTTATTATTTCATTTTTAGTTTAATTTGCAAACTTTCTAAAGACTTTGATGTCAAGGAACATGATGTTCATGATGATTTCAGACAAATGTGTGCATAATTACTTTTTAGGATCAAAATGAACATGTTGTGAAAAGATATGTCATTAATTACAAAATAGTGAGAATGATGTTTTTTGTTCCTTAGCTAGGTTGGGTAGTTCTACTATAGCATTGTGACATAGGGTAAACTAATTTAGATAACATGTTTTGAATAAGTCTTGATGTATGTTATTTTTTTGGAGGTGCTAATATTTTTAAGATATAAAAGAAAAGTCAACTCAACCAAGCAAGAGTCAATGCAGTTGGTCGCATTTATAGACTAGCCTTGAGCAGAGGAAATTTAGGGGTAATGAGCTCCTAAGTTACTGCTATTTTAGGAACTATAATTAAAGCACCTATTTTAATAATCAATATTGTAATTTTTATGGTAGTTGATGAGTCTTGAATCTAGGAATTATTTTGTTAGTTTGTGTTTTAAATAACTAGAAGTCTATGTTCCAGAGGTGCTAGGTTTTAGTTAGTCATTTTTTCAATAGAAAGAAGAATTTGATAAGTTTTTAGGTATTCAATATAATCTTTTTGTTGATTAGTATGTACATTTTATTGTTATGAATAAAATGATTATTTCAGGTTTTCATCTTTGAGTTATTTTATTTCATTTCTTTGTGGGGGCCCACACATGAAGTGAACTAATTAGTTAGCATAGGATTTGTATTTAGTTTGTAGAACCAAAGTAGACTCTATTTTTCCTATAGCCACTAATAACAGAATTAGTGAACTATTCTTGTAGCATAGGGAGTTGAAGTAATTCTTAGCTATATTTTCATGCTTTATTAAAATATATTTGGTTCTCATATTTAACATAGATTTCATGTAGTTTATGTTGGAATTTAGAAGTAGGAAGAATACTTCTGAGAGGGGGGGTGAATCAGAAGTACCAAGCTTTAAGTTATAAGACTATTAATTGAATTCAATACATGCATGTAATATTTGTTATTAACATGATAGTAAAGGCATACATGAAAATAGATAACACAATATTTGATCACCTAGAAACCCTCCAAAATGAGAAGGTAAAACTGTGGTGGAGATGACACCCACAACTTATCACTGCAACAATATGTAACTTGTCAAGGTTAGAAAGTTTGATCATCATCAATGGTCTGCCTCATGAGAGGCTTACCCTATAAAAGGCTCCAACACTCTGTTAAAAGTGTACCTATCTAAAAGATTTACAAAATTTTCACTTGGAATGTCACCCTATTAAAGGATTTACAAAAATGGTTGTTAAACCAACCTATCTTTATAGGATTTTCATTCTCGTAATACTATAGCTAGAAAGTATAGTAGAATGTGTTGACCTGATAACATACAATCTTCAATTTCTGATTTTAGATCGATGTTTAGTCCATTCTTATCTAATCCTGTTTGATATGATATGATTCTATATGAAGTGCTGATACTTTTTAATGATGTTCATTGATCTGGCAATTCCTCTATTTTTCTAAGTCACCTTGAATGCACTCTTCACCCTTCTATTCTTCGCTCTCTTCCACTCTGTCATTCCTCTCTTAAATTCTCTTCTCACATACTCTCTCATGCATTACCAAATTATGGGGTTTTGACCTCCTTAAAAAGGTTTCATGACTTAGGGTTAGGTATGAATCTATCAGTGAGATTCATCCATCTTTCTCATTCAAATCTTTTCATTTTTTTGACTAGTTGCATGTTGATTTCATAGGGAATCAAATAGATTTGATCTTATCTTTTAATCCTTTGAGATTTACAATATGTCAACTCAAAAAAAGTTTACATCTTATTTTGTGAGGCCATAAACTCTTATGTTGATTCTGTGTTTACTTGGCACATATACTGGCTCGACATCTATTAGTCACTCAGTAGTTGAAACTTGTTGAGTACTATCTATCTACTTGGCATCTGAAAGACTCAGTGCTTGTTGAATTTCTGACTCAGTATTTGAATGGCTTGGCACTTGTTGAATTTCTAGCTTGATACATATTGTAACTCATCATCTATATTATACTGGCATCAACTTAGAAAATTTCTTAAGTGTGTTGACACACAATTGTCCAAACCAATTTGAGATCAACAATCTCTCCCTTTGATATGAGTGTGAAAAAAACTTAACTATACATGATGAGTATAATATACATTATGTTTGGCATATATATTAAACCTCAAAACCATTCAAAATTTTGTGAAGGACTTTATACCTCAAAATTTATAACTCCCCTTGAGTTCATGTACCTTTTTTGTATCAAAAACTTCTCATGTTGGATTTATCTCATGTTGATTCTGATATGCCTTGCCTTATCATTCTTTCTCTATCTTCTCTATTCTAACTCCCCCTTTGACATATTTTCCCTTGCAGTTATAGCTTCCTTTTGGCTTTTCTATTTCTCCCCCTCAAAATTTATCTCCCCCTTTTTTGACATTGATGTCAAAGGAGTCTATACGTTAACTGAATATTTTTCCAAAAATGATCTATTTACCTCCATTAATATCCTCAAAGTGACATCCCAATTCTATAGTGCCACTTCCAATGATTTAATCTAGATGGCTAACTCTGTTACAATGTGAACTAAGCCATTTAATGTGGAAATATTAGGATCTTTCTTCAACACATTTTTTGCATATGCTAGTTCTTTTTGGAAAATTTCCATGTGTGGGGTTATGGTAGATTGTATCTGGATTAGTTTGGCCTTTATATTTACATCATCTAGTGTTAACACAGCTAGTCTTGGCATTAATTTATTATTGCCATTAGTGACAACACTTATCTGTATTAGTATAGCTACCAAGCTCAATACTCTATCTACAATGTATACCGAGCATTCAATGGTTACCTTGTACATTTATCACTTAAGCAGTTTACATCGAGCTTCGTAGTTCACACCGAGCATTGTAAGTGTTAACCAAGCTTCGCAGTTCACACTGAGTATTCTAACTACTAACCAAGCTTTGCAGTTCACACTGAGCATTCTAAGTGTTAACCGAGCTTCGCAGTTCACACTAAGCGTTCAAATATTAACTGAGCTGAGTATAGCTACTGAGTGATGAAACCACAGTACCTACCAAGTTATGAAATCATAGTGCCTACTTAGTGATGAAAGCATACTGCCTACCAAGTGATGCAAGCATAGTGTTTACCGAGTGAAAGCAAGGTAAATGAAGGATTCAATTTTTATCGAGTGACACTAAATCTACCAAGTCTTCAATGGTTACCAAGTTCAGAGCTACATCAGGTGATTAGTATGGTCTGAGCCTTCACTTATATCGAGTGCATGATCATGCCAAGTAATGTAGTGGACACCAAGTATTAGAAGGTCACCGAGTCAGTTCAGTGAACTCGAGTTATTTACTATTTGGTCGACTCAGTTATATTTTGTTCACTTGGGTTTTAGCCGACCTTGTAATGATTGGAATGGTATATATATGTAATCTATTATATCATTTGTGAGCTATATGATGAAGAGGATATCAAGAGAGACATATAATGTTTTGAAATTTGCAAAAGCAAATCAGTAGAAGAGCAGAGTATTCAACAAGGTCTACAAGGAGCAAGAATGATTCATCAGTCACAAAAGGTGATATATACTCCAAGGATCTAATCAGAAAATCAAGTTTGTAATTAGATCCACTATTTCATCCTAATAGGTGAATTATTTTTCTAAATTCTTTAACAGGGTAGTCTTAACAGTCTTTGTATAAATCTCCTAACAGAGTGCATACTTAAGTGTATGTTTGTAAATCGTCTAACAAGGTGGACCTAGCAATCCTTTGTGCTCCTAATAGGGAAGATCACAAGAAGTGGTCAATATATGCCTTAACAGACCAACTTCATACTGCAGTAACATATTTTTATGGTTATCATCCCCACCCCAGTTTTACATTCTATTTGGAAGGTTTCTAGGTCACCAAATCATTGTGTACATGTGTTATGAATGTTTGATTTCTCATTTATGCAATAGATTAGATAAATGAATGATGAATGGTTAAAGTGTTGAATTTTTGGAAATATTCAAGATATGATAGGTTACTAAGAGTGGAGGGTCATATATGCAATAGATTAGATAAATGAATGATGAATGGTTAAAGTGCTGAATTTTTTAAAGATTTGAAGTTATTGATTCACCCCTCCCCTCTCAGTAACCTATCATATCTTGAATATTTCCAACAATTGGTATTAGAGCCGACATCACAAATTTGAAGGCATTGAAATTTGAAACAAGAACTGATGTTGAGAAATTACAGATTGAGGAACTGGTACACAATAAGATGGGTAAATGGAAATACTCCCTGGACCAGCTTGCCTCTCAAATCTCCAAAGAACTATTAGAGAGATTGTAACCGAGATGGGAGTTAGCCACCCAAATGGTTAAAGACATATATGAGAAATATCTAAAGAATCTTCTACTAAGTCTCATTGATGCAGACATAAAGGCAGCAATGAAAAACCATGAAGGAAAAATGATGATAAGATTTCACACATGTTTGATCTTAATTAAAGACATTGAGCATGTTGTGAATGATGCAACAAACATGTGGAAAAATATCTATCATCTGCAAAAGCCTAGTGAAGATCCAATGGAGATCAAGGATGATGATGATTTTGAGAGCACTCCATCCATCATAGTTACTCCAGGAGAACTACATGCACTTATGGAAGAAAAAGGGGAAGAAGACAAGTAGGAAGAAGGAAATGAGGAAGAAGAAGATCCAGTCAAAATTGCAGCAAAAGTGATTGCATCCCTTCCTCACTCTCCACCAAAGACCATTGCATCCACTATGGAGATAGCTTCTGCAAGTAAGATTGTGAGCACAATAGTCACATCAATTGCTCAATCTTCACCGGCCACCTCCTAGCTCTAGGTATCTGAAACAAAGGTGCCAAGCACTTCATCTACCTAGCCAGCCTCCTCAACTCCTTCACCAAGAGCAAGTGCACCAGTAAGTTCCACAATTTTGTTTTCATCAGTTCTAGCTAGTTCTATAGTTTTTTCAGCATTATCTGCATCTACTTTAAATATAATTAGTTTAGATATTGCTATACCTAGTGTATCACTTTTGGGAAGCATTCCAATTTTTGATCCGGTTAATACTTCTATTGGCATTCAATCATCTAGTCCTATCCCATTTTTTACTGCTAGTCCTTCCATCTCCACTATTGTGTCTATTCCTGAGGTCAAACCAATCATCACAGAAGTAAGAAAAAAGCATCCATTAAAACTTCTAATCACTAGAAAGGAAATTCCAAAAGATATTGAAATTCCAAAGATTGACTATGAAAATGCTATCATTGAAGAGATGAGGTTTTCTGGTCAACTAATTGAGATGAAAGCTATGCAAAAGTAGTTAAGGTCTAAAAGGGATAAGGAATAAAAAATAATTGAGAATGCCAAAAATATTATTACAGATGCTATAGGTGTTGAAGTAGATTCTACTCAACACATTTTGATTCAGTTAGAAGAGGCTATACATAAATTCAATGAGGATTCTTTCGGACAAGAAAAACTTATTGAGAAAGCGTAAAATAAATTTGATAATAAGGTGCTAGAGAACATTGCTCAAAAGATAGCAATAAAGCAAGTTGAATTATCAACATTTTTGGGAAATTTTGAAAATTCTTTTAATAATGCAACATCACTTTTTGCTAAACTTTTTAATGTTTTTGGCTTCACCAAAGAAATAAAATATAAGCTAAACAAGATTTACATTGATATGCAATCAAGTGCATCAAAGTTGAAGGTGGACTCCTCCTCCACAACCTCCCATCACACCAAGATCAGATATTTGGCAAATGTTTAGGTAGAGTTATTGAGACAGGAAGCAAGGATCCAGTCTACACTCATAGACATCTAGAACATGATCCTTCCTATAATGGACACAATGCAAAAACATCTTGTACATTGCAAAACATTGGTCTAAGATCAGAACTTCTCAGTGGCTGATCACTTGATCCAATTATCAGAAGAAGTTTAAACTGCCCTCTCCACCTATTAGATTCTACAAAAGACATGGGATAGTACTTTTACAACTATTCTGAAGGTACATCAAGAATTTCTATCTCATATTGGTGTAGCCATATAAATTGTACATATGTAGTCCTTTGGCATTATTGTCAAAAAGTGAGAGAGATTCAGAGGAAAGTCATCACTATAAGTGATAGGGGGAGTTAGCACACAATAAAGTTTTCATGTGTACATAAGTATCTTTGTATATAAAAATGTATATGCAACCAAAATTCATTGAGTCAGGCTATGTAAATATGTTTTCGCTTATAAGTGTTTTTGTCACTAATGCCAAAGGAGGAGATTGTTGCATTAAGTTATTATTGCCATTAGTGAAAACACTTATCTCTATCAATATAGCTACTGAGCTCATCACTTTGTCTACAATGTATACTGAGCATTTAGTGGTTACCTTGTACATTCATCACTTAAGTAGTTTACACCGAGCTTCACAATTCACACCAAGCATTCTAAGTGTTAACCGAGCTTCGCAGTTCACACCGAGTGTTCAAATATTAACCGAGCTGAGTATATCTACCGAGTGATGAAATCATAGTGCCTACCAAGTGATGAAACGGTAGTGCCTACCAAGTGATGATAGCACAGTGCCTATCGAGTGATGCAAGTGCATTGTTTACCGAGTGAAAGAAAGGTAAACGAAGGATTCACTTTTTACCAAGTGACACTACATCTATAGAGTCTCCAATGGTTACCAAGTTAAGAGCTATTTTAGGTGATTAGTATGGTCTTAGCCTTCACTTCTACTAAGTGCATGATGATGCTGACTAATGCAGTGGACGCTGAGTATCAGAAGGTCATTGAGTCAGTTTAGTGAACCTCAATTATTTATTGTTTGGTCGACTTAGTAATATTTTGTTCACTTGGGTTTTAGCCGACCTTGTAATGATTAGAATGGTATATATATGTAATGTATTATATCATTTGTGAGGTATGTGATGAAGATAATATCAAGAAATACATATAATGTTTTGAAAAGTGTAAAAGCAAATCAACAGAAGAGTAGAGTATTCAGCAAGGTCTGCAAGGAGTAGGAATGATTCATCAATCACAAAAGGTCATATATACTTCAAGGATCTAATCAGAAAATCAAGTTTGTAAGTAGATCCACTATTTCATCATAATAGGTGAATTATTTTTGTAAATCCTTTAACAAGGTAAACTTAACAGTCTTTGTATAAATCTCCTAACAGAGTGCATAGTTAAGTGTACATTTGTAAATCCTCTAACAAGGTGGACCTAGTAGTCCTTTGTGCCCCTAATAAGGTAGATCACTAGAAGTGGTCAATGTAAGCCTTAATAGGCCAACTTCATACTTTAGTAACAAATTTGTGTGGGTATCATCCCCACCCCTGTTTAACTTTCTATTTGGAAGGTTTCTAGGTCACCAAATCATTGTGTACAAGTGTTATGAATGTTTAATTTCTCATATATGCAGTAGATTAGATAAATGAATGATGAATGGTTAAAGTGCTGAATTTTTTAAAGATTTGAAGTTATTGATTCATCCCTCACCTCTCAGTAACCTATCATATCTTGAATATTTCCAACAGCTAGTTCCTTCTGACTATGAAGCATATTGTCAAAATGCTTCTCACTCTAAGCTGAATATCTTGGTAGTTGCATAGCTAATAAGTTCAACTCTCTTTCCAAGCTCATAATCCTCTGGCTAGTTTCATCTGTGAATATGGAAGGATCACATAGCTTTGTGTACAATGAGAAAATGTTCTCAAGTAATTCCATTACTTTTTCAATTTTCTTAGCCAATTCAACTTGTGAAAGTGGAATTTCAATAGAGATTTTCTCATTTACCTTTGCTTGAAATTTCCTTTTTGACCATTCTAGTAGTCTGGCATTTGTATCAAGGTCTTCATTCTATACTTGGTCCACTATATTGGATAGTTCCTACATAACGAGCTTAGTTTCATCAGGTGTCTGCAGCTAAATGCATCTAGAAAGATGTCTTTTATCTCAATTGATGCTTGCCTCTATTTATACTCATTTTTGAGTATCTCCTACTTCTTTTTCCTCTCTAGTGCCTCTTCCACTTCATTGATTTGTTCAATGTATATATTTTCACAGTCATATTTGGGGATGACTATGTCCTCATCTAATATAGGGTTTCCATAGTGAATTACCTTTGCTACTCTTGTTGAGCTTGAGCCTGGTGCATATATTTAGAGTGGAATGGAAATAGTGCTTAGCTTTTGAAGCATTGTTGGAGTTCCTATTGTAGGAAAATTTAGCAATGTTTGAATTGCATCTTGCTTCATCTCATTAGGACTTTCCTTGTCCTCTTTAGATCTTTCCTTATCAATTACTATGATCTATGGGGCTCCATCTTATTCTTGTGCTGTAGAGACTGATGTATCCATCTATCTTGTTTGCTTCCTTGTAGGTTATTTCTCCTCTATACTCTCTATCTTTTGTTTAGTCATCAAGACTTGAGCTGTGGAGTCAACTTTTGTAGATGTGTCTACTGCTATTTGCACTATTGATTTTCCACTTATGGTTATAGGGATGTGAGAAGGTAGTTCTTGTGGATTCAAATTATCCCTTGTTACATTTGCTACAACCTTTTGCAATTCTTCCACACTAACCAAAATGGGATTTGTACACAATTGTGTTTGCAATGTAGCTTGGTCAAGAATCCTTTTGAGATCCTCTATAGTCAATGGATTGATGTTTTGAATCCATTTGTTAGGGACATCCTTTACAGTTATTGTATCTGTAGGTGTGGTGGTATCATGTGGAGGACTCAAGGGTAACTATACAAAGATTTTAGCATTAGTTTCCAAAATGAACTCCATTCACTTAACACTAGCCATTACAGCAGCTCATGGTTGGGTTGTACACTAGATGGATGTTAATTATGCTTTTTTCAATGGTGATCTTCATGAGGAGCAGCCATAGGGGTTCGTATAGTATTTTTCTATGGTTTGTAGATTGAAGAAGTCTATTTATGATCTTAAGCAGGCTCCTCAGGCTTGGTATGCCAAATTGGATTCCTTCCTACTCTTAGCAGGTTTCACTAGGTTTCATTCTGATTCGAATACCTACATTTTTCAGAAGGATGACTCACACTTGATATTAGTTCTTTATGTAGATGACTTTATCTTTACAAGGAGTACTTCATCCATCATTGCCAGTGTCGAGACCTCTCTATAGGAAAAATTTTCTATGATAGACTTGAGCTTGATACATTACTTCCTTGGCATCAAGATCACACAGTCTTTAGTAGGGATCACATTTTCACAACCCAAGTATGCTCTTGACTTGCTTTCTGAATTTCACATTAGTGAGTGTAAGCCTGCTCCTACTCCTTTTTATTAGGTGTGAAGTTAGAGGCTAACTGTAACACTCCACTTGTTGATGTTATGTTATATAGATAGTCAGTTGGGAGCCTTATCTACTTGACACATACACACCTAGATATTGCTTTTATAGTTGGCATGGTTTCAAACTTTATGCAAGAACCACATAAGCTTTATTGAAAGGCCGGTAAGAACATTTTCCACTACATAACAGATACACATACACATAGAATACATTATGCAACAACTACAAAACTTCATCTTATTGGATACATAGACTCAAACTATGTAAGGGACCTTGATTCTCACAAGTCTACTTTAGGTTATATATTTCACCTTGGTTATTACCGTATTTTTTGGCAAAGTAAGAAGCAAAATAATGTTTCTTTTTCTTCCAAAGAGGCTGAGTATCAAGGAGATGTCAGTGTAGCTACAGAGGCTCTTTGGTTATAGTATATCTTGGAGGAGTTTAGATTTTATCTACCTAAGCCTATAGTTATTCATTGTGACAATTAGAGTTCCATTGAGATCTCTAAGCATGCAATTTAGAATCAGTAAATGAAGCACATCAAGGTTCATATGCACTGCATTAGAAATCTTATACATGAGCATATCATTGCACTACAATATTTTCCTAGAGTAGATTAGGTAACTAATATCTTCGCCAAACCCTTTACTGAGGTCAAGTATATTCATTTGTGAAATCACTTGTGGGTGTAGGATGTAGCAAAAAGGGGAGTCCCTCGACTTCTCTCTTCTTTCTTTTAGGAGGGATCCTTTCCTCATCTGAGGTCTTCTTCTCTCCCATTTTATTTATTATACTTATCTCTCTTTTTGGAGGAGGGTTTTTCCCATGAGGTTTTTCCTCTTTCTCCACTTTATGAGAGATTACCTTGCATCTTAGTATGTAGAGCATTGCTTTGTACATGGGTACCTAACATGGCCCTATAGTTGGGACCCATCATGTATTTGTGAGCTTAGGTGCATTTACCTAAGTTGTACTTAAGGGAAGGTGTTGGTGTAACTAGGTATTTACTATTTACATTTTACTTAAGTTTACTTAGATTAGTGCATTATTTTATTATTTATTTTTGTGAGACACTTAGGAGTTTGTATACTTTCATGAGTTTCCATGTTGATAACATAGAAGTACACAACTCTATTTTAGTACATGGTGTCTACAACACTGGAGTTTTCATCATTCACTCAATTGTCATGTAGACAACATAGTTATTTGCAATCCTAATTTAGCACATGTTGTCTACAACACTAATTTGCATGTTACACAATTGTAGGCTTATCCTCTCGTCATCACACTTACTTTCATGCTTAATGGAGCATAACCCATATTTGGTGGACATGTGCTTGGTTGTATGACTTGTCGTCATGTTGATTCTGATGTATTCTAGATGTATCTTAGAGGCCTTTATATATAGGAACTCCTAGTGTACTTATACATTGTATTGAATACTATATAGCTATTTTGATCATACTCTAGCCTATTTTGTGCTTGTGTTTGAGTTCCTTGGTCTTGGGTGAATTTTTCCCTAAGGAAAATTCTTACAATCAGGATCTTCCCTATCATAAATGAGCTCTACCAATGTGGTGGTTTGTTAGATGTGTCAGGCATAGTAAAGGAGGAACCAAAATAAGAATGTGTTATTTTTCTTTTCATGATGATAGTTATCTATAGAATCAAGGAGGTCTCTATGTTACAACTTGGAAATTCATTATTTTGGATAGTAATGACATAATGCCTTCTTGAAAATTTAAAAATGTTGGAATCAACATGTAGGATGGGCATTGTCAAGTATTTCATCATTATTGATTCTATGTGTTCATTATGGAATGTTAGGAGTATTGAATATAGTAACAATAATGGGAATGTGTGCATTTCATATAGCTGAATTCTTTCGAAGAATATGATGGTTTCTATGTCACAACTAGATAACTCTTGGTTCACATCAATAATGACATACTGTCTTCCCATGAAGAAAAAACATGCCAGAACTTGAGTTTGAAAAGCAATGCCAAAATTTTTGAATGTCTTGCCACCATGTAAAAATGATGTCATACCATGAGTGTGAGGCCTCACCCCGACCCATTACAGCATGGATATTTTACTTACATTTTGATATTTGAGACCTTGATATTTTGACAGTTATTTGAGACTTAGATGGATAGTGGATTTGCTTTATCTATGGATTTTGATACTTCAGTAGTGTTTTACATTGTTATATGCACTAAGAACCTATTATTTTTTAAGAAATGTTCAACATATATGGATGCAGCTTTATGACTTGATATTATCAAATTTTGATGCAATGTTAAATTGAATGATGATTCTTTATGACATAGAGATGAATGGTTAGGATATGCAGTTAGATGTTAATTTGATAATGATGACATTTCAAATGGAATCATTGAAAGGACGAGAAAAGGAAATCTAATTTGATTTATGTTTACTGATGCTTAAGTTTGATGTGCAAGAAGAGGAACCATGGAAATTTAATGGGGAAACAATGTATAGACATATGTTTAAATGGCTTTGCCAAGGTGAATCTTTTTAAGATTTGTAAACCTCATTGTGATGTGTTTATTTTGTAAATGTGAGATGTATGTGTGTAGCATGTATTTCATGTGTAGATTTTGAATGTGTCATGTGTGACGTATAGTGTATTTTGTGTGTGTCACTTGACACTTGTACTCATTATGTGAAATGAATGTTCTTTGATGATGGATCATGTAGCCAACTTATTTTGAGTTAAATTCCCTAATGGAGAAATCTAATTATTGCCCTTAATTAGTAAAGAGAACAAGGTTATCACCATGGGAAAATTTGAAAATTGAATTACCTAGCATTGGGAGAGCCATAAAGTAACACTAGGGTGAATTTGTGACAAAATAAGCCCTACCCATGTTAATACTATAAGTTACGAGGCTAATAATGACCTTTAGCATGCCTAGTAGACCTAGGAGACCCCAAAAAGATTTCATTCTTTATTGAATCCGAAAATGAGAAGGATATATAGAGGCATGGATAAATTGGAAATTCACTTGGCCACTCTCTATCTTTAGAGAAAACTAGGGGTTGGAGGAAGAGGATAAGGAGCTCTACTACAACTATCCATTGCCATTGCTTGGAGTGAGGTTGGTACCTTTGATGTAGTGCCTCCCCCTAGTTTGCATTTTTGCTATGATTATCGAACTCTTTTAGGGCTAGTTTTATGTTGATGATTAATAGTGGCATTGTTTTGAGATTATCAGATTTTTTTTTACATTCAAGTTATTATATGATGAGATTACTTGGTACTTTATATTTCATGTATGTATGATTACTATTACAATGTTTGCAGTTATTAATGATGATTAGCTAGATGATTTATTATCATATGTGTTTTCTTATGGATACTTACCCCATACTTGCATGTGTATGGTGTGTGTGTTTGTTTTCTTTATGTATGGCATTTCTGATGTGGTTAAGGAAGGGAGTTGTAGTCACCTACTAGTTAGGATCTACACAATGCACCACTTCCTACCATTGCATGTTTAGCTTAGTATATATTGTGTATGTACATGCATAGATTTTATGTAGGTTACAGGTACTGGGTATCGACTTCCCTAAATTTTTAGGATGAGTGTACCCTATCACATTATCTCAATGGTAAGAGAGGGGAGATAAATTTTGAAGTCCAAATCCCAACCCTTTAAGCCATTTGTCCTAATTGAAAATTAGGACAAGTATCTGAGTCAAGTACCCTTTGAATATGTCAAATGACATAATTCATGATATTAACCCTTTTGGTTTAATTTTGTATGTGTTTTTCTATGATGTGTTTTTGTATTTTACATTATGAGTCTTTAGTGTATTTTATATTAATTAAGCCTAATTAAAAGATTTAATTAATGGTTTAATTTAATGGAAAATTAATATGATATTTTAATATTTATTTTATTTAATTAATTGGAAAATTAATTAAATAAAAGAATTAAATTTGGAGATGAAAGTTAAAAGTTTAAATTTGGAACGTGACAATATTTATTATAATAATTTAAGAAAAGGAGTATAGTACCTAAGTGGATGGAGCGCACGGGGAAGGGTTTTCAGTGCATAGGGAAGGGTTTCGAGGGCATGAGCAGGAGCAAGGATTTTGAGTGTAACAGGCCTTGACAAACTAGTTCTAATTCTATTTTCTAGGAACCCTCTTTTATATTTTCATCCACACCTTTTGTTCAACCAGCTCAAGATCATGATTTCAGTCATATCTTCTCTGCTACACCAGTTGTACAACCAGTCGATCCCAAATGAAATCCTTTTCCACTTCAAAGATGTTCTTTTAGAGATATTAATTCAAATAGGGTTTTAAACATTTCCCATAAGTTAATCTTCAAAGGGAAAGCAATTGTTCAACCTATATAACCATTTTTCCTTAACCCTAGATTTCATGACCATCGATTGCCAAGGATATCTCAATATCCAGTGGCTGCTAAACCTGGGCTCTCTCCTTATTTTGAAAGGGCAAATCATCTCATCATCAACAAAATCCTCAATTTTCAAATTTTCTTTGGCGGGATAATCCATTGCTCAACAATCCTTTAATGACTCATTTATTTTAGTGGCCTATTAATTCAGAAAAGGTGCATCATAAATGTACATTTGCACAAAGGAATCATAATAGGAAGAAGTTCAAAAAATAGCCAATATTTGATATATGTCAAGGTGCTCCTCTTGGCCATTCTATTCAAATACAATCTGTTTAGATCCAAAATGGTCTGGCTTGATAGAAGCTAGATTCCAATTCAGATAGAGCTCCCCTCAAACCAAATAAGATCTGGAGGAAAAAAGATTAGGGTAAGATAGATCAAGGTCATCAACAAGTTGCACATAAATCTACATTATAGGATAATATTCAAGAGCAATCTCAAAATAATGTGGATCAAAATTTGGATCAAGATCTGCACTCATCTCACCAACAGGTGCATGTCACTTTTTTAAACCAAATGTTAAAAAATTTGGTGTGCACTCTTCAGCAGAAAGCTCTCATTGGTAAGTTTTCCTCTGATTCGTTGCCTTTTTTAGATATTAAAAATTGGGCTTTCAACCTCTGGTCTGGACTTATAGATTTTTTTTTATCATGATTCCAAATCAAATTTCTTTATTTCTATCTTTAATTCAAAAGGAGAAAGAGATGCTGTAAATAGGAAAAAGGGTTGGTTTTGTCAGGGTGTCCGATTATACACTATGTTGTGGATACCAAATTTTAATCCCAAAGATATCCATATCAATTTTTTTCCATATTGGCTTTCTTTTCCTTCTTTGCCATTGGAGTACCGTGATCCTGAGATATTTGAAATCATAGCTAACAAGTTGGGAATTTTTCTAAAACATGATTGCATTCTATATGAATGCCCTCATTTGGAAGTTAGGGTGTGTTTATTGAGTAGCAAATCTTTTCCTCAATCTATAGTTCTCATATCTAAATGGGGAAAATGGATACAATCAGTGAAGGTGCAAGATTCTTGTATGGTTCTAAATTTCAGCTATATGTGCCATACTAGTCAAGATAATGTGTTACAAGTTTGTCCAAACCATTGTTCAAATCCTAAGGCTTGTTCTATGAAATTTTTAGTGAAGAATAGAAACATCTCTAATGTAGTTATCATGCAAAAGAATCTGGATTATCCAATAGATAACTCTATTTATGAAGAGAATACACTTGTAGCTCAAGTTATGTCAAACTCATTCCTACTCTTTCTCCATCAATTTTTTTGGCATTTTTCTTTTCTCAAGAGTGTGTGCTGCAATAGTAAATATCTCATTTTCCACTGTCAATATTAAGGTAGGGCCCATATGGTGTCTTTCCATTTATCCTTCTCCTGTCATATTGACTTTTATTTGTGATCAAATTTTATCTGAGATTACTACCTCTATTATTTTTTATATTGCAAAAGAAGAAGGCTTGCAGGATGAGGACTATAAATCACTTGTGATTGATATTCTACTTTGAGAATTTTAGTTTTGGAACAATTTGATTCTTAATCAGATGCTTGAAAAACCAACTATTATTAAACATTCTGACAATCAAAGAGTTCTCAACAATTTTTCTCAAGATTTTGATGTAGGAATTATTAATTCGGTGGTCAGAGATTCTATGGGATTAGAGACCAATATTTATCAACGAGTGCAGAAATCTACAATTTTTTCTCCTCTACAATCTCAGTCTCAAGATTCTCCCATGCAAGATAATTTTAAAGTTCAGCCTTTACCTATCTTCCAGACACCGTCTACAATAACTCCTACTAAATTACAAAAGGCTAGAGGTAGATAGAAGGGCTCCAAAATTAAGAAAGAAATCACTGCAGGTATTCAAACTACATTGGATGATAGTTGAACTATTGTTAGAAGATTGACAAGGAGAACCAGGTGTTCTCTTTGTCATCAATGAAGATCATCTCATGGAATGTCAAATGCTTAAATGCCTCTGACAAGATACAAAGAATCAAACAAGTTATTGATTATTTGCAGGAAGATATTATTTTATTACAAGAAACCAAGTTGACTCAAAATAATTTTGATAAAATAATTGCATCTTGAAAAAAATGGAAAGCATATCATATGCAAGGTTTAGGTGCTTTTGGAGGCTTAGCAATCTTTTGGAATCCTCTCACAGTTAACTCTCAGCTTCTTTGACAAGAAAGTAATTGGTAGTTGATCCAAATAACTGCATTTGATATTTATTTTATCCTGATTAATGTATATGGACCTGCATCAACCTTGGAGAAAGCTTGTTTATGGGAGTCTATCAAATATTCTCTTCAACTACAAGATCAGCTGCAAGTAGTTATTGGTGGTGATTTCAATGCTCTATTAGATCAATCAAAAAATGCTGGTGGAATTATCCCCTCGTTAAAAACTCTTCAAGATTTTAATGCTTTTGTGGATAATAACAATCTGATGGATGTTAATCCAAATAATGGAGTTTTTATCTCAACTAATAAGAGATCTAGTTTTGCAAATATTGCTGCTCATCTAGATAGATTTCTTTTATCTAAAGATTGGCAGCTGAGTTGTTTAGATATTTCATCAGACATCCTTACTTTTCTAGGATCTGATCATTTTCCTATTTCATTAAATCTCAATTGCAACAACAATTGTTCTAATCAATGCCTTCACTCTTCTTTCAAATTTGAATGCATGTGGCTCAAACATCCAAGTTTTTTACACAATATTCAACAATGGTGGAAATGAAGTCCCATTAGAAGGACGGAAAATGCATCAGTTTACAATGAAATTGAAACATATTAAGTCTTGAATTTGATTTTGGAACCAAAAATTTTTCAAAAATGTGTTTCATCAAAAGGTCATAGTCAAAGATTAGCTTGAAGAAGTTTATAACCAGATTATCCAAGAGGGCATAAATGAAGAAACATATTCTCTTCAAAAGAATTTGTAGGAACAATGGGAGGAATTGTGTTCTAGAGAATAGATGTACTAGAGACAAAAATCTTGAGAATTATGGCTTCAGGATGGGAATAGAAATACTAAGTTCTTTCACAACTCATCCAAGCCAAAAAGAACTAACAATACAATTTTTCATATCAAAGATGCCTCTGGTGCCCTCTTGACTAATGAAAATCTTATCAAGAATTAAGGCATCAAATTTTTCAAGAATCTTCTTGCTCCTAATGTTTTCCCTTCCCCTACTGCATCATAGGTTGATGAACTCCTTGATTCCATTCCTATAGTAGTTACAGAACATGATAATGATATTCTGATGGCTCCTTTTACTATTCAAGAAATACATAAAGTTGTCTTTTCTTTTTCGCCTGACAAAGCTCCTGGGCCAAATGGTTTTTCTGCACTATTTTATCAAAGTAGTTGGAATATAATTGGGAGGGATTTATGGGTGGTTGGAAGAATCTAGAATGTCTAAATCTATGCTAAAATATTTTAACACTACAAATATTTCTATCATTCCAAAATTGAGGGATCCCCAAACTTTTGTGAAATTTAGACCAATATCCTTATGCAACTTATCCTATAAGATTATTACCAAAGCCATATATCTTAGGATTCAACATCTTATTCCACGTATTATTTCCCTAGAGCAAGGTGGATTTATTCCAGGAAGGGAAACCATGGAAGGGGCTCTTGTGGCTCATGAAGCTCTTCATTCTATTAATTTAAAAAAGACTTCAAGTTTTGTCATCAAACTGCACATGATGAAAGCATATGATAGAGTTTGTTGGAAATTCTTACTGCAAGTACTTGCCAAAATGGGCTTTTCAAAAATTTGGTGCAAATGGATTAAGACTTGTATTTTAGGAGCTTTTTTTTCATTGATCATTAATGGGAAGCCTAAGGGTGTTTTTCCTTCTACTCAAGGGATTTGACAAGGGGACCCTTTATCTCTAGTTTTGTTTATTATTATGGTTGAAGCTTTTAGTAGGACCATCTCACATCAACACTTGCTTAATAAATGGAAAGGAGTTCTCATTTTAGGTACAAACATATCCATTACACATTCTCTTTTTCTAGATGATACTATTTTGTTTGGCTTGTCAAATGTATAGGAGGCTCGCCAGAGTTTATATACACTTGACCTTTATTCAGTAGTGTTTGGTCAGATGGTTAATGCTTTGAAATCAAAGATTTACTTTTTCAATACTATCAAATTAGTTTTTGACAAAGTTAAACAAGTCTTGGGCTTTTCAAAAGATTTCTTACCTTTAGTCTATTTGGGCATTCCTTTTTTCATGCTTTCAAATAAATCTTTGTATTGGTCTTCAGTTATTCAGCGTATCCAGAGTCGAATTACATCTTGGAAAGTTAGATGGTTTTCACTGGCAGGAAGAGTTTTGTTGATTAAATTAGTTTTAGCTACTATCCCTAACTATTTTATTGTTGTCCTTAAGATTCCATCCAAAGTACTTATTACAATTAATAAATTGATCAAAGGTTTCCTCTAGTTGGGTAAACTAGATGATTCTCGAAAGATTCCACTTGTCTCTTCGCAAGATATGTCACACAGTTCTAATGTTAGAGGGGCTGGAGTTCACGATCTTTCATTCAAAAATGAGGCATTTTGTGAGAAATTGATTTGGCACATGTATTCTAAGTCTCAGTCCATGTGGTGTAAAATTATGTAGCAAAAATATCTGGATAACAATGATCCTTCTAGAGTCTTAATGATTTCTTGGGAAGTTAACAATGGACTTAGTATTAACTTTTTGAATGATTCCTAGAATGGTCAAATTCCCTTATCTAAAAGTGGGATTTCTTTGAATATTATTCATGTTGTGGAAATCCATTGGGGGACCCAGTTGAATCAATATGTGGAATATGTTTCTAAATTTTTAAATAAAATAGTTTGGAAAGACCCAAATAAGTTGCCTCTTTCATTTCAGGAAATTAGCCAATTTCAAAATGTTCTGAATTCAAGATCAATCTACTTTTATGATGTCCAAGATCAAATTTTTTGGGCTCTAGCTAAGGATGGTAAATATTCAGTGAAAGAGGGATACAAAATTCTACAACAAAATGATTTGAATAAACCTACGCCTCTAGCTTTTTCATTTTGTTAGAATTTGGTAGTTCTACCTAAAGCAGGTTGTTTCACATGGGTGGCATTAAAACACAGGATTTTAACTAGTGACAGACTGAATAGACTACAAATTGCTAAGCTGTTTAAATGTGTTCTTTGTAAGGAACATGGCAAAATTGTGGATCATTTGTTTGTTTCTTGTTCATTATCTTATCAATGTTGGTGCTTTGTTTTGAGCAAGCTTAAGTATTCTACTCCCTTTCCTAACAATCTCTAGGATCTATTTCAAGCCTAGCCAATTCTTTATCAAAAATCATTGTTTGCAATCCTATGGAAATGTGTTCCAGCTTTGCTAGTTTCGGCTATTTGGTGGGAAAGAAATAAGCATATTTTTAGGAAGTAATCCCTTCCATTAGAAATTTTCTTAAATGGTATTGAAAGATCTATCTCGGAAGTGACTAACTCCAGTTTGAAAAGGATTAAATTTGATTTGATTGTGACTCATTGGGATTCATAGCTTGTCCAAGAATGGAAATTTTTATTTATTCCTAATGGGTGGAAGATTAGTCCATCACCAGCTCAGATCATATTTAGGAAGAATAGTTGGAGACCTCCATCTTTTGGTTTTTGGAAGCTGAATTTTGATGGTGCCTCTAGAGGAAATATTGGTCCTCTGGGTTTTGGGGTTTGCATTTGAAATTCATTTGGCAAGGTTGTAGCAATCAAAACATCTCCTCTACCTATTGACACAAACAATATTGCTGAGGCTCATGATTTGTTGGCTGGGCTTTTATTAGCCAAACAAGGCTGTTTTAATAAGCTACATATTGAAGGGGATTCTTCAGTTGTCATTGATGCTTGTATTCATAGACACATTATTTCCTAGAAACTAAAGTATGTCCTCAATCAAATCTAGAGACTCCTTCATGAATGTTTGGAAGTTTTCCTCTCACATACTTGTCGTGAAGGGAATAAAGTTGTAGATATTTTATCAAATTTGGGATGTGATGGGGTTTATGTTTCTACTTTTCATTGTCTACCATTTATTGAGCAACATAAGGTCTTAAAAAATCTTATTCATGATGACATGTAAGAAACTAATAGTAGTAATGTTTGAGATGAGAAAGTTATCTTAAGATGTTGAGTAATTTTTTTTCATGTGCTAAGCTATGCATTATCCTTCAGGAGCCAAGCTCCTTAGTAGTTTTCATTGTGAGCTGAGCTTAGTCAATTTTTTAGATGCTGAGCTCTTCAAGCTTTAGGTGCTGATTTATTTTTTAGTGTCAAGAGTACATGATCCTTTCAAGTGCCAAGTTGGTATTTTGATAACTCCTATCAAGTTCTTTAGCTATGCTAAGTTCTTCAGGCTTTAGGTGTCGAGTTCTTTAGCTATGTCGAGTTCTTCAGGCTTTAGGTGCCAAGTTCTTTTAAATTTAATCCGATTGTGACTCATTGGGATTCATAGCTTGTCCAGGAACAGAAATTTTTATTTATTCCTAATGGGTGGAAGATTAGTCCATTGCCAGCTTAGATCTTATTCAGGAACAACATTCAGAGACCTCCATCTTCTATTTTTTGGAAGTTATAATTGTGTTTCATGTGCTGAGCTATGCATCATCCTTTAGGAGCTGGCCTCCTTAGTAGTTTCCATTGTGAGCTGAGCTCAGTCAATTTTTTAGATGCCAAACTCTTCTGGCTATAAGTGTTGAGTTATTATATAGTTCCAAGAGTACAAGATCCTTTTAGGTACCAAGTTGGCATTCTGATAACTAGTGTCGAGTTCTTTAGCTATGCCGAGTTCTTCAGGCTTTAAGTGTCGAGTTCTTCAGTAGTGCCGAGTATACATGATCCTTTTAGGGGCTGAGTTGGTATAAAAGTAATTAGTATTGAGTTATTGAGTGCTAAGAAAATTAGTCTTTATTCAGATACCGAGTTTTTGAGTGTCTCTGATGCTGAGTTATGCTTATCAGATGTCGAGTTACCCTATTTATCAGTTGGTGTCATATGCAAATGAATTTAATGTCACATGGTTTTATTTAGAGCATTTACACTGATATGACTCCTAAAGTACATTTTTCAGGATGCAAATCTTTTATTGTTTGATGATATTCAATTTTGAAGTCATGTTGTTCGATTCCTTCATGTGAACAAATTCGAATATTTAAGGAGTAATGTTTGTAGTACTATTTATGGGCAGGATTAAGACGTCACTGGAGAGATTAAATGACAAGTTTCAATTTGATTATTTAGTAAGACTCTTCACATCATCTCGAAAAATATTTACAAATGCTAAATTAGGCAAATACATTCTCTAAGCTAAGATTGTGTTGAAAAATGAATTCTGGGTGGGATATTGATTTGGTTTGTGAAACATGTCATATGCAACATCATTTAGTTATGCCAAAAAAAAATTGGATTTGGCTACAACTGGCCTTAGATGAAGTTGTGCTTCCTAGGCATATAATGGATGAGGTGCTGAATCAAATGTTCACTATGGACTCAGACTCAGTCAGTTCAACTATTTGGTGCATCATTGGTGAGGAGCTTCTCTGTCCCTCAACACTTGTGTTTTTATATTCCTCCCAGGTCATATCTATTTTCCTCCCCAATGCCATGGATCTTCTACAATCTCTAAAGTTACTTCAAGGATTGTCTTGTAAGGTAATTCTACCACATTTCTTACTAGATTATAAATTGGAGATGGGCATGCAGAAACATGATTTATGGAATGGTATGGCTTTAGTAGGTGGTCTATTTTCACATTTTCAAATCCTACAAAAGCATGAATATTATATTGTTCTTGAGGCAATGATGAAAACCATAGATAATTGCAATATCAATTATTTGAAGTAATCTTTTCCTTCTAATCCATAGTTATTGCTTGAGCGGGTGGTGGAAAGAATCTTGTCAATTGGAATGGCCATGATTTACTTACAATCAGATCCTAATGTTTCAACCCCCACTCAACTAAATGCATTGGCAATAACTCCACAACCACTGGAATAGAATGTTTGGGATTCAATCGGTGTGCCTAACTCTGATTTAGATTGGCTCGTACATAGTTCAGTTTCATGATTTGGCTATGAAATTCATGTTGTTGGTCTCTGGCTCCTCTGTTCATGTTCTTACGGATTGGGCAAAATTGCAAAGTAATGTTTTAAGGGTTCATTTTGGAAATTATATTTTTTCAATTAGGGGTATCTCTTATGTTGTAGCTCTAAGTCTATTTGCTGATGTATCTATATGCAGAAGCTTAGAGTGGGTTATCTTTAGATGGGTGATAACCTTTTGTAATTATTTGTTATTAATATATACATACATGTAAACTTAGGGATGATTCTCGATTTTCTTCACTGATTCTTTCCCAGTTGACCTTGTTGAATCAGATTAATAAATATTATAGTGGCTTGCCACTTTTGCTTATATATATATATATATATATATATATATATATATATATATATAGAGAGAGAGAGAGAGAGAGAGAGAGAGAGAGAGAGAGAGAGAGAGAGAGAGAGAGAGTTCATTTTTAATAATTGCTAAATAATATTATTATATATTTTATCAATTAAGTTTCAAAAATAAATTTATAAATGGAAAATAAATTAATTTATTAAAATTTCATGACCACATGACGAGTGCATGAGATTTAAAATTAAAAAATTAATAAAAATAAATAAAGTGAATATTAAATAAATTAATGTGCATTATTTTAATATTTATTCACATAGGATTATGTGAGCTCTTGGGAGTTGTCATGTTGACAATACAAGAGTTTGCACTCTAATTATGCATGTGTTGTCTACACTTAGTAGTTAGCACATTATTTGAGCACATGGTGTCTACAACATTCTAGAGACCTCATCATGTCTATCTTATTTTCATGGAGGTTACATGCTTAGTTGTCATGGTTATCTCCTAGTTCTTTCTAGACACATTCCAGATGCATCTTAGAGGCCTTTATATAGAGGCTCTCCTAGTGTGTATGGACAAGATCAAATGCATTCGATAAGCTCATATGCTTCTACAAGAACTTCTAGTCA
Source organism: Cupressus sempervirens (assembly GCA_028749045.1). Taxonomy (NCBI): domain Eukaryota; kingdom Viridiplantae; phylum Streptophyta; class Pinopsida; order Cupressales; family Cupressaceae; genus Cupressus; species Cupressus sempervirens. Next base: position 98,786,446 of record CM053790.1, read on the forward strand.
CTTGGAGGTTTTGGTTGGTTTGATTCTTGGAGGAATGACAAATTTTGGAGAAGGAAGGGATCTTTCTATGGACTTCTGAGGCATAGCAAATTGGCATCAGTATCCAGGTGCACTTGTGATTTTTACATATTTCATTTGCACTCTTTCTCTTCCTTTCTTCATCGTGTCTATTATGTGTGTCTAAATATACTCCATGAAAGAATCTTCAATATTGAAATTGGAATCTAGATATGTATGTTAATTTTTATTTGGTTGCAAAGAAAACATTAGGAAACCCTAGTTTTATTTATGAAGGAAATTCATCACAAACTGCCCTGTCGTTGTCCCTTACATAGACTTGAACTCAGACATTCATAACCTTTTACCTTGACCAAATTTATTTTATCACTCAAGTCATATTTGCTGCAACTTAGCCCTATCCAACATATTTCAAATTTGTCTTGATCCAATAGTTCATTAGGGAGATATGGCCCCTGTACTAGGACTATTTTATTCAATGATAGTCATTCCTCCATTCTCCATAACCAAGAGTTCTTTGTGCTTAAACTTCACAAAAATAATCTATCAAATAATGGAATGAATTAAAAACTAAACCAAAATAGATCTAATAAATTTATACTCAATATTTTATCCAAATGAGAAGTCTTTTCAATACAAAAAGTAGATTGTGCCCTTACGGCAACAAGCTAGGACTTTGCAGAGAATTTAATTTGGTATTGTATTAAGCTTGGTTACATTGCATCATTTCGACCACAAACACCCTAAAAACTCCCTAACATTCCCCCCCTCCTAAAAATCATGCTCATCAATGCTAATTATACATTTCAAACCAGTTGCAACTTCCTCAAACCAGTTACAGTTAGTTATGTCTGTTTACATTTAGTTGAATGTTTTGCTGTGTAGTTGACAACATGGTTGTCAACCTTGATAGCCTTACATAATTATGAATTTTATTAATATTCCAAATTATTTTCAAGAGTTTTATCCAAACTTTAAATCCTCAAACTACTCTTAAATCCCATAAATTCTCTACGAGCCTTGTAGGCTTCATTTTGCCAATTTTTGGCAATTTACATTTTTAGGCACTTCAAGTGCATTTGACACCATATAATGGCTCTACTTTCCATATTAAAATAAATTATACCTTTTAAGGTCTTTAAATAACTCATCTACCTTAGAATCCTGAAGTGAACCATAGGTACACTAACTCCCAAAATGGCATTAAGGCTACATCATTGATCCTTTTACAAAGTGATCAATCAAAACATTTAAAACATAAAAAAAACATTATTAAGTGACCATTGTGGACTTATTACAATCAAATGACCCTTCAAGGTCATGTTCATCCTTTGATTCCCCTAGGATCTATTTAGTGACCCTAGTTCCTCTAGGCCTTTTGTCCTTGGCCCTAGTGCTCCTACACCAGTTAATAGTATAAGAAGTGTAATTAATTATTAGTCAATTTAAGTAAATGGATTTTAAATTAGGGAAAATTAAAAGAAAAGAGAGATTAATAAGTGGAATTAAATAATTGAATTATTAATGAGATTGATTTTACTTCAAATCAATGAGGATTATTTTAAATAAATGATTGTCCTTGAAGTGTTTAAAGGAAATTGTAAACTAATTATTTCAAAGTTGATAAGTATTATGCTAATGTTTTGAATAATGTGAATGATTTTATCTAAAAGTTAATGGGAACTAGTTCAATGATTTAAATAAGAAAATAATTATCTTATGATTATTTTAGAGAATTGTTTTAAAATAATGGAGGGATAATTCTATGTTTTATTTTAAAAAGAAAAATGGGTTGAGTTGTAGATTAAATGAAGAATCTTATACACTTGAAATGTACTTGAAAATGAAAACTAAAACCTAATATTTGGCTTAACCATGTGATTGCGAAAGAAAACTAAAATATGTGTTTGTATCTTGTTCTTTATGTTATCCATGTTTGGGGTTTGGGTGGTCCTAGAGTGTTGACCAGTTATAGGATGTCAACCAGAGGCTTGGGAGTTATGAGATGTGATGGCATGTTGATGTTATTTGATCGTGATCATTCTAAACCCAACCATTGTAATGTGATGGTATGCTCTATGAGATGTTTGTATTTATCATTTGTTGATATTTTTCAGTCATCTTGTGTGAAGCTGAGATTTATGTATATGAGACACTTGACTTAACCATTTTTGAATCATCAGTCAATTATCCTTGGATTACTTTCTAATCGCCATAATGGGACTGAAGTGTTGATTCATTCCTTGATGTTTTCATGTTGTGACATGTTTTGACTCGACCATTTTGGAGTCTTCGATTAATATTATTTGCATTGAGATATATTTTTGGTTGCTTGTTGAGAACCAATGAATATTGTGATTTATTTTGAGATACTATACGGTTGCTCAATGAGGACCAATAGATATTGTGATTACCATTGATACCTTTAGTTGCCAATAGAGAACCGTTGTGGTCATGATTATTAATGGATGATTTTTAGTTGCTTAGGGAGATTTTATGTTCTTATTGTGGATTATCTTTTGGTATTTTTCTAGTCGCTTGTATAGGACTGAGGTGATTTTGTGATTTATGATTCCATGAGCCCAGGGTAGGTTATTTACTGGTAGTGTCGGGAAGTGGCTTGCAATGGGGGTCGGGGCCCTAAGTGGCTACCAGGGTAACTCATTGTGAGTTATTTAATAAGTGAAAAAATTTAAACTAAATGGGGATTAAAATGAACCTAATAAGATAATTGTATGTTCTCGCCCATGCTTCAAGTGCTAGTATAGGCTAGGATGGGAGTAGAGAGAATTCTTGGTTGTGACCTTGCATTCCATAGTATGCCTCGTCAGTATGAGAGGATACTAGTGGCCACATAGAGATCACTAGGGGGCTGAGGTCTATTGAGAGACTACCAGGGTAACTCTAGTGTAATCCATGGGATGAGACTTTCCTACTTACATAGTAGGTTTTCTATGTGTCTTGTGTGCTTTTGGGTATAGGTGTCAACCCTTTATGATGGAACCTTTGAGTTAGTATACTTTTAGGATTCCTAGACTTAGAGAATACTTATGTTATGTGATTTGTTATCTTGTGATATGTGATTTGATATCCTATTTGGGACTTGAGACTATCTCCTTAGCATAGTGGTAGTGGGCCATTTAGGTCCCACGTGGTCAGGTGGTAGTGCTTATTCACTCTTATCATTTGAGATCCATCAATAGACACCATGGTTGGAGCATTCTTGGTTGGTATTTATCTTCATTCTATTCTTGGATCTTATGATGGATGTTATTTATTAACATGTTTCTTTATATTGATGATTAACATGTGATAGATGATTTTATCTACTTTGTAGGATAATCTTATGCTTTATTCTTGCACGTTAGATTTCTTTACACATATGTTGTAGCATGTTAGATTTCCTTCTACATATGGTGTAGTATGTTTTAGGAGTGGCATTCCTACTATGATAATACCAATGATCTCTTCGGTGACTTGGGATGTTACGCACGGGGGATGACTAGGGCCCATGATGGTCTAATGATGCTATTGATGGTTAGGAGGAACCATGCACTTAGATTAGATGTGTTTTATGATGGATGGATATCTTTTACGATGGTTGTTATATCTTTATTGATTAATGGATGTATCATGTATGTTATTGGTTTCATTTACTTTATTGCACTTGTATCATGGATTCAATGAGGATGATGTATCTTTATTTTTACATATGTATATTCTTTTAAGCCTTTCGTACATGCTATCATGTACAGTGGATGACTGAGCATTCCAAATTTAATTGCCAAGATGCATTTAGAACAAATGTGTAAGATGGACATTGGACTTTCTATTTATTCTTTCATGTTGATGTGGTAGTGCTTAGAGTTAGTATTAATTAAATTAAATGTGACTGAACATCTTGGGATCATTAAGGAATGTAATGTGTTATGTATGCTTACAGTTGATTGTATGTTACTGTTTCCGCTACTATGTGCTTGATATGAATGATTTATTTTTCATGATTAAAAAAAAATTGTTTGGAAAACTTAGTAAAATTTTAGGTTAATTCTTTTGGATACCTTGGTGAGGTGTTACATTTGATTCATGGTGTTCTTCATTTCAAGATGAATTTTTGGTGTATTGTAGTTGTGTTTGTGGAAAAATATCTTGTTTGAGTGTTGCATTGGAGAAATTTTCTGTGAATCATTCGTTGAATCTTGCTTGTTTTCATGTTATGTTTTTTTTGTAATGGGTGTGAAGCATTACTTACCCTTGGGAGGAAAGAGATGCTTTGGTGAAGACATTAGTTGGGCTCACACATGTAGTTGAGGAACTCTCCCATGTGTGGAGCTGATTGTATATGTTCAATAGAATGTGTTCATCTTTCTTACTTGCATTTTGGGAGGTATAAGGAGGTGTGTGGAAGGAAGATATTGTAAGCCCCGAAAGGGCATTTTGATAATAAGAAGATGTGTATATTGTGAATCATAGCTTTGGAAATCCTCCTCATGGTGAGAGCCCACCTTCACACTATACTTGATTCAATTTTTCAATCTTTGTGCAAAGCCTTGGGATCAGATGTGTTGTAATGTGTTGTATTGAATCTTGTCATATTGTTGTGAATATGCATAGCATGTGAATGTGTAGTATGCAATCATTTATGCCTTGTTTTCCCAAGCTCGGTGGGTGGCCTCCTTGAGGCCTAGGTTGGGAAGTGAGCCTCCATGGTTTCCATTTGTCTCTCTCTCTGTTGTGCAGGTATCCGCTTGAAGAGCTTGGAAGCTTGATGTTCATGTAGTTTATTCTTTCCATAAGAGAGGACTCTTTACTATTGTGTTGGAAATGGAGAGATAAAATCCACTTGATATGTGAAGAAATTTCTATTTTAAGAGTGTAGTTATTGTTTTCAATTCATTTGTCCATAGAGAGAAAGATTTGAATAATGTATGTATTCAAGCGGTCCTTTCATTGTGCATTTGATATGATGATTCTCTCTTTCCATTACTCTTGTGATGTTGTTGCCTTAGCAATACTTTGAATTAGAATGTGATGAAGAAAGGAAAATTGTAATATGATATTTCTTGGAGAAATGAGTAGTTCATTAGCATATCGGTATACTTATCTCCTCAAATTCTATAATGATAATTAGTTGCATAGGAGTGTAGTGTTGTTCTTTTGATCTTGTGGTAAAATTTAAAATTGATTTCTTATGGACTATAGATAGTTTAGATTTAAATTAAATGTCTATAATTTATTTAAAAACATGATGTTCCTGAAATTAGAATCAATGGATTTTATCCAAGAATTGTGTTAATGTATTTAAAAGTAGACTTGTTAGATTAGGATAGTTGTTTTATAATAATTTTTCTTGTTTGAATGGAAATTATAAAAAAAAATTTGATGTTGGAATAATATCAACTAAATCTAAACAATATGAGTAATTGCATGAATGAATCTAGGCATGAAGTTAAGCTCAGATGAAGACCTGTAGAAGTATAAAAATTCTTTGGAAAATGTATGGACAACAAAAAAAAAATCTCACGAAAGTTATAGAGATTAAAATATTCAAAAAAAAAATCAATAAATGATAACATTATTTCTCCAAATAAAATTTAAAAAAACATTAAGTCACATTCATAACTATAAAAGAGATCTTAAGAAGTAGCAAGAAAATACACACACACACACACACACACACACACACAAATATATATATATATATATCTAAGAAGGGGATGGGTCACATCCCCACCCACCCCTATCCGTCGATTTGTAAGAAGGTGACATGCTTTGTTAAATTTAGACTCAATAAATCATTGTCTAAGTCCTAAAAGGATGACTCCTTCTACTAGTCACCCAAACTTGGAAGTCTTATTAATTAAGGTGGGTGGGAGTCTTGTGAAACCACCCTCTCACCTCTCATACCACCATATTGCAGCCATTATGTGGGCAGCAAGGAAAGATAGGCGACCATGTGAGGAGTAAGAGGAATGTTTAAAAAATATATATTATGATTTGTTATGATATGACACCTTCCTCCTACGCACCTATCCTTGGGCAGGGAAGAAGGTGGCTTCTTGAAAAATCCTCCACCACTCACGCCTAGTAGAGGAGGTACATGTGCAACAAGGAAAGTAGGAAGTTAAGTATATGTACTAGAATGTATAGATAATTACTAATGTTATGTGGATTAAGCTAGGTTAGTAGGTAAAGGTATATGTAGGTTCTAGTTTATTTGGAGTATGTTTTAAATATAGTATGATAATAATTCTTATGGGTAATGGTTATTCATTGGTTGTTTGTAGATAGTAGTATCTTTTTTTAATATAGATTTTTTATTATAGTTTTTAAATAATTAAGAGTTGCATAAGTAGTATAGGAATTGTGTGGAATGTAAGAATCCTTAGGTAAATGGATTAAAAAGTAAAGTATGTGATATTAAGTATTAGTTAATGGGTGAGTCAAATTTAATGGTGTTTTCCTTTTTGAAAAATATATATAGTAAAGGGAATGTAAATTGGATTTTATTTTATTTGATTAAATTTCAATTTAGGAGTTGCAAGTGATGATAGTAGTATAGCTTGAAATATAAAATGATCATAGTGTATTAGATAAATCAAAGGATAATATATATATCTTACCTTAATATATTTGTTGCATTATATTATATCCATAGTTATTTAAGGGAAGTAATGGAAACATATATAGTTTAGAATATTTGTTAAAGTTAGTTTAGGTTCAGACAATAGTCATTTATTTAAAAATTAATTAGGCATTGTTCATCAATGTAGTAGTTTTCAGTTTAGTATTAAATTTTAATATTGTTTTTGATAAGGTAAACAGGTTTTAAGGGGTCCTGAAACCCATAAGTTTAACAACAAGAAAGGCTGAAAATAAGCAAAAAATCACCCAGCCAAATCATAATCCTTATGGCTGAAAATAAGCCCAAAGGCCCAGCCCAAAATAGCTGCCCACTAAAAAGGCCAGAGAACCAACCAAAAAAAATGGAAACCAGACAAAAAGCCAAAGCCAGGAGAAACAAAAACCAAAGGACAGAGACCAAACCAAGAAGACTACTTCTCCATCTCGATCATGGTCTGGGCAGCTTTGGCACACTCTTGTTGCTCTTCTACCTTATGATCCTGGACGTTCGTCAGATCCTGCTCCATAGTGTTGTCCTTGGCTTTATCCACATCCAGCCTATCTTTGTCTCTGTTCTGTTTATCATCTTCCTCCATCTGGTTCCTGTCTTTGAGATTATCCAAGAGAGAGAGGATGTTGTCATTGATTGAAGCGAGGAGGGAGATCATTTGACTAGCCAGGTTGTGATTGTAGTTCTCAATATTTTTTACTCTCCTCTCCATCAGAGTCTCCCAGCTGTTCCGGTTGCCTTGGCTTTCAGCACCTATCTTGCTCTTGATTTTTTCCATTTGGGAAACCCTATCTCTGACATCCTTAAGCTCATGGAAAAGCCATTTAATTGATCTGAAGTTGTCGATCATGCTATTGCGGGCATTGTTCAACAGATTCATACCCATTTCTCTTGCATTATTAGAAATAGCCACCATAGCCGGGTCAATTAGCTCATTGAGTCTAGGCTTCTTGAGGTCGTCCACCAGGAGTTGGGGGTTCATCGCCCCTCTGTAAATTCCCATAGTGGCCGTTCTCACATTGAAGTTCTTCCAAGCCTTCCTTCTGTTATTAACTTGCACTTCCCCCTCAATCTGTCCAAAGTTATCATTTTCCTCCAAAGGAGGCTGGGGATGTATAGGGGAGAGGGGAATGGGCAAAGAATCCTTTCCCTGACTGCTGGATCACTCCATGCTCTCTCCTTCCCTCTTCTGTCTTTTTCTCAGTTTCTCCTCATCCAGCTCCTCCTTCAAAACCTTGTCAGAATCATCAGTATCCATTTCCTCCTCCTCCTCAGCAGAGCCAATTTTAGCTAGGGTATGACCTCTAGGGCTCTTTCTGCTGGGTAATTTGATAGAGGGGTAATCCTTCTTATGGCTTTTAGTCTTCTTACCTGAATGCTCAAAAACCTCATCAGAGCTGATGCTCTCGACATCGTCGGAATCAGAGGAAAAATTGGAGCTGCTCTTGTCAACATCTGCCCCCTGGATAGGGTTTTAGCTAATGGTTTGAGCATGGAAATGCTCATGAATCAGAAGTAGAAGACCCTCATGCAGTGCCGGGTTGACGGTAGCTTTCTTTTTAAAACTAGAAATGGCCTTGTTCATCGAGTTAAAAAGATAATACGGGAAGGAGATCTTACTACCATGCCAAAAATGATTCAGAATCACAAAATGGTGAGTCCTAACCCTATCAAACCTGGGGTCTAAGGTTATATATTCAATGACAGCGTAGAGAACATACCTCCAGAGCTTCTTTATAGTATCCGTTACAAAAAACGTCTCTTTCTTGCCCAGCTTGTTCAGCTCTTCAGTGTTTTTCACAAAATCCTTGATAGCATTAGAAGACATCTTCTTGTCTCTGAAAAATTTATGCCCCTCCTTCGGAATCCCCGTGACTTCAGCAACCACATCCTCAGTAATTTGAAAGTAGGCCCCGTTTACCTTAACCTTACCATTATTCCACGAATTCACCATGCTGTTAGTGATCTCAGGATCCGAGCCATGGAGTTTCTCGAAGAAATTAGTAACCCCACCCTTTTCCAGCTCTCTCCAAACTTTGGCCTTGTTCTTCCACTTCTGAACTTCCCCCACCGGCTCCTTTCTGCTCCTCTCACCCGTCATGTTTACCTATTCAACTTCCACAATTCTCATGAACTCTGATCTGTGCAAGTTATTTGCATTCGAAAAAATGGTGATGTTTCTTTTATGATACCCATGAATAAACCCCTTTCTGAAAATAATGGTATCATCCTTTCGAACGTGTCGAAATGTTAGAGGAAACCCCTTTTGCTGGTGCAAATCACGATGCCAATAATGGCACTTACCATTTAAAAAGATGTCTTTATTATCCATAATTGCATTGGATTTGAGCCATCCTTCCCAAGATATTATCTTGGTCGATGAGCAACTTTGCCTCCGCCGGAAAATCTTTTCCGACATGCCAGGATAGATTACTAGTGGCGTTAACCCCTTTATTAGCAAACCAATCAGTGACTGGGTTTGCCTCTCTGTAAACATGAGTGACGTGGACCATATCAAACTTTGTGAGAGTGGCACAAGTCTCAGCAATTATGTCCGCAATCGTCCACGAGGGAGGGGAAATACCATTAATGGTATTAATAATGTTTTTGGAGTCCCCGTCAAGCCAGAGTTTAGTAATCCCGTCTTCAAAAGCCAACTTGACCACCTTACTCGCAACTCTTGCTTCAGCCAGATGAATAGTCTGGATTCCCAGCGGGGAAGAAAAGGTAGCTATTCGCTCCCCATAGCTATTTCTTATGATTCCACCGCAGCCTGAAGGGCCTGGGTTACCCTTGGAGGCCCCATCAAAGTTGGCTTTTGACTAACCATCTAGGGGGAGAAGCCAGCTAGCATCCTGCCTTTTGAGGTTCCTGTCTTTTTCTTTAGCTATCTTTCTGTCCCCTTCTTCTTCTTCTTCCTCCTTCAGCACTTGGAGATTTTCCTTTATATTCTTTGAGACCTTCCTGCGAAGGATAATAGCCGGCTCCTCCCTGTCTCTAAATATTCTATTATTCCTTTCCTTCCAGATTCTTCAGCAAAAATGGGGTAAAATCCAGTCCGAGTGATCCTGCCGACCAGCAATCTTACAAAGACCTTTCCACTGATGGAAAAAATCCATGAGATTATCCGGTTTGCACCAGAGGGTTTCATTATCCTGTGTGATGACATTCCACACCTCCCTGGCATAGTCACATAAGATGAAAATGTGATTTCCGGTCTCAGCCTGATTCTTACACAAGGGACATCTACTGGGCATAACATGTCCTCAATTCATGAGATTGTCATGAGTAAGGATTTTGTTTTGAAGAGCCATCCAGTAAAAAATATTGATCTTTGGAGTGAGACCCGGAATCCAAGCCTCCGCCCAAGGGGCCTTCTCTTTTAAGCTCCAAAGGGAATTATAGCCTGAGGCAATAGAGTATCTTCCATTAGGATTATCCCTCCAGACCAGCTCATCCCCCAAATTGATAGGAATCATGGAATTGAGCATAAGCATTATAGGAGTCAAGTCCTCAGAGATGAGGGATAGGTCACTCCATTCCTCGCCATTCCAATAATCACAAACTTTGGACCCAATTTGATCAGTACAAGCTTGCATCCATCTCTCAAAAATAGGGTTATTGATAAGTGGATCTTGGGAAAGCCATCTATCCGACCAGAAGTGGATGTCCTTCCCATTTCCCAATTTCCATGATATCCTGGCCTTAGCCAGGTCCCTGGCTTTCATGATCCCATTCCAAATGTTTGATCCTTTTGGGATATCTTCATTAAAAAGGGTGAAAAGAAGAGTGGGTCTTCTAAGGTACTTGTTTACCAGGATGTCCCTCCATTCACCGGTGCTACTGAAGATCCACCATATTTTTTTAGCTAGGAGAGCGTTATTGAGGTGAGTGATCTTTCTAATGCCCAGACCTCCGTACCTCATAGGGAGGCAAACCTTCTCCCAAGCAACAAGAGGATATCTTTTCTTCCCTTCATTACCATTCCAGAGGAAGTCTCTCTGGATTTTCTCCATTCTTTCAGCTATTTTCCCCGGAATTCCAAAGAGGCTCAGGGCGTAGATTGGCAGATTTTGAAGAGAAGATTTGACTAAGAGGCATTTTCCCGCTTGACTAAGAGAGACCCCTTTCCAACTAGCCATCTTCCTATTGAATCTGTCCAAAATATCATTCCAAAAAGACTCCGGGGGTGAGGATCCCAAGGGAAGACCAAGATAGGTAGAGGGGAAAGAGCCTACCTCGCAACCCAGAATCCTGGCGATTTTACTTTGTCTAAACTCAGAGGTGTTGATGAAAAAGAGCGAGCTTTTGTTCCAATTAATCAGCTGACCCATCCCACAGGAGTAAGTATCAAGAATCTTTTTCAGGGCTCTGGCCTCTTTGACAGAAGCTTCCCCCCCCCAAGATAGTATCATCAACAAATTGCTGATGAGTGAAGGGAACGCAATTAGAGGAGGGAAGGATCCCTTTGATACAAGCCTCACGCTTTCTACGGTCTAAAAACCTTCGTAAGCATTCAACTAAAATGATGAACAATATGGGCGAAAGGGGGTCTCCTTGTCTGAGGCCTCTGGAAGGTTTGAAAAAATTAGAAGGGACTCCATTAACCAGAACAGCCAAGGAGGAGGTGGAGACCAATTGAGAGATAATTTTGCAAACTTTGCTGTCAAAGCCAAAAGTCGCGAGGACCTTCCCAAGGAGAGACCAGTCTACCCTATCATAAACTTTAGAAAGATCCAGTTTGAGAAGCATACCTTCCCATTTGGATGCCTCAAGAGAGTGGATGACTTCGTGCACCATCTGGACAGAATCCAAAATTTATCTCCCTGGAACAAAACCCGATTGATGCTGCAAGATTATCATGGGCAAAATCTTGAGCATTCTTAAAGTGAGAACTTTAGAGATGATCTTGTAGAGAGAGTTGCACAGACTAATAGGTCTGAAGTTGTCCAATGAGTCCGCCCTAGGGGATTTAGGAATAAGAACCACAAAAGTCGAGTTTAGCTCCTTGAGAATAGATTTGGCTCCAAAGAATTCCTGGACAGCCTGAACAACCTCTCCCATGATCACCGGCCAGAACCTTTGGAAGAAAAAAGTGGGAAAGCCATCCGGGCCTGGAGCCTTGTCAGCAGGCAGAGAAAAGAGAGCCTCTCTAACTTCCGAAGCCTTAGGAATAGCACAGAGCTATTTATTATGGATAGGTTGAATGAGCTGAGGGATACAGTGTAACAAATCCTCTTGGTCCAAATTGGAAAGCATTGGGTCCTCAGAGAGAAGGCAAGAGAAAAAGGAAATAGCTTCTTCCGAGATGGCAGATTCTTCAGTTAATAGCTCCTGCCCCTTTCTGATACCATAGATCCTGTTACTAGCACGGTGCTTGAGGGTGGTTGGGTGAAAAAACTTAGTGTTCTGATCTCCTTCCTTTAGCCAGGTGATCCTTGATCTTTGCCTCCAAAATTTTTCTTCCTTATTAATAATGTTATGAATTTCAGATAGGGTCTTGAGCTCCGAAACCCTGTTGGTCTCAGTGTAACCTTCCTTCTGAATGCAATCTTGGATAATAGTTAGATTATCAAATAACTCTTTCTTTTCATGGAAGATGTGACCAAAATCAGACTTGTTCCAAATTTTAATCATCCTCTTCACATTGCTAAGTTTTCTGGTGACTCTGAACATGGCTGAGCCCTCCACCTCTATCCCCCACCAAAGCTTGATATTATCCATGAGGTCAGGGTGAGAGGTCCACATTTTCTCAAACCTGAAAGGATGGTATCTCCTGTGTACTAGAGGGGAAACAACAAGAGAAATGGAAGAGTTATCCGAACCAATTCTGGGAAGCAGGGATAGTCTGCAGCTGAAGGATTGAAGCCAGTCCGAAGATATAAGAGCTCTATCCAGCCTAACCTGAATGCAATCATGGCCTTTTCTCTTGTTTGACCAAGTAAAGGATCCGCCCTTAAGCGCTACATCCATAAGGGCCAAATTATTTATGAAGTTAGAAAGATCCTGTTTACTTTCCCAATCTGGGGGCATACCTCCCTTTTTCTCTTTATCTTCTAGTGGTGTGTTAAAGTCTCCCATGATTATACCTTTCTTAATGTCACAATCTTGCACCATATTACCAACTTTGGTCCAGAAGTTTTTTCTATCTCTCTTATTATTGGGGGCATAAATATTCACTAAATACCAAGAATCATTGGTGTGCAAATGTTGGACTCTACAGAAAAGAATGTTATCTTCATCATACTCGGCTACTATATTGAAATACTTATCATTGAAAAGTAACAGCAATCCTCCAGATGCTCCTTCAGAGTTAGAGGCTATGCCCTTCATGCTATTGTTGAACTTAATATTTTCCATCCTTTCCTTCTTCATTTTAGTTTCCTGGATTAGAAACACATCAGGCCTTTGGTCCCTTATCATGTTTCTAATAACTTCTTGCTTGTGGATTCCATTGAGTCCACGAATATTCCAAGATAAGATCTTCATGATTTAACTACTGAACATGCTTCCTGGATGGTGCGCTGCGTACCATCCTTAATGTTTCTTCTGGCTTCCTCTTTCCTGATTTCATTCTTGTTTTTCCTTCCCACTAGGTTAGATTTGTGGCCGAGATCAGCCTTGGCCATGCTTCTAGTAGAAGGGGGAGATACCGAAGAAGGGTCCCTGCTATTCTTCTTCTTTCTACTCCTGACTTGCATCCAGGGATTCTCTTCTCCCTCTAGTCCTTTGTCCAGCCAAGCATCAATTCTCGCCAAATCTTCCATTGTCGATGCAGACAGCCTCTCTATGATTCTGTTTACTGTTGAAGGGGGGGGACAACACACCGGGTTAGGGTCCTGGGACATGGGTTCCCCCTCCTTTGGTTCTTCCATGGAGTTCGGGACAAAGGATAGTTTCAAGTCATCCTCCTGAGAAACCAGAGGGGGAAGAGTCATTTTTTCACCTATCTCCTCAGATTTCTTCTCAGATTCCTTCACATTGGGGAGATGTGTTGAATCGTCTTTCACTCCTTCCTCTTCTCCCCCTCCTAAGTTTCCAGTCACCCGAGGAGGCCCTGATTCCTCTTGGGGCACATTAGGATCAGAATTAGTTTTTTCTTCTACCTCTCCATTTGCCTTGACTTGCGATGCTTTTTTCCTCCATTCTTTTTTGGGATCTAAAGAATCTTTTATCCCCCCTTGTGGACGAGCCTTACCCACCGTACTCTTCCCTTTGAAAAGTGGACATGATCCAGCCTTGTGGCCAGCGTTCTTACAATGGAAACAAGCGAAAGGCACACTTTCATAGTCAATCTTTTGAGATCTGTTTCCCAGACGAGATTGTAGTTCTAAAACTTGAGGCATGTCCTGGCCTTCGATGACTCCTACACAGATTCTTTCGTAGTTCAATCTTTTCTTAGCAGCTGTGACAGGGTCAATGGAGAGGAGCTCTCCAAAGGTCCTAGCTATGCCATCAAAGACATCCTCATGCCAATATTCCAAAGGAAGTTCCAGAAATCTTAACCAAACTGGAACCTGAGATTGGAAATCATTGTTCAAATCCAAGTTGGATGTCCATTTTTGCAATATTAGGTTGGATCTACCCAAAGACCAGTTCCCAGCGCATAGTATACGAGAAAAATCTTCCGAGCAAGAAAACTCAAAAGACATGAAGCCTTTGGCCATAGCAGTCACATCTACATGCCCTTTAAGGTCCCATTTTCTCCTGATGGTTTTATCCCGAATAGATTCGACCAGCGTCCCCATGTCCCAGACGGCCCACTGCCCACATGGGGGGGAGGGGGAATCTTCTCACCTGGATGGGGCATCCGTGGGTCCCCATCCTTTGAGGCATCCTCATCTTTCCCCTCCGTTTCCTGCCCTGCACTTGCTGCATGCCTTGCTGCATGCCCTCCTGCAGACGTGGTCTCCTGTCTCCCGCCTATCTCCAGATTTGAAACAACGTGATTCGAATTGCACTTCCCGCCCACTCCATCCCTCTCTCTCACCGTGCCCATTTTTTCCCACATGGAACATTGGAATGTTGTCAAAATTTTAATATTGTTAGCAACAAAGGAAAATGTATATTAAGTAGAAGTATAGACATTCCAATATAATGATTATAATAAATGTGAAATAATAGTAAACAAATACAAAACTTAATTTCTAATACCTAATTTGAAACCCAAAATTAGATGAGTAAATATACAAATAAGTAATCTTAAATCATGACTAAATAAAAATAATACATAAATGAATAAATAAATTTAAAATTAAATAAATAAAGGAATATGTACAACAAATATACTTGAGTTATGTGCCCTAGAAAATAATCGACGTTATATCAAGACTCCGTACACAACTAGAATATGAAAGAGTGTAAATAATTACGACTCATTATGGCCTCTAGGGAAACATTATGTATGTATCATAGTGGAACACTAACAAGATGATAAACAAGAAGGTAATGAACCTAGTTGCCCTAAGACCTATGTTGAAGTATCAACATAACTAGAAGTCATTGGGCCTTGCCTCCAATGCATGAAAGTATTTCTGATGCCCTAGCACACTTCTAACCATGAAATTTGAGGTTCCTACCTCTGTTCCATTCATTAGAGAATATCTTCTACACCTAGGTACTTGTGTAGTCATCCCTTGTTATGCTTTTGTTTTAAAAATAAAATAGTTTCTTTTTTCCTTGTTGAGTTATTGGCATGAAAATGAGCTATGTGGATTCGCTCTTAGAAGTAGGACACATGTTGTTTGTATGTAATCGGATCAAAGATACATCAATAGTGGGTGCCAAGATTCTATAAGAAGTTGCTTGATCTTTACTGGTAGTGATGTGGTGACCAAAGGAAAAACAAAAGGACCCACCATAGTTGCTTCCATAGTTGCTTTAAAGCACTTGTAAAACACATATCATTAGATCAGGGAAGAATTAATGATGGTTACTATGTCACATGCACAAGTTTCTTGAGGTTTATACATACAGACATAGCGAGAGTGCAACACATGTTCATAAGTGCCAATGGGTCCAAAGAAAGTTCCTAGTAGTAGAGGGAAATGCTTACATGGAGAGATTTTATTGGGTTGACTACCAACCTAGCAAGTTGAAAATGACTCATCCACGATTTTGTTCCTAGATCATTGGATTTTTTGGAATCACTAGCATGCTTTAAAAATAGAAGGTGATGCCACCCTATTTTCTCCTTATGATTCATTTATGAAGATTGAAGGTTCCCCATGCAAACTAGGAAAGAGAGTATATCGAAAAGATTTTTCCATTTCTTCTCTATACAAACAAATTTCAAAATTTCAAAGAGCTCAGAGCCATTGAAGAATAATGTCTTATGTGATTATAGTGCAAAATAATATCCAATGTTCATAGTGTGTCACATAATTGTAGTGAAAGAGTAGCGAAGAGTCAAGTAAGTTTCTCAATTCACCATATATATCAATTTTTTCTAGTAGTCTACAAATTGTATCCATCATGCCTCCAAAGAAAGTATTCTTGAGACAATTAGATTATGCTAACAAAAACATACATGATGACCTTCTTGAACTATTTCATGAATCTACGAATGAGTCTACCTAGATGAAAAAGTTAATTTCTATAAACCCTAGGCTCAAGATTGTAGATGGTTTATATGATAGAGGGAATTGGATTACGGATGCTAGCACTAACAAATTAGGGTTTTTTCTTTGTAAGAAGCGATTTTTAGAGAGAAATTCATTTGCTCCCCATGGAAACATTTGGAATTTTGATTTAGGAAAACTAGTGGTCCCTAGTGTATTCTTGGATGTTGACCTACTCATGACCATTGCCCAAAACTATGACCCTATAGCTAGAGTAGTAAGAATATTAGATGGGGAATGCATGATGAGTATAAGTGCTTAAGAAATTCAAAAGGTCTTTTGTTTGGAACCCATTTTAGATTACCATATACCCATTGACTTGCTAAGACTAGAAAAGGAATACTTATCAAAAAAGGATAAGGTCAGGCAAGGTGCATTGAGGGCACACTTGGCCTCAATTGGGAATTGTCCATTGGTCACAACATCTGCAAAGGAGCCTTTTAAGAAGGAATTTTTCACTTTCACAACCCTAGAAATATATATGACTTTATGTAGAGTTTTTGGTGAGGATGAGCAAAGTTTTATGCCAGTTAAATTTATATATATGATGGCTTTGATTTCTTCTTTTGATGTGGATATTATTTTCGATTTTGCATCCTATATAGCAGAAGAAATCTATATAGGGCTAGTTGAAATTGTCCAAAACAAAGGTAGAAAAGACTTTTTACCATTACTCATTGTTGATGCAAATGGTTTTTTTTTAAGGGGGTAACATATTTTGGGAAGGAGATGGCTTTGAATAGAGAACATGAAGGAGAGGCTTTGCCTATCCAATTATAGAATGCAAATATGACTGGGGATGCAGAAAAGGCTAGTTTTGTTAGGTTTGATCGATATTTTGCCTCTAGATTGAGAAGCCTCTTATTAAGGGACAATCCTTGAATTCTTAGGGTATTAATGAATTTTATCAGACTAATGGATAATCCATCTAATTTAAAAGTTTCACATAATTGGGATGATGTCATACCATACCCTATTTCAATAGTTTTTAGAGTTTATGGTTTCAAAGTGATGGGGACATAACCCAAGGACAGAATGGACACAACAAGAAAGGGAAAATTTTATTAACTATGAAAATATGATAGTACACTTAGTGTAGAGAAACAGACTCCAAAACATGCCCTATGGGCTTACAATAGCATAAATCTGGAGATAAATTCTTCTCCCAGTACCTTCTCTCAAACTCCACTCTAAATTGCCTTTTACAATGCCAAAAATGTTCTTAAATAGACCCCAAAGGGTTAAGTATTAGGAATACATTCTAGAAAGTTCTAGTTGGCACCCACTGACCAAATAGAATTCTCTAGAAGCCGCATTAGAAGTGGGCACAAAATTAGAAGAATCTAGAAACGGTAACCAAACTTTTGGTAGGCATAACTTTTGAACCGTAGCTCCGAATTATGAATCGTTTACATTTTCAAAAAGCTCTTGAAGCACTCTATAGCCCTATGGACTAGCTTCACTCATCCCCCATTTTTGGCCCTATTCAAGGTAATTTAATTCCCCTAACCTAAATTTGAAGCATTCTTAGGAGGGCCCCCAAAAGCTAAAAAACTGTAATAACTTTCAAACTGTGGGGCCTTTTGACCTGATTCATTTTTTGGAATGCTCTAAATTAAAAATACAATCATTCAACCAATTTACACCTTCTAGTTTTCCAAAATGATGGCACAATTAGATACTCCTATTTTTTTGGCATTTACATTTATCCCAAGGTTATTATAAACTCTAACCTAGAACACTAATATTGGAACTGTGAGAGTTGGAACCTTTATTTGACCCAAATGGGTATCCAAAAATGAAAACACATGAAACAAAAACTAAGTCTAAGTATATTTTGTTTTTGGTGACATAGGATTTCCCTTATACCTCTGGATGCTCCTGCATCACAAAGGGACTCCCCATGTACTACCCTACTAGATGCCTTTGAAAGTAGGGATAGTTTAGATATTGTGCCACTTAGGAGGATTCAAGGAAACATATTTGGTTAGAAGAAATAGAGGCTCAATTTTTCCCACTCTTATTATAGCCCACTAATTCATAATTACAAAAGGTGGATGCTTATTTTTGTATAAATTCTTCGATCAATACAAGATGGTAGCATGTCTCATCCTTACTTTTGTGATTCTAATGGATTTTTTGATATTTTTAGATTAAGGACTAAGGTTGGTTCCAAAAACATGAACCTTATTTCCCTAAGGGTATAGTAAGGAATGAGTTCTGTTTGCAAGAGTAGGA
The DNA here is from genome assembly GCA_028749045.1 of Cupressus sempervirens. NCBI lineage: Eukaryota > Viridiplantae > Streptophyta > Pinopsida > Cupressales > Cupressaceae > Cupressus > Cupressus sempervirens. Next base: position 98,804,956 of record CM053790.1, read on the forward strand.
GATCAAGAAAGAAAAATGGAGATTTTTTTCTAGAGTTCTTGAATTTATTCATTATTTTGATAAAGATTATAAGCCTCTAGATAATGAAAAAAAAGAGGCAAACATAATAAATAAAATTATGATTACTTTTCCTAAAATCATGGAGACCATGAATGTAAAGAAATATATTTTTATCAATTTTTTTCTAAAAAATTCCATAGAGGTCATGAGGAGATTTGCATTTACTCCTATTGTAGGAACAGGGCAGTTGGTTGTTTAGAAGAGACTTTTCCATAACTTGATTCAGAATAAAAAGGTCACTATGGATAAATGAAAATGGATAGTAGGGTCAAGTAGTGTTTTCCTAGAAGAAACACCTGATGAGCCCTCACCAAAGAGGCAAAAAATAATAAGGGAATAGACACCTCACATTGAGGAATATTCACTTATACAGTCTCCATTATAGATAGGAAATGAATAGCTCCCCAAGAAGAAGATGGAATAGTTAGGGTCCCAAGGGGGAATATTCATTACAGAGGCTAAACTAGAAGAGGGAAATCCAGAGGAACCTCCAATGCTAAGCTTAGAGTTAATAGTGGAAAATTACAGAGGAAAGGAGATGAATCTTGTAATTGAATAGGCTAGTCATGCGTTTATATCTAATGACAATTTTGTTAAAACTAGAGCCTTCTACCAATTTGAATTGAGAGTAAACATGGAAAAGTTTGAGGAAAGGTATAATAAGCTGAAAGTAGAGCATCCAAGAATGGAGGATGTAGATGTATAAAATTAGTTAAAAGAAGAAATGATGCTAAAATTCCAAAGCATGACCCTGGAAGAGGGGAGACAAATGGTAAACAAACTTAGTGTTTTGTTGCTATCCAATTGGAATATAGCAGATGCTTCAATTTTTAATTCTATTTTGTATAAACTAATTATAGAGGATAAAGTGAAGAAGGAAATCAAAGGTGAAAAATCTAGTGAGGACCAAGCTACATTAGTTATTTGGTCAATAAGAAAAGGATCTAGGACTAGCTCTTCCCAGCCTGATGATATTGGATTAATAGGAAACTGGATCCTAAAAAGAGTAGAAAAAACTATTAGTGTAGAAGATACACATCTGGGTGTTGGGGTATCTAGCTAGCCTTGATGCACAACTCGAAGAGACAAAAAAGAAAATTTGGAATTGCAGGATAGGTATGAAAATCTTTTTGTTGCATACAATAAAGAAGTTCTAAGAAGGATTGAACTAGAGAATAAAGGGACGAACAATCCACTAGGCCACAAATCACTTATCCTTGCCCATCAGTGGAATCTTCTAGATCCAGTCCCTTCATTGAGATCCCTGATACTCCACAAAGGCTACAATGTTATACTATTGAGGAGTTGGAGGAAGAAAAGAATAAGTTGAGGGCCTTGTAAGATGAATTACGTTATCAATATAGAGAAAAACTTAGAAAAGCAATCTTATATCTAGTAGGTAAGATTGAACATTCTATGAACAATTAGTTAACATAGTGTATATGTGGAGAGAAATTAAAGATTCTGAGAAGGTTTTGAAACCCATCATATTTAAATGGGATGGAAGAGATAAGGATATCACCCTTTTATTAATTTCAGTTATTAGCTTATCTTGTGAACAGATATAAAAAAACTTTTGATTTAACTAGTAATCTATCTAATTTTGAAAACAAAAGGGAGGCAATGCAAATATTAATAATAATTTTCTTCTCAAAATATTTAGGGGAGAAATTTGATCTCTTCAAACAAGAACTCAAAAAGATTGACATAATAAAAGAGAAAAAAGAGTAGGGAAAAGAATTAGATGAATTATTAAGAAAAAGAATAAATGAATTCAGTAATGAAGAACAACATGTGCTATGGGCAAGGACAAATGAAGAATTTCTGAAAGTGCAACTATTTTACAATTACCTCAGAGAGGAATTTGTTGAAATAAATGAATTAGTGGATAGGTTGGTTAAAAGGCAATGAGAAATCTTGAACTTTGATTGGCCCGATGATACAATCTTCAACAAATGGATGGATGATTTTGTCCATTCAAAACAATTAAAAAAAAAGGGAGAGGATGTGGACCCTAATGAAGATCAAACAAAGACAAAGAAGAACAACTAACCCAAGTGGAAAGCATAGTGGGCCCAAGTGGAAACCATAGTTCTCCCAAATAATGATTTGGCAATCGAGGATTCAAAAATAACTATTTTTTTAATAGTTCATGATGATGAAAGTGTAGAGCCTATTGGAAATATAATTGAAAATCTCATTGATGAAGATCAAAGAGGCAGATTTTTACAAAGAAGGAAGATTGTTGTTTTCAATCATTGTTTTGACATTGATATCAAACCTTCTATCTGTATGAATGACATCTTCTTATAAGATCCAAGTACTATCACTTACTTGATTAATGAAGAGGATTTGATCAATAAGATGTAACAAGACTACCTAAGGGAAAGGTTGAGTTATGATGTTGTAATGAAGTGCAAGGATCAATTAAGAAAATGGTTAAATAATGTATTGATAACATACCTAAAGATATAGAGGTTGGTCACACCTAGAAACATTGAAGGAACAAGTTGTAACAAGGTTGACTGCAAAGCTTAAACTAAGATCATTAGTGGGTGTCGAGAAAGTTAGTTGAAGCCGAGAAAATTCTTTGTTGGAGCTGAGTAACACAAAATTCTAGTGTGTGCCAAGTGAAGTTTAGGTGCCAAGCATTAGAAAATCTTAGTTGATGCTAAGTGATCTTCAGATGCTGAGCATTAGGAAAGACACATTTGATGTCGAGTAACATAGTATGTGTTGAGCACCAATATTTTAATAGTGCTAAGCTTCTGCATTATTTTAAATAATAAAGATTCACCATGTCTGAGCTGAAAAAGTTGTTAGTTTGAATTTTGTGAACTAGTTGGAAGATAAGGATGATGAGCTAGTGGCACAAAATTCTATGTAAAACATTTTTAGGAATATCGAAGAGGGTTATTAAATAAGTTTCTAGAGGAAACAAAATATGGGTTAGATACAATGAATCCTACCTAATCCATATGAATTGAAATTAAAGAATGGAGGAATCACGTGGGAAAAAGGAACTCGAAGACTTCTATTTAAGGAGTCATAGACCAAGAAGCAAATGTTGTTGATGCTACTGCTGCTAAAGAGCCAAATTGTGATGTAGTTAGAAGGGTGACAAGAAGAAGACATCTAGAAGAAGGAAGAGCACAGAGGCTCTGCATCTACAAGTGTTCAAGAAGAGATGATTGCACTGGTACATTGAGCATGGAGACTCAAGGAGACTAAGCTTGAAAGGAGGCCAAGCTATCAGAGTTTTAGAGATTGAAGGCCAAGCAATGGTATGAGTTGAGAAATGATCTAAGATCTACAAGTTAATTTGTATGTTGTAATCAGGTCAAAGATTTTCTAATCCTCTCTAGCAATTGTATTAAATATGAAAATCCTATGGACTTAGGTTGGTCTAATAGCCATTTGTAAATCCTTTAACAGGGTGAAATTCCAAGTGAATGTTCTAAAGTCCTCTAACCAGGCCCACTTTTAACAAGGTGGTTAAATTCTCTAACAGGGTCACATTTAATAGTGTGTTGTAAGCCTTTAACAAGATAGGGCTTTCACAGGGCATCACTTCAAAAGACTAAAAAATGAGTAGCATGTTATTGGAGTTTTTTTCCAAATTGGTTTTCCACATAAATCATTGTGCTATGTGTTGATTTCTTATGTGTTATTCTTGCATGTTGATTTATAGTAACTTGCTAGTTAGAAAAGTTAAAGCTTGGATGAATAAATTGTTGAATGGGCTTACTAGACATAGTGAAAAGTTTGAATAGGACATTTGGACCTTGAATAACTAATTCAAACCCCCCCGCACACCCCTGCCCCCACCCCCCCCCCCCCCCCTCTTAGTTATTCTAAAGCATTTCTAACAATTGGTGTCAGAGCCATTTGTTGATTTAGTTTCAAGGTACTAGAAGTAGGAAGATCAAGATGTCTAAAAGAGAATTTCCCAAGCTCAATAAAGACTAATTTTTTTGCATGGAAAAGTCTAATGAAATTGCACCTTGGATCAATAGGTGACTATTCACAAACCTCAATTGGAACAGAACATGTAAATCTAGTTGGATCTCTTACTAGAGATGATTTGAGCAAAAGGAAGGAGCACAATCAAGCAATGATGTAGATTGTAGCTACACTTAGTTATGCAAAATATGATGACATCAAAGATTGTGACATTATATTCAAAATATGGAAAGCCCTATCAAATATCTATGGAGGAGATTAGAATGTCCAAAGAGAAAAGAGAAAAAGCCTAAGAAGAAAGTTTGATGACATGAAAATGGAGGAAGATGAAAATGTTTCTAAATATGCTGCAAGAATAAAAGAAGTATTAAGTGCAATAAGAAGTCTAGGTGGTCAATTGGAACAAGAAACTATCATCAGAAAATACTTAAGAACTCTTCTCTCTATCTATGCTATTAGAGTTTTAGTCGTTCAAGAGCTAAGGTGTGTACAAGGAAACATGCTAACCTTTGAAGGAATAGTGGGAAGCCTTATTGCATTTGAATTGTCAAATTTTGATAACTATAGACCTAAGAACCTTGAATCTACTTTCAAGGCCAAGATGACAATAAAAGACACTGAGCAGGATACATCAAGCAAGAAGAGAAGAAATGGAAAACATGCATCCAGTTGTAGCAACATAGATGACAAAGATGCAGAATAGTTAGAAGCACTATTGGCTAGGAGATTCCATAGAAATAAAGGTAAATTCAAAGGTAAGCTCCATATCATATATTTTAATTGCAATGAAGTAGGTTATATCACTACAATATGTACATAGAAGAAGAACTACAAAGAGGGAAACAAGTACAGGAACAAGAGAGAAGATGATAGCAAAGGCTACAAGGAAAAAGGCAAGAGATGCTACATTGTTGAAGAAGATTCTGATGAGAATGATGATGAAGTTGTCTATGTGGCCATGAATGATGAATTAGATAAAGATGAAGATGAAGCAATAGCATTGGTTACCTATGTGAACACGAATGACAAGTGGATCATAGACAATGGATGCTCACATCACATGATACGAGATAAAAGTAAGTTGATTACCTTTACTCAATATGATAGAGATAGTGTTAGATTTGGTAATGATACTCTATTTTAAATCAAAGGAAAAGGCTCTATTATACTCACAGAGGAAATTTCATGTGATAATGCATACTATGTTGAAGGATTGAACTACAATGTGTTGAGTGTGTCATAGTTAGGTAATGTAGGCTGCAAAGTAGAGTTTGGAAACAAAACTGTTAGAATCTATGACACTGATGGAAATCGGATAGGAAGAGGTGAACAAACTAGGAGTAATCTGTTTTACTTAGATATCGAAGATGCAACATGTCTTGTTGTTAGACTTGATGATGTGTGGTTGTGGGATAAAAGAATGTGTCATGTTAACTTTGATAATCTGATTAGCATCAGGAAGAAAAAGAAGGTCAAAGGGTTGCCCAAATTAAAGAAACCTGAAAACACAATGTGCAAACAATGTCAACTAGGGAAGATGACTAAGTCTAGCTTCAAAAGAAAAACATACACTTCCAAAGAAGTACTAGAGTTAGTCCATATAGACTTATGTAGTCCAATATAAGTGCAAAGCTACCTAGGAGACAAATACACAATGCTACTTCTAGATGCTTATTCCAAGATGATGACTGCTATATTTTTAAATCAAAAATTTGATGCATTTCAAATTTTTAAGTGGTATTTGGCCAAAGTTACGAAGTAGATAGATAAAAATCTGAAATGCTTAAGGTCAAATAGAAGAGGTGAGTTAACATCAAAAGAGTTTGAAATATTTTACAATGACAAAGGTATCAAAAAGAAAACATCAGCAACAATAACCATGGAATGGTATTTCTGAAAGAAGGAATAGGTCAGTGATTGACCATGCTAGAACCTTGATGATGGAGAAAAATGTTGCACTAAAGTACTGGAGAGAAGCTATAAGTATTGTAGTCTACACATTGAATAGAGTTAGGGTCAAGAAATGCACAAATCTCACACCTTTTGAAATATGGTATGGTCACTCACCTAATGTTAAAAATTTCAAAGTATTTAGTTGTAAATTCTATATTCTTAAAGACACTAGAAATGGAAAGTTTGATGCAAAAATTGATGATGGTATTTTCCTTGGATACTCCACTAGAAGAAAATTATTTAAGTGTTTGGATACTAACACTAACAAGATTGTGGAGAGTGCAAATGTAAATTTTGATGAGCATGTAGAAGTTCAAGTTGATGAAATTAAGCAATCAGAGAATTATATATCATTTCTATACTTCTATGAAGGAATGACTATTGAAGACAATGTTACAAATCAAGTTGGGAATCAACAACAAATTTTAGTATCAACTGAGTCATAGCAAGTGAATGTTGAGCTGCATTTAGAAGCCGAGCTACAAAATGTAGAAAATGCACATTTTGGTTTTGAAAATAGTATACATGAGAGGAATGATGAAGTTCCAGATGAAGAAGAAAAAATGACTTTGAAGCTGAAGGATCAAACACAGAAAGAAGGATAGAACCAAGGTTATCCAAGTATGTAAAAAGACATCACCCTGTACATCAAATCATCGGTGATAAGGATGTCAGACCAATGAAAAGGAATAGGCTTAGGAATGGATCATGTCTAATAAGGAAGCTTGAACCTAAAATAGTGAAAGATGCACTAAGAGATGATTACTAGTATAAAGCCATGGAATAGGAGATAGATCAAACTAAGAAGAACAAAACATGGACCTTAGTTCCTAGACTAGCTAATAAGAATGTGATTGTTACCAAATGAGTGTTTAGAAAAAAACTTGATGAGAATAGTGAAATAACAAGAAATAAAGCCAAATTAGTTTGTAAAGGTTATGCATAAGAACAAGGACTAGATTATGGGGAAAAATTTTCCCCTATTGCAAGAATGGAAGGAGTAAGAGCATTACTTGCATATGATGCATATAAAGGTTTCAAAGTGTACCAAATGGATGTTAAGTGTACTTTTTTGAATGGTATACTAGAAGGGGAAGTCTACATAGAACAACCAGAGGGATTTGTAGATTACAAAAACAAGGACATGGTTTACAAACTGCATAAGGTACTTTATGGATTGAAGCAAGCACCTAGAGCATGGTATGAGAGATTACACAAATATCTTGTGAAGATAGGATTTGAGAGAACAGATGACAACAACAACTTGTACATCAAAGATGAAAAAGGTAAAGACATTTTGATATCAGAAATCTTTGTTGATGATATAATATTTGGAGGAAAAGAAGTTCTATGCAAATATTTTATTAATCAAATGAAGGATGAATTTCAAATTTCAATGTTTGGAGAAATCAAATTCTTTGTTGGATTGCAAGTACATCAATTGAAGCGTGGCATATTTGTGACCTAATCCAAATACATCAAGGAGATAATCAAAATATTTGGGTTAGAAGACTCAAAACTAGTCAGCACACCAGTGACAATAGGACATAAGCTATTTAAGAATGATGAACCAGCTGAAGTGAATCAGACATTGTATAGATCAATGATTTGAAAGCTACAATATTTTGTACATAGTAGAATAGAAATTTCATTAACTATTGGAAGAGTGGCAATATTTTTTGTAAATCCAAGAGAAAATCACTTAATGGTAGTAAAGAGAATACTGAGGTACCTAAAAGAAACTGAAGACTTTGGTTTGTACTATAAGAGGAGTGAAAATTTTGAACTAAAAGCCTACACTGATGCATATTGGATAACATTGATGATAGGAAAAGCACCAATGGAGGAGCACTTTTCTTGGGAAAAAGGTTGACTAGATGGACCAACAAAAAGAAAAGTTGTACCTCACAGTCACTATTGAAGCTAAATATGTTGCAGATGCTATAAATTGCACCAATCTTGTATTGATCAAACATTTGCTGCAAGGAATGAAGGAAGAGGTAATTGAGCCTGTGATACTTTATTGTGATAATACACGTGCAATCAACATATTAAAGAACCCTCTAATGCATGCTAAAACCAAGCACATTGCAATCAAGTTGATCACTATGTAAGAGAGTTGCTGGAAGACAAACAAGTGAAGATGGAATATGTTAGCTCAAAAGAACAAATTGCTAACATCTTCACAAAAGTACTACCTAAAGATGCTTTTGAATATCTTAGAGGTAAGTTAGGGGTGATACCGCTAGCCAAGGATACTTGAAACAAAACCAAGACTACCCTACATCAAATGTGCTAATTGTTAAAAGATTTTACACATTGATGTAGAGGATGTTTACTTTAGAATTCATGCCCAAAGTGGTAAAAGGGCTAAAGTTCCAAATTAGTCACAAGGAAGGTGACAGAGGGAAAAATTGAATAAACATGCAAAAGATAATAAAATGCTAATATGACTTTCAGATTGTTGTCAAAGAGGGAGAAATTGTGTAAAACTGATCAAATGATGATGATCTAGGTGATCAAAAGCATGAGGGAGAAATGAAAAAAAATGCAAAATATGATCAAATGAAGATAGAGGAAGAAGTTGATAGAAATAATCAAAAGTTGATCAAAATAGTAGAAGATGAGCAATACAGAGAGGGAAAAACAAAGAACAAGGATACAATAGCTAGGAGGGAGAAGCGAAAATGAAGCAATCAAGATAGTAGAGGGAAATGTGAAAACTGATGGTAATACAATTACTTTTTGGTATCTAACTTACTATTCTAACCTAGTTAGCATTTGGTTAAATAGTTTAGTTTGATGGTTGATGATTTTGGTTTGCCATCAATGCGAAAGAGAGAGATTGTTGGAAATCTGATTTAAAAGCTCATTGATGAAGATCAAAGAGGGAGATTTTTGCAAAGAAGGAAGATTGTTGTTTCCAATCATTGTTTTGTCATTGATGTCAAGCCTGCTATTTGTAGGAATGATATTTTCTTATAAAATCCAAGTACTATCACTTAGTTGATTGATGAAAAGGATTTGATCAAAAAAATGTAACAACACTACCTAAGGGAAAGGTTGAGTTATGACGTTGTAATGAAGTGCAAGGATTAGCTAAGACAATGGTTAAATGATGTATTGATAACATACCCAAAGATGTAGAGGTTGGTCACACTTAGAAACATTGAAGGAACAAGTTGTAACAAGGTTAACTATAAAGCTTAAACTAAGATCATTAGTGGGTGCCAAGCAAGTTAGTTGAAGCCAAGAAAATTCTTTGTTGGAGCTGAGTAATAGGAAATTCTAGTGTGTGCCAATTGATCCTTAGGTGTTGAGCGAAGTTCAGATGTTGAGCATTACAAAATCTTAGTTGACGCCAAGTGATCTACAAATGGCAAGCATCGAGAAAAACACAGTTGATGCTGAGTAACACCGTATGTGCTGAGCACCAGTATTTGAATAGTGCCAAGCTATTGCATTATTTTAAATAAGGAAGATTCACCAAATCTAAGCCAACAAAGTGGTTACCTTCAATTTTGTGAACTAGTTGGAAGATAAGGATCATGAGCTGGTGGCACATAATTCTATGTAAATTGCTTTTAGGAAAATTGAAGAGGATTATTCAGGAAGTTTCTAGAGGAAACAAAATATGGGTTAGATACAATGAATCCTACCTAATCCATATGAATTGAAATTAAAGAATGGAGGAATCGCGTGGGAAAAAGGAACTCGAAGACTTCTATTTAAGGAGTCATAGACCAAGAAGCAAATGTTGTTGATGCTACTGCTGTCAAAGAGCCAAATTGTGGAGTAGTTAGAAGGGTGTTAGGAAGAATACATCTAGAAGAAGGAAGAGCATAGATGCTCTACTTCTACAAGTGGTCAAGAAGAGATGATTGCACTGGTACATTGAACATGGAGACTCAAGGTGACTAAGCTTGAAAGGAGGCCAAGCTATCAGAGTTGAAGAGATATAAGCTCAGGTAGTATGAGCTAAGAAGTGATTAGAGATCTACAAGTTAAGTTGTATGTTGTAATCAAGTCAAAGATTTTCTAATACTCTCTAGCAATTGTATTAAATATGAAAATCCTATGGACTTAGGTTGGTTTAATAGCCATTGGTAAATCCTTTAACAGGGTGGCATTCCATGTGAATGTTCTAAAGCCTCTAACAAGGCCCACTTCTAATAGGGTGGTTAAATCCTCTAACAAAGTCACATTTAATAGTGTGGTGTAGCCTTTAATAGGGTAGGCCTTTCACACGACATCACTTCAAAAGAGTGAGAATTGAGTAGCATGTTAGTTGTGGTTTTTCCCAAATTGGGTTTCCACATTAATCACTATGTTATGTGTTGATTTCTTCTATGTTATGCTTGCATGTAGATTTAGAATAACTTGCTAGTTAGCAAAGTTAAAGCTTGGATGAATAAATGGTTGAATGGGTTCACTATACTTAGTGAAAAGTTTGAATAGGACATTTGGACCTTGAATAATTGGTTCACCCCCCTGCCCCCCCAGTTATTCTAAAACATTTCAAATAGAGCCTCCAGTGGAAGTGAACTTATAGAGATCAGAGCTAGACACATCATTGGAAAACCTAATGGCTACGTATTCTGAAGATTCAAGATAGTTAAAAATCCAATCATGGAATTTATAGCATTTGAAAGTGTAAAAGAAAATAAGCCCACAAAAAGGAATTTTATGATGTAATGTTTTTTTGTTGCACAAAATTTTATCTCTTATGAAAGTAATAACTGTAAATATCTTTTGTCTAATGGACAGCTATTAGTTCTCTATGCCTGAAGCTTGATGCATCTCACACTATATAAGTAAGATTCCAGGACTATAGAAAGTGTCTGAGTTATTCCATAATTCTAGTTTTTTTTTACTAAGTATGTTCGGTTCAGTTTCTTGTTGCAAAATTTATGATGTCTTTCTTTGCAAATATCTAAGAATACATTAATCTTGCAAGATTTTGAGGTCTTATCTTGAGTCATTCTATGTTTTTTTTCAATTGTATACAATTTTCAAAGGAAATTAATACAATGATGAATTGTCCCCATATCTATTTTTGCTGAATTTTGTCTCCATTTGTATTACTTGGTTATTTTGAAGTGGTATGAGCAAAGCTTGATCAATTCAATGTAGTAAAATCAAGTTCTATGTCAATTAACTATTGCTTTTAATTCAATGAATTAAGTAAATTCTTTGGTGAGATTGATAGTGTTTCCATGGTAATAGGAAGGATGTCTGTAAGAATGATTTTTAGTGAGAATTGCTCATAGTATTGATTGTAATGTAGTCAATTAGATCTAGAAATTAAATGAACTCTAAATCCCAATGGATAAGGCACTAATCTATTGATTTAGTCTTTAGAAGGAAAGATCATGAACAAGCATCAAGCTTAAATTTAAATAAATTTTACTTTACTATTTGAAGAAAGTCACTGCTAGTCAGCATATGTTTGTATTTAATCCTTGTGATGTAGTTAGCAACTATTACCTCGAATTATTTGTAAATCTAAGAAGAACTATGAAAAAATATTCTATAAGGGATGTGTGTTTTTTTGAAATGTCATGGAATGAATAAAATATGTATCTAATATTAGTTTGAAAATATTTCATCCCTCAGGTGCACCCATCTTGGTTTTGTAGAGCCTAAAGAGTAGAATATCTCTATTGATTTTGTTGAAGTTAGGTCAAGATTTGAAGAACAAGTAACATTTTATAGTAGTTGATCCTTAGGTTATTGTGATCTTTAATATCTTGATATTAAATATTTTGCTGCTCAAAATTTGAAAAACACCAACAAAATGGTTTCTTTGCAAGGGAGTTTCTTAACACATGCTTGTGTGTAAGAAGTACTACAATCTTTGGTCCTAGTGTATATGTGTTTTCTAGATCTTTTTAGTATTTCTTGTGGTAAAAGAACATTTTTTTAGTGAAAAATCTTGACAATTTAAAAAGAAAGAAGAAAAACCCTAGTGTTACAGGTGTACACTGACATATACAATCCCTATGAAGTGTCTTATCTATCAAACAAGAGTTTTAGTCTTATGTTTTTTGTGATTGGTTCTTCTATGTGTCAGATATTTTCATATTATCTCGTGTCCTCATAAAGTCAAAAGCTATTTTATTGTTATATTTTCCCTAGAATAGGGTGGTGACTTAGTTAATGTTTTGAAGCTAGTGCTTATTTGATAAGTAGTAAAAATGGTTGACAAAAGGAAAAATACAAGAGCCTACACAAGAGCCAATCCTAATATACCATTGCGTGTTGATCTATGCCAAAGTGGTAGAAAGGGCCATTAAAAAAATATAACAAATGTAAATCCCACTTGGAAACCAAGAGGTAGTACCTCAATAAACTGTCAATACCAACTAGTGGTAGGAAGAGAATTTTCTTCATTAAGCTCTAAATTAGAAACCACTACATTCTTAGGAGGACTTTTCAGTACCACATTGCAAGATAAAAGGGCTTATCAAGATAAGAATAGGTCTCCAATGGAAGATCCATTCCATAGACCAAATGTGATAAATGAAATGAATCATAGGTTGTGATATAATAGTGCAATGGGCAATCCTTTTAATCCCAGAGAAGTTCCATAGATGGAAACAAACCTTATAGATCTAGATGATCTTAGTGAGTCAGAGGCCACTTCCATAGATCTGAAAGAATTATACTCAGAAATAAATATTTAAAAGAAGCATGCTATTGAAGAAGAAGCTAAATGTGGTCATTTAGAAAAAGAAAGAGAGAAAGCGACCCTAAACTCCATTGTTGAAAGAGATAACCTACTTAGAAGGATGGCTTCCTTAATGGAGAAGAACACGAAGTTAGAAGAGAGGAATTTTGTCCTCCATACTGATGTCTTTGGAGAAATAGATGGCTTGAGATCCAAGGTTCAAGAACAAGAGAAATTGCTAAGCCAAAGGCTGGAACTTGTAATATCTCAAATCTAACCCTACAAGCCTATCCAAATAGATCATGTAGAATGTACTATCAAGTGGGAAGATAAAGGAAAAGGTAAGGTTGTAGGAATTCATATTAATGAAACTCAAGTTGTACAAAGAAAGCCCTCAAATATTCCCATATCTAAGCTAGATTTAGATTCAGAAAAGACTAGGAAGGAGAAGGATGATCTTGCCAAGGAGCTTGAAAAGGTTGAAAATGAAGCTCAAGAAGTAGAAACTAGAAGAAAAATTTAGTTAATCAAGTCCAATTTTTCCTTAGCTTCATGGCCTAATTTGTCCACCCTAGCTGCAACTTTTGTAGCTACTTGTGGACTAGTAATTTCAACTCAGGATTTGTCTTAATCTTCCCCTACCTCATTAACTACTATTAACCCTCAAATCCCTAGTGCTCAAGCTTAGTAGTCTCAAAGTGTTGTTCATAATTAGGCTAATATAGTGAGCACCTCAAATATTCTTGGTTTTTAGAAGGAACCCATTTACATGGAAAAATATAGAAAAAATTCATTCTTTGGTATTCCTAGTTCTCCACACCCGCTATCGTTTGACTTAAGAGACAAAGTAGTTAAGTTCTCTAGAAATAATGTTGTTACTGGTGAAGAGCATTTCAAAATTTTCATAGACATGCTAAATGATATTGAAGTTGAACATAAGGGTATGTGCAAGATCATGATCAACCAAACTATGCTCTTAAGTGGCAATAAAAAATTAGAAAATCAGGGTTATGTCAAGTTAACATATAATTTTCTACTTGTTATTAACTTTATATCAAAAAATTGGGACAAAAGAATATCTAGCAAATCAAATCTAGTTTTTAAACTACTAGGACTTATCTCAAAAAAAAAAAGTATTGATTGGTAAAAAAATTTAATTTTAATGTAATATTACAAAAAATTTAGAACAAAAATAAGAAGTAGATGTATGTCTGACCACCTTAATCAAAATCAAATGATAATATTTTTTAATAATATTATATATATAAGTAGTAGACTCATGCCTAGATGTGACACATATTTTTGGATATTTTTATTCCAAATAAATAATTAATAAATAATTATTTACTTTAGCATTTTTGAAATAAAAAAACTCTCATGTCTCACCACCTTAACTAATTCAAAACTCTACAAAATTCAATTTTTCATTTTTTTTCCTTATAATAGAAGAAACATAGAATGTGATGCATCTTTTTTATTTAAAAAATGTTGTACCATTTGAATGTTATAGTTGTTTTTCAAGTAGTGTGTCATTCAACACTTTATATGTAACTCCAATAAAAAATAAGTAATAATTACTTACTAAACTCATAATTTGACAAACCTTACATTAATGGAAATATCAGAACATTCTTAAGAAACCCTTTTCATTTCATAAATTTTTGGTGAAAATAAAGTTGTCAGCTACATGTTTGAAGTAAAAATCACATAAAAACAGGGCAAAAGCACATTTTAAGGATGTTTTTAACATTGACCATATAGGTTTGGTATAAAAAAAATAGAAGACCTTATAAAGATATAAAAAAATTTCATTTAGTATCAAGGTGTGTGGGAAAAAAGTTGGAATAGATTTTAAAATGGTTTGAGATATTTCAGAACTACAGATTTTTCAAATGAAATTGTTTATTCATTCATTGAATGAGGATGCAAGGGATTGGTTTAGAAGACTGGCTAATGACAACATTAGTTCATGGAGTGATTTAGAAAAATTGTTTAAAGAACAATATGGAGATAATACTAATGTTGGATCTATGTTGAATGATTTTAATAAGATCAAGAATAACCCTAATGAATATACATATAATTTCGATGTAACATTTCAAAAGGGAAAGTAAAAATTATTCTAAGTTATCAGATTGAATGAGGATGTCTAACTTACAATATATTTTAATGTTTTTGACAACAAGATGGTTTATTAGTTGAGGGATAAAGATCCCAAAACTTTGAGGGATGCTAATAAGATTGTAGTAAAAAATGAAAATAATAGAAATGCATTTGGTAAGTTTGGGAGGAGAGATGACCCAAAGTTATTTAATCTAAAGAATAATAAAAAGGAAGTTGATAAAATTCCTGTAGGAAAGAAGTCGGAAGAACCTACAATAGGTCAAGTGTTGGACTTATTAAAAAAGATGAACCCAACAACTTTCGACATACAAAAACCTAATGTTGGTGAGAGGGACCCAATAAATAGCAACCATTTCAATAGACAACCCAGGATACAGAACTACCCCAATACCACCCAATGGAAGGATGGTAAACTAGTTCCTAACCAGACCCAAAATGTAAAAGATAAGGGTACACCAAATCCTCTACAAAGAAGTTTTATTAATATGAATGATGATCTATCATGGTGCATCATATGTCAATCACCTCACTCTTTAGATTATTGTTTGGTTGCTCATTCATTTTCTTTAGATCAAAATTCACAAAATGAGAAGGAATAAGAATAGGAAAAAAGCCATGATGATGTAAGTTGTAATATGGTTAGCATGTGAGATGACTATGTAGATTCTGATTTGAAAGAACCTGAAAATGATATTGCAAATTAGAGAGTTTCCTACCAATTACATCATCAACAAGTGTTCTCAAATGATGAAGGTTATGATGAAGATTAAGTATTTGTTACATCTTTTGAAGTTGGCCATGTAAATTTAAAAATGCCTTCTAAAGAGAATATTGATAGAATCATTGTAGAGATGATTTGTCGAGTTCATAGCAATTATAGTTTGAGAAATGAAATAGTTAATAATGATCCTGGGAAACCTTCTAGTATATTCATAAAGGACATTACACATAAAATGAAAGATGAAAATAAGATGACTAATGTAGGGATAGCTAAGGTTAAAGACAACAAGACCAAGAAGTGGGAACCCAAGAAGAAAGTTCAATTCCAAACAAATGAGACAGTAAAAGTAATTATCCAAGAGAAGAATTCAGGATCTAGTACTTTCAAGCAAGTGATAGTGGTTTTTGTTCAAGTACTCTAGTTATTCTTGTAAAGCCCACTATGTCTAAACCTATTAATATGATTTCTATGTTGTCACAAATAATTGTCAAAGTAACTTTCTCTAAATTCTTTATAATTGATGAAAATAAGAGTAAAGCCTTGTCATGTTTGGGTGTGATAGAAAATAATAGCAATATTATTGAATAAGGTCTCATTCAGAAAACCCCAGTAGTGGTAGAAGATACAGGTATTATATCCCTAACTTCTAAAATGTTTTTGTATGATTCATCATTAGCATATATAGAAGATATTGACCCATTCTTTCTTAGTTTGATTATAATAGGAAAAAATTTCAAAAATTACATGATAGACTCAAGAGCCTCTAATACTATCATGCCCTTCAAAGCAATGGGAGCTTTAGGTTTGAAAGTAGATACAAAGCAAGGTAGATGTAGAGGTATGGATGCTAGGGAAGTGCCAGTCATAGGTACTATCACTAGATTACCATTCAAGCTAGCTACGTACCCTAAGGTAGAATTGACTATGTCAACCTTTGTAGTTGGTATTTCTCCACATTATAGAACCTTTCTCTCTAGAAAATGAAGTTTTTCTATGGGAGGTAGTCTACAATGTGATTTCTCCTATGTAATTTTTCGTATATGAGATAAGGCTATTAATGTACATAAAGAGCCAAGGGTCAATCACATTTTTGGGGAAGAAATTGACAAGGATTCTACTTGTTTCTTAGATACTAGTGTGGGTGCATTTAGGATAGAGCTGATTATTTAAGAAATTGAGAAATTTCCTATCTTAATTGACCATGAAGTTGAATGTTGTATGGATTCACCAGGTTTTTGGACCATGTACTTTGATAGGGCCAACTCTAAAGAAGGTTTAGGGGCAATAGTAGTGTTTGTTTCTCCTAAAAGGAATAATTTTAGGCATTCATTTACCTTAAAAATTTCTTTTACCAACAACACAACAAAGTATGAGGCTCTTTTATTAGGATTGAAAGTTGCATGTCATAGGCAATTATGAATTGGTTATTGCACAAATAAAGGAAACTTATGCTACAAAAAACAAAAGGTTGAAATAGTATAGAAATGTATTTTGGGATCAAATTGAACTTTTTGATACATTTGGTATTTCTTGGAGGGATAGAAGTTAGAAAATGGTTGACGTATTGGCAAATGTAGCAATCAAGCCTAACAACATTTCATTTGTAGGAATTTCATAGAATGAAGTTCAGAATAGGCCTTCAATACCTAAGAACACTAAACATTGGAAATTCTTTTAGGATGATAAATTTATTTTGAATTTCAAGCTAAGTGAAGACGAGTATCATGGTCATGAGTTAGACTGTAGTGATCTAATTGAAACTGCAGATGGTAAGGAAACAATTTTTGGTCAAGAGATCATACAGTTGAAGACTAATAAAGAACCTAAAGGTTTGGTTGTTTTAGAGAAAATGTTTGACAACCGAGATAGGGTGAAGCCTGGAATAAGACATCACAAGCCTCAGGAACTCGAAGAGATAAACTTAGGTACTAGTGACGCTCCAAAGAAAGTTTATATTGGTCAAAACTTATTAGCTAAAATTAGAAAACCTTTCATTGATTTGTTGAGAAATATAGACATGTCTTTGCATGGTCTTATGATGATCTTAAAGCCTATAGAGAAGACCTATTCTGGCATGTTATTCCACTCAAAGATAATGTTAAACCCTTTAGACAGAAGAAAAGACATGTAAATCTTACCATAGCCCCCAAAATGGTAGAAGAGTTGATGAAGCTAAGGGATGGAGGCATAATCAAACCAATTAGACATTCTACTTGGGTTTCAAACTTGGTGCCTATTAGAAAAAAGAATGGAGACACAAGACTATGTGTAGACTTCAGAAAGTTGAATATTACTTCCCTAAAGGATAATAATGGGTTGTCAAACATGGAAGCTATGTTGCAACAAGTAACTAGCTTTAAGTTTATGTTTATAATGGATGGATTCTCAAGGAAAAATTAAGTCCTTGTGAAAGAGAATGAATAATTTAAAACAAATTTTACAACTCCAAGGGCTACATATGTGTCTGTCAGAATTCCATTTGGGTTGATTAATGCTACTGCAACTTTTCAAAGGGCTATGGATGTAGCTTTTCATGATTACATCAATAAGTTTAAGGTAGTATATCAAGATAACCTTGCAACTTATTCCACGAAGGTTGAAGACCATTATAGGCACTTGGAAAAGATTTTTATCAAATCCTTCGTATATGGAGTATCCTTAAACCCAAAGAAGTGTACATTTGGGGTGACTTAAGGAAGATTATTGGGACATATAGTATCAAAGGATGGTGTAAAGATAGATCTTGAGAGAGTGGCAGCCATTGATAAGGTGCCTAAGCTAAAAAATGTAAAGGGAATGCAGTCTTTCTTTGGGAAAGTTAATTTTCTGAGAACATTTGTTACCAATTTTGCTGAAATTAGTAGACCTATTTCTAAAATTCTCAAGAAAGGAGCTATTATTAATTGGGAGGGTGAACCGTCACAGGCCTTCTGAGATATTAAAATTGCCATAAAGAATTCTCTAGTCCTTAGTGTTGGGATTAAAGATAGAGTTACTAAGGGGGGGGGGGGGAGGGGGGGGGGGGTTACTTACTTACTTACAAAAATTAATCCATAGATTCCTTAGATGTCTTAAAGATCTAGTTACTGTTGATACTGGGTAAACAAAATGCTATAACTCGGTTGATTAAACAGTTACCTATCTTCAAGCATTCATGCATGTAACTGAACACAAAATGAACACAAGAGACACCAAATTTAATGTGGAAACCCAATAAGGGAAAAACCACCGAGTAACTAGTTACTAATTTTTCACCCTTCTGAAGTGAGCCCTATTAGGTGCCAACCGTGTTAAAGGTTACAATATACACTGTTAGGTGTAACCCTGTTAGAGGATTTTGATCACCCTATTAGGAGTGGCCTTGCTAGAGGTCTTTAGAACAATTCAACTGAACTATCACCTTGTTAGAGGATTTAAAAAATAACTGTTAAACTAACTTTATTAAGAGATTTGAAATCATTGCTACAATTGTTAGATAGCAACAATGAATTAATCTAAATAAGATGCAACTGAATTTGCTAATTACAGGTCTCTGTTCTATATCATTAAATCCTCCTAGATCAAATATGGCTTTGTTGCTCCTTAATGATCTCTAATCATCATTCAAATTTGCTTCCATAATAATAAGTCCTCATATCACATTAATTCCACAGTTCCATCTCACTCGCACTTAGAATTTGTAGCTTGACCTCTTAATTATACCATTCAAATTGTCAAGTTGGCCTAATTACATGTTACATTTACCAATAAACAATACATCATTCGGCTACAAATATTACTTTAAACAAATAAATGTTCTTTCATAAAACATTGAAATCCTTTACTGGCCGACCTTGCTCGATAAATACTGCTCCCAAAAATTTTTTGAGTTAACCTTTTTTACTCAATTAACATTGCAGTATCTAAAAAATCCTTTGGCTACTGAGTTTACTTAGTAAGAACTAAATTCCTTTATGAGATCTTGGGAAGAACTACTTCTACCACATTTCCTTTGATGACTGAGTGAGCTCGGTAAGAGCTAAATTTCTTTGATTACCTTGAAAGCTTGGTAACAACTATCTACTCAGTAGACATTACAAGTTTTTTTTACTAACCTTCTAGGCTTGGTGGACTCTGTCTTTTGCCTTGCTGACCATCTGAGCTCGGTAGACTCTATCTGATGACTAATATGACATTTGTGTGACATCAAAGACAACACACAATTGAACAATTGTATCCAACAATCTCCCTCTTTGGCATTGATGGGAACACAACATGTCATAGCATAATGAAATTTGAAAACAAGTCTTTTACTAAAAGAATACTTCACTTTATTTTTAAAATACAACAAGCTCCCTCTTTCATAATAATCTCTCCCTCTTTCACAAACTATCTCTCCCTCTTACATAAACACTTATAATTTTGAAAATTTTAGAAAGATATGACAATATACTCTCCCTCTTTGACAACACATGCCAAAGACAACTCAAAATAACTAAATAGAATTGTACCTAATGTACTAATTCATATGCAATGTCTTCATTGATTTCCTGCATCAACTTGATAGATCTTCAATTTTATTCCTATTGATGCATCACTAAAACTGTATTTTAGTGAGCTTTAGATAGGGGAACGACCCCTAACTCACCTCTTAGATACAAGAATGCATCCTTAGGTAAAGGCTTTTTGAATATGTTAGCAATTTATTCCATAGTATGAACATATTTGAATCTGATTTCCTTTTCTTGTACCAATTCTCTAACAAAATGATACTTTATGGCAATATGTTTGGTTTTTGAATGCATCACTAGATTCTTGGAGATATTAATGGCACTTGTGTTATCACAAAACATAACAACATGTTCTTTAATTTCTTGCTTCATACCTTCCAATAATTGTTTGAACCACACAATGTTTGAGTAGTTTACTGCTGTTGCAACATATTTAGCTTCTACTGTGGATTGAGATGTATAATTCTACTTTCTACTTGTCCAAGAAACCAACCTTTTTCCAAGAAAGAAAGATCATCCACTTGTGCTCTTCTTGTCATCAACATTCCCTGCCCAATCTGCATTAGTGAATACCTTGAAATCCAGATTTCCTCCAAGTTTATACTATAATCCATAATCTTCAGTTCCTTTTAAGTATCTCATGATCCTTTTGATTTACATCATATGATTTTTTTTTGGTTTTACTAAGAATCTTGCTACAATTCCTACTGCAAAGACAATATCTAGCCTTGTGTGCACCACATATTAGAATTTTCCAATTATAGATCTATATAATGTTTGATCTACTTCTTTTGATTCATCATCCTTGGTAAGTTTTAGTCTAGTACACATAGGAGTTCTAGCTGGTTTGCAGTCTTCTATACCTAATTTTTTCAGTATCTCCTTAATGTATTAAAATTGAGTGATGTAGATGCCATTCTTACTTTGATGAATTTGAAGACCAACAAAGAATTTGATTTTTTGAAACATTGACATTTCAAATTCCTTGTTCATTTGTTCTAAAAATTATTTGCAAAGATCATCATTTCTTGTGAACAAAGTATCATCTACAAATATTTCTGCCAAAACAATCTTATTATCTCGTCCTTCCTTTATGTATAAACTATTTTTGTCATTAGTTCTTTGAAAATGAATCGGAATAAGATAGTTATGCAATTTTTCATAGCCTACTCTAGGGGCTTGTTTCAGACCATATAATGCTTTATGCAATTTGCAGACCATGTCCCTTTTGTTTGGATCAACAAAACCTTTAGGCTATTCAATGTAAACCTCTTCATCCAATATGCCATTAAGAAATGTTGATTTGACATCCATCTGATAAAATTTGAATCTTTTGTATGAAACATATGCAAGTAAGGTTCTGACACCTTCCAAACTTGCAATAGGAGAAAAAGTCTTTCCATATTCTACACCTTCTTCTTTAGAGTATTCTTTGTATACCAACCTAGCTCTTTTCCTTGATATCTTACCATCTTCATCTAGCCTTTTTCTGAGTACCCACTTTGTTCCAATAACATTCTTGTCTTTGGGTCTAGGTACAAGAGTCCATTTTTTTCTTCTCTATCTATTCTATCTCTTCATCCATAGGTTCAATCCAACTTTCATTGTCTAGTGCATCTTTGACATTTCTAGGTTCAAAATCAGCAAGTAAACAAGTGCCTTTCAACTTACTTCTTGTCTCTGTCCCTTCTAATTTATCTCCAATGATCTGATATGGTGCATGATGTTTCCTAACATACTTGGCTAACACAAGCTCCTTGCCTTTTGAATGAATTGCATTGTTATCCTTCTATTTCTCATCTTCTGGTCCTGATTATGGTTGCTCGGGCTTGGTAGATGCTAACTCAGTAGCTTCTGTTTGCAACTTAGGTTCTTGTAGCTCGGTAGGTATTAGCTCAGTTTGAACTTCCTGTGACTCAGTTAATGAAGATTCAGGAGTTGAAGATTTCTGATTGATAGATGTATTTGGTATTGTATCATGTTTAATGTAAACAAATCTCATGTAGTCTTCAGGTTCCGTTTTGCTTTCTTCTTTTTTTCTTTCTGCAAACTCGTCAACTTTCACATGTGCACTTTCTATGATTTTCTGAGTAGATAAGTTCAAACATCTATATGCTTTACTTTTGCAAGAGTATCCAAAAAATATTCCTTCATCACCTTTTACATCAAATTTACCTTTTCTAGATTCTTTCAAAATGCAACATTTGCTTCCAAATACTTTTAGATAACTTACATTGGGTTTGTAGCCATACCACAACTCATAGGGTGTTTTGAATGAATCTTTTTTCAGCTCCACTTAGTTCAAGGTATGAACTATAGTGCTGATAGCTTCCTTCTAGTATTTGATAGCAATTCTTTTCTCAATTATTAAGGTTCTTGCATAGTCCATGATAGATCTATTCCTTCTTTCTACTATTCCATTTTGTTTAGGAGTTTTGGGTGCTGAAACTTATCTTTTGATTCCTCTTTCAATGCAAAATTTATTGAACTCATGTGAAATGAATTCTCCACGTTTGTCAGACCTTAAGCATATTAGTCTTTTGCCTATTTCCTTTTATACTCTAGCCAGATACCACATGAACTTTTCAAATGCTTTTGATTTCTCTCTTAGGTACATGACAGTCATCATTCTTGAATAGTCATCAACAAAAAGAATGAAAAATTTCTCACCAGTATAGCTTTCAATGCTAATAGGTCCACACAAATCGGTATGCACAATTTCTAGAACTTCTTTAGTCTGATAATTTTTTCTTTTAAAACTAGTCTTTCCCATTTTACCAATTTGACAATTCTTGCATAAACCAACCTCAGGTTTCTTTATGTTAGGAATGCTTCTTACTTTCCTGAATTTACTAATTTTTATCAAGTTGTCAAATTTTACATGACATAACCTCTTATGCCATAACCAACTTTCTTTAATTTGAGCAATAAAACATGAACATTCACCAAGTTCAAGATAGAATAAGTTACCTCTTGTTTGAGTGCCTCATCCAATCAGCTTACCTTGCTCATTTAGTAGTCTTGCTTTTCCTTGCATGAATTCTACTTTAAATCCATTATTGAGTAGTTATGCCACACTCAAAAAATTGTGCTTTAGTCCTTCTACCCAATATGGATTATCACATACAAGTTCCTTGGTTAATGAGATTCTTCCTTTTCCTTTTATGCAACAAGGTTCATTGTTACCAAATCTTACACTACCACCATCATAGTCTTCAAAGTGTTCAAACTTAGTTTTATCTCTAGTCATGTGATGAGAACAACCACTATCTATGATCCATGTATCATTTATGCTCATATGAGAAATGAATGCCATTTCTTCATCATTATTAGACTCATCTTTCATAGCAATGTAGACAATTTCATCTTCTTCTTCATCATCAGAATCATTAGAATGTTTAGCCATGAAACATGCTTTCTTTCTTTTATCCTTAAATGATTTGAAGTCTTTCTTTCCATTGTACTTGTGACCTTTCTTCTCATCCTTGTTCTTCTTGTTTGGGCACCTAGAAGCAATATGTCCAATTTCCTCACAAGAAAAATAGATTAGAGGAACCTTACCTTTGTATTTCCCTTTTCCTCTTGAATATTTTCTTGCTAGTAGAGCTTCAACCACCTCAAGATCATTGTTTGAACTTTGTTCTGATTCTTCATCACTATGTAACTATGGATTCTTTGTCTTTTTCCCTTTATCTTTGAGTGAAAGCTTTGCTTCAAATCTTGATTCAATTTTCTTTGTAGCTGGAACATAATTATCATAGTTGTCTAGCTCAAATGCAGTCAATCTTCCAACTATGGCTTCTAAATTTATATTATGATTTGCTCCACATCTTCTTTCTTGAATTGCACAGACTTTGATTGCATAAATGAGAAGTAGATTTCTTAGAACTTTACTTATAATTCTCTTCTCCTTGATATCTCCTCTAGAAGATTTGATAGCACTAACACATTCTTTGACTCTTTCAACATATTTTGCAATGTTTTCATCTTCTCTTATCCGAATTTGATCAAATTGACCTCTCAAAATTTTTACTTTGGCTCTTCTCACATTATCATCTCCTCCATAGATCTCTTTTAGCTTGTTCCACATTTCAAAGGCAGTTTTGCAATCTTTAATATCGTCTAATTCTTCATAACTTAGAGAAGATGCTATATCTACCATCATGTTATTGTGAGTCTTATTTTCAGCAATATCCTTGACAGATAATGTACTAGAAGGTTCTTCATATTTTTTATCAAGGTACTTCAGCCCTGTATCTGCAATAGAAGCTAGATGAAGCCTCATCAATCCTTGTCATGCTAAGAAGTTGTCCCTGTTAAGTATTGGAATTTCCCTCTTGTAAGACATCCTGATATTTGGCTTAGATCCTTGAAATCTTTTCCTATAATCACCAAAAGCTCTAATACCAATTGTTGGAATTAAAGATAAAGTAACTGAGAGGGGGAGTGAATCAGTTACTTACAAAAATTAATCCACAGCTCCCTTAGATGTTTTAAAGATCTAGTTATTGCTAATACTCAGTAAACAAAATGTTGTAACTCATTTAATTAAACAGTTACCTATCTTCAAGAATTCATGCATGTAAGTGAAAATAAAATGAACACAAGAGACACCAAATTTAATGTGGAAACCCAATATGGGAAAAACCACCAAGTAACTAGTTACTAATTCTTCACTCTTCTGAAGTGAGTCCTATTAGGAGCCAACCCCATTAAAGGTTACAATACACACTGTAAGAGGATTTTGATCACCCTATTAGGAGTGGCCTTACTAGAGGTCTTTAGAACAATTCAACGAAACTGTCACCTTGTTAGAGGATTTACAAAATGGCTGTTAAACCAACTATGTTAAGAGATTTGAAATCTCTACTACAATTTTTAGAAAGCAATGATGAATTAACTTGAACAAGATGCAACTGAATTTGCTGATTATAGATCTCTATTCTACATCATTAGATCCTCCTTGATCAAATATGGATTTGCTGGTCCTTAATGATCTCTTATCATCATTCAAATTCGCTTCCACAATAATCAGTCCTCATATCACATTAATTCCACACTTCCATCTCACTCCCACTTAGAATTCACAACTTGACCTCTTAATTATACCATTCAGATTTTCATGTTGACCTAATTACATGTTACATTTACCAATAAACTATACATCAGTCGGCTACAAATATTACATTAAACAAATAAATGTTATTTCATAAAATAATGAAATCCTTTACAAGCTGACCCTGCTCAGTAAATACTACTCCTAGAAATTTCTTGAGTTAACCTTCTTCACTCGGTTAACATTTCAATATCTGAAAAATCCTTTGGCTATTGAGTTTACTTGTGAAGAACTAAATTCTTTTATGAGAGCTCGGTAAGAATTTCTTTTTCCACATTTCCTTTGATGACCAAGTGAGCTAGCTAAGAACTAAATTTTTTTGATTACCTTGAAAGTTTGGTAACAACTGTCTACTCAGTAGAAACTGCAAGTTTTCTTTGCTAATGTTCTAGGCTCAGTAGACTCTGTCCTTTACCTTGCTAACCATCTGAGCTCGATAGATTATGTTTGATGACTAATATGAAATTTGTGTGACATCAAAGACAACACAAAATTGAACAATTGTATCCAACACTTAGGACTCCAAACTACACAAAGCTAATGCAAATATTTTATTTTGCATCCTTTGATACTATAGTTGCAGTCTTATTACAGAGGAATGAGGAAGTATATGAGAAACCAATTGCATTCTTTAGTAAACCTTTCTAGCCTGCTGAAGTAAAATGTGAAATAAATGAGAAAGAAGCTTATGCCTTGTTAAAATTTTTCAAGGCCTATAGGCATTATTTGGTATGTGCCATTGTTATTGTATTTGTACCTAGTGTAGCTATTAAGGACATATTTTCTCAACAAGAGGTGTCATGTGGAAGATGTAGATGGATTAATAGGATCCAAGAATTTAACATTGAAATTTAGATGATAAAATTTGTAAGAGGTCAAGGGTTACCTAAGCTTATGGCTCAGACCAACCTGGATGCTATTAAAAAAAATCTATAATAGATGACCTAAGATTAGATCTATGTGATAGGAAACACTGTGAATGGTATGCTAATATTATACATTATCTACAACATATGGAAGCTCCTTCCCATTTGACTAAAAATGAGAAAAAAAGCACAAAGTTACAAGCCATCATATATATCATTATTGAGAACAACTTGTGGTGGAGAAACTTTGGAGTGCTACTTAAATGTGTTGATCAAGAGAAATCAAAGGAGATACTAAAGAAAATGCATGTTGGAGATTTTGGAGGACATTATATGGCCAAGAGTACTACACAAAAAGTAATGAGAACTAGATTCTAGTGGCCTTCCTTTTTCAAAGATGCTCAAGTAACGATTAGAAAGTGTGATGCCTATCAAATATTTCCAAGTAAAATATTTTTTTTAGGTAACACTCCATTAAAGCTAGTGGAAGTTCAAGAACCATTCTGGCAATGGGGGATGAATTTAATAGGTGAAATATCTCCTAAGTCTTGCACTGGTTATTCATGGATTTTGATTGCTACTAATTACTTCACAAAGTGGGTGGATGCAATTCTAAAAAGAAATGCAACTAGTAAGGTTGATAACAATTTTTTGTTAAATAATATCATTTCAAGATTTGGTTTTCCTCAGAGAATTGTGACAAATAATGTAATGTGCTTTAGATCTAAGGAGTTCATAAAGTTTTTTGATAAGTATGGGATAAAAAGATCAACATATTATCCCTCTCATCCACAAGGGAATTGAAAAGCTTAATCTACAAATAAAAACTTGTTAAAAGTGAAAAAATGAACCTTGGATGATAACAAGAAGGCCTGGAATTCTAAATTGCAATTAGCAATATGGGCTGATAGGGTAACTATGAAAAAGGCCATTGGTGTAGCACCTTTTCACATGGTATATGGAATCAAGGAAAGAATGCCTCTGAACAATTTAGTGGGATTATATAATTACATTCAAATGTATGATGAAGACATCATTGATGAATTGCAAGAGAGGTTGGATGAGTTAGTAGTGCTAACTGAGACTAGGAAAGAAATAGCTCTCAGAAATCAACAATTAAAGTTGTAGGTCACAACAATCTATGATAGAAAAATATTAAATAAGAAATTTGAAATTGAAGATTTTGTTCTCATGTGGAATTCTAGGAATGACGATAAGGGAAAAAAATGGTAAATTTGATCCTCTATGATTAGTCCCATATCTAATTGAAGCTACATGGGGAGAGGACTCTTATATTCTCAAGGATCTATTAGGTAATATTCTTGAATTTCCAGTTCATGGAAAATTTTTGAAAAGGTATTTTTGTTAAAACATTTGTTTCTTCCATGAATAGTAGTTTTAGGGTTTATATACATTTTTTATATCCTTTGTGTCTTACATATAAGGTATGTGCAGGATCATGGTCAACCAAACTATGCTCTTAATTGGCAATAAAAAAAAAAGAAATTAGGGTTATGTACATTTGAGGTGCAATTTTCTACTTGTTATTGACTTTATATCAAAAAGTTGAGAGAAAAGAATATCTAGCAAATTGAATCTAGTTTCTAAACTACTAGGACTTATCTCAAAATATATATAAATTGATTGTTCAAAATTTTGAATTTTAATCCAATATTACAAAAATTTCAGAACAAAAATAAATAGACATATGTTTGACCACCTTAATCAAAATCAAATGATAATATTTTTTAATAATATTCTAGATATAAGTAGTAGACTCATGCCTAGATGTGACACATATTTTTGAGTATTTTTATTATAAGTAAATAATAATTAATTAATTTTTTACTTTAGTATTTTTAGAATAAAAAAATCTCATGTTTGACCACCTTAACTAATTCAAAATTCTACAAAAGTTAATTTTTCATTTTTTCCCTTATAGTAGAAGAAACATAGAATGTGATGCATCTTTTTGATTTAAAAAATGTTGTACCATTTGAAAGTTATAGTTGTTTTTCAATTACTGTGTTAGTTAGCACTTTATTCTTAAATCTATTAGAAAATAAGTAATAATTACTTACTAAACTCATAATTTGACAAACCTTACATTTATGGAAAGATAAGATCATTCTTAAGAAACCCTTTTCATTTCGTCAAATTTTGCTGAAAAAAAGTTGTCAACTACATGTTTGAAGTAAAAGTCAGATACAAATAGGCCAAAAGAACATTTTTAGGATGTTTTAAAAGTTGACCATATAGGTTTGGTATTAAAACATATAGTAAACCTTATAAATATATATATATATATTTTTTCATTTAGTATTAGGGTGGGTGGGAAAAAAATGTTGGAATATATTTTGAAATTTTTTGAGATATTTCAGAACTACAAATTTTTTAGATCGCCACTTTTTGGCACACCATGATCCTGCACATACCCTATAGTTCTTGTGTATTCTTTTTCTAGTGTTGTCTTTCTCTAAGTAGTTGTGAAGTATGATTTTGGGTAAAGTTTGTGGCCTACTTCTACTAGGGACTCTAGGCCCTCATATGAATCTTGCATATTCATTGTCCCTAGACAGTGCCACTATTGGTCATGTTTTTTCCTTATGCCTTCATCAACATATTCTACTATAAATTACTAGTTTTGTATGGAAATTAGGGTTTAGTCGTATCAAATATTGGTTGACCCTAAGAAAGAACCCTATTTTAAATAAAAATTGTGCTCTAAATGAGCCCTTTAGGTCATAAGCTTGTCACCTCTTAGTTGAGTAGAAGAAAATCATTTGAAAAATGTTATAATTTGTTGGAACCCTTTAAGATTTTTGTTTTGACTCCATAATTCCCTAAAAAAGCTTGCACCATCAGATCTTTTAAGATCTACACTAGTTGCTATATCTCGCTTAAAATTTTTGGTCAACTTTATCTCATGTGACATAGCAACCAAGTACAAAGTTACACATAGAACCTAGTTGATATTTAATATAATTCTAGTGTGTTTCACCCAAGCCATTGGATCTTCTAAAATCAATTTTAGTTTCTATCTCACATCTAAAAAATAGGAGGGTTGCAAAGATAGTGACATGGCCACATCCCACCAAAGTTAAACATAGAGGGCCTAAAAGTGGATATGGTGTTGGGATCTTCTATGTCATAAATGAGATCTACCAACATGGAGGGTTGTTGGATGTGTTAGGCACTAAAGGAGGAGCCAAAATAAGAACATGTTGTTTACCTCTTCATGATGACGATTGTCTACAAAATCATGGGGGTCCTTATGTTGCGACTAGGAAACTCATCATTTTGGCCGCTAACGACATAAAACCTTCCTGAAAAAATTAAAATAGTGGAATCAACATGTATGATGGGCATCATAAAGTGTTTCATTATTAGTGAAGCCATGTGATCATAATGGAATGTCAGAAGTATTGAATACAATAACAACAATGGGAACTTGTGCATTTCATATGGTTGGATTCCTTCAAAGAATATGGTAGTTGCTATGTCACGATCGAAAAACTCTTGGTTCACGCTAGTAACCACATAGTGCCTTCCCACGAAAACAAAACATGGTGGAACATGAGTTTAAAAAGTAGCATCAAAAGTTTAGAATGTCTTGTCACCATGTAAAAATGATGTCATGTCATGAGCTATGTGGATTCACTCTTAGAGGTAGGACACATGTTGTTTGTATGTTGTTAGATCAAAGATACTTCAATAGTGGGTGCCAAGTTGCTATAAGAAGTTGCTTCATCTTTAGTGGTAGCGACATGGTGACTAAAGGGAAATCAAAAGGACCCACCACAACCACATTAAAGGAGTTGTGAAATATACATCATTAGATCAGGGAAGAATCAATGATGGTTGCTATGTTGCATGCAAAACTTGCCCAGGTTTATGCATAGTGGCATAGCGAGAGTGTGACACATGTTTGTGAGCATCAGTGGGTCCACATAAAGTTCCTAGTAGTAGAGTGAAAGGCTTACATGGAGAGATTTTATTGGATTGACTACTAACCTAGCAAGTGGAAAATGTGTCATCCACAATTTTGTTCCTGGATTGTTGGTTTTTTTTGAATCGAGGATGTGCTTTAAAAATAGAAGGTGATGTCACCCTGTTTTCACCTTATGATTCATTTATGAAGATTGAAGGTTCCCTGTGTGAACCAAAAATAGAGTATATTACAAATATTTTGCAATTTCTTCTCTACACAAACAAATTTTAGACTTTTAGAGAGCTCAGAGCCATTGAAGAATAGTGTGGTATGTGATTATAGTGCAAAATAATTTTCAGTGTTTACAACATGTCGTAGAATTGTAGTGAAATAGTAGTGAAGAGCCAAGTAACTTTCTCAATTCACCATATATATTGAAGTTTTCTAATATTCTACAAATCTTATCCATTATGACTCCAAAGAAAGTATTATTGGGAGAAGTAGATTATGCTAATAGAAGCATACATGATGACCTTCTTGAACTTTTTCTTGAATCTACAAATGTGTCTACCTAGATAAAAAAAGTTAATTTTTGTAAATCCTAGGCTCAAGATTGTAGATGGTTTATATGATAGAGTGCTACAACTATCAAATAAGGGCCTTTACTTTTTATGAAGTGGTTTTCAAGGAGAAATTTTTTTGCTCCCCATCGAAACATTTAGAATTTTGATTTAGGAAAACTAGTGGTCCCTAGTGTATTTGTGAATGTTGACCTACTCATGGTCATTGCCCAAAACTATGACCCTACAACCATAGTAGTAAGAATATTAGATGGGGAATGCTTGATGAGTATAATTGCTGAAGAAATTTGAAAGGACTTTGTTTTGGAAACCTTTTCAGATTACCATATACCCATTGACCTACCAAGATTGGAAAAGGAATACTTATCAAAGAAGGATAAGGTCAAAGAAGGTGCACTAAGGGCACAATTGACCTCAATTGGAAATTTTTCATTGGTCACAGCATCTACAAATGAGCCTTTTAAGAAGGAATTTTCACTTCCAGAGCCCTCAAAATATATATGAATTTATGTAGAGTTTTTGGCAAATATGAGAAAAGTTTTATGCCAGTTAAATTTATGTATATGATGGCTTAGATTTCTTCTTTTTGTGTGGATATTATTTTTGATTTTGCATCCTATATAGCAAAAGAAACCCTTATAGGGCTAGTTGAAATTGTCAAAAGCAAGTTAGAATAGACTTTTGGCCATTACTCATTGTTGATGCATATGTTCTTATTTAAGGGGTTAACATATTTTGGGAAGGAGATGTTTTTGAATAGATAACATGAAGGAGAGGCTCTGCCAGTCCAACTATCGAGTGCAAATATGACTGGGGATGAAGAAAAGGCTAGTTTTGTTAGGTTTGATCCATATTTTGCCTCTAAATTGAGAAGCCTCTTATTAAGGGACAATCCCAAAATCCCTAGGTCATTAATGAATTTTATTAGACCAATGGATAGTCCGTTTGATTTAAAAGTTACACATAATTAGGCTAATATCATACCATACCCTATTTCAATAGTTTTTAGTGTTTATGATTTCCAATGGACTTCCCATGTACTACCCTACCAGGTGCCTTTGAAAGTAGGGATTTTTGAGATATTGTCGTAGCTAAGAGGACTGAAGGAAACATTTTTGGTTAAAAGAAATAGAGGCTCAATTTTGCCCAGTTATTTTGTAGTCCACCATTTCATAATTACAAAAGGTGGATGGTTGTTTTTGTATAAATTCTTGGATCAGTACAAGATGATTATGTCTCATCCCTACTTTTCTAATTCTGAGGGATTTTTTGATATTTTTAGATTAAGGGCTAAAGTTGGTTACAAAAAATATGAACCTTATTTCCTTGAGGATATAATAAGGAATGAGTTCTTTTTGCAAGAACGTGATATCAAGAAAGAAAAATGGAGAGTTTTTTGTAGAGTTCTTGAATTTATTCATTGTTTTGATAAAGATTAAAAGCCTCTCGATGATGCAAAAATAGAGGTAGACAAAACAAATAAACTTATTATTACTTTTCATAAAATCATGGAGGCCATGAATGAAAGAAACATTTTTTTTATCAATTCTTTTGCACAAAAAGCCAGTGAGATCATGAGGAGATCGACATTTACTCCTACAACAGGAATAGGATAGTTCATTGTCTAGAAGAGATTTGGCTATAACGTGATTGAGAATGAAAGGGCCACTATTGACAAAGGAAAATAGATAATGGGGTCAACTAGTGTTGTCTTAGAAGAAACACTTGATAAGGCCTCACCCAAGGGGTAAACAATAATAAGGGTATAGACACCTCACATTAAGGTATATTTACCTACATAGTCCCCATTAAAAATAGGAGATGAACAACTCGCCAAGGAGCAGATGGAGCAGTTAGGGTCTTAAGGGGGAATATTCATTACACATGCTAAATTAGAAGAGGGAAATCTACAATAGCCTCCCATGCGAAGCTTAGAGCTAACAATGGTAGATTATAGAGGAAAGGAGTTGGATCCTATAATTGAAGTGACTAGTCATGAGTTTATATCTAATGACAATTTTGTTAAAACTAGAGCCCTCTACCAATTTGCATGGAGAGTAAACATGGGAATGTTTGAGGAAAGGTGTATTAATCTGAAAGTAGAGCATCCAAGAATGAAGGATGTAGACATGCAAAATTAGATAAAAGAAGAAATTATACTATAATTGCAAAGCATGGCCCTTGAAGAGAGGAGACAAATGGTAAAGACATCTAGTGTTTTGTTGCTATCCAATTGGGATATAGTAGATGCTTTGGTTTGTAATTTTTTTTTAGATCAACTAAGTATAGAGGATTAGGGGAAGAAGGAAATAAAATGTGCCAAATTTATTAAGGACCGGGCTGTACTAGTCATTTGGTCAGTAAGAGAAGGATCTAGGACCAGCTCTTCCCAGCTTGATGATACTTGATTAATAGGAAACTTGATCGTGAAGAAAGTAGAAGAAACTACTAGTGTAGAAGCTACACATCTTGGTGTTTGTGTATCTGGCTTAACTTTAGACACAACCCTAAGAGATGCAATAGAAAAAATGGAATTTCATGATAGGTATGAAAAACTTTTGGCTGCATACAATAAAAAAATTTAAAGAAGGATTGAACTGGAGAATAAAGTGACGGGACAATATACTAGACCCCAAATCACTTATCCTCACCCATCAGTGAAATCTTCTAGATCCACTCTCTTCATTCAGATCTTTGATACTCCACAAAGGCTAGAATTTTATATTTCTAAGGAATTGGAGGAAGACAAGAACAAGTGAAGGGCCTCATAAGATGAATTAACTTATCAATATAGAGAGAAATTTAGATAAACAATCTTATATCTAATAGATAAGATTGATTGGCCAGCATTCTATGAACAATTAGTGAACATAGTCGATATGTGGAGAGAAATCAAAGATGATGATGAGGTTTCGAAACCTATAATAAGTAAATGGGATGGAATAGATAAGGATATTACCCTTTTACACATTTAAGTTATTAAATTATCTCGTGAATAGATAGAATTATTTTTTGATCTAAATAGTAATCTATCTAATTTTGAAAATATTCCAGTTTTGAAAATAAGAGGAAGGCAATGCAAAAAACAATAATAATTTGTTTCTCAAAATATTTAAGTGATCTAAATTTGATCTTTCTCCCCAGACACTCAAAAAGATTGACCTAATAAAAGAGAAAAAAGAGTGGGGAAATGAATTATTATGCAAAGAAAATAAATGAAGTCAATAATGAAGAAGGACGTGTGCTATGGGCAAGGACAAATGAAGAATTTGTTAAAGTGCAACTATATTACAATTCACTTAGAAAGGAATTTGTTGAAATAAATGAATTTGGGGATTGGGTGGTCAAAAAGCAATGAGAAATCTTGACCTTTGATTGGCCCGACAATACAATTTTGAACAAATAGATGGATAATGTTGTCAATTCAAAACAAATGGAAACAAAGGGAGAGGATGTGGTCCCTGATGAAGATCAAAGAGATGACACATTAGTGCATGCAAAAGAAGACAGAGAAGAACAACCAACCCAAATGGAAAGCACAATGGTCCCAACTAATGATGTGGTAACCAAAGATTTAGAAATAAATGTTGTTTTAACAGTTTATGATGATGAAAGTGCAAAGCCTCGAGTTGAAGTGAGCTTGTAGAGATCAGAGCTAGACACATCATTGGCAAACCTAATGGCTACAAATTATGAGGATTCAAAATAGTATAAAAGTCAATCATGGAATTTATAGCATTTGAAAGTGTAACAGAAAATAAGCCCACCAAAAGGAATATTATAATGTAAAGTTTTTCTGTTGCACAAAATTTTGTGTATTGTGATAGAGACAATTGTAAATACCTTTTGTCTAAAGGAAAGCTATCAGTTTTCAATGCCTAAAGCTTGTTACATCTCACACTGTATATTGTGAGATTCCAGGGCTAGAGAAAACATCCGAGTTATTGCATAGTTTAAATTTTTTAACTAAGTTTGTTCTATCTATTTTTTGGTGTAAAATTTATGATGTCTTTCTCTAACAATATCTGAGAATACATTAATCTTGTAGACTTTTGAGGTCTTATCTTGAGTCATTCTATGTTTTGTTTCAATTGTATACAATTTTCAAATGAAATTAATACAAAGATGAATTGTTCTTATATATGTTCATGTTGAGTTTTATTACCTCGTTATTTTGAAGTTGTATGAGTAGAGCTTATTCAATTGAATGCAATTAAATCAAGTTGTATTTCAATTCACCATTTCTTTTAACTCAATGAATTAAGTAAATGCTTCAGTGAGATTGATAGAGTTTCCATGGTAATAGGAAGGATGGCTGTAAGAATGATTTTTAGTGAGAATTGCTGATAGTATTGATTGTAATACAGTCAATTAGATCTAGAAACTGAATGGACTCTGAACCCTAATGGATAAGGCACTCATCTATTGATTCAGTCTGCAAATGGAAAGAACATGAACAAACGTCAAGCTAAAATTTGAAATCAATTTTACTTTAATATTTGAAGAAAGTCAGTCAGAACTTGTTTGCATTAAATCCCTGTGTTGTAGTTAGCTGCTATTATCTGAAATTATTTGTAAATCTAAGAAGAATTGTGACAAAATCTGCTGTAAGAGATGTGTGTTGTTGTGAAATGTCATGGAATGAATAAAATATGTATGTAATATTAGTTTGAAAATCTTTCATCCCATAGATGCACCTGGCTTTCTTTTGCAAAGCCTAAAGAGTAGAAACTCTCTTATGATTTTCTTCAAGTTGGATCTAGATTTTAAGAACAAGTAACTTTTTATTACAAGTAGTTGATCTTTAAGTTATTGTGATCTTTATTATCTTAATATTAAGTATTTTGTTGCTTGATAGTTGAAAAACACCAATAGTGGTTATTTGATACGACGAATGCAGTGTATTCTTGACAATTGGTATTAGTTGTATCTAACAAATATAAATAACTAACAGCACATCAAAAATTACGAGCTCCACTTTCGTTGAGAAATTAGGAAGATTTAGACACAAGATAAGTAATATTATATTAGAGACATGATGATACGGACAACAAGAGGCTACCGGTACAAGGGATGATCAGCACATATTTATTTGACTGACACAGCGGACAACACACAACACATACTTAGAGTTTTGCTTCAGCGGACTTTACCGCTTATGAGTGAACGGGCTAGTTTCAGCCAATGGTAATCTCGGCCCCCTCCATATCATTGTCCCCTGTGCTTTGGAAATTGCCGTCCCCACTGTTGACGATGTGGTCGCTATCCTGCGCGCAGCGGACACTCCTTTCGACTCGCTCGTTGTCTTTCCTTCCCTTCGGTGCCGCTACCTTCACCTTGCCCTTCTTCAAATTGGTTTTCCCTCTAAATTGTAAATTGCCGTCCCCAGTGTTGACCACCCCTTCCTTTTTCCCACTCATTTTCAGAGCACTAATCGTTCTGCAAATCACTAATCCTTTGGAATAAACAACTAAACACTGGATGCCGCCCAAGTACATGGGGCTTTCCCTCCTTATATAGCCTCTGCCTTACAATACTTGTGCTCAGCCGTTCAGACGTAAGGCATGACGAGAA
This sequence comes from Cupressus sempervirens, assembly GCA_028749045.1. NCBI lineage: Eukaryota > Viridiplantae > Streptophyta > Pinopsida > Cupressales > Cupressaceae > Cupressus > Cupressus sempervirens. The sequence goes on from CM053790.1 coordinate 98,841,005, forward strand.
AGATTATGTCATCTCTACCCAGAATATATGAAACTTATCATTCCTTTTCCGATTACTATGTTCTCTGGTGGGGTTACCATATTAATTATTCATAGCCGACGTAATGCTTCCACATTGTTATCCACACACTCGTGATTCTGTGAAGATAGCCACTGACGTCATCGCATACTTTTCTTCGGCTGTGTACTCTGATGCTCCCGTAGTCCATATTCTGATGCTCTCCCACTCACTAAGTGGTCCATATTCTCTGCTGCTCACAAATTTCTCTGTTCTATACGCTGACAGATTTTGTTTGGTTTCCTCGAGTGGTTGACAAAGTGCTCTCAATATGAATCAACAACCGCATTGCGTCTCTTATGGACCTTATGGTGCGCCTCAACGATATGAGAACACCTTCAGTTGCAATCCGTACGAGAAGAACCATCAGTACAACACAGGCAGAGAACCAATATGGGGGCATCAACACATGGGTCACTCGGAGTGCGGAAATGTGTCAAAGTCTCTGTCAATAATTGGAAAAGAAGGAAAATAGAGATTTATAAATAGAAAGGAAGGATAGAAAAAGAGAGCTAAAAGAGAGAATGGTATGTTATTATAAGAACAAGTAGAGGTACAATGATAGAGAGAGTTGAGGGGATTTAAAAAATATTAACAATTATATTATTTTAAGAAATATATAAATAACAATAGAAATTATATTATATCAATGAACTAGTGATTTCTACCAATTAAATAATACGTTGAAATATTTAATTTTTAAAATAAATTGTCGATTACTTTATTCGAACTACCAAAATATCCAGGGGTAGTATTAGTTTAACAATTTGTAAAATGGTATAAAAAAATTATAGAAACATTGTAAAATAGTAGCTAGTAAAACATAGTATAAACTTAAAGAAATAATATTTTACAATTGGCAAAAAGAAACATCAATGTTAAACTAATAAATATATTTAAAATAAAAAATAAAAAATATTTCACTCTATATTTGAACTTGGTAAGAAAAATAAATTGTGATAATTAATATTGATTAGACATTCATTTTTGTTCAAAGTGGTGTGGTGGAAGATTATTATTATTATTTTTAAAATAAATCTAATGAACTTGTCACAAATGTGGAAAAGATAAAGTTGTGATTAATGCATTCATTAATGCATGATACAGTTGGTAGAAAATATTGAATTTTCTCCCTACCAAAAATAGAATGAACCAATAAAATGAATGAAAAATGTAATTTATAAAACAATGAAATTTTTAAAAAAGATATAAACATTTGAAGTTTTTTTTAATCTTTTTAATCCTATGAGTTGATTGGTCAATTTTATTGAAAAATTGAGTTGAATGAAAGTAATAGTATCCTACGAACTAATAACTACTTATAATAAAATCTGAGCAACATACTGATAAGCCTATACTTTGTCGAAACTTTTTATTTAATTGATTTTTTTCATTAGGATGAATCATGGTTAAAATAAAGATAGAAATAGTAAACGTCAACCTTCCTCTCTACCATCTTTATGATGGATAATGGATTGCATTGAAATGCATCTTACTAATATTATTATTATTAGGAAAAGAGGAAGGAATCAAACATTTAGCTTACTAAGACTGACTGCAAAAGGATCAAAATACAATTAATGAAAAGACAAAACTATATATTAAGAGATGAATGATATGTTACTTGACAAGGGATAAGTGGATAAACTAAGAATTCAATCGTAAATCTAATAGACAACAAACTCATGATATGTCCATCACCATGTTATTATCTATGCTTAAAAGTACTAATCTTTTTTTATGATCACATCGTGATTTTTACCTTTAAAGAGAGCACATACACATTATTGTTACATTGTCTTTCCCTAAAGAGTGATTTTATTGTGAATGAAAGTGAACCAAAAGATAAAATGTTTCATCTACTATTATCTAACCAATATGTTTCAAGAAATGACCCTTGGCCTCTTATGGATATATGTATTGATTTTGTTAGTTTGTTAGTTTAGATATATTAATATGCAATTTAGCTTATTATTAGATGTACATAAGTTTATCTAAAATCATTTGTTGTTCATTTAAATGACATCTATTATTGTCAATTACTATGATGTATGTTGAATCAATTGATAGATGATATCAATTTGATAAGGTTATGTGGAAGATTATTAAGATTATTAATGTTAGTTTGCATGCAAGATAATATACTTTGCATACGTTTATACTTAAGCACTTTCAAACATTAATAGTTTCATTTTCTTAATTTAAAGGTTGGGTGTTTGAATAATGTTTTCATGGAGTTTTCATTCAATGAACTATTAATCAATGTATTAGTTTTCACCTCATACTCATATCATGTTATTCCAAAATGATGGTCATTTTGTATTTTTTGATTGAAAGTGTTTGGAAAACGATTTAAATCTCCCCCTCTCTCCCCCTCTCTCCCTCTCTCTCTCTACCTATGTACAACAACATAATGTACATTATTCACCATATCCTAACATGGTTCATTTTCTCTTAGCTATTTTCCAAGATAAGGGCAATACATTAAGAATCTCAATAATAAGGATGTTTGAGATGACTAATACCTTAGAGCTTTATGAAGCATTAGTTAATTATGTAGATATGTAATAATGTACATATATATTTATCCGAGTTACATTTTTTAGTTAATATAATATTACATATGGAAGATAGACATGCTATTATTTTGTTCACTAGTATTTTTTTGGATAATTGAAAGGTATTGTGTTTCACTAGCTAACATGAAAATGCCCAAGCCTATCTAAAATGATCTGCTAAGCTCATGAAATTTCAAATGTTGAGTGGATGAAATCATCCTTTATTCTAAGGGAGTACAACCATCATAAATAAATGCAATATTTTGGCCAATTAGATGTCATTGCATGAAATGGGTATATAGTATGGGATTGATATCTAAAAGTCTAATCCAAATACTTTATGTAGAGAATTATAGTTATCCTTGAAATAATATTTTGAGATGATCAAAATTGTATAAGGGTTGATTCCTTTGGTTCAAAGATATTTCATCTCCATTCAAGAGAAACTACCTTTAGAGAACTTGGAATCTTACTTCTATATGGACTTTTAAAGTTAAAATATCTTTACATTTTATTATGATATAGATAATTAGCTGTATTCTCTCTCAATATGAAATGACAATGATTTTTTTTCCCATTTATTATAGATTGACTTCTATCATCGTTAGTTGGAATTTCTCTTTCGTCAATGTTATGTGGCATGCCAATATTTCTCATTAGGTCTCCACTAGGAAGTTAAATATTTCCTACAACTATTTTTGCAAAATTATAATCCCATTTCTAATTGAGATATTCTCGTTAGATTTATTTTATCCACTTCAACATAGTATGAAGACATTCACTAGGATAGTGGGGCTTTTATCTAAAGCATACATGTCATATAAAAATTCTTGAGGGTTGATACTTATCATCGCTCACTTTTACAAGTTAATTTATCTAGGATAGTTTTGAACAAATTTGTCATTTCATTTCCTCTTAAATTAGGAAGAAGATGATTCAACCATTATAAATTTAGGTTGTATAATTTTATATAACTGAAGAATAATTTGATATGGATTTATTTCATTGAAAATTTTAAATTAAATTTCCTAATGCACTTATCCATTCACAATCTAGAAATTTTGGGCTAAATATACATAATTTAATTAGATTATAGAAGGGAAGGAAACTTAAAACTTACTATTTTATCTCTTCCAAAAAAAACCCTAGTTCACTTAAAAAATCTATGAAATTTTATAACTTCCCTTAAAGAATAATATATTTTTATCGTGCAAGGTTTAATAATATTTGTGCACATTGGGCAATCTAGAGGATATGTGGGCATCACATTGTGTTCTACAATTAAGTTTAAGATTCTTTTGGCATCAAATTTCCTTAGGAAAATGTTCACCCCTCCTGTTGATGTGTGTTTTATGACTCACCAAACAGTAGAACAAAATACCGAAATATCTTATCCTCTCTTGAAAAAAGTCTTTTGTATGCTAAGATTGCTAGAAGATCATATAATAACTTCAAGGTTCCTTTAATGCCAGGTCTTGACTGTGGATAAGATTGGTAGTTGATGTGATTTGCTAATGATCACAAGGGACCTTACGTGTTTATTCATATTCATTTCAAGCCATACTGGATGTGGGAGCTATCTTAAGGTTTTGCAATGAAGCGCTTTTTTTGGATTTTTCACAGAATATGAAGAAATTAAATAGGATGGGGTTCAGGAATTCTCTTCTAATCCTAAGGGTAGTGATAACGACAAATAGTATTCTAGTGGAAAAATTCCTCAATTTACTGAATTCAACTTCGCCAAGTTATACTACAACTACGCATGAACCAGTGCAATCTTCAAGGGTTATGCCAAAGATTTTTATATCACTGCATACACCATCATAAAGAACAATGTATACAAATGATAGAAGTTGAGCATATGCATGAAAGGGGTTCAGGCTAACTTTATACAACGAATTAGAATCACTAAAACGTCAAAAGTATGAACCAAAGGAATTCATCAATACACCATCATATTCTCCATTGTAATCACCACACATTGATTATGCTAAACTTAATCTACTTGAAGAAATTTTAGGAGAACAAGCAGGCACTAAGACACGTCAAGTATTCACCAAACTCCAATGAAAACTTTATTATCTTAGTAACTCATAGCAACAATCTCATAAAAATCTCCCCCTTACAAATGAGAAATGAGGCCTTTATATAGGTCCTCGATTACAATGGGTGGCCTAGATGAGCACAATAACCGATGGCCAAGATCTTGCCACATTAATCCTAATTAGGGTTATGAAAATGGAAAAGAATCTACATTAATGCCATAAGGAATCCACTACTGTAGTGGGTAATAAATGCCCATCATGCATGCTAATTTAAGAAAGAGTGGGGTGAAATAAATGATCCCTACGCACACCCACTCTGCATTTAATGCATCTATCCTTGATTTCTTTGCCTGAAAGATCAAAATTGATCTAATACTATTTCCAACTCGTCTATATTGATGCTTGGTGCAGATTCTTGCTTGAATTCTAGAACTGCAATTGCTCTTTCTGCTTTTCCCAAGCTTTCATCCCAATCTGGTAGTAAGTCGTTAGTAGTGTGCATTGTATTTGAGAAGATGGAGAAGTTCTCAAAAATCATCTCTTCCATATACGTTTAGCTGAAAGAATTCCTCTAACTTGACTTTCAGATTATCAGTTGTCATTTCCTCTTCCCTAAATCTTTGTGATAAAAAGGATGAAACTGCATTTAATATTCCTTGCTTGATGTTATCAACAATCTTTTTCCATCGACTAGATTCCCTAGTAAAGCTCTCAAACATTTCCTTAGCCATGTTCTTGGATTTTTGGATTTGAACTTTGATCTTTGAACCTTGAATTTCTAGGACCGGATCACTTAGTACTTTGATCTTGGTACTAGAATTTTGGATTTGAGCGTCTTTCTTGAATTTCTAGAACTAGAGCTTTGTCCTCCTTTTTCTTCAAATGCTTTCAATTCACTATTATGCCTTTTCTTACATTTTGAAGAATTCCCCCCTTTTTTTTTTCTTTTCTTTTTTTTTCATCATCAATCATTTTTCCAGTCTTGGGTACACACTTGAAGAGGGTGAAATTCAAGATTTGGAGGAGAAATTTCTAGCACTTAATCCTTTTTCATTTTTCCATGAAGGAGAAAGTTTCCAACACTTAGCCATTTATTCTTCCATGAAGGAGAAATCTTCAACACTTAGCCAGTTGTCCTTCCATGAAGGAGAAAGTTTCCAACACTTAGCCATTTTTTCTTCCATGAAGGAGAAACTTTCCAACACTTAGCCATTTTTTCTTCCATGAAGGAGGAATTGCCAACACTTAGCAAATTTTCCTTCCATGAAGGAGATAGTTTCCAACACTTAGCCATTTTTTCTTCCATGAAGGAGGAAGTTTCCAACACTTAGCCAATTTTTTTTCCATGAAGGAGAAACTTCCAACACTAGCATTTTTTCTTCCATCAAGGAAGAATTTCTAGCACTTCGCTATTTTTGCTTCTATGAAGGACAAATCTCCAACACTTACCCATATTTTCTTCCATGATTTTTAATTCTCTTGCTCATGGAAATTTTGATTGGTCATGAATTTTGTCCATGATGGAAGAATTTTGCAACAACCATTTTTCTCCAAGGCTAGAAATTTTGAGTGATCGGGGATTTTGTCCCTGATGGAAGAATTTCGCAACAACCATTTTTCTCCAAGGTAAGACTTTTTGAGTGATCATGGATTTTGTCCATGATGGAAGAATTCTACAACCACCATTTTTCTCCAAGGCTAGATTTTTTGAGAGATCATTGATTTTGTCCATGATGGAAGAATTCCAGGATAACCATTTTTCCTATTATTTTCATGCCTTTCTACTTTTGAATATTTCATGGGTGATTCCAGACTTAAGCATTTTTTTCTTGATTGACTGTCATGCTTGCTCATTCTTTTTGATATAGACACATGTACCCTTTTGGCTCTTTATCAACCATAGCTCACTTGTTGCAGAAATAGACCTGCCAAAAATAGAAATTCTAAAAATAGTAAGTTGTCCCAAAGTCAAAATAAGGCCAATCTGAGAGGTAGTGAAATTTACTAAAAATAGACTTTCTAAAAATAATAAGTTTTCCCAAAGTCAAAATAAGGCCAATCTGAGAGGAAATGAAATTTACTAAAAATAGACTTTCTAAAAATAGTAAGTTGTCCCAAAGTCAAAATAAGGCCAATCTGAGAGGCAATGAAATTTACTAAAAATAGACTTACTAATAGTAGAATTTCTAAAAATAGTAAGTCAAGACATTCAATTCTCAAACAAGTAAATAATTTCGATTCTCAAAGCCACATGGACAACACTTTGCACATCTAGCCAATTTTACCAATTCTCATTTGAAAGAGCAAAATTTAGAAGATTGAGCCCAATACTACCAAGAACTAAAGCCAAAAGGACAAGACCAAGAGACAAAAGGGAGCCCCAGGCTTGGGCGATGATGTGACTATTGGTCACAACATCTGGTGACTTCACAGGTGAAATGTTACAAAAATTTCAAGGATAAAACTTAATCTGAACTCAGAATCTCTGGTTTCTCAATCTTACATTACCAATAAGAGAGAAAACAAGCTCAAAAAGGGAGAATAATCATATATTGGATCAAAACACATTTACTCTACTACAACCTAAGTGTGTGCAAATGTATTAATTCTAGCTCGACAAGAACATTCAGAAATCCTAGGATTAATCATGACAAGTTATTGATTCCTCTTAACTTCAAAAGCATCCTGGACATTGCCCCGCTGCCAGTCAGGCATCCATAGCCCCGACGGAGTTGTCGCTGTAAAACCAACGGAGATTGCTCCACTTCTGGTGAATTATTCTTTTGAACACCTATGGAGATTTTCGCGTACCCCCAAAGCCAATCTTATTATTTCATCATTTTATTTTTTATTCCTTTTGAATTGGTATTTCACTTTTTTCTTTTCTCTTGGCTTGTAAGCAATGAAGCTTACAATGGGTTTAGGAGTTACAGTGGCGCTGAAGCAAGATTTAAAATTTTCACAAGTCATGACCTTTCCAAAGACACATAAATGGACTTAGAGAAATAGTTAAGAGTGTGAAATATGTGGCAACCTCAGAGTTCATGTGTCAAGACACAATGTATGATTAACCTTCCCAGTCAAGTATTTTTTCTAACTCGCTGAAAATATATGAAGGATAGCCAAGATTCTAATGCTCTTCATAACAATTATCCAAGAAATGAAATAAACAAAACTTGGTGAAATCTTCAGATGAAGTAACCAAATCATCACATCACCCCACTTGCAAAAAGAGATTCTCACAACTATGAGCCACTTGGAAAAAGCCAAAATTGAAGACAAAAAAGAAGAAGAGAGAAAACCGAACCAGCCAAGGAAGACAACCTTGGGAAAAATAAAACAAAACAAACAAGGGAAAGAAACCTAAACTACGCAATGCCAAAACTCCTAACCAGGAGAGGGGAGACAAACCAAAACCCCACCTAACTAAAAAAAAGAAAAAAAAAAGAAAAAAATGCCACAAAGGAAAACCTAAACTAACTATGTACATTTTAGGTTTCTCAAAAAAAACCTAAGGGCAGAAATAATGCTTAAGGAATTGCCCATTGACGGGCAACTGAGCTTCCTTTCCTGTTAGAGTCTTAAGCTTGAATGCATTATCTCCCAAAATTTCATAAATCTGATAAGGACCTTTCCACAGATTATCAAACTTGTCATGTCCACCTTTCTTTTCATGTGCCTTATCCTAGCAAAGTACCAGATCTAAAATTTGAAATTCTTTAACCTTTGCCATTTTGTCAAACCATCTCTTAACAACTCCTTGATGTTTAGAAAACTTTTCCAATGCTTCGTCCCTCTTCTCTTCAAAGTGAAATAATTGGGTCAAACGTGTCTGCACTCTATCTTCTCCTTCCATAAAATCTTGCATGAATCGTAGTGTTGGAATTCTTAATTGGATAGTAAAAAATGGATCTTGTCTGTAGACCAAATGATATGGAGATGTCCCCAAAGAACTCTTTATTCTGGTCCTATCTGCCCAAAGTGCAAATCTCGGCTGTGTATGCCAATCTCTAGGATTATTGTCTAATAACTTCTTTATTGCACTCAATAGATTTTTTTTTGTTGATTCTGCCAATCCATTCCCTTGCGGATAGCGATTTGATGAAAAGTTTAGTGTGATCCCATAGTCAAAAGCCCAGTTTGAGAACTTCAATGATCTAAATGCATGCCCATTATCACATACAAATGCATGGGGACATCCAAAACTGGTAATGATATTTTCTTCAAGAAATTTGATAACAACCTCTGTTGTACAATTTTTTAGTGATTGAGCCTCGGTCCATCTGGTCCAATAGTCTATAGCAGTCAGGATATACTGGTGGTGTCTTGATGATGGTGGATTGATGGGATCGATGAAATCTAAACCCCATTTTGTGAATGGTTTTACTTCAATAACAGGTTGTAGTGTCATAGAAAGATTTCTTTCACATGTCGTAGCTATCTAACATGTGTGACAAGTCTTCACGTGTTCATAAGTGTCTTTACACAAGGTTGGCCAATAATACCCTGCTCTTGATATTTGATGAGCCATAGCCAGACCACTTCCATGACTAGTTCCATATTTACTATGAAAATGCTCAATGATGTGTCTAGCCTCTTTCTTTCCAACACATCTCAAATAAACTCCATCATGATTCTTTCTATATAGCACAGATCCTTGAAGCATAAAATTTTGACTCTTCATTCTCAATGAACGCTTTTGAACAGAGTTCAAGTGTGATGGAGACTTATGGTTTAGCAAATAATGAACAATATCATCATACCATTCATCTAGAGATACTTCTTCTAACACATATACTTGTTGTACTAATCCTGGACTAGTTGTAGACAAGGTTTGAGCTAGAGCTTGTCCTCATACCAACTTCATTGATTGTATCTCCATGTCATATTCTTGAATAATTTCCATCCACTTTGCTCTTCTTTCTCCCAATTCATTCTGCATTAGCAAAGTCTTTACTGCTGCATCAGGAACTATTGCATAAACCTTGCTTCTTGGGATGTAATGTCAGAATTTCTTTATTGCTTTCACCAAAGCATAAGCTTGTTTTTCTACATTCGAATATCTCAATTCTACATCTTTCATGGGTGAACTCATGAATGCAATAGGATGTTCATCCTGATCATCTGCCTTTTGGGTGAGGATAGCTGCGCAAGTATGTTTTGAGGCAAAAGAATATATATAAAAAGGCTTGGTGTAGTCAGGACTCAACAAAACCGAAGCATCCACAATTGCTTGCTTGATTTCTTTGAATGCCTTTTTTGCTATAGGGGTCCAATCTATCCTTGCTCCTTTCTTTAGCATGTCATTTAATGGCCTTACTATCTCTGTAAATCTAGCTATGAACTTCCTTAAAAAGTTAATTTTCCCAAAGAATGACTTTAATTCTTTCTGACTAGTTGGCAATCCTATCTTTGATATTGCCTCAATGTGCTCAGGATCAATTGAGATTCCTCGTTCTAATATTACATGTCCTAACAATTTCCCTTCAATGACAACAAACATGCATTCCTTTGGATTCAAGGAAATCCCATATCTTCTACATCTTTGGAAGATTCTCCTCAAATCATTGATGTGATCTTTCCTATGTTGAGAGAATACTATGAGATCATCAATGTATATGATGATGCACTTCTTTACCAAGTCCTTGAAAGCATAATCCATGGCCCTTTGAAAAGTAGCTCCTGCATTGATCAAACCGAAAGGCATTCTTCTATAAGAAAATGTACCCCATTTAGTTGTGAATGCCGTCTTTATTCTATCTTCTTCTTCTACCATCACTTGGTTATATCCAGAATAACCATCTAAAAATGACATCATTTGAGAACCGTTACCAACTTGTATCACTTCATCTAATGACGACACTGGATAATTATCCTTCTCTGAAGCTTTATTGAGATTTCTAAAATCCACACACAACCTTATCTCTCCATTCTTCTTTCTAACAGGTACAAGGTTGGTGACCCACGTTGAGTGTCGAACTAGGAATATAATCTTTGCTGATAAAAACTTCTTCACTTCTTGATGTATTAGCGGTTCTAACAATGGATTTATTGGTCTCTACCTTTGTCAAAATGGTTTATTGTTTGGCTTTAGTGGAATAGTATGTGTAATGAGAGACATATCATACATCTTCAGATCTTCATATCCCCAAGAAATTACATCAAGGAACTCCTTCATAAGCTTCAATATTTCCTCCTTTTCTATGGGGGTACAAACTTTCTCGATAAATACATTCTTGACATTTTCTCTCATTCCCAAGTTCACCTTTTCACATTCCCCTCCTTTAGTACTTTGGTACTTGAGGGAACTTAGTCTGTCGGCATTAAAAATTCTTTGTAGTTCAATCATTCCTTTTGGAATGGTATTTGTCCTTAAATTCATAATCTCATGGATTTCAAATTGAGCTTGTTGTTGTTCTCCTTATTAGTACAAGGGAATTGCAACCTATGTGCTACCAAATATGTTTCTCCAGTTGGGCTGATAAGTTCAGCACCAGCTCCACTACCTTTCTTTGATTTGTATCCATCAAAGGATAGATTCCATACTTGATCATTTTCATATTCCATGGGTGATCTTACCTTTGAATCCTTGGATTCTTTTTGATGTTCTTCTTGTCCTATTTTACCTTCTGGAATTCTTTCCCGCTGTGGGTCTAAATTTTTCATACAGGATGAGTTCATTCTGACCACATTTTCTACTATCCATGCTTGTGGAACCATTTTAGAAACTTGTACAATTTCTTCTTTGCACATGGTGCATGATATCTCAGAATGAAAAGCATCATGTATTCTACACCAGTTGGGTAACAACAGATTTTGAATGGATGCATCTTTTCCTAGTTCAACTTCTTGATTAATGCTTTTTAGGACAAAATTCCTAAAATTCTCAAACATTCCTTCATTTAGTGATGGTTTTGAATTATCCATAACTGGTACCTTAGCGAAAGTTGGAGTCACATCAGGACATCCCCCTTGATTGTAACCTTGCAACATTAAAACCTCTCCAGTTTTGGGAATATATGATCCCAAAGTGGTTTCCATAAACAAGATCTCATTGTGTTCACCATACTCAGTGATCAACAATTGAAGCCTTGGAGTGCTCTCTATCCTTATCTGATTGGGAATTTCCTTCCATGGGAGCCACATGTGTGAAAAGTCCATTGCAATATAACCATTCAATTTTCTTGCCCAATCTCTACTAAGAAGCATGCCATACCCTTCAGGAATATCCACAAAAGATATGTCAATACAACTTTGAACACGTCGATCAAAGGCCAATTGCATGTGAATATTATTCAACTCTCCCATGAATAGGACTTCAGTTTTATCCAATTGTGTGACTTTCTTGTCAGTCTGAAGTGGAATCAATCCCAACTTTCTGCATATGTCCAATGGCATTAAATTACTTGATGCACTAGAGTCAATTAAACAATTATGTAACATTTTTCCAAAAATTCTAATAGATACTAGGAAAGGTGCAGGTTCCTCCTTCCCTTGATAAAAAACCACTGGCTTCTGCCCTTTTGAATCAAATGTCTCATTGTTATGTATAGAATTTCTCCCATTTTGAGTTTTCATGGAACTTTCCACTATAGGATAATTATCTTTGATCATTTCTAGTGATGGATCCTTTGAAGATACTTGTCCATTTGATGTAACCTTCTGATCATCCTGAGAGTTTTGCACCATTCCAATGAAACTTGAAGGATTCTCAGCAAGCTTAGATGCATATGGTGATACATCATTTGCAACATTGGTGTTTTGCGCAAAATTGTATTGTTGGACATTGGATACCCCTCTTGGAGGATGTGATACACTTTGAGAAACAATCTTTGTGGGGGCGTCATTGAAGCTTTCCAATAATGTATCTCTAATTTCTAAAATCTTCATCAATTCATATAGTGGAAGACTCACTTTAATTTTCTTGAATTCCTCTAGTACATAAGAACTCAACCTTTTCAATTCCTCTCTAGAAGGACGTCCTTTCTGTGTTTGTCCTAGATTTTCACATTGCCTTTGTTCTCCTTGTTGAGCAGAGGATTGAAGATTATTCTTTCCTTTATCACTTTGTGAAGAATTTTTCATGGGAGATTGGCCTCTATCTCCTTGAGAGCTTGTGAGTTGTCGATATTCAGGGGAGTCTCTGAGAGGCTCAGGATTATTGTTCGTATTTGGATGCAGGGGAGTTGAAAAGTTATTTGGAGGAACTGATGATGTTAATGGATCATGGTTCCTATAATTCCTTTGATATGTCTTTATTGGAGTATTACTAGATGTTTATTGATAAGCTTGCACTTCACTTGTCCCTTCCACCAAGACACTATTATATAGAGGAGGGAATAAAAATCCATCCTTATGTAGTGATTCATTTGGGGATACTGGTGGAGGTTGATTTTCTGGTGGGACTTGATAACGCAACATCTCTATAGGACCATTTGTTGAAGCTGGTGGGAATTTCTGATTAGCTTGTATTGGCATGTAATCTTGAGAATTAGGACGAGGAAACTTAAAATATCAAAAACCAATGCTTGGTCATATCTTGGTGAGGGTACTATCTCATATCCCGTAGGAGGAGGATTCCTAGATGTGGTAGTGTTCCTCACTTCTCCCTTGAAAATATCCACTACTCTTTGAAATTCATGACACTTTAATTTAGAATGTTGACTAGTCTCATGTAATCTACACTATCCAGATAGTGCAGCTTCTACTAAGAAAACTTTATCAGCTAGGCGATTCTGAGATGGAGGATTATCCAATGGTGATGGTACGCCTCCATTATTTGGATTAGTGTTCCATGATCTTCTTTGATGACCTTGGTTATTATTACGATATCCTTGATTGCCTTAATTGAATCCTTGGTTATGTCCTTGATTACTATCATGATGTGGAGGGGTATTCCCTTGATAACCTCGGTTGCTACCTTGATATGACTGATAATTTCTTTGTGCATTTTGCAACGGATTATTTTGATTTCTAAGGTAAGTGACCTTAGTGGACAACTTTTTCACTTGTTCAATCAGATCTCTCATGTCATTTTTTCCCTCTTGGATCCTTGTAGAATTTTTCATGTTCTAGAGATAAATTGGTTGTGTGGGCATTGCTTGCGACATAGGTGCTCCGGGGTGCAACACCAACTGGCTCAGAGGGGTAGGAACTGGATTGATAGTCGGAGCATAATTTAAAACTCCTTGATTCAATGCATTTGCATTTCCAAAATAGCAAGGTGCTCCATTCGTAGTTGTTGGTGATTGTAAACTAACTTTCTCTGCTTCAACATATGCTTGGATCAAACTTGCAGGAGCCGGATGAGTTTTTTGAACAAACATAGATGTGAAACAGTCTAGGGCTGCATAGTAGATAGGTCGTGCTGCATCATCTCCTATGCGATATGGATCATGCAATCTCGAATAAGCCCATTGAAATTGGTTATTGAAAGCACCAATTGATTCACGTTCTTTTCTCCTTATCTCGATAAATTGTCTATACAATTCTGCAAGGGTGATAGGCAATCTAAACTTCTCGAGGAATGCATCCTTCAATTATTGCCAAGTCTATATTGAATTTGAATGTAGGTTGATATACCAGTAAAATGCTTCCTCACCCAATGAATAAGGGAATAGTCTAAATGCAACATCCTCATCTTGCGCGTTTCTATTCTGGAGGACATCCTCAAAAATTTTAATGTGTTCATCAGCAGTGCGATTCACATCTTTCACAAAGAATTTAGAAAAAAAGTGTTCAGGATTCTTTGGCATATTATTGTATGCAAAAAATGTTGCAAGGGGTGATGCATTTTGTGGACGCCATTCATGGAACTTGTTGTTGGACAGTTGCAGGTGAAACAGGTATTTGCACAAATAACTATTGAATTTGTGTAGCTCCTGGTGGAACTCCTCCTTGTATTGATCCTTGTGCTTGATGTTGAGGTGGTGGAGTTTGGAATATCCTTGTGAGATCAACTACACTTGGTGAATTCTAACTCTTAGATGCTTCTTTATTTCCTTGCCTAGGCTTTGGATCAAAACTCAACTCTTGTAATTCGTGCACTCCTGGGGTGAATCTCAAGGATCTTCGATGTACCTTGGGCGAGGATGAATTAATGTTCTCCAATATGTGAAACTGCTATGAAATCTTTTAGGTAAGGCCCTCCTTCTAGCACCAGTTTTTGTTGATGAGTGTTTTATGACTCACCAAACAGTAGAACAAAATACCGAAATATCTTATCCTCGATTGAATAAAGTCTTGTGTATGCTAAGATTGTTAGAAGATCATACAATGACTTCAAGGTTCCTTTAATGCCAGGTCTTGATTGTGGATAAGATCGGTGGTTGATGTGATTTGCTAATGATCACAAGGGGCCTTATGTGTTTATTCATATTCATTTCAAGCCATACTAGATGTGGGAGCTATCTTAAGGTTTGGCAATGAAGCTCTTTTTTTGGATTTTTCATAGAATATGTAAAAAATAAATAGGATGGGGTTCAGGAATTCTATTCTAATCCTAAGGGTAGTGATAACAAAAAATATTATTCTAGTGGACAAATTCCTCAATTTACTAAATTCAGATTCGCCAAGTTATACTACAACTAAGCATGAACCAGTGCAATCTTCAAGGGCTATGCTAAAGATTTTTATATCACTGCATACACCATCATAAAGAACAATGTATACAAATGATAGAAGTTGAGCATATGCATGAAAGGGGTTTAGGCTAACTTTACACAATGAATTAGAATCACTAAAACGTCAAACGTATGAACCAAAGGAATTCATCAATACACCATTATATTCTCCATTGTAATCACCACACGTTGATTATGCTAAACTTAATCTACTTGAAGAAATTTTAGGTGAACGAGCAAGCACTAAGACACGTCAAGTATTCACCAAACTCCAATGAAAACTTTATTATCTTAGTAACTCATAGCAACAATCTCATAAAAATCTCCCCCTTACAGATGAGAAATGAGGCCTTTATATAGGTCCTCGATTACAATGGGTGGCCCGGATGATCACAATAACTGATGGCCAAGATCTTGCCACATCAACCCTAATTAGTGTTAGGGCAATGGAAAAGAATCTACATTAATTCCATAAGGAATCCACTACTGTAGTGGGTAATAAATTCCCATCATGCATGCTAATTTAAGAAAGAGTGGGGTGTAATAAATGATCCCTATGTACACCCACTCTACATTTAATGCATCTATCCTTGATTTCTTTGCCTGAAAGATCAAAATCAATCTAATACTATTTCCAAATCATCTATACTGATTCTTGGTGCAGATTCTTGCTCGAATTCTAGAACTGCAATTGCTCTTTCAGCTTTTTCCAAGCTTTCATCCCAATCTGATAGTAAGTCCTTAGTAGTGTGAATTGTATTTGAGAAGATGGAGAAGTTCTCAAAATCATCTCTTCCATATGCATTTAGCTGAAAGAATTCCTCTAACTTGACTTTCAGATTATCAGTTGTCATTTCCTCTTCCCTAAATCTTTGTGATAACAAGGATGTAACTGCATTGAATATTCCTTGCTTGATGTTATCAACAATCTATTTCCATCGACTGGATTCCCTGGTAAAGCTCTCAAACATTTCCTTAGCCATGTTCTTCAATTTTTGGATTTGAACTTTGATCTTTGATCCTTGAAAGTCTGGGACTGGATCACTTAGTACTTTGATCTTGGTACTAGAATTTTGGATTTGAGCGTCTTTCTTGAATTTCTAGAACTAGAGCTTTCTCCTCCTTTTTATTCAAATGCTTTCAATTCATTATTATGCCTTTTCTTACATTTTGAAGAATTCCCCCCCCCCCCTTTTTTTTTATCATCATCAATCATTTTTCCAGTCTTGGGTACACACTTGAAGAGGGTGAAATTCACGATCTGGAGGAGAAATTTCTAGCACTTAATCCTTTTTCATTTTTCCATGAAGGAGAAAGTTTCCAACACTTATCCATTTATTCTTCCATGAAGGAGAAATCTTCAACACTTAGCCAGTTTTCCTTCCATGAAGGAGAAATTTTCCAACACTTAGCCATTTTTTCTTCCATGAAGGAGAAAGTTTCCAACACTTAGCCATTTTTTCTTCCATGAAGGAGGAATTGCTAACACTTAGCCAATTTTCCTTCCATTAAGGAGAAAGTTTCCAACACTTAGCCATTTTTTCTTCCATGAAGGAGGAAGTTTCCAACACTTAGCCAATTTTTCTTCCATGAAGGAGAAACTTCCAACACTAGCATTTTTTCTTCCATCAAGGAAGAATTTCTAGCACTTCACTATTTTTGCTTCTATGAAGGACAAATCTCCAACACTTAGCCATATTTGCTTCCATGATTTTTAATTCTCTTGCTCGTGAAAATTTTGAGTGGTCATGGATTTTGTCCATGATGGAAGAATTCTGCAATGACCATTTTTCTCCAAGGCTGGAAATTTTGAGTGATTGGGGATTTTGTCCCTGATGGAAGAATTCCACAACAACCATTTTTCTCCAAGGTTAGACTTTTTGAGTGATCATGGATTTTGTCCATGATGGAAGAATTTTGCAACCACTATTTTTCTCCAAGGCTAGAATTTTTGAGAGATCGTGGATTTTGTCCATGATGGAAGAATTCCATGATAACCATTTTTCCTATTATCTCCATGCCTTTCTACTTTTGGATATTTTATGGGTGATTCCAGACTTAAGCATTTTATTCTTGATTGACTGTCATTCTTGCTCATTCTTTTGGATATAGACACATGTACCCTTTTGGCTCTTTATCAACCATAGCTCACTTGTTGCAGAAATAGACCTGCCAAAAATAGACATTCTAAAAATAGTAAGTTGTCCCAAAGTAAAAATAAGGCCAATCTGAGAGGTAGTGAAATTTACTAAAAATAGACTTCCTAAAAATAGACTTTCTAAAAATAGTAAGTTGTCCTAAAGTGAAAATAAGGCCAATCTAAGAGGCAATGAAATTTACTAAAAATAGACTTACTAAAAATAGACTTTCTAAAAATAGTAAGTTGTCCCAAAGTCAAAATAAGGCCAATCTGAGAGGCAATGAAATTTACAAAAAATAGACTTACTAATAATAGAATTTCTAAAAATAGTAAGTGAACACATTCAATTCTCAAACAAGCAAATAATTTCCATTCTCAGAGCCACATGGACAACACTTTTCACATCTAGCCAATTTTACCAATTCTCATTTGAAAGAGCGAGCTTTAGAAGATTTAGCCCAATACTACCAAGAACTAAAGCCAAAAGGACAAGACCAAGAGACAAAAGGGGGCCCCAGGCTTGGGCGATGATGTGACTATTGGTCACAACATTGAAATCGATATAATACTATTTCCAACTCCTCTATACTGATGCTTGGTGCATATTCTTGCTTGAATTCCAGAACTACAATTGCTCTTTCTTCTTTTCCCAAGCTTTCATCCCAATCTGGTATCAAGTCCTTAGTAGTGTGCATTGTATTTGAGAAGATGGAGAAGTTCTCAAAATCATCTCTTCCATATACATTTAGCTGAAAGAATTCCTCTAACTTGAATTTCAGATTATCAGTTGTCATTTCCTCTTCCTTAAATCTTTTTGATAACAAGGATGCAACTGCATTTAATATTCCTTGCTTGATGTTATCAACAATCTTTATCCATCGACCGGATTCCCTGTTAAAGCTCTCAAACATTTCCTTAGCCATGTTCTTGGATTTTTGGATTTGAACTGTGATCTTTGAACCTTGAATGTCTGGGACCAGATCACTTAATACTTTGATCTTGGTACTAGAATTTTGGATTTGAGCATCTTTCTTCAATTTCTAGAGCTTTCTCCTCATTTTTCTTCAAATGCATTCAATTCACTATTATGACTTTTCTTACATTTTGAGGGATTCCCCCCCCTTTTTTTATCATCATCAATCATTTTTCCAGTCTTGGGTACACACTTGAAGAGGGTGAAATTCAAGATCTAGAGGAGAAATTTCTACCACTTAATCGTTTTCCATTTTTCTATGAAGGAGAAAGTTTCCAATACTTACCCATTTATTCTTCCATGAAGGAGAAATCTTCAACTCTTAGCTAGTTTTCCTTCCATGAAGGAGAAAGTTTCCAACACTTAGCCATTTTTTCTTCCATGAAGGAGAAAGTTTCCAACACTTAGCCATTTTTTCTTCCATGAAGGAGGAATTGCCAACACTTAGCCAATTTTCCTTCCATGAAGGAGAAAGTTTCCAACACTTAGCCATTTTTTCTTCCATGAAGGAGGAAGTTTCCAACACTTAGCCAATTTTTCTTCCATGAAGGAGAAACTTCCAACACTAGCATTATTTCTTCCATCAAGGAAGAATTTCTAGCACTTCACTATTTTTGCTTCTATGAAGGACAAATCTCCAACACTTAGCCATATTTGCTTCCATGATTTTTAATTCTCTTGCTCATGGAAATTTTGAGTTGTCATGGATTTTGTCCATGATGGAAGAATTCTACAGCGACCATTTTTCTCCAAGGTTGGAAATTTAGAGTGATTGGGGATTTTGTCCCTGATGGAAGAATGCCGCAACAACCATTTTTCTCCAAGGTGAGACTTTTTGAGTGATCATGGATTTTGACCATGATGGAAGAATTCCACAACCACCATTTTTCTCCAAGGCTGGATTTTTTGAGAGATTGTAGATTTTCTCCATGATGGAAGAATTCCACGATAACCATTTTTCCTATTATCTTCATGCCTTTCTAGTTCTGGATATTTCATGGGTGATTCTAGAGTTAAGCATTTTTTTTCTTGATTGACTGTCATGCTTGCTCATTCTTTTGGATATAGACACATGTACCCTTTTGGCTCTTTATCAACCATAGCTCACTTGTTGCAGAAATAGACCTGCCAAAAATAGACATTCTAAAAATAGTAAGTTGTCCCAAAGTCAAAATAAAGCCAATCTGAGAGGTAGTGAAATTAAATTTCCTAATGCACTTATACATTCACAATCTAGAAATTTTGGGCTAAATATACATAATTTAATTAGATTATAGAAGGGAAGGAAACTTAAAACTTACTATTTTATCTCTTCCAATAAAAACCCTAGCTTGCTTAAAAAATCTATGAAAATGTATAACTTCCCTTAAAGAATAATATATTTTTATCATGCAAGCTTTAATAATATTTGTGCACATGGGGCGATCTAGAGGATATGCAGGCATGACGTTGTGTTCTACAATTAAGTCGAATATTGTTTTGGCATCAAATTTCCTTAGGAAAATGTTCACCCCTCCCATGACAGCCTATGTCTAGGGAAAACACCAACCCTTAGTGTGAAACATTGCTAGCATCCACATATAAACTAAATTCCCCTGTGTGACTGCAAAATACCCTTTTGAGTAGATGTTGTGCACGATGTGTACTTCAAAACTACAACATGCCATTCATCTTCCAACCATTGAATCTCAAATTTTGGGTCCCCTTCTCTAAGTAGGCCTTTGTAGGTTAGAACAAAGTTGTTCCCAATTTGTTTTTCATTTTCCATCTCTTCAGTGACTACCAGAGGGGGTTTTTCCTTGAGTAAACTAAGGGTTTCATTTACCAAGCTCATAAATTGGTAATCCACAATTATGACTTTTGGTTTGCAGTGATTCAACTATGTTACCATTGTGCGAGCATCCAGGCAGGTGTTCAAATTTTTGAGGACCACCCTAAGCATTGAAACTAAAAAATGCATCTCACACATGGAAAAAATATTTAGGGCCACTACAAAACCTGCACAAGCCTTGATAAACTCGAATCAAAATTTTAAATAGTAATAAATTTTACTTAATATCAACTTGCTCTTCATTTCCATGAGGAATGTCATAGATAGGATATAAACAAGGTTCTAGATACAAATGTTCACTCAACAAACCACCTCTACAATTTGATATATGTAGTTTTGTAGTGGGAGATAACAAATTCTATTGAAAAAGTAGACATCATTTCAAGGACACTTGCACCATCATGTCCCGTGACCTTCAACAAATCTAGATCTGGGATGTTGTATACATTTACTAAGGTTTATAATTGGATTATTGAAACACAAATATGGCATAGAGTGGGAAAAGGACTAGAAAGGTCAAGTGGTTTGGCTCACAGAAGTGTTACAAATTTATTACCCTTGATGATGGTAACAAAGATATTTTCATTAACAAGACATCGATTTGCTATAATGGATTTAGATCTCTAGCACAAGGAGAATTGGTTAAGTTTTTTCTTGAGCATGAACGAGGTGGTAGGACTAGAGCTCTTGATGTGCACGGGAGGCTTTCAAACCTAGCTCATCTTGGTCTTGTTTAGCATCATGGTGGAAAAATAGGTGCAAGGGATTTCAACATATCATATGCCTCTGGCCATAGTGGATGTGGTGCAAAGAAGATAAAAAATGGTCTCAAGACTACCAAACCCTAGATCCAGCTGATTTTTGACATTTATCATGGGCCACTTAAGCATCCCATTCCTATCTTTTCTAAAATTGGTGAAGAATTTGGGCATTTCAACTACCAACTCCCTTCTTATGTGTCATGGCCAAATAACATCTCCATTACAAATCCAAATTATTTTTCTTATCCCAATAATATTTCACTTGGGGGGTTAAAAAATCTATGGGAAATCATCCTGCCAAAGTTTGGAAGGAAAAATTGGGGTCTACATCTTTAGTAAGATCAACTAGTCCCAATTATAATCTAGATAGTTCAAATGCCAGACTCACATGTGGTGATTCCCAACTTCTTGTAATTGAAGATGAACTTCTCAAACCATAGATCGCTTGCATGCTCAACATAGCAGATGTGGTCCTTCCTCTTAGTTGGAGGTCTTCTTTCATAGGCAAAGCATTATTGGTATGGTGGTACTGATTTAATCTACATTTATCATGTGTCTTTTTCTTTTATTTCTATATTTTATTCCAAGCTCACTCGGGATAATGTTCTTTGAATTAAGAGTTGAATTTGTAAAGGGTTGGGAATATATACCACTGCTTGGTCTCTAAACATTAAACCTAGTCATTCAACTTGTGATTTTATGTCATTTTAGATCAAGCTTCCTTCTTTACCTATGGAATATAGAGACCTACAAATTATTGAATTAATAGCAAATAAAATTGGGGTATTCATCCTCCATGATCTAGTGCCTTTTGATGAACCATCTCTTTCTATAAGGTTTTGTGTCTTACTAAATCTGAATAAACCATTACTTTCTTCCTTAATTTTTTCATTTAAATATGGTCGATGGAAGAAAAAAATTATTCGTCAAGATGCATAGACTATGATTAAGATGGCAGGTTGGTTGGGTCATTTTACTAATCAATGTTGAGATCCAAGTTGCTCTAATTTAATAGTTTGTAGTAACCATAACTCTGACCCACTAAAGTGCACTTTAAGAACACAACCTATTCCTTCTACCCCTAATGATGCATGTGTATCTCAAGCTAAACTATCAAGTGATCCATATCATTTCTCATTCATAAATCTAGTTGTTTACCTTTCACCAAAGGGTCATTGTTCTACACAAAATCAATCCCACGTAGACTATTCGGGTCCTAATAAATCTATGTGTTCATTTTTGAGGAATTATTTTCCTCTAATGGCTTCCCCCAATTTACAGTCCTTCTCCTCTGACTTTTCTATAAAAAAAATATTGTTTTTGAACCATCTTGTTTCTAAATGAAATACTCATCAAGATAAGTATATAAGTCTAGATTAGTCTCTATTCACATCATCATCTTCTAAACTTGCAATTATATATCTAGCTTCCAATAAATAAAATCTTATGTATCTCTCGTAGATGGATGCTATTGTTAATGAGCTCATTTTTAATGATCAACCTCTTTCTTTCTTGTCTAGATTAGAAGCTGCATTAGTTTCCCAAGGACATTCATTTTCTTCTGAATATGCCCAAATTTTAGCAGTAGAGTGTAGTGTACCACTTCCTTCCAAGTTCCTTGATGAAGATAATAGAGTCCATTACCCACATGAGGATAATGTACACTTTAAATTGTATCCCCCTTCACCTAGGATGGAGAACTCTATGAATGTTTTAGATTTTGGTGATGTGACCAAAATATGATCTATTTTGTCATTTCATTTTTAGTTTAATTTGCAAAATTTCTAAAGACTTTGATGTTCAAGAACATGATGTTTATGATAATTTCAAATAATTTTGTGCATAATTATTTTTCAGGATCAAAATGAATACATTATGAAAAGATATGTCATTTAATTGCAAAATAGTGAGAACGATGATATTTCTTCCTTAGCTAGGTTGGGTAGTTCTCTTATAGCAATGTGACATAGGGTAAACTAATTTAGATAACATGTTTTGAATAAGTCTTGATGTATGTTATTTTTTTGGGGGCACTAATATTTTGCAGATATAAAAGCAAAGTCAACTCAACCAAGTGAGAGTCAAAGTGGTTGCTTACATTAATAGACTAGCCTTGAGCAGAGGAAATTTAGGGGTCGTGAGCTCCTAAATTATTGTTCTATTTGGTTCCAAAATTAATGCACCTATTGTAATAATAAATTTCATCATTTGTTTCAGTAGTTAATGAGTCTTGTATCTAGGAATTTTGTTCATAGTTTGTGTTCCAGAGGTGCTGAGTTTTAATCAGTCATTTTTTCAATAGAAAGAAGAAGTTGCTAAGTTCTTAAGTACTAAATATTATCTTGTTGTTCATTACTGTGTACATTTTATGGCTGAGTTATTTTACTTCACTTCTCTCTGGGGGCCCATATAGGGAGTGAACTAATTAGTTAGCATAGGATTTATATTTAGTTTGTAGAACCAAAGTAGATGTTGTTGTTCCTGCAACCACTAATAACAAAATTAGTGGACTATTCCTATAGCATAGGAAAGCATAAGAAGTTGAAGTAATTATCAACTATATTTTCATGCTTTATTAAAATATATTTGATTCTCATCTTTAGTTTAAATTACCTATAGTTTAAGCACTTGAATTTCTGTAGAGTAGTTCTTAAGTTGAGATAAGTTTTAGGCATATATTTTGCAAATACCATTTCAAGTTTACATCCCAAGTTGATAAATTAAATGAGTCCAAATGAGTTGGATAAGGACCACTTGATATGTCCAATCTTGGGTTAAGAAACCCATTGCTATAGGATTTTGATTCCTTTATTTGGTCAAGAATTTTTGGCACCATTGTTAGGGATGGTGTTAATTCAAACTAGTCTTTCTAGTTGTATTTCTATTCCTTTTAGAATACAGTTTAGTAGTAAAGAAGCATGTTATGAATAGAAGAAAAGACCACTTAGGGAGATTTCTTCCTCATGATAATTAGGAAGAACCATTCAATGATTTTCAACTTGAACTAGATGAACCCCAAGGAGAGAACAATGAAGATGAACCCTTTGAAAATCCATTTGCTAACATTGACACTGAATCATAAGAATCACTCCATTTGAATGAACTTTTTGATGAGATTGAATATCAAGATAATCTATTAGCCATTGTTATCTATCAATCCCCACCTCTTCCTCTAAGAATTGTTGTGCCTACCTTTCATTTTCCTATCCCACATCAACAAGGGAACCAAAATTTCAAGAACATACATGTTGCTACACTTTCAAAATTCTATGGCCTTATTACAAAAGACCATGAAACCTTTCTCTTTGAATTTTACATTCTCTGTAGGAGCTCTATAGCTACACAACTAATGCTGATAAGTTGAAATTGTTAACCTCTACTCTGAAGGAGGGTGCTCTTCAATGGTTTGTGGGGTTGGGTGCAAATGTTGTAGCAAATTGGCATGAAATGAGTAATTTGTTTTTTCAAAAATATAAAGAATATTGTAGAAGTCATGATATGAAGGTGCTGACATTTTTAAAATTTCATAGAAGAAGGGTGAAACCTTAGAAGACTATGTTTCTAGATTCTTGTTTAATGTGTAGGGAAATACACAACATAACCTAAATGAAGAATCTAAAAAGCATCTTTTTCTGAGAGGTGTGCAACAAGAAAGCATGGAAGCCTTGAACATAAGGGCTAGAGGTGATGTTATGCAAAAAAATTGGAATGACATTAAGGAGATATGTCATAATTATTCAAGGGCTACAGTGAAGAAAGGTAGAGGACTAAGGAGCCTACCACATAAGACCAATGGTGGGTTAGGAGTATCAAAGATAGAGTTGTCTAATCTACTGGCTGACTTCAAGAAAGATATCATTAATGATGTCACTACTAAATTGGATACCATGCAAGCCCAAAGAAAAAATGATGAACTTGATGCTATGTTGACTTAATTTTGCTCTCATTAGAGAGAAAGGAAGAAGAACTACACATGAAAGACCATTGCAGTAGTGAATGTACAACCAATGCCCACTGAGTTCAAAGCAATTGATGAGGATATAGGAGAAGTGATTTATGTTGCTCAAATATGACCATGGTCTTAGAGACAACATATCCCTTAAGAATTTCTAAATAATTTTGGTTATAATAGTAATTAGTGACAAGGCAATATTCCCCCAAATTTTGTCCCTAAAGGATAGAATTGGAACAATAATTGTCCCACCTAGAAACCTCAGTATAATCAAGCCTACCATCAACCACCTCAGTATCCCCAATAGAATACTCAATTACCTCAACAAAATAACAAGTATCCTCAATGGGCCTTAATCAACAACCTTTGTATCAAGGGAATTGGCAGCAACCACCTCAGTGGGGGCCTAGCCAATCACCTCAGCAATAAGCCTCGATACCTCTGCCTCAACAACAATCCCTGACACCTCTGCATCCTATAGCCAATGCTATCCCATAGAAGAAAACACAACTTATTGCTTAGCCAACACGAAATCCCAAAAATAAGCAACATGCTTATTCTTTACAGATCAATGGTATTCATCTTAGGTCTAGGACCAAGTTGCCTACAGCTAAAGGACCTATAATAATTGAGGTCATTGATACTAAAAATGTTCTAGAAATTCAACCAGTTGATGTTCCATTTTCCCCATCTATACAAGAACCTACTTCTTCATTTCCACAAAGGTTAAAACCTATAGCTCCATCTAAACGAAATCCTATAGCAACTGATCTCCTAAACCAACTTAAGAAAATGACTATATAGATTCCCTTATTGGATGCACTTAAGGAGATTCCCCTTTAGAATAAAAATTTAAAGGAAGTTCATGTCAAGTAGTTTACTAGAAAGGAAAAGGATCCTCCTATTGTCCATGTGTTTGAACAACTTTCTGATTTAATGTTGAGAAAAACCCTGACACCTAAATGTTCTTATCTAGGAAGCCCTATTGTTACCATACATATAAATGGCATCAAAATTTAGAATGTTTTCATTTCTTTAGGAGAATTAATTAATTTCATGACTAGAGAAGTCTTGTTAAGAGTTAGCATTACTAGATTAAGGGATACTCCTAGAATACTTCAATTAGCAAACAATTCAACTATCAAACTTAATGGTATGATTGAAGATATTATAGTAACCTTGGATTCATCATTAAAATATTATATGAAATTCTTATTGGAATTCCTCATTCAAAAAATCCTTCCCATTAGTACTACAATCTTATCAAATTCATCAAATCTTTTACTTAATTCATTGAACTAATAGCAGTGGTGAAAAGATATACAACCTAAATGGATTGCATTCAATTGCACAATCTTTTACTCGCACAACATCAAGATAACTAAGTAATCAAAAGGAGATAGAATTCAAAAATAATTGATATGGGGATAGTTCATACTTTGTATTCATTTTCCTTGGAAATTGTATACATATGAAATTAACTTAGAATGATCTTAGAAAGAAACATAGAGATCATTCTATATTCATGTATTCTCAAAAATCTTGTAGAGAAAATATATCATATGACTTGCAAAAAATTACTAGACCAAAAAAAAAGAAGTATATGACTAAAAAGCATTAGAAATTAGACCCTTCTCTAGCCTTGGAATCTCACTTATATAATGTGAGATGCAAGAAGCTTTAGGCTAAGAGAATTGATAGGTTTCTTGACAAGAGATATTCTCATACACCTATCACAAAATAACAAAAATGTAAATAACAGAAAGATATGCAGATAAAAAATTCTTTTTTGGATCCCTTTCTATTACATCTCTTTCTGTTGATTTGGTTGCTACTCTGATTCTTCCGTGTGTGCAACTGCTAAGTCCACCAATGATGAAATCTATTTAGATGATTGCTAACTAATCTTAATCATGGTTTTCACCATCATTATCCTATACTATAAGAGTCACTTTTACCTTTCACTCTTCCTTGGTTAGATCAACATCCTAGGGTTATGGGATTATCACTTAATGTGAAGCATCTAAGCTTGGAGGTAATGTGGCTATCAAATTAACAAAATGTTCATTTTTTGCTTCCCTAGTCATGTTTTGATTCAAAACCATTGCTCTACCAAAATATGTCACCCCCTAAAAAAGAAAGATGTGCATTAAGAAAAAGTAAGAGTAACTATACACATGAAACTCATGGGTATAAAATCCTCTTCACCCTCTCCAAACACTCTGCACAGGGTCAAATATATCTCTACTGCCCTAGCATTGAAGTATGCTTTCTTGAAAAATTCTTTAGAAAATGATGCTATCGTTGGCAAGGTTCTAATTTATCCAAGTTCACCCTTTTCTCTTCTCACTACCTTAGTGGCTTGATCACAACTCTTTGCCACATTCTTAAGGAGATCATAATCCATAAAAAACTTAGGATTACTAGTTTTCCTGTCAAAATTCCATATACTAGCATGTGGGGAAAAAAAAATCTGCTCTACAAATCATCTTTTGAATAGATTTAAACCAGTTTGCGAGGTATTAGCATCCCGAACCCAATCACCTTCATTAACCAATCCCTCTACTATCCACAACCTAGAATTTAATGAGCCTATTGGAGGTCTTTTTTGACTATATCTTGCAGGATTAGAGCACAATAGAAATTACAGTATAGTTACTTACTTGTAATTCTTTCTTATTCCTTTCTATAATTCTACAACTTCTCCTCGAGCAAACTACTTCACACACTTGCCAGAATCAATACAATCTTCTCAATAATTTTTTCTACTCAGAAAAACTCAAAATATTTGTTTGCAAAAGGTAGAACTAAGAAAATATTTTGTGTTATACTCCTTTTTTTTCATGTGAAGCTCTCATATCTCATTCATACACAAAATGGCACCAACTTTTGTGTTTAAATCTGTACTGTCAATCTTTTGAAAATCTTATGATCAAGGAATGCAAAAAAGGTGAGAAGCATTCCACTTGACAATTTTGCCAATCAACCCAATTATTACTAACCATGTGTATAGTTCCTTCAATGTTGGAATTTTCATCTGGATCCACTAGTGACTGAGGACACATGTCAATAGGTCACTACCTCACTATGCATATCTTTCAAGCATCTTACTATAGTGAGATAGCGATAACCATTGATGCTACTTTGATCATGTGGCAAACATTTGATACAAATCTAAAGAGAAATATGGTGGGTCACTCATTTGCTATCTTGCTATACATAATCTTCATGCAACTCTTCATAGCGTGATAGTGAGTATCATTGATCCATGCTTGATCTGTCAATTAAAATCTATCATACAAAGGGAAATAGGACCAGGTCATTGATGAGGCACTGACAACTACTTAGTTAGCATATAAAAACATATACAAGTTCTAGTTGTGCTACCAAGTCACTTGCATCCCATTGTGCCTTAAAATTCATGGTGCCTTCACATGGCCTACGAGATGCCATGTGTCCTATGACTAATATTTGACAAAGCAAGTGCTTGGGACCCATCTCTTGAGAATGTCACTTCCTAATGACCTTCTGTCAAGTCACTATGTCACTGACAGTGAAATTTACAAATTTCTTAATAGCGACAGTGCAACCTTTGGTGACTTATTTTATCTTGGCACTAGAAAGTGAAAACATCTCACATCATAAATACCCACTTCATGGTTATGATAGAGTAATGATATCATCATGTATTATGCCACTTGGAACTCTTAATGACCACTGAGAAGTTTGGTGGCTACCGTGATATGGGTTTTCGGGTTGATTGCTACCTTGCTATTGGCAAGAAGTTTTACTTTCTCAATAGTATCAACACAACTACCAGTGTCTAAAATATTTTTGGGATCCCTGGTTCCTTTTCTAGCTCAGGTATCAAAAACAAAGAACATGCGATTGAAAAATCTAATGCAAAAAATTTTCGATCATTGCCTCCATCTATCTGGGCACAACAACTTAGTTTAACAGCAGTCACTATGTCACAATGGTTATTTCACTCACATCTTATCATAATGACAAGGTGCCAGCCATCAATATTGTAGTGATTAAGCAATGCTCCTTAAAAAGAAAAAAGTGATATAGGGCGCGGAAGCCTAAGAACATAAGGGAATATTCAAAAATTTGAAATGTTTGTGCTTGAAATTAAATAAATGAAGGAGACCTTGGGTTTACTTTGGGTTTTGAAGGTTTTTCAAACCTGTGAAACAAAAGCTCGACAACCCTAATTTAACCAAAGACTCAAATTTGATTCTTTTACCATGATTTTAAGGAAATTTATTCTACAAAAAATTATACCAATAGTTGCTTTGTCTGGGGATGATAAAATACTTGAGTCTATGCAAGAATTCAGAATCTCTAGGTTTTCAGACCACATACATGACATTAAAATGATAACTTCTTCAGAGAACACAAGGAAAAAACATTGGAACAAGGAAAACCATTATACAGGGACATTTACATGAATTTACAAAATACACAAAATGTATAGGGGAACAAGAAACCATAAATTTACTACACATGGAGAAACAAATACTTTTAAGTAAAGTATCTCTTCAAGAACTATCCATGAACTAGCAGATCAGGAATATTATTTGATAAATCTTTAAGGATATAGAAGTCTTCTCCCCATGCATTGTCAATTAAATAAGGACCTAGCCAGATAGGATCAAACTTAGCATGTTTTCCTTTATTTTCAATTCTAGCATTCCAATAAGGACTAAATCTCCATCTTGAATGTTTTTTCTCATTATCCTTTTGTCATATAGTGTCTTAATTTGTAATTGCAACTTTTGGTTTCTAACTGATGCTTCCTTTCTTGTTTCTATTAACCCTACAAGCTCATCAAGCCTTTCCTACATATCATCTATACTATCTTCATCATATAACTAGATATGATTGTAGAGTCCCGTTAAGTTATTTTGAGGCATCCTTGCTTGAATTCCATACACTAAATCAAAAGGAGATACTCCAATGGCTTTTTGATAGTCACTTTGTCAGCCCATATTGCAAGTTGCAGTTTAGAGTCCCATGCCTTCTTGTTATCATCCAAGGTCCTCTTAATGACCTTTAACAAGCTCTTATTTGTGGATTCAGCCTATCCATTCCCTTGTGGATGATATGGGGAAGATGTTGACTTGGTTATTCCATACTTTTCATAGAACTTTATAAATTCCTTAGACTTGAAGCACATGGCATTATCTATCATGATTTTCTAAGGGCAACCAAATCTAGAAATAAAATTACTTAGCAAGAAACTATTGACAACTTTACTTGTTGCATTTCTTGTAGGGATAGCTTCTACCCATTTTGTAAAGTAGTTAGTAGCAACTAAAATCCATGAATAGCTAGTACTAGATTTGGGAGAAATCTCACCTATGAAATCCATACCCCACTGCTGAAATGGTGCTTGCACTGCAACAGGCATTAAAGGAGTATTACCTAATTTTTTTAGTTTTCCAGAAAACCTTTGACAACAGTCACATTTCCTAACCAAAATTTGAGCATCTTTAAAAAGAGATGGCCACTAGAATCTAGCTCTCATTACCTTGTGTGTAGTAGTCTTAGCCATATAATGTCCCCCACACACTCCAGTATACATCTCATTCAGAATTGCTTGGTTCTATTTCTTGATCAACAAATTTTAGTAATATGCCTTCA
This sequence comes from Cupressus sempervirens, assembly GCA_028749045.1. Taxonomy (NCBI): domain Eukaryota; kingdom Viridiplantae; phylum Streptophyta; class Pinopsida; order Cupressales; family Cupressaceae; genus Cupressus; species Cupressus sempervirens. The sequence continues at coordinate 98,871,593 of CM053790.1, forward strand.
AAATTTCTCCACCACAAGCTACCTTTGACAATTATGTACCTGATGGCTTGCAATTTAGTGCTCCTCTTCTCATTTCGAGTTAGGTGAGATGGAACCTCTATGTGTTTCAAATAGTGAATAACATTGGTATACCATTCACGATGGCTCATATCACATGAATCAGATCTAAGGTCATATATTACCATCTTAATCTAGTTAGCATCCAAATTAGATTGTGAGATGAGTTTAGCTAAACCTTGACCTCTTACCAACTTTTTTATTTGTATCTCAACATTAAATTCTTAGATCATGTTGATCCACCTACATCTTCTTCTAGACACTTCTTTTTGAGAAAATATATCTTTCACAGCCACACTAGGAACAAATGCAATCACAATAGCCCCTACCAAGTAGCATCTAAAAGCCTTAACAACCTTTACTAGAGCATATGCTTACTTTTCATTGATCTCATATTTTAATTTAGCTGATTGCAGTGACTTACTAAAAAATGCAATTGGTCACTCATATCCTTCATTATTTTTTTGCAACAAGACTACAACTACAATATGAAAAGAAGCAAAAGAAAATATGTGCATGGGCTTTGTGTAGTCAGGAGTTCTCAACACTATAGCATTTTTTATTGTAGTTTTAATATCCTAGACTAATTGTGAATTCTCACCATTCCAATCTATAGTAGCTCCTTTCTTAAGCATCTTTGAAATAGGTCTACTAATTAAAGAAAATTTAGTAACAAACCTTCTCAAAAAATTAACTTGCCCAAATAAGGATTGAATTCCTATTACATTATTTGGTTTAAGGACCTTATCAATAGCTGCTACTCTCTTATGATCTATCTTTACTCCATCCTTTCATACTATATGCCCTAATAACTTACCTTTAGTCACCCTAAATGTACATTTCTTAGGGTTTAATGACACTCCATATTCCAATGATTTAATAAAAATTCTTTATAGATGCCCACAATGGTCTTCAACCTTCTTGGAATAAGCTATGAGCTCATCTTGATATACCACCATAAACTTATTTATATATTCATGAAAAGCCACATCCATGGCTCTTTGGAATGTGGCACTAGCATTAATCAATCCAAAAGGCATCCTTACATATACATAAGTCCCCCAAGGAGTTGTAAATGCTATCTTGAGTTGTGCTTCTTCTTTCACCAAGACTTAGTTATATCATGAGAATCCATCCATCATTGACATAAGTTCAGACTCTGTTACCTACTATAGCATGGCTTTTGTGTTAGGTAACCCATAATTATCTTTTAGGGAAGCAATGTACAGATTTCTAAAATCTACACAAAGTTTGATATCTCCATTATTTTTTCTAACAAGAACTAAGTTTTAAACCTAGGTGGAATGTCTAATAGGGTTGATTATTCCCCTATCTCTTAACTTCATCAATTCCTCCTACATTTTAGGGGATAGGGTTGGATTGATTGGCCTTTGCTTTTTCCTAAAAGGTTTTACATTTTTTTTCAATGGTATAACATGTTGAAAGAGATTTTCTATGTAGGCTTTCTAGTCATCATATGACCAGGAGAAAGCATGTATGTATTGTCTTAATAGGTCAATCAAATGCTTTTTAATTTTAGTTGATAAATTTTAACGAATGTAGACCTTCTTTGTGGCCTCATTTGTGCCCATATTTATCTCCTCTAGCTCTTGAGGCTTATAGTCCTTAGTTCCATGTCTTACCCTATCCTAGTTATCAAACATATTCTCCAAGAAAACCAAACCTTTAGGTACTTTGTTAGTTTTCAACTGTATAACTTCCTAGCCAAAAAATGTTTCCCTCCCATCTATGGTCTCAACCAAGTCACTGAGATCCATCTCCTAACCATGATACTTATCTTCATTTAACAATAAATGGACATTATCTATATCATCTTCAAATACTTGCCAATGTTCAATGTTATCAAGTATTGAGGGTTTGTTCTGAACCTTAATCTATGAAATTTTTGTACATGACATCTCCTATGGCTTAATTTCTATATTTTCCAATAGGTTAGCTATCTTATTCTGAGTTCTATCTCTCCATGATATACCAAATGCATCAAACAATTCAATTTGATCCCAAATAGCATTTCTATACTATTTCAAACTTCTATTTCTAGAAGCATATGTTCCCTTTATTTGTGAGATAATCAACTTAGAATCACCTATGACATGTAACTTCTTGATTTGAGGCTTGGTAGAAACTTTCAACCCTAACAAAAAGGCTTCATACTTAGCTATATTATTAGTGCATGCAAAATTCAAGGTAAAAGAATATCTAAAAGTGTTTTTCTCTAAAGAAACAAAAACTACACCTACTCCTACACCTTCTTTAGAACTAGCCCCATCAGAAAACATGGTCCATAAGAATGGTGAATCCAAACAACATTCAACCTCATGTTCAATAATGACATGAAACTTCTCAACTTCTTGAATGATCAATTCAGCTCTAAATGCATTCACACCAGTATCTAAGAAGCAGGTGGCATCTTTGTCAATTTGTTCTCCCAAAATGTGACTGACCCTTGGCTCTCTATTTACCTTAATAGCTTTATCTCAAATATGAATGGTAGCATAGGTTAAGTCACATTGTAGACTACCCCCCATAGCAGCACTCCACTTTCTAGATAGCAACATTTCATAGTGTGGAGGGATATCAACTACAAGAACTGACATTGTCAATTCTACCTCAGGGTATGCAACTAATATAAATGGCAGAGCATTTATAGTACCTATAATAGGAACCTATCTAGCATTGATGCCCCTACATTTTCCTTGCTTAGTATCTAATTTTAGACCTAGGGCTTCCATTACTTTGAATGGCATTATGGTGTTAGAGGCTCCTAAGTCTATCATGCAATTTTTAAGGGTCTTCCCTCTTATAACTAGACTGAGAAAGAATGGGTCAATATCTTCTATGTATGTTACTGATGAGTCATCTAAGAACATTTGGGGAATTTGGGACATGATACCATTATCTTCTATTACTAAGGGGATCTGTTGGGTAACATTTTGTTCTACATTGTTATTACTTTTTCCTATCCCTCCCAACTATGACAAGGCTTTACTCCTATGCTCTTCGATGCTAAAGAGTTTAGAAAAAGGTACTTTAATAATGATTTGGGAAAACATGGATATCATATAAATTGGCTCATATATAGTGGGTTTAACAATAATACCTAGAGTAGGAGCCTTTTGAGTAGCAGGGATTATTATTTTCTTGGAATTATCAAAGTCTCATCCCTTCTCTTGCATAATTGTTTTTGCTATCTTATTATATTGGAATTGCACTTTCTTCTTAGGTTCCCATTTCTTAGTTTTAACATCTTTAAACTTGACTATCTCTATACTAGCCTTCTTGTCTTCATCTTTCATCTTATGGGTAATATCTTTTATGAATATACTAGAAGGCTTCCTAATTTGATTGTTAAATGTTTTGTTCCTTAAATTATAATTGCTATGTACTTGGGAGATCATTTCTACAATGATCCTATCAATTTCTTCTTTGGAAGGCATTCTTAAGCTTATATGACACACTTTAGAACATGTAACACATACCTAATCTTCATCATAGCCTTCATTATCTAAAAAAACTTGTTGCTAATGTAATTGATAAGCAATTTTCTTATTATCCAAATCACTCTCTATTTCTTCAAAATCAGAATCAACACAGTCACTACATGTTCTTACCATATTACAACTTACATTATCATGACTCTTTTCTTCTTCCTCCACCTCAGTTTGTAAATTGTGATCAGAAGTAAATGATTGAGCAACTACACAATATTCTACAGAGTGAGATGATTGGCAAATAATACACCATGGCACATTATTATTCATATTTACTTAACTCCTTTGCAAAGGACATAGTGTACGCTTATCTTTTACAAGTTGAGTCTAGTTAGGGATTGGCCTTGCATCTTTCCACTGAGTTGTATAGGGGTAATTCTGCATTCTAGGTTGTCTATTGAAATTGCTATTATTCACAGGGGTTTTCACAGAAACACTTGGCTTATTCAAACTAGTGGGATTCATCTTCTTTAGCAATTCCAACACCTGGCCTATTGTAGGTTCTTCTGCCTTCTTTCCTAAATGAGTTTTATCACCCTCCCTTTTTTTCCTATTCTTGGGATTAAAAAGATTTGGATCATCTCTCCTACCTAATTTGCTAGTTGACTTTCTATTATTCTCTAGATTTACTACAACTTTATAAGCATCCCTTAAAGTTTTAGGATCCTTATCCCTTAACTAATTTTGCCATTTTTCTATCAAAAGCATTAAAATATATTGTGAGACAAAAATCCTTATTCAACCTCATAACTTGAAACAATTTGTACATACCTTTCTTGAATCATACATTGAAATCAAATGCAAACTCATTAGGATTCTTCTTGATATTGTTGAATTCATTTAACATCAATCCAACATTAACATTGTCTCCATATTTTTCTTTGAATAACTTCTCTAAATCACTGCATGAACTAATACTATCATCAAGTAGCCTTCTAAACCAATCCCTCGTGTCCTTAGTTAGTGAATGCACAAACAACTTCATAATCATTTAACATGTCTATGAAAATTCTCAAATGTTCTTCACCTTAAACACTTTATCTCTTAATTCAAAAGATATAGCATGTGGGGCACCAAGAATACCTACTAATGGTATTTGTCTATAATTTTCCATGTATATAGGTTTCTTCTGAAAACCAAGAATGTTTGAAGTGCTCACTACATTTTCTTGGTTAAGGGGAACACTTTGGGATTTTTGAAGTTGGACAACAAGGGCTTGAGTATGAGTGGTGGATGATGAGGCAAGATCAGACTGGGATATTCCCTGAACTACAACTACAGATCCACAAGGAGGTGTAGAAATTGAAGATGGGGTGGATAAGTTTGGCCATGAGACTAATGCAGAATTAGACTTAATGAACTAAAATTTTCTCTTGGTTTATGCAGCTTGAGCTTCATTCTCCACCTTCTCAAGATATTTTGCAAGATCTTCCTTCTCCTTTCTAGGCTTCTCCAGATTTAAATCTAATTTTGACATTAATGGTCTATGGATTTTCTTGGTAGAACTTGGGGTTCATTTATTTGGATCCCTACAGCTTTGCCCTTTCCCTTATCTATAGGCTTCATAGTGTGTTTGAGAGGATCTACTTGGACTAGCTTGTAAGCTTGGACTTGAGTAATGACTAGCTCTTGCTTTTGGTTTAGGCATTTTTCTTGTTCTTGAACTTTAGCTCTTAGGCTATCTACATCTCCAAAAACATCAGTATAGAGAGTTGTAGTTTTCTCTTCTAACTTTTTGTTCTATTCTCTCAAGGCATCCATCCTTCTAAGTAGAGTATCCCTTTCTATTATAGCATCCAAGGTGGCTTTCTCCTTCTCCTTTTCAAGATGAATATGCTTAGCTTCTTCCTTAGCAAACCATTTCTTCAAAAATCCTATCTCTCATTGTACTTCTCCATGATCTATAGAAGTAGCTTCTAAATCAGTAGGGTCATCTAGATCTATGAGATTTGGTTCAGTATATGGGACTCTTTTAGGATTAGTAGGATCTCCAAAAGAACTCTTGAGTCCTAACCTATGATGCATTTCAACTATGAGATCTTGTCCAGGGGATACATTCCCTATTGGTGACATATCCTTATCTTGATATGTTCTTTCATCTATTACTAGGGTAGTAAATATCCCTCCTAACAGTATTATGGTATCTGATTCAGAGATGAGTGAAGAAGACTCTCTCCCTATCACTAGTTGATATTGGGAATTGACGAATATACTACTCTAGGTTTCTAGGTGCGATTTGGATCTGTCCTTTTTCTTCTTTAGGTTCTTCCTACCACCTCTAGGTAAATCAGTATACATTGCTTCATCAAGATGGGCTCTTGTGTAAGCTCTTGTGTTTTTTCTTTTGTCAGCCATTTCACTATATACTAAATAAGCACTAGCTTAAAAACCTTAACTAAGCAACCACCCTTTTCTTGGAAAAATACACAATTACAATTATTTCTTACTTTAAGGAAGAAAACACAAATGGAAATATCTAACACAGATGGACCAATCACTGATATGATAAGACTGCAACTCTTGCTTGTTAGATAAGACACCTGGAGAGGCTAGATACATCAGTGTATCTTTGTGGTATTTTGGGTTTTTCTTTCTTTTTAAATTCTCAAGGTTTATCACTAGAACGCCCTCTCATGACAATGGGAAAAAACTAAACAATTTGACACCCGCATACGCAATAGGACCAAAGAAACTACAACACTTTTTACAGATGTGTTGGACAACTCCCGAGTAGAGACACCATTTTGTTGGAGTTTTAAAACTGATGAAGAATAGAGTTCTTCACTACAAAAATGATAACACTTACACAACCTAAGGACTAGAGACTTCCCATTAACAATTACATAAGAAAACCATTTGGATCCAACATTAACAAAACCAAGAATGGTTTCCTTCTCTGTAGGCTCTGCAAAACCAAGGTGGGTATACCTAGGGGATGACTGAATTTAACTATTTTTGTATGAGAACTATCTTAGTTTCTTTCTCATTCTCATCCTCAATCCTTAAACACATAGCTAATTGTGACATTTAAAATAGAATACATCCCATATAACAGATTTGGTCATAATTTCTTCTATAGTTCTACAAGTATTCTCTACAATAGTTGCTAACATAGGCTAGAATATTTCATGCAAACAAGTATTGACCAACTTTGAAGATCTTCAAGAAATAAAAGTGAAAGTAATTATAACTTTGCATTTGATGTTCATCTATGATCTATTTCTCTTCTAGCTGAATTAAATTGACCCATGCCTAATTCATTGGGGTTTAAAGTTACTACATTTCCATGGATCTAATTTGTTTCCTTACAACAAATATTATCAACAATTCTTACTTAAATTCATCATTCAAAACATCCTTCCTATTACTAAACAAACTTTATCAAATTCATTAAACTTTTACTTAATTCGTTAAACTAATGGCAGTGATGAAAAGATATACAACCTAAATTGATTGCATTCAATTGCACAAGCTTTTACTCACAAAACATCAAGATAACTAAGTAATATAAAAGAGACAAAATTCAAAAACAACTGATATGGGGACAGCTCTAACTTCATATTCATTTTCCTTGAAAATTGTATACATATGTAGTTAACTCAGAATGACCTTAGAAAGAAACACAAAGATAATTCTATATTCATGTATTCTTAGGAAAATTGTAGAGAAAATAGATCACAACACTTGTAAAAAATTACTGGACCGAAAACAAACCAGGTATATGACTAAAAAGCATTAGAAATCAGAGCCTTCTCTAGCCCTAGAATCTCACTTATATAATGTGAGATGCAACAAGCTTTAGGCTAAGAGAATTCACACATGTCTTGAAAAGAGATATTCTCATACACCTATCACAAAATGACAAAAATGAAATAACAGAAAGATATGCATATCAAAACTTCTTCTTCGGGTCCCTTTTTGTTACATCTCTTTATGCTGATTTGGTTGCAACTCTAATATCTCCATGTGTGCAACTGCTAAGTCCACCAATGATGAAATTTGTTTAGATGATTGCTAGCTAACCTCAACCATGGGTTTCACCATTATTATATTGTACTATAAGAGTCACTTTGACATTTAACTCTTCCTTGATTAGATCAGCATCCTAGGGTTATGTGATTATTGCTTAATGCGAAGCATCTAAGCTTGGAGGTAATGTGGCTATCAAATATTAAAAAATGGGCAATTTCTACTTCCCCAATCATGTTTGCATTCAAAACCATTCCTCTACCAAAACATGTCACCCCCTTAAAAAGAAAGATGTGCATTAAAAAAAAGTAAGAGTAACTATACACATAAAACACGTGGGTATAAAATCTTCTTCACCCTCTCTAAACACTTTGCACAGGGTCATATATATCTCTACTAGCCTGGCATTGAAGTATTTTTCTTAAAAAAAATTTTAGAGAATGATGCTACTACTGGCAGGGTTCTAATTTTCCCAAGTTCACCCTTTGCTCTTCTCACTACCTTAGTGGCTTGGTCACAACTCTTTGCCATAGTCTTAAGGAGATCATAACCCATAAAAAAACTTAGGATTACTAGTTTTCCTTTGTCAAAATTCCATATACTGGCATGTGGAGGAAACAACTTCCTCTCTGCAAACCATCTTTTGAAAAAATTGAAACCTGTGAGGTATTAGCATTTCGGACCCAATTACCTCCATTAAGAAATCCCTCTACTATCCACAACCTAGGATTTAATGAGTCTATTGGAGGCATTTTTTGATTATATCTTGTAGGATTGGAGCACAATAGAAATTACATGATAGTTACTTACATGAAATTCTTTCTTATTCCTTTATATAATTCTTCAACTTCTCCTTGAATTGATTCACACACTTGCCAAAATCAATACAATCTTCTTAGTAATTGTTTCTACATAGAAAAGCTCAAAATATTTGTCCACACAAGGTATAATTGAGAAAATTTTCTATTTTATACTCCATTTTTCACACACAAAGCTTTCATATTTCATTCTTACATAGAATGCCACCACCTTTTGTGTTTAAATATGTACCATCGATCTTTTCAAAATCTTACGATCAAGGGATGCAAAAAAGGTGACAAGCATTCCACTTGACAATTTGGCTAGTCAACCCAATTAGAACTAACCATGTGTATAGTTCCTTCAATGTTGACATCTTCATCCAGATTGATTGGTGACTGAGGAAACATGTCAACAGGTCACTACCTCGCTATGCATATCTTTCAAGCATCTTGCTATAGCAAGATAGTGATAACCATTGATGCTTATCTGATCATGTGGCAAACATTTGATACAACTCTGAAGAGAAATATGGTGTGTCCCTCATTTTCCATCTTGCTATACATAATCTTCATGCAACTCTTCATAGCGAGATAGCGAGTATCATTGATCCATGCTTGATCTATCAATCAGAATTTGTCACACAAAGGGAAATAGGATGAGGTCATTGATGAGGTGTTGAAAACTACTTAGCTAGCATATAAAAACATAGTTGAGTCCTAGTTGTGCTGCCAAGTCACTTGGGTCTCACTATGCCTTGAAATTCCTAGTGCCTTCACACATCCTATGAGATGCCACGTGTCTCGTGATTGATATCTGACAAACCAAGTGCCTAGGACCCATCTCCTAATAATATCATGATTTGATGACTTTCTATCAAGTCACTATGTCACTGATGATGAGGTTTACAAATTTCTCAATAGTGACAACATGACCTCCATTGACTTATTTTATCTTAGCATTGGAAAGTAAAAGCATGTGACATCATAATTACCCACTTCATGGTTGTGATAGGGCAATGATATCATCATTTATTATGCCACTTGGAACTCTTAATGACCATCAGGAAGTTTGGCAAGCACCCTGATATGGGTTTTCACGTTGATCACTACCTCACTATCGGCAAGAAGCTTGACTTTCCTGATAGTGTCGACATGACTATCGGTGCCTAAAATATTTTTGGCATCCTTGGTTCCTTCTGTAGCTTAGGTAGGAAAAAAAAAGTACATGCAATTGAAAAATATAACCCAAAATGTTTTCGATCACTACCTCCATCTATCTAGGCATAACAACTTAGTTAATGGTAGTCGCTATGTCATGATGGTTATTACACTCACATCTTATCATAATGAAAAAGAGACTGTTGATCAAACAAATAAGATTGAAAAATGACTATCAACACACTTAACCATTTTCACTATACATGTCAAGTTACAATATGTGCCGAGCAAGTCATAGTAGGTGCCAAGCAGATGAGACCAATATCTTCTGAGTAACTCAGGATGCAATAGGACCAAGCAATACAGAAACTAATAGGTGCTGAATCACACAAGAATTCTATAGCAGTTGAGTAACATAGGAAACATAGTGGATGCTGAGCAATCTAGAATAGATGGTGTCAAGCATTAGTATTACTTCATGTGCTGAGCAATGCACGATCGACATAAAATTTTGTGCAATGGAAAACAAAGATGAAAAATGGTTATGCATGACTCATAGTAGGATAAGGAGATAAGATAAAATCCTCACATCCACCTATGTTATCCTCATGTAGCCAATCAAAAAATTGGAGACTGTATGTAGCCAATGGGTGAATTTCAAGGGTTTGAGCAAGAACATTTGAATCAAGGGTGCATGATGGACCACTAATCTCTATAAAGAATTATTTATGCCATTGAAAAATGCAAGAGTAAGAGAAGAGAGAGGAATGATGTGAAGAAGGAAAAGCAAAGAACATTATGGTCGATGCAGAATATTGGTGTCAAAGATTTACTGAAAAGGATAGCATTTACACATCCAGTTGATTAGAATAGAACAAGGAACACAATCAACAGATTAGATCTAGCAAAGATCAGTTAATAGTAGAGTAGATCAAGTACCTAAGATTAGAATCAGAGATTGCATTAGATTAGGTGTATTGTTACTCTTTTAATGCGTTGGGTAAACTTTTTAATGTGACCGATAGCACTAGTGTGACATGCCCACCGGTACTACGGGGACGGGGGAGACTAGAACCCATGACTAACCCCCTACAATAGGGAAGATTTAGCCAACCATGCTAGGGCCCTCGCCCATATTAGATTAGGTGTATTATTCTAATACTCTCTCACAATTGTATTAGGAACCTGGAAATCCCATGGACTTGGGTAGGTTTAACAACCTTACGTAAATCCTTTAACAAGGTGGCATTCCAAGTTGAATGTTCTTAAGTCCTCTAACAAGGAACACTCCTAATAGGGTGTAGAAATCTTTTAGTACGGTCACATTTAATAGTGTGTTGTAGCCTGTAATAGGGTAGCCCTTTAACAAGGAAAATCATCGAAAGTGGTTGAAATCAATTGTTGCAGTAATTTTGTGGGCATCATCCCCACCCTAGTTTTACCTTCTTATTCCTGGAGGATTTTTGGGTCACCAAAATCTCAAGTGTTATGTGGTGATGCATGTTTGTTTCTCATGATTTTTTAATGTTTATATGTATGTAGGTTAATTTTAATTATATGTTATTAAGGGTTTAAAAGATATTAAGGGACTAGTACTTTTTCTTTATGCCCCCCCTCTCTAAAAAATTCTTCTCGTCAAGACATTCCAAAAATTGGTATCAGAGTGTAGTTCTCTCAAAGAGAAACTTAATAGCTTGGAGGAAAATATATGAAGATGGAAGTTTTCAAACTTGGAAAGATCATTGAGAACCAGGTGATAGATGTGCATCTCGCTCTACACAATTTAGAGGAAGCTAGAGAGGAATTAGGAAAATCCTTAAAAAGAAGGAAGGAAATAGCTATAGCCAAAAATGATATTCACTACAAGGAGATTGACACCACAAAAGTATTTGCCAAAGGAGATTCCAAAGAATTTGATGCAACAATAGTAGAACTAATGGAGAAAAATAGAACTCAAGCAGAAGAGATAAGAACTCTTAAGATGAAGCATGAATCATAGGCCATGATGCTATGTGAAATCATTGAACAAAAGAAAAGAGTAGTTGAGGATAGAATCATGATGGAAGATGACAAAAGAAATCTTCCAAACAGACTTGAAGAAAAATGTTCTAAATTAACAAGGATCTCAAACATGCAAATGGATACACTTGCCCAAATGATACCTTCATCATGAACTCAATATGACAGATATTGAGATCTCTACTTTAAAGATGTAGAATGAAAAACTATAGAATGAATTGAATAGAGAAAAAGAAACAATAGAGAATCTAAACAAGTCAAGTGAAGCTATCAAGTACTTTGAACAGTTGTTGAAATCCCCAAGGTCAGCCCATGATACAAAAGGACTTGGATACACCAGCACTGAAGTTGGCCAATCACCAAAGAGTGCTGGGAAAAGAAGTGACAAAGGTAAGAATTCTAAACCCACTTGTCATTACTGTAATAAAAAGGGGCATAGTGCTAATGTTTGTAGGAGTAGAAGGATCAATAAGCCAAACACAACCAAAAGAAAGGGTTACTATCACAAGTGCAACATGCAAGGTCACATGAAACAAGACTACAAGTCCAAAGTCACAAGAACACAAAGATTTGATGGACATTGCCACAATTGCAAAAAGTATGGACACAGATCCTTTGAGTGTAGATCAAAGCCTTTGTGGACACCAAATCAGCATGTAAGAAGGGACAACTATGTACACCTTTACAATTGGGACTACAAGACAAGGCAAAGCTATCACTATTGTCAAGAGTGTGGACATATACCCCAGAAGTACATAAGAACACACTTCAAGGGGAACTAAAAAGATGGTTGAACCAAACTACTTACTTTAGTTGCTTGAAAACTAGACATGTCAGTAGGAATTGTCCAACAAAGGCCAAGGCACCCAAGACTGAAGCAAATAAGGGAAAAGAAAAATTTGATGAGGAACACATCATAATAGACATGAAGAAGACATGGTAGAAAAAGGATGGATCAAGTACATCCAATGGAAGGGTCACTTCACCCATGATGTCAAGTGATCATTTCTCATCCAACTAATCACAAGATCAGCCTATGGGGCTGATACATATAAGGAAGTATCATACATCAGCCCTAAACCATGATGAAGCACTGCAAAGTATAAATTTGCATAAGACAAGATGTTAAGACAAAACTTGAATGATGATGTTGAGCTATCTTTGGATGCCAAGTGAAACTACTTTAGATGCCGAGTCAAGAAGTTTAGTGGAAGTCCAGTAAAATTGTAAGTGGTGTCCAGGTTATTAATAAAGTTAGAAGATGCTGAGTGAGAATAGGTGTCAAGTGGATGCCAAGTTGAGAACCTTTTGAAGCCAAGTGACTGGTAAAGGTAAAAAATGCATTAAATGCAACATTTTTAAGTCTCTTATAGGAAAATATCAATTCATTTTGAGCCATTCAAAAGAAGAGTGATTACCAAGAGCACGATTGAGCAATTTTCAAGCATCCAACCAACAATTTGTAGCAATTTAGCATCTAACTAGGTATTTCCTTCAGGTGCTAAGTTGTACAATTTGTGAAGTTTTGTTTTCAAACCCTAGTTTAGTAAAAAATGGCATCTAGTTCAATGTTGACCCAAAGGAAGGAAAGCCATGAGATTCAACTTGTTAATAATGAGGTTAAACAACTAGAGTTTAGGCCCATCCCAGAAGTTGCATATAAAAATGATTCGACTCGTGCCCTATCCACCATCCTTGAAAAGGTTGTTATGGTTCAGGATGTGTGCAAGTGTTATAACTACAAGATAGGAGCCACAAGAGACTTGGAAATCTTTAATGCCTTTGACAAACTCTATGATAATTGAATATTAAAGGATGAATTTTTAATCATAGAGAAGAAGGGTTTAACCAAAGACCTAGTTTTTCCAATCGTATTCAAAATTGAGTGGATACGCATAATACTTAGCAGAATCCATGATGGAACATTCTAGTTAGAGCAAGGACCAGTCAAGATTACTAAGAAAATGGTTCATAGGGTCACAAGTTTTCCAACCCTAGATCAGCCAAAGACATTGAGAAATGACAAAAAAGAAACAATTGAGAAGAACATAGGAGTAAAGTGGAATAATAGAGGCATGACCATAGACACCATAACTGATTCACTTCTAGACTTTGCTATAAGGATCATATAACACAAATTTTATTAGTCCAGTGGGTTGAATAGTGTATACAAGACCACACCTATGATCTTGCAGAGCTCATGTTGCAACAAATTAATGAAAATCTTGGAGCTATTAGAAACTCCAAGGGAGAACAATGCAAATTTGGGTGAGTGCTAGTTTGTATGTTCTTCTATGTGATGAAGGAATTCCCTTCATTTGGCAAAGTAAAATAGAGTAAGAACAAAACAATTGTTGATCAAATAAATGAGTTTATTACACAAATGGGAGATAGCTTTGATGATCAAATGTCTATCTATTTGGATGATTTCAAGAATGCAATGAAGAAAAGAATGAGGATACCAGTTTCACTAGTGGAAAGAAAAAGAAATGCTATGTGCTTTCTTGTTGATATTGACTATACTTAAATCCAAGCAATCCTTCCAAGAGAAAGATGGCTTAGACCATTGGGATATGAGCTTGATATTGACCAAGCTTTAGCAGCCATCACAATAGTACTTGCAAAGGAAATGGAAAAATTTGCCAAGGCATTTGGAATGTATGACATTATCAAATCAAGAGTTGCTACAAAACTCAAGACTACCATGGAAGTGAAGAAGAAAGACAAGCTAGTGAAGAAGATAAATAAAAAATTTGGTGTTGAATAAACAAGTGTAGCAAGCAAAGAAGAGGAAATTAGTGATGATGAAGAAGAAGGCGATAATGAGAAAGATGAAGATGAGCTAGAACAAGGGCCACTTGAATTGTTACAAGACCAAGGTGAAGACAAAGATGAGAGTACCGAGGAAGGAGAAGCCAAGAAAGCACCCATCAAAGACAAAGTCATCAAGAGGAAGGCAAAGACACCTCCTGCTTCTTAGCCTATGCCAAAGAAAGCTGCCAAGCCAACACCTAAGAAGCCAACAACCAGAGTTGCAACAAGGGCCTCCACACGAAAAGCCAAAGAGGAAGCCACAAAGAAGAAAGCAACCAAGAAGGCATAGGAAGAGCAAAGGAAAAGAAGAAGATATATGGCTCAACATAATACTGATGAGGAAGATTAGACTAAAAAGGTAAGTCATCCTCCTAAGTCTTCAATTGATATATTATGTGAAAATATTAGGAATAATGACTTAAGTGATATGAAAAATATTGATTTTAATAAGTTTAGTAAAGAAGAATAGAATAGTATAGAAGAAGCAGTCTATGCATTAATGGTATAGTTCAAGTATACACCTCTTGAACTTGATGGACAATTACCAAAGGAATTGTCTAAAATTGTAGAAGACATATGGCATTTCTATCTAATGATGGAAAAGGAGCTGAGGGAATCAACTCTAGCAAGCATACTGCCTAATTTGACAAGGGAATAGATAACTAAACCAATCAAAAGGCATAACACTAGGTTTACACCTAACTATAGAGCATTCTTCATTCTTCAAAATAAAATTAAAGTTGTATAGAAAACCACCAAATCATGGAAGAATTTATATAGGAAAACTAAAGATGTCCTTGCAGAGGAATATAAAGAAGAAGCCTAGGAAAGAAGGAAGAGGAGAGGAGAGAAGATAGAAGTAGAGAAAACAGTTGAAGAGGAGGAAAGCAAAGGTACTGATGATTAGCAAAGTATGTAAGACACAAAACTACCACCTCCTAGTCCTCCTCACTCTACTATCACACCTATAGAAATCATAAAGATTAAGAATGTTTCTGAAACCTCAAGCCAAAACATCAATCCACTAACTGCAGAGGATCTCAGTAAGATCCTTGACCACATAACTCCTCAAGCATAGTTGTGTACAAGTCCCATATTGGTCAATGTAGATGAGCTTCAAAAGGCAGTAGATAAACTCAAAGAAGCCAAGGTGTCACCACAATAACAACCTTAGATCACTCAAACTACTAGATTCCCATTTCTACTACCTCCATCACTACCAAGAATAGATGTGCAAGCTCATCAGAAGCTGAGTGAAATAATAGGGGAAGCCATAGGTACACCAGTAGAGACAACAAGTACACCACCAGTAGCAGTGACACAAGAAGAAGATAAGGAAGAAGTACATGATAATGAGGAGTCTGTAATACAAACTTTGGTTGAAATACCAAGAATAGGAACTACTAAAAAACCTATTTAGTAGTCGAGTACTAAAAAGATGACCTTACATGTCAGTACACCAAGCTCAAGTTCTACTAGGGTAGCCAAGACCATTCATTATGGTATTCCTGAGCTTGATGAAGAAATCCAAATACCCTATTATGATTCAAGCACTCTAACTGAGGAAAAGATGAATAAAATACAGATTGCATTAGATAAGAGAAGGAGGCAAGAGGCATTGAGGAAAGACTACAAATACAAGTAGGCAATGAATGAAATCAAAGATATATTCATGGATGCATTCAGCCTACAACCTCCAAATTGAAGCAGGCCAATCCTTGAGCTACTATCTGATATATTTGATGAAGTGAATAATGAAGACCATGATACAAATGTTAAACTAATGGAATAGTCAGAAATCAATTTTGTAGGAAAAGTCAACCAAAAGATAGCCAATAACATTATTTTGGTACAGGTTGATCTAGCCAAGAAATTGGATAATGTAAACATTGTGTTA
Source organism: Cupressus sempervirens (assembly GCA_028749045.1). Taxonomy (NCBI): domain Eukaryota; kingdom Viridiplantae; phylum Streptophyta; class Pinopsida; order Cupressales; family Cupressaceae; genus Cupressus; species Cupressus sempervirens. The sequence goes on from CM053790.1 coordinate 98,887,819, forward strand.
GGGAACATCTTTTCCCTTTATAGAAAATTGTGTGATTTTTCCAGGTTCACACAAGAAATAAATAAAAAAAAATTGAACCTTGAGAGAAAACTAAAGCTCTCGAGTATGCAACTACCCTCAAATCTTGCACAGATTAAAAAGCAATTTGCTCAAACACTTCACACTTAGAGGGAATTAGCTACATTATCAGTAGAGGAGGCTACTATTAAAGAAAAGTTGACGCAAATACAAGCCTCTATCACTCCTCATTTGGAGATATTACATAAGGAGAAAATGTAGCTAGAAATAGTCTTGAAGAAGGATCCAAATACTTCTACACATGAACGACATGTTGATCTAGCAGTAGAGCTTGCAATCCAACACAAGTCATTAGATATTGCATTGAATAACTGGGATGCAGCTCTCAAAATTCTCCTTGAGGTAAATTAGACATTTTTGGCCAAGCATGGCATTACTATTTAGGACCCTTTGACATAAGTGTCAAAAAGGGGGAGATATTGTAGAAAGGGGGAGATAATATAGAAAAGGGGAGATAATGTAGGAGATATATTAAGGGGGAGCACAATTGCCAAATTTTGAAAATTTTTTCAGCTTCAAGTTGATTGATTGTAAATAGCAATAAAGGAGTCAAGAGACATGCAAATTTTGGTAATCACATGAAGACATGGTCATCAAACCGAGAACAAATAGGATCAAAAAGCAAGAACAGGACAGAAACAGAGAACATCAGGCACAATGGCACAAGATATCAGAATTTATGACATAATTAGGCATAATCAACTTAGGGGGAGTCATAAGGTATATTGTTGTTCAAAATCTCTTTTTGAATTTGTAAGTGAAGAATGTACACATAAGGTATAGATCATGAATGATCAGTTAAGTGTTTTTGACACTCACATCAAAGGGGGAGATTGTTGATCAAATAAATAAGATTGACAAATGAGTGTTAACACACTTAACCATTTTCACTATACATGCCGAGTTATAGTATGTGCCAACCAAGTCACAGTAGGTGCCAAGTAGATGAGACCAATATGTGCCAAGTAAATCAAGATCCAATAGGAGTTGAGCAATGTAGAAAACTAATAGGTGCTGAGTAACACAAGAATTCTATAGGAGATGAGTAACATAGGAAACACAGTGGATGGGGAGAAATCTAGAATAGATGGTGCCAACCATTAGTATTACTTCATGTGCTGAGCAATGCAAGATCATCATAAAAGTTTGTGCAATCACAAATAAAGATGAAAAATGGTTATGCATGACTCATAGTAGGATAAGGAGATAAGATCAAATCCTCACATCCACCTATGCAATCCTCATGCAACCAATCAAAAAATTGGAGACTGTATACAGCCAATGGGTGAATTTCAAGGGTTTGAGAGAGAACACTTGAATCAAGGATGCATGACAAACCACTAATCTCTATAAGGGAGTCTTGATGCCATTGAAAAATGTGAGAGCAAGAGAAGAGAGAGGAATCATGTGAAGAAGGAAAAGCAGAGCCTATTAAGGTCGTTGCAAAAAATTGGTGTCAAAGATGTATTGAAAAGGACAACATTTACACATTTAGTTGATCAGAACAGAACAAGGAACACAATCAGAAGATCAAATGTAGTAGAGATCAGTTAACAGTAGAGTAGATCAAGTATCTAAGATCAACATCAAAGATTGCATTAGATTAGGTGTATTATTCTAATGCTCTCTCACATTTTTATTAGGAACTTGGAAATCCCATGGACTTGGGTAGGTTTAACAACCTTATTTAAATCCTTTATCAGGGTGGCATTCCAAGTTGAATTTTCTTAAGTCCTCTAACAAGGCACACTCCTAAGAGGGTGTAGAAATCCTTTAATAGGGTCACATTTAACAATGTGTTGTAGCCTTTAATAGGAAAAACCATTGGAAGTGGTTGAAATCAATTTCTGCAGTAATTTTGTGGGTATCATCCCCAGCCTAGTTCTACCTTCTTATTCCTAGAGGGTTTTTGGGTCACCAAAATCTCATGTGTTATGTGGTGATGCATGTTTTTTTCTCATGATTGTTTAATGTTTATATATATGCATGTTAATTTTAGTTATATGTTATTAAGGTTTAAAAGATATTAAGGGACTAGTACTTTTGATTGACATCCTCCCTTAGAAGCATTCTTCTCATTAAGACATTCCAACAAAGATAGTGATCGATCTTGCCATGATCGAGCAGTGCTCCTTATAAAGGAAAAAGTGATATAGGGCACGAAAGCCTAAGAACATAAGGGAATATTTGGAAATTTGAAATGTTCACGCCTAAAATTAAATAAAAAAAGGAGAACTAGGGTTTACTTAGGGTTTTCAAGGTTTTTCAAACCTATGAAATAATAGCTTAGCAACCTTGATTTTAACTAAGGACTCAAATCTGATTTTTTACCATGATTTTAAGGAAATTTATTTTGCGAAAAATCAGACCAACAAACACAAAATTAAAAGATTTAGTCAAATGGTGAATGCACAAAGTTAGGTTGCAATTCTAGGGAATTCAAATCTTTAGAATGAGACCTCTGAGAAACAAGTACCTGATTTTAAAAAATAGTCACCCATTTTTGGCTTAGGTACCCGACCCTAAATTTAAAAAATGAGACCCATTTAAAAAAAAAATTAGGTACCAATTTTTCAAAAATTAAGGAACATTTTGATGCCTTTGATACAATAAGAGGAAATTTATCTATTAATCTCTAGAACTCTAATGTTTTGAGTGGATGCAATAATCCTTTATTACAAGAGAATATTACTATGATTGATAAATACATGATTTATGCCTCAATTAGTTGTCCATGCACAAAACAAGAACATAGTATGTTATTGATACTTGAAAGTCCAATCTAAATATTTGGTATAAAGAATTATAATTATCCTTGAAATGTTCTTGTAAAAAGGTGAAGATTGTATATGGATTGCTTCCTTTAATTCAAGTCTCTTTCATCTCTGTTCAAGAGAAAATTCCTTTAGAAAATTTTCAATCTTACTTACCTATGTACCTTTTAACTTTTTGAGCTCTCTTGAAAATTCATTATCATCTAGGTAAGTAGTGGTATTCTCTATCAATATGAAATTAAATATATTTTTTGCATATTTATTTTAGAAAAAGGTCAATCATCCTAAGTTGGAATTGCTCTTATATATGAACATTATGTGCCATGCCGATAATTCTAATCACCTCCACACTAGCATGTTACATATTTTCTTCTACCATCCTTGCAAGATTATAATCCCATACATTTCTAATCAGGATGTTCTCCTTATATTTATTTAATGCCCCTCTCCATAGTGAGAAGACATTCATTGGAAAAGTTGGACCTCTATATATAGCATAAAAGTTGTATAAATAGCCTTGAGATTCACTTCCTATTGTAGTCCTATTTTTAAAGTTAATAAATCTAGGATATTTCTAGCTTTCTAATTATATTTCCTCTTAAATTAGCTAGAAGATTAATCACTCATTATGAATTTAGGGGCATATGATTTTATAGAACCAAAGAACACTTGTACAGGTTTTGATTCTTTGGAGGATTTAAATAAATTTCTCGGGTCCACTTATCCTTTATCAGATATGAAAAATCAAGGCTCAAAATACATAATTGAATCAAATTAAAGAAGAGAATGAAGCCTAAAGTTTAACTTTTTATATCTTGCAAAAAAATTCTATTTCACTTAAGAAAAAAAAATCTTGGAAAATTCACACATTTCCTTAAAGAATAATATTATCTATCATAAAAACTATGAGAATATTTATGCGCATAGATAAATGATAATTGAGTTGAATTTAGGAACCAATAACATAGTAAGAGCTAATAAATTTATGCATGTAAGAGTAAACCTAACATAGTCTATCCAATAATGTATAAATTTGAATATTTTACAATAATACACATTTTAAAACTATTTAAAAACTTTTACATGAAATTGATTTAAAGTTAAGACAATATAAAATTTTAAACTAAGGTTATAACAACTTCTCAATATAAACCAATAGTTATGATAGTACTTAAAATTAATCTTTTACTTTTCTACAACTGAAATATCTAGGATCATGGAACTTTCTTGACCGTTGGAACTATTTAAGAGAATTAAGATTGTTATCTTTCTTGTATCATATTAGTGGTTTAGTTCTAACTTTCTTCCACTACCAATTATTAAATATTGAGATTTTATGTTATATAAATACAATAGATATGAATGACCACATGGAAAATGTTAGCCATTGATTTTGTATTAGCTAGAAAACTATGAGACCCTTTAACATGTGGATACTCACATAAATGTGTAGATATCAGATCTTCATATTTTAACATAACTATATAATAATATAATAAATGTTTACCATCCACACTGTTTGTCATGATTTGTGTTGGAATACCAAAAAGTATTGTAAAGGGATTGAATTAAGGCTCAATAAAATAATTTGTTTCAATAAGAAAATGCTTCAAAATTTTAATTATATGTTTAAGATGGGTGGAAAAGATAGAGGATGTGAAAGTTTGAATGCTATGATGTGTGGGATCCCCAATAGAGCTTTTGGGAAGGATCTAGATAAAAATTATAGTTATATTGATTGGGTTGTGGAGGACCCTAGTGTGTAAATAGTTTTCCTTCCACTAGTTTGTTGTTCCTTAATATCAAGCTTGGTGGAGTTTTATTCTCATGATTTTTTTTTCCTAGTTTTGTAGGGAGTTGGTTTAGTAGTGAATCTTTGGTGCTTTTTACCCCTATTGTTTTGGAATATTAGTTGTTCACCCCTATTTATTCTTTTCACTAATGTTTAGAGTTTTTTGTGACCTTTCAAACCATTTTTCTTGTGAGTTGGTGATTTTCATTTGCATTGGACTAGGGAGATCCTCTTATTAAATTTTTCTATAATCTATGGTCATTGATGTCAAAAAATCCATAAAAGAACTCTTGTAGCATCTATTGTTTGATGATAAGGTTTATATATATATATATATATATATATATATATATATATATATATATATATATATATATATATATATATATATATATGATGGTATCCTAACAAAAGCTTCGGGTGTGTAAAAGAATGTTCTAGGAAAAAGAAATTGTATACTTCATTCAATTATTGAGTTTGTGTATCTAATTCCTTTCTAGTTCGACTTACTAGTATATAGTTGGTAGAAATTGGTTGGCTCCTAATGATAACTAGTTTTTGAAGTATTAGATAGTAGCCAAAAGAAAGGGGGGCTAACCCTAAAGTACAAAAAGTTTGAAGAAATAGCCAGATTTTACCTCTGACCCATTTAATTGATGCTATTTTTATACTTCAAAAAAGAAATAATTTAGACAAGCTACAAAACATAACAATCCTTAGTAGTAGTCCTATTCCTAACAATCATATAAAACAAAAAAAAAATACTAGTAGTAAGGAGATATATTGTTGCTATTAGTCTAGTTCCTCATCATATATATATAAAAATCCACGTAGGGAACCAAGTTAAGTTGGATCCAAAACATAAAATCCAAAAAAAATTAAACCAAGGCTAGTTGCGCACTTTCTTTCACTATTCCTCATTCTTTTTTTCTTTAGGCCCCTCCCTATTTAAGTCCAACCCCTCATCTTTCATGGATTTGTCAAGAAACATCTTTAGCCAATCCTCCACTAGGTACCCATATATGGAGCAGGTAGTTTTGCTCTCCTTGACCATGTAATTCTCATCCTTGTTCATCTATAGGAAGTAGAGAATGGTAGCAGAAGAGTTCATGACTTCCATCATGAATTCTTCCAAGCTGTCAAATTTTTGGCAAATCCTAATGTGGTTATCCACCATCTCCTTCATCAAATACTCCAAGACCTCTAGCTGAGCCTTTCTTTGGCTCTATCAATGGTTATGTTTCCCTTCCCCCCCCCCCACCTTTGGGATTTCCTTTTAAGAAGGAGGTGATGTCCTCCCCCCCACTTCTATTTAGGGATGGGATGACTTCTAAGGTGTCTGAGATGTGTGAGGGGCTAGGAGGGCTAAAAACTATCTTCTTTCCAATGTTGTCATATGGCCTCTTCCTTTTGCTGAGCTTTCTCTCACTCTTGATAGACTTAGAACTAAAGTCCTATTTGTAGGGGACTTGAATTTCAATTTGGAGTCATTTACTAGTTGTACTAGCAGTTTTGTTGCTCCTTCTCATGTCCATATCAGACATAATAAGACTTATTTTTGCCTCAAAACTATGGATTATTTTGGCTTTGCTATGGCTTGGGCCAAGGCTAGGGTCCATGGAGAATTGGGGATTAATAGTAGCTAGAAGGTTGAACAAAAGTAGTGGGTTTAAGGCAAGATGATGTCTATAAACTTTTTTCATGAAACAATGATAGATTATATAAAAGGGTTTTCCATCCTCTTTATTTTTCCTAGCATTAAAAATAATTTTTAGTGGAATACAAAATAAGTTACAGAAAATAAATTATATTATGCTTCCTAAAATGGTTGAGAATGGGGAGATGGTAGTAAAACAGTACCTGGAACCAATCTTCAAGGATATTATACATCATAATGGCATAGCAAGTCACATCCCAGGTCTTCAAGCGGTCCTCTATAGAAAACCCACCACACATGAGCACTAGCTCCTCATTAGGTTGAGATGACTTCCTTAGACTAGTTTCATCATACACACTAGCCTTCTTGTGCTGGGAGGAAAACCCTCTGACCCTCAAATATCATCCAATTAATGTTTACCTTCCTATCAATCCAAAAGTTGATGAATTGCATCAAGATGTGTTCATCATGCTTTTCCATTCCTTCCATGAATGATATCAATCCTCCTTCCCATGGATAAAACCAAGAAAATGTTAGAAATAGGGATTACTGAGAGGTGGGATGAATTATTAATCTATAGACTTTAGTCACCAACTAGATGTTATTTCTTACTTTAAACCATGCATACCAAAGAAATACAGTAATATTGAACAGTAGCAGTAATAATGCACAAAGATAACTCATAACACCATATTTTGTTAACTAGTGAAACCCTAGACAAGGGAAAACCCTAGTGGGGATGATACCCACTAGATAGTATACTGATATATAAGTTCCTTGTTAGAGGATGGACCCTATTAGGAGTCAATGAGAATATTTAGTATAAGGAATCCCTATTAGGAGAATTTGAATCCCTATTAGGAGATTCCAACACTGTTAGGATTTATGGTACAATAAATGGAAGACAAGCTCACTACCCAAACAAGTAATTAGACTTATGAAATATAAATACTATATATTATTCCTTGACTGATGTTTGATCTTTAGCTCAATCTCAAATCACAAAATAGCTCATACAAAACTTCACATATATCACTTTCAACAAAGTTCACATACAATTGCTCAACATGACAACTACATGATAGCATGCCACTTATCACAAAATGTCCTTTGCATAAATACCATGCCTTTACACAAATTTTTTTAGGGTAGGCTAAGACCAAAATCCACTTTTCCACTTAGAGTAAACATCTATAATTTTTTCCCTAATTGGACAAGTAATTATCCTATAAACAAAATAATCCTTTCCTTCAATTTCATTGTCCTATTTTGCTTTACACATGAGTATCTCTATTCCATTTAGTCTATACTAATTTTGAAGGTTATACATGTCATTGTTATCTCCATCTAACTTCATTAGTCATAATATGACATCAGTGACAAGTTATAAACAAAACAACATACTATTGTATACCAAATTCTATAGTTGGACAATTTTTGATTACCAAACACTAACTATCTTTATTTCTAAGGTTTCTCATAAGCACACAAATTATGTATTTCCATAAATGAAAAAAATTACATATCTCTATTAGTCAATTGTCAACAATCTCCCACTTTGGCATTAATGGCAACAAAATAGGGAAAATTGGCTAAATAACAAAAACTACATAAACAATATAATAACATTTCATTTATTACATTTGTCCATCTTTACATATGCTCCCACTTAAAATGTACTTTACAATATTTATCTTCATTACCTTTAACAATTTCAACAATTTTCATCTATCCTTCTCTCCCTGTTTGATATAAATGACAAAGGTCAAAATGTCACAAACTCTCCAAAATTGTCAAAAGTGTTGTCCTTCCTTAATTTGTTAGTTACTTCATGCAATCATCTTAGTTTTCTTTAAGATTATCCATACACTTAGTCCATGTCTCCTTGGTGGATTCAGCTAAGGTGACAATTGTACATAAGGCATATGATGCAATCTCAACTGCATTATGATCGAAATATAAAAAGTTAGAATATGTGTCCTTGGCATCGACACATTCCTCCAACTATTTCACAACAAAAAATACTTTTAGAGAAATAAACTCTCTGAAATCCAATATCCTATTCAAAATTTGTTCCTTCTAAAGTTCTAGTTTCCTGATATCATAGTAGATACTATCCACTTTTCTTTAAAAATCATCAACTTTGAAAGATGGATGTTGGATCTAGCTAGAAAGAGCCTCTAGTTTACTCATCTTTTCTTCTATTTGAATTTTAATTTCCTTGGTTAGCCTATATGATAAAGTACACCTAATGTATAATGTTTTCCCAACCTATTGACATTTCTAAAGTTCCTTGATACAAGTATAGGGACTAACAAAATCATTCTTAATGTTCTAAAAAATGGTGCTAAACAAGTTAACATCATGTGAAATGTGTGTTTTTGCTTCTCTAACATCTAACAAGTTAGTAAATTCTTCATCAAATGATTGTAGCACTACTTGTGCCCTGTATTCAAGATCTAATTTCATGTGTTACACTGCTAAAGTATTGTGCAGTCTATCAATAACCTCTATCAAGGTCTTCTATAGGCTCTTTACTATTCTATTTCTATATATAAGATTTAGTAGGGATGAGATCAAATAAGTTTTATTGTCATCATTAGATGCTAAGATGGCAAGTGAAAGTGGAGTAAATGAACTAGAAGGTTTAGTATCATCCTCCCTTTGCTTCTTATCTATTTCGTCCATTCTTCTCTCTTGTTATTCTTTATTTTCTTTTTCTTTTCTTTCATTTTCTATCTTCTCTTCCTCTATTTTCTTCCTTATTTCTTCTTCTGCTATTTTTTTCTTTTCCTCCTCTTCCTTTCTTTTCTTCTCATCCTCAAGTAATTTCTTCTTGGCCTCCTCTATTTTCTTCTTCTCTTCTTCAAGTAACCTCTTCTCTTTTTCAATTTTCTTCAATTTCTCTTCAATATCCTTAGTATTTGGTTTAGTAAGTTTGAAACCTTCAAGTGGATCAATATCATTAATGTTAATGGTAACATTGGTCTAATCAATTTTCATACTGTAACTGCTCACTGATACTTTTGAGGTTCTAATTGTCAGAGAAGATGCTTCATTTGACTCTGTCAACATCTACTTGATAGTTGTCATAGTCTCACTTCTTAGTTTATCTATTTCACCCACCATAAATAGGAATGGTCTTACTTTATTTCTTAAGTAAGCTGCAAGATTATTCAACAATATCTAAATTTCTTCTTTGTCATCAGTCTTGCAAATAGTTCAAAGCATAGACTTTCAAATTTCAACATCATCCTCTCTTGTAGGAGCCTTCTTCTAAATAAGTCTACCATAGAATTCTTTATTTACTATTGCTTTAATATCATTTAATTTTAGATTATTTTCTATGATGTATCTCACAGTAGATATATCAATTAGATCCTTCTCAAAACTATTACATAAATGATAAAAAAAAAATGATCTAATTAAAGTTACCTTAATTAGCAATAAATGTGTTGATCTTTTCTATCTTTGAAATCTAGGGTTGTTGAGATTTTTCTGCTAATTTCTTTGACAATGTCACTTTCTCTACTTGATTGATCTCTTGTTCTTCTTCCTCTTCATCACTGGACTCAAAAATTGTCAACAATATCTTTTGCATTTTGCCTAGTGTGGTGACTTGTTGCTTGGCCCATCTTGTCTTAGTGGTCACAACTTCAACCAATCTCTCAGATTTTCTCTTTCACTCACTAGTATACACATCTAATACTACTACATATGGAATTCTTTTCTTTGAAGATGTCTTTGCAATAGATACTGATAAAGGTTGTACATTCAGTATGCTTCGCTTCATAGTTTTCCTAACTCCCTCAAACTCACTCTCAGTCATACCGGCCTTTGATAAGGCTTTCTTCATAATAGACTCTATCTTCATGTGTGATGCCTTCTCCAAGTTTACTTGATGAGCTAACTAGATAATCTCATCATAAGTTCTAAATCTATATTCTACTTTATCTTTCTTTGATTTCAATAATAAATCAATTTAACTAATTGATATATCATCATTGAATTCATAACCTAATGGATCGAGAAATGTTTTCCAAGGTTAAATTTCTTGTATATAAGTATAGTCTGTATCAACCATAATGAAAATGTCTTCTTTAAATCTACCTATAACTGTAGGTGCAATTCTTGTTGAAATTATAGATGAAGTAATTGAGAGGTGGGGTGAATCAGTTACCACAAAATAAAATCATGATCCCTTAGATGTCTTAGATAACTAGCTACTATTGATACTTGGTAAACATTTCACCAAATTCCATAACTCAGTTAACTTGTTACTGATCTTCAAGCATTCATAATTATTAGCATGCATGCAAAATTAAATAACAAGAACACAAGAGACACTATATTTAACATGTTAACCCAATATCGAAAAAACCACCAAGTAACTGGCTACCAATTTTCACTTTTCTGAAGTGAGCTTTGTTAGGAGCCAACCCTATTAAAGGTTACAATACACACTATTAGGTGTGACCCTATTAGAGGATTTAATCACCCTATTAGGAGTGGCCTTGCTAGAGGTCTTTAGAACAATTCAACTAAACTATCACCTTTTTAGAGGCTTTACAAAATGGTTGTTAAACTAACTGTATTAAGAGATTTTGAAATCACTGCTACAATGGTTATAAGATAACAATGAATTGACCTGAATATGATGCAACTAAATTTGCTGATTATAGATCTCTATTCTACACCATTAGATCCTCCTTGATAAAATATAGCTTTGTTGCTCCTCAATGATCTTTGATAATCCTTCAAAATTTTCTCTCACAATAATCAATCTTCCTCCACACTCATATCACATCAAATCCACCCCCCACTTAGAATTCTCAACTTGACCTCTTATATATACCATTCAGATTATCAATTCAGCTTATTCACAAGTTACAATTACCAATAAACCATACATTAGTTGGCTACAAATATTACATTAAACAAAAAAACTTTATTTCACAAAAAAATGAAATCCTTCATTGGCTAACCCTGCTCAATAAGCATTGCTTCCAGAAATAATTTCCTGAGTTAACCAACTCAAATTGATTAACACTAAAAAATCTACAAAATCCTTTGGCTACCGAGTCAACTCAGTAAGAATTGAATTTCCTTTTCTGACGATGAGAGCTCAGTAAGAACTATTTTTTGCACTATTTTCCTTTGATGATTGAGTGAGCTTGGTAATAACTAAATTTTCTTGCTTAACCTTGAAAGCTTGGTAATAACTGTCTACACAAGGTAAAGTCTAAGAATGCTCAGTAGACACTGTAAACCTTCTTAAGTAACCTTCTGAGCTTAGTAGACTCTATCTTTTGCCTTGCTTAACAATAGAGCTTGGTAGACTCTATCTGATAATTGATATGCCATTTGTGTAACATCAAAGACAACACACAATTGAACAATTGTATCCAACAATTCTAAATCCTTGTTTTATTTCATTATCAGGTTACCATTGTCCAATATCTTATCTGTAGGATACCTTCTGCATACTTTTGCAATCTTTTCTATTGTACATCTATCACTGCTCATTATCTTGATGACTGATAAATATGGAAATATTTTGAGTACATAAAATAATATGTGATTAATCAATGATTGGAATTTAAACACACCATTCTTGTCCCCTTGATTTTTTTTGGGCTCTCTAAGAGTTACATTATCAGACTTTTACTAAGATTTAATTGTTCCTTCTCTACACATATCTTATATGTTGCATAGATGAGTTTGCCTAATAGTTCATCAATATTTGAGCTTGCACATATAGAATAGAAAATGATTCTACTCAAAAATCTTACATCATCTTGCTTGATGGTGTTGATCACTAGAGCCTTTCCATTATACACTACTTTGATATAAATATCAAATTTCTTCTTGACCATTTTCTCACCTATAGGTACACTACATTGTTTACTAAGAATAGTAACCTCAGGAATTAGGTCAGCAGAGATATCAATTACATTATCTTGCATCCATAGTTTTCCATCATGTATCCTACTTAATATGATCTGTTTGCACTCATCTATGTCCAATTCATAGAAAATATGTTTTTTGAATAGGCGTCATTCCTTTGAATGTTGAAACTCAAGCTTCACATTCATTTTGTTAATGAAAACTAATTCCATATCCTTGTTCATGAATTCACTACCAATAGAGTCAAATTTATTATTAAGATAACTTCCTACATCTTTAAGATATACTACATTGTTCAGAGTGATAGATAATGCTAAGTTAGGGTTTTCTTTAGTAGGTTTTATTGAAACAACCTTCAACTTAGGTCTATCCCCACACTCAACATTGTGCACTGCTAACATATCCATGATTCTATCAAATAATAACTATTACTAAACAAATTTGTACAAAAATGATCAAATACCTCTTTCTAAAAATAGGGTTTACTTCAAAATCCCCTTGAAAAGTCACTTTTAAGTGCTCTTCACTTTGGATGTATTCACAATGAATTGAAAATCAATTATGTACTCCATTTATTCCATCAACTTGAAGCTGCATTAATTGCATACTTTGTAAACACAAAAAAGCTATTAATTATGTTTTGTAATCAAATAACTTCTTAAGATAAAAGATGCTTTTTTGATTATGAAAAAACTTTTTAGCTATTTTCCATCATGAAATTTTTTTCTAAAATTCACTATACAAAATTCTTTGCAAAAATATACTTTTCATCTTCTGCTACATAATTAACCTTTTATGTAATACCAGTGACTCTAAATTCATTCATCACTTGTTTAGATAAGCTCCAAATTACAAGCAAGCTTAAGTGCTATCTAAACTTAATTGGATACATCTCTTCCCAACTTTGCTACCTCTAATGTGATCTCAGGATAAAGTCATCAAACTTTGATGATATGGACAAGCTTAATTCAAATTAGTTGAATCAAACTCAACAACTAACTTAAATCTTCATATCTCATCATCATCTAGCTTTTCCTTTGAGATATCTAATCCTTCTTCCTTCACTTGATGTCCTTTCATTAGATCTTCTTTTATCTATAAGGTTAGTATTTCTAGACGTTCTACTATTCCTTCTATCATTATCATACTTAGGCTTCCTACAATCAATCTCTTTATGACCCATACCATGAAAATTATGACATTATAAGTCCTTAACATGATCAAATGACTTATTTGTACAATCTCTTTTCATATGACCTATTTCATTACATTAAAAAAAAAGCTTACCTCAAAATTCATACTTGGTTTCCCTGGGAGTCTCCACTTTCTTTAGTTCATCCAAGATTTTAACTTCTTTAGATTTATCAGAAGATTCCACTTGCTTTGGTTCATTCAAAATTTTAACTTCCTTGTCTTGTTCAACTTCTTTTGATTTATTAGAAGATTGACTGGATTCAATCTTATGATTAGATATATCTTTTTCTTTTGGATCTAATCTAATCTTACTTATCTTTACAAACATATTAATTAGATAACCAAGACCAGTCTTATCATAAGTAGGTCTCTGCATTGACAATGAATCATCAAGTTTTTCTCTACTAGAATAAAGCTTCTCAAGTTGTTGCTTGCACTGAGTTAATTCACCTTTCAAAATAGTATTGTACTTATTAAGTTCTTCATGATCTTCTTTCAATGTTTCAAATTTAGAAGTTTTCTTTGCTAAACATGCTTTAAGATTTGCATTTTCATTCTTCAAATTAGATTCAACTTTTCTAAGATCATTTCTCAAAGTCAACTTCAGATTTGTAATCTTTAATTCATGTCTCAAGATTTTATACTCTATCTTTAGCTTTGAATAAGCAGCATCACGAGTTCCAAATTCAATAGAATCAGGCTTGGATTTGAGATGTTCAATATTTTCTTTCAATTGACCAATGTATACTTTGGAGTCTTCATATTTGTCCTTTAGCTTATATGTTTCTTTAGTAAGCAGATCAATTTGTTCAAGAGCTTCTTCAAGGTTCTTCATCAATTTTTCTATATCCATAGGGATCTTACTTAAGCTATTAAGCCTCTTCCAAGTAACTTCCCTCTGATATCAATTTCTATAAATAGAGATTACTGAGAGGTGGGTGAATCAATAATCTACAAACTTTAGTTGCCAACTAGATATTATTTCTTAGTTTAAACCATGCATAACAAAGTAATAAAGTAATGCTAGAAATTAATAGTAATAATGCACAAAGATAACTCATAACACCATATTTTGTTAACTAGGAAAACCTTGGCCAAGGAAAAACCCTAGTGGGGATGATACCTACTAGATAATATATTAATATATAAGTTCCTTGTTAGAGGATGGACCCCATGAGGAGTTAATGAGAAAATTTAGTATAAGGAGCCCTTATTAGGAGACTTTGAGTCCATATTAGGAGATTCCAACCATGTTAGGAGTTGTGGTATGGTAAATGCAAGATGAGCTCACTGCCCAAACATGCACTTATAATTATAGGAAAAAGTCACAACCCAAACAAGCAATTAGACTTCTAAAATATAATTACTATATCTTCTTCCTTGACTGATCTCTAATCTTCAGCTTGATCTTGGATCACAAAATAGCTCATACAAAACTTCACATATATCACTTTCACAAAAGTTTGCATACAATTTCTCAACATCACAATTATATGATAGCACGCCTCTTATCATAAAATTTTCTGTGTGTAAATAACATGCCTTTACACAAATTTCTACTAGGTCATCTAAGACCACAATCCACTTTTCCAACTTAGAGTAGGAATCTAGGATGTCATCCCTAATTGGAAAAGAAATTATCTTGTAAAAAAAAAAATCCTTTCCTTCAATTTTGTTGTCCTATTTCACTTCAAACATAAGTATCTCTATTTCATACAGTCAGTACTAACTTTTGACGTCATACACATCATCACTAAGATGTATACTATCTCCATCTAACTTCACTAGACATATTATGATGTCAGCAACAAGTTATAAACAAACCAATATTTCAAAATTCTCAATACCAAATTGATATTACTCACACAACCTAAGGATTAGCCAATTCCTATTAACAATTACATGTGCAAACCATTTGGACCCAACTTCAACAAAACCAAGGTGGGTATACCTAGGGGATGATTTAGGCTAGATACTATTGTATGAGAAATATATTAGTTTCATTTTGATTCTCATCTTATATCCTTAGACACATACATGATTTTGACATTTTAGATAAGATACATCTCATAGAGTAGATTTGGTCACAATTCTTCTATAGATTTGTAGGTATCCCCATCAATAGTGGCCGACTAAGGCTAAAACATTCCATCCAAACAAATGCTGACCACCTTTGAAAATGTTCAAGAAAAGTAAAATAAATCTGATTGTGATTTTAGATCTAGTGCTTATTCATGATATACCTATCTATAGAAAAAATTAATTTGACTAGTTCCTATTCCATGATGATTCAGGTTTTACTTCTATTTATAGATCTAATTTGTTGTAATATAACAAATATTATCAACAATTCTTATTAGAATTCATTCTTATAGACATCCTTTCTATAACCATAGCAATCCCACCAAATTCATCAAAGCCTTTACTTAATTCATTGAAATAATAGCAGTAATGAATTGACTTACAACCTAACTGAATTGCATTCCATTGAGCAAGATTTACTCACACAATCTCAAAATAACCAAGTAGTAGCAAAGGACACAAAATTCAACAAGAATTGATATGGGCCTGACAGTTCAAACTTGTATTAATTTTCCTTGAAAATTGTATACAATTGTAATAAACGTAGAATGACTATGGAAAGAAACACAAAGACCACTCAACATTAATGTATTCTCAAAAAATGTGCAAAGAAGATACATCATAAAGTTTGCTAAAAATTTTGGCCCGAAAACATCCTGAGTATAAAACTAAAAATGCATTAGAAATTGGGCCCTCTTCTAGCCGTAGAAACTCACTTATATAACATGAGATGCAAAAAGCTTTAGGCGTAGATAACTAATAGGTGTCCTTCCAAAAAATATATTTACATTTTACTTAATAGGAAAAGATAAATATTTATGTAACAAAAAGGTAATACATCATGATAATCTCTTGGTAGGCTCCTCTTCTGTTATATAATCAAATGTTACAAATCCCATGATTTGCCTTTATTTATTCTAATTCCTTGGCATATATAGCTAATATACTAGCCAATTATGAGTCTTGTTGTAATACTTGCAAATCAATTTTTACCCATGGGTCTTCACTATCTTCATCTTGAACTAATAGAACTACGTTTCCCCTTAATTGTTCTTCTATCATGTCCACATCCTAGGTCTCAGAACCTATCATTGGAACTGATTGGTGACCTTTATCTTCCTCATTTTCTTGATCTTGTGTTGTTGTGTCAATAATATGCACCTAATCCTCCTACATCTCATCATCATCTATTTCAACCTCTTCAAACTACTCACTAGAAGCAATATCTACCATCCATGTGTCAAACAGTGCATCATCTGACCATTTGAATTAAAAAATATCATTTTGCTTTCTAAGTACATACTTAGCCTCATCATCAATACTAACAAAATCTTGTTTCAAAGAATCAAAGAATAACTGCACTTTCACCAATTCTTTTATTGTTATGGCCCACCAAGCATGCCCCTTTTCATTGATAACCTTACTAATTCTAAAATAGAATAGACCATCCAATACCTTGGCCCACTCATCCTTATTATTTAATTTATTATTTCTATCTAAAGCATGAGGAAACAAATCAAATTTCTAATTATTGTACTTGGTTAGATAAGAAACAACCTTTAGTTCCAATCCAACCCTTTTGTTATCAAAATCTAACAAATCATTAGCAATATCATATGTCTTTTCATTATGAATAGGGGAAGATTTTATAATAGAATAACATAAAAAGGTAATTTGTTTCTTTCTCTTTCCCCACTTATTAACAATAGGCTTCAGGGTCTCATCATGGGCTTTCAATTCTTCACATATACTTATTACCTCTACCAACTGATCATAAAATAATGGTCATTCAATTTTATCCACCAGATACGTTAGAGCCTTTCTTAGTTTATCTTCATATTGTACATTTAGCTATACATGTAGTGCCCATAACTTTCTCTTTTCCTCTTCAAAATCCTTAGCACTATAGTATTGTGGCCTTTGTGGTGTATCTAGTAGTTTTATAAGTGGAGTGGGTTTAAAAGAAAATATTAGAGGGTGGGGATATGTTATTCTTGGCCTGGTAGACCTTCCCATTATATTATTTTCTATCTCAATCCTCTTCTGGACCTCTTTATTGTATGCTTCCAAAATTGTCTCATATTTACTTTACAATTTAAACATGGCCTTTTCTTCCTTTTTAGCAGTGGCCAAAACAAAATGACATGTATGTACACCCTAGTGTGTAGCCTGCACATGAGAAGTATCAGCTACTCTCCTTACAATGATATTTCCCATCAATCTAGACTCCTCTGACTATGATGAGGTAGCTCTTGATCCTCTCCTCAATGACAAAATAACTAAAGTAGTTTGGTCCTCACTAAATACAATACCCTAGAATTCCTTTTTATTCTGATCCTGTATATCCAATTTATTAGAAACAAAATTAAAAACCAAAGGATCAGTTATGTCCCAATTGGGTAGCAACAAAATTTTTGATGCTTTCACCATTTTCCTTCCCTCTTTAGGGCTTATATTCTAAAATTCTTTTATCATTTCCTCCTTTACCTAATTTTGTAGGGTAGTTTCATCCATTTTTGGATGTTGTGTTCTCAACTTATTACACCCATCTTCAACTTTGGTCATATTGGCCCTCCACGCAAATTGGTTGAAAGCTCTAGATTTAGCAAGGCTATCATCTGATAAAAATTGATGACTAGCCTACTTTATTACAGGGTACAATTCCATGCCTCTATAATCTACCACTATTAATTCAAGGCTTGGCATAGGAGGCTCTTGAGGGTTTCCCTCATTCAATTCTACCTAAGTGATAAACACACCTCCTTGTGACCCTATTGGCTCAATCTGCTCTCTAGTGAGCTTCTCCTCTCCAATCCATAAAAGGGGATTGAGTAGGTGAATACTCCTCAACATGAGGACCCTATTCCTTTATTATTCCCTTTCTCTTGGGAGAAGACTCCTCAAGTCTCTCTTCTAGGGTAGCACTAGTGGATCCCATTATTTTTTTTCCCTTATCCGTGGTGGCCTTTTTATTTTGAATTATGGTATAGCATGTTCTCTTTTGAACAATCAGATGACCAACTCCTACATTAGGAGTGAAAGCCAATCTCCTCATGACCTCTCTAGCCTTCTTTGGCTATGAATCAATAAAAAAATATTTCTTCTCATTCATTTCTTCCATTATCTCAGGGAATGTATTCATGAGTTTATTTATTTTATCTGCCTCTATAGTAGCATTATCTAGAGGACTATAATCCTTATCAAAACAATGAAGAATTCCAAAACCCTGGAATAAACTCTCCATTTTTCCTTTTTGGTTTTCTATTCTTGCAATAAGAAGTCATTTCTTATGATGTCCTCTGGATAATAAGAATCATGTTTTACCTCTCCCAATTTAATTCTAAGCCTTAAGCTCAGATTATAAAACCCCTCAGTATCACAAAACTGGGGATGGGAAACAACCATTTTGTATTGATCCAAAATTTTATGTAAAAAGAGCCAACCCCCCTTAGTAATTACAAATTTATGGGCCACAGTGCAAGTATGGAAAATTGACCCCAGCTCCCTTTTCAATAGATACATTTCTTCCAATCCTCCCAACTACCACAGAACTTCAGCCATTCCTACCTTTAAAGGTACTTGGTACAACAACACATGCGGGCTTCCTTTAAAACCATAAATTCTAATAATAGTAGAAATAGAGTATGGGATGATATCTCCCCAATTGTATGAAACTTTCAAACCACTAGGATTATCCATAGGCCTAATTAGACTCATTAGTTCCTTACAAATTCAGGGATTGTCACTTAATATGAGCCATCTCAACTTGGAAGCAAAATACCTATCAAACCTGACAAAATTAGCATTCTTTGCATCCCAAGTCATATCTACACTCCACAATTGGACCGACAGTGCTTCTCCATCCTACTCTTTGTTCAACTCCATCTCTTTACCAAAATATGTCAGTCCTTTAACAAAAACATGTGCATCAACAAAGAGTAATGGCAAAAAGTTTTTCCTAATTTTCCTTTTTCAATTCCAACCAGACCAATATGAATTTCTTTAGCCAAACAAGAGGCAAAATAAAAAATAACATGTACACCAAATGAAGCAATCTGAACCATCATGTAAATAAGACTGATGGGCATGACATTTTATTCATCCTCACCAAAACCTTGACATAGAGTCATGCATATTTCTACAGCCCAGGAAGTGAAAAGATCTTTGTTAAAGGGTTTGCTAGAGACTACAGTGATTACAAAAAAAGTTCCTATTGTGCCACTATGTGCCCTTAGTGTACCTCCCCTAATCACATCCTTCTTTTCCCTGTATTAATTTTCTAATTCTTGCAAATTAATCAACATGTAATAATTTGTCAATGGCTCTAGGGGAAATACTTTTTAAATTTCCTTAGGAGTAATTGTTGTAATACCCCAAAATTGGCTCATTGCCATTATACCAATTCTAGTCTATTTCTGATAATTCCAAAGTCCTATTCTAATAGGCAATTCTCATTCTGCTATTCGCTACTTGACTTAATTGTCAGATGCAGAAAAACCCTAATCTACATTCATCATATTTCTTATTTAATTCCTATAGTACGTACTCATATTAGTTGCATTAAACCTACTTGATTAATATTTAATTTAATTATTAAGTATTTATAGTTTAATTAAATTAAATTATATCCTAAGGCTAATATACTATGGAATTAAATTTATTTAATTTAATAAATATGCCTATCTTAATTAATTAAATGTAATTATTTAATTAAATGAGAAAGGTATTTCTAATTAATTAAAAGAAATTATTTAATTAAATAGAGTACTTACTTCTAAATAATTTTAAAAAAGTTATTTACTTAAATGGGACGACATTCCTAATTAATTAAATAAAGTTATTTAATTAAACAAAAGTGTCTCTAATTAATTAAAGATTATTTAATTAAATAGAAAAATTAATTATGAGAGCATATTTCATTTTATTAAATTAAATATCTCAACAAAATCTCTCTTCAGTTCAAAAAAGGGGAATTTCCAGTTCACTATTGATCAAAAATGAGTTAACATAGTTAACTCCTTTTTCTACTCAAATTAAAACACTTAACTCCTTATTTATCTCAAATTAAGTCTCTTAACTCCCTTTAACTTAGGGATCTTCCTTTATGACTGAAACTCATCTTCAATCCTGACCGTTGATCTGAATCGATCTCAACCATTGATGGATTCCAGGAAACTCTATTTAAGAGACCCTCATCTCTTCATTTGGGAGAGGATGAATTGATTTGCTATCGAATTTCTGTTGAAATTCATACTCATATTTACTTCCATTTCTTGCACACATTCTCATTTTTTAGTTTAATCTTATTTTAGTTTAATCATGCATATGCTTAATCTAGTTTGCTTCATTTGTTCTTAGATTACATTGCATCTTTCATTTTCTTAGATTAATCTGTATACTCATTCTTAGCTTAATTCCATTGTCAAATCATTCATTCTTAGAGGGTCTGGTTGCCTACACCTCGATTCTGAGGATATTAACAGGAAAAATCCCTTTAGATAGAAGGCAATAGGTCGCTTTGCAGGGCAAATTTTGGATGTACAATTCAATGTTCATTCCGCGATGAATTCGCAAATAAGGACCGTTTTGAAGTGTGTGTGTTAGTATAGGCCGCATTTGCACGCATACATTTCTGGCGCCCACCGTGGGGCCAAAAAATCAAAATTTCAGGCCTCTTTTTGTATTTTTTTAATCTATTTTTTTATTCTTTGTTCGTACTATTCCGTACAGGTTCGAATCTTCGCACGAAACTGTTCCTTTTCGTGCGAGGATATAGAATCTTCGCGCGAAGATTCTTTATGCATTGCACGAGAAAGTTCTTCAGCACGCGAATCTTTGCGTGAGACTTTATTTTTTCGTGCGAGCTAAATTTAATCTTGCGCGAGCCGGATTTGATTTCGCGCGGGCCGTAAAACTTCTTCACGCAGACTATCAGGAATTTCGTGTGAAACTCTGCTGACAGAGGCAAATTTTTTTGCATTGATTTGCATATTTTTTCTGATTTTTCTATTGACTGTTAGCATTTTCTAGTGTTTCTATGTTTTGTCTTTATTTATTTTTTGAACAGCATAGTAGCGGTTTCAGGAATGATGGTAAAAGTGTGCTAAAGTTGTCAGGAACAGGTAAGAATCTACTAAGCGTGTTGCAAGGATCACCAAGTAATCTTCATCAGCTGATAACATTTTATTTGGATCTAAAACAAACATCTTTCGTGTCGAGCTTGTGTGTTTCCTTTTGTACTTCCATTTTACAACACATGCATAAACTCATACTAGGGTGTAATCTCTGTTAGTATTCATTTAGCAGGCTTAGTCTTTAGTGATAGATTTGATTAACTATCTTGGGTTATTTAACTCGCTAATCCGTCGGCCCCTCGTTCCACCCTATGGTTGCAAGCTCAGCGCCACGTTAAATAGGGGAGGGGTCTACAGGACATAAGCGTTGAAGGCTCCACAAGGCAACCCTTTTGTGTTTTTTAGAACTCACTAATTTTTGAGTTGTGGACTCATTTTGGCTTGTGTGGGGGGTTAAATGTTCCACATCTTTGGACTCACCTCACATTAGTTAAAGCGTTAAGTGTACCACCTTGCTCTTTTTGATTACTTTTAGATAGATTTGCTTTCAGGAATTAACATCTGTACACACATAGTAATTAAGCCCCCATGAACACTATTCGTGGATCTTGAGGGAGTGGGTTCCTAGTGAAACTCCTCTCTAAGATGGATTCCTTATGGGTGGGGAGGATACTTTGAGCATCTCATAGATAGATGAATCTTTGACTTGTTCATTAAGGCATCCTTTCTTCGGAGAGGTTAATAGATCACAGGAAGATGATATCATAGATCTTTAAGGGATAATCTTAGTCTAGCGTGTCGGATTAATCTATTTGCTTTGATTGAGCTAAAGGTGAAAAGGTGTCAGAACCTTGAATCTGGAAGCTAAGTCCCCTTGTGGTATACTATTGTGAGTCGGTCACCTTTAGAGAGGGTTAACCATAGCAGACAATCCCTCTACAAGGAAAAATGTGATGACGGAACCTCAAGTGGTAATAGCCATTTTCGCCATGGTAGTGACGACTGCTATATAAATATCTTTGTGGAAGAAATCTCCACGGGTGTGGTTCACTATGGGTTGTCAGATCTCCCTAGCAGCTATTGAAGATTAAGTTCTCAGACTGTGTCAAAACCTTGGTGCGCCAGGATTGGAGGTCACCCCTATGAGCCATAAAAGTTGCAGAGTCAAACCATTATTAAATGCCTTACAGAAGCCAACTTTTATTTTTCTAAGGAATATGTGCGATGATTGCAAAACTCTTTGAAAATGTACAGAAATAGCTCTCTTATTGATTAAACACAAACTAAGTCACTTGATTGTTCATGCGCAAGGTTGCTTTTGCCCTTGCTCATTGTTTTTGGACGTGCTTGAAATCACTTTCTTGCTACTCTACGTGCCTATTTATCTACCTGGTTATTGGATCGATCAAAATTTTTGTCAAAATTAGTCGCTGTTGTGAAACTGTTCTGTCTGTTCGCGTGAAATCATTTTTCTCTCGCGCAAAATCATTTGGATCTTGCGCGAAGCGATTTTGCCCTCGCACGAAATTAAATTTCTCTTGCGCATCTTCACGTGATATAGAAACATTCTCGTGCGAAATTAAAAACTATTATAGATCTTCGCGTGAGACATAAACATCTTTGCGCGGGCCATAAAACTTCTTCGCGTGACCCATAAAGGTTTCTCGCGCGAAGTTTTGTATCAGCATTTACAATCTAGGTCTGTTTTAGCTATCTGCAGCCTGCACACTATCCTTTTTTGTGTCCATTTATCACTCTCTGTTTGCAATCAGTCCTAGAATAGCGACACTTTGTTCAATTGAAAACCTGTGTCTTATACCTTGACTAGTCTCGTCTCATACATCCTTGTCTTAATGCTTGCCGTACTTTGTGTTGCAGTGGTCATAATTTTTGGTTGTTTTAGCCTTTAAATCAGACCATTTGTGCCTTAGTGAACAGCATTCTTGTTACTATCTTGTCCTTTTTGAGACTCAGTCTTAGTATAGTCCTTGTCTAGGTTCTAGCTTCGTGTCCTTGCCTATGACTGTCACAACCAGAAGTGGCAATGTGTTTTATCCTGATAACATTAGACATGGTCATGTTAGGGGTCGTAATCGTAACAGAGGTAGCTTACCTTTCGCTACGCAATCCATATCTAGTTTGGCTAGTGAGGCATCTTCACAGTCTTCCTCACCTGCAAGGTCATCTCAAGATCAACGAACATTTCCCAATTTGCAACAAATTGGGAATCTTTTTTACCAAAAGGGTACTGAGACGGGTGAGAGTCCTGCATTCTCAAACACAATGTATGACCCTTTCTCCACGGACCCTTTTCAAACACAACATACAGAAACTAAACAAGTTCCTATAGTGCCTAATCATGAACCTAAACGGGGTAGCCATAGTCGATATCAAGAACAACCTAGGGATGACAAGGAGAAAGAGAAAGAAAATGACACTGATGAAGAACAAGATGAGGTGGAAATCCTTCTTGAACACATAGCAAGATGTCGACGAGACAAAAACTTTCAGAAGGTCATGGGAATCCTAATCAACGAAGAGAAAGAAAAGTACTTTCTCAAACTCGCCCAAGAGGGAGCTAAACTACCCACACATTTTGATGTGGAGACCATTATCACACGTGAAGAAGAACCCGAGACCACTAAACTCCAAAAACAACTAAAAATTATGCAAGACCAATTGGCTCAGATGATGCATGAGAAAGAGAAACCTAAAAAGACATACACATTGGACACTCTTTGTTCATTTCCATTTGACAAAAGTATAAACATGCCGCCTTTCCCAAGAGGTGTAGAACTACCCAAATATGACAAGTACTTTGGTACTACTGATCCCCAAGATCACTTGCGGGAATTTGGTGCTTTATCTATGGAGTTTATACACAATCAAACGTACCTCATGCATTTATTCCCTAGAAGCCTAAGTGGTCAAGCTTTGGAGTGGTTTTCACATTTACCTCCTAGCATCAAGATGTTTCACGAAATTGCTAATTCATTTGTTTAGCAATATTCTCATAACATTCAACACCCTGTGAATATTCGAGATCTATGCAACCTTAAACAGAAGGTGGGTGAGCCTTTTCTCACTTTCCTCCAACGGTGGAGACAGCTTTATACCAAGTACTCCCGTAAAATCCTAGAAATGGAGAAGCTCAACATTTTCACCGATAACCTCTTACCTGATTTCTGGTATAGAGTCCATCTACAAGGTCCGCGTACCTTTGAAGACATGATTACACAGGCTATCCGTATCGAATATTTTATGGTCAAGAAGGGTGAGCTCACTCTTTAGAGAGACTCAAAACAAGGTTCCACTTCCAACAAGGATAAAATCAAACATGTCAACAAGAATCGAGAAATTGTACATGATGGGGTTGTTGATAATCTCACACCAAAACCTGCTAAAGGAGCATTTAATCTCACAGACTGCTTCAAAGCGGCCAAAAGTGCTGAGAAACCTCCTCTTGACAATAAAATGTCTGCGAATAAATCGAGAAACTCATGGGCAGCACGACCCAAGCGAGAGTATACGCCTTTAGGAGAACCTTTGGATATGGTTTACAAAACATTGCTACAACACAAGCTTATCTCACCAATGGATAACCCTCATCCCTATGATCCACAACCATGTCCACCATGGTGGAATGAGACCTCATTTTGTGAGTATCACCAAAACAAGGGTCATAAAACCATCAACTGTATAAACTTACGTCATAAAGTCCAAGACATGATTGATGCTAGTGAACTTGTGGTAGATAGACATAACAAAAACTCGGACCACAAGGCGTTCAAAGAGCCTTTCCCACCTTATGAAAAAGGAGAGACTTCAAAACCAAAACCCTACAATAAGGTCAACTATACATATTCCAATGATGACAATGTTATTCACATGGTTGAACTTGTAGATTTTGAATACTGCGACGTTATTACCATAAAGGGGAAACAAGATAACGATAAACCCAAGACACCATTTGTCTTGAGAGGCCCTACTTTCAATAACATGGATAATACATCTTTGCAACACTGTGCTAATGCTGTTACTTGCTCTCATGCGAAATTGGTGCTTAAGGGTCCTACATCTCCTACTTCAAATCTTGAACAACACAAGGACAAAGCCCTTGCTAGTCCATTCGGTAAAGGTACACAACACACAACGAACTTGACTGTAACCAGTTATAGTGTTCTAGATCAATTGAAACGAACCAATGCTCACATTTCTATATTTGAGCTGCTTAAAATCTCGCCTGCTCATAAGCAAATTCTAGACAGAGCCCTCACTGAGACAAACATTCCTCAGGATCTTGATCTTGAATGATTTCAATCCATGGTAGGTCACCTAACCTCACCTCATCTTATGACCTTCTCCGAGGAGGATGACAACTCACTGAATCACCCACACAATCAGCCTCTACACATTGAGGTTATGATCCACCAGACACATGTTCGTCGGGTATTCATTGACAATGGCGCTAGCCTAAATATTGTTTCTACAACTCTGCTTAGACAATTGAGTTATTCTGAGGACTCTATCGATCCTCGACGAAAGATCACTATTAAAGCATACGATGAAGTAGAACGAAAGTCACTAGGTCTTGTGACTTTACCAATTCGTGTCGATCCTGTTGAAAGGGATGTCACCTGTCAGGTGCTCGACATTCCCTTAGCCTACAACATTCTATTAGAATGGCCATGGATACATGAGATGTGCGCTATGCCATCCACATACCACCAATGCATTAAATTCCCATTTCATGGATCTAAAGTTACTATTCCAGCAACTACTAGCTACACTTGCAATATGCTCAGAGCTGTTGAATCTTTCATCCTTGCAAACCATGAGTCTACTGATTGTCACAACAATAAGCTGAAACAAATTGAGCAATAATTTAAATTGAAAGAAACTAGTATGGGAGAGTACCACATGGAACCAGTGTTATCATTAACATCAATTCCAGAATCCCCTCGATATTTTGGGAGACCCTCACTAGCAAAGAAGCCATTCGTATTGACACCTCATAGCAAGTTTAATGGTTCTTTTGTCAAAGCTACAGTTCCCTTAGAAGATGAAAGCGAAAATAGAGCCATTGCTGCATGGCTTTACAAAGAAGAGTCCCCAGTAGACATAACAGAACAAGTTCGAGAAATCACTCCTAAGAAGTATGGACCTGGTCTTAAGCTTATGAAGCATTTTGGTTACAAGGGAACTGGCCCTATTGGGTGCAATAACAATGGTTTAATAGATCATGTCAAAGCAATAGCTGGAAGCAACAGTGACACAACTGGCCTAGGGTTCAAGAAGGTCCCTTTCCATTTGGGATCCAATAAATTCATACCTGTACCTAAGAGTTCATCTGAAAATGAGGCACAATCTGAATCAAATACTCAAAAGGAAGAATCTGATGATGAGGATTCTTACCCTCATCCTATTCCTTATGATCTTGCTAAATTCTTTGCTGAGCCAGATGACTTTGTGCCATGTGTTAGCACTCTGGATGATACTAGTGATTCTTCTGGGGATAATACTGAGCAACTCGAATATCATTCAGAAAAGGGAGAATCTAGTCATTCATGTCATGTTGAGTATTTGTGTAAGAATCCAGAGGCTGAAGGAGAGTATGTCCCTATCAGTATTGGGGAGTTCTATAGTCTCTCACCATGTAGCATCGATTCTCATGAATATAAATTTGACAATCTTTTAGAAGCGATGACTGATAAAGACATTGACCAAGTGCATGTCTATGAAAATCAAATCGAAGTGGGTGAAACGTCTAGGGATAGGTCACAGGGGTCTGGTCCAACTAGTGTCTTAGATTCATCAATTACCAATGTTCATACTCTGAGACGTTTGAATACACCTATGGGTGAGGTCGCCGTAGGTCTTGAATTGTTGGTCCATGCATTTAATAACTATACTATGAATGCAGTTGAACAAGCCACTACTCTCTCACTCGCACATCCTGAGCTTATAGACTGGAACCCCAATGCATCTAACGAAGTCCCCACATTCTAGAATGACTATACTCTTGCCTGTTACCTAAACACTATCGAACCTGTAACGTCTTCCACCAATGAGCAGAGCGTCAACATGACTAAGGCCGACATCAAATATCTTAGTCACATAATTAAAAAGAAAAATTGCAAGAGGTCCGATGGTGAAAACCACATTGTGGCAGTGACAGATCCAAAAATAGTATAAAAAAAAGATGTATCCAAGGGTGAAAACCTCTCTGAGGTGCCCGTAGATGAGATATTTGATGTCCTTCCTAGTCACTTTCAGGAGAGATCATCAGTGTTAATAGAGCCAACACAGCCAATTAACCTAGGCACAAAAGAACATCCTCATGTGATATATTTGGCTCAGTCATTGTCAACTGAAGAAAAGGAACAATTCATTGCCTTTTTCAAGGGAAAGAAAATAAATTTTGCCTAGACATATTCTGACATGCCAGGATTGTATCCTGATCTTATTATCCACCACTTGTCCATAATGCCAGGCATAAAACCAGTTAAACAGAAGCTCCGCAAAATGCATCCTCATGTTGCATTGCTAGTCAAAGCCGAATTGGAGAAACTTTTGAAGGCTGGTTTCATTCGTGCAATTGATTATGCTGAATGGATATCCAATATTGTCCCTGTGTCCAAGCATGATAAGTCTATCAGAGTTTGTACAGATTTCCATGATCTTAACTTGGCATGTCCTAAAGATGACTTCCCACTCCCTAATATTGATATGATTGTGGAGATGACAGCTGGCTATGAGATGTACTCACTTATGGATGGTTTTTTTGGATACAATCAGATAAAAATTGCACCAGAAGATCAAGAGAAAACAGCCTTCACATGTGCATGGGGAACCTTTTGTTGGAATGTAATGCCATTTAGTTTAAAGAATGTTGGAGCTACATATCAGCGGGCTGTTACTACAATCTTCCATGACATGATGCATAGAACTATGGAGGACTATGTTGATGATACTTTGGTCAAAAGCGCTAAATGCAATACCCATTTGCACAATTTGGGACCAATCCTAGATCGTATGGAAAAGTTTAGTCTTCGGCTCAATCCTAAGAAGTGTGCATTTGGTGTCACATTAGGAAAACTGTTAGGATATATTATTTCTGCAAAGGGAATTGAAGTAGATCCAAAAAAAGTACAAGAAATAATGGACATGCCACCACCTTGAAACATCAGTCAGATGAGAGGACTACAAGGAAGGCTTCAATCCATTCGCAGATTTATTTCACAATTGGCGGATAAATCACAACCCTTCACAAAGACTTTACATAAGGGTGTGAAATTCAATTGAAGCCAGGACTGTGAGCAAGCTTAACATAGATTAAACCGTATCTTGTCAATCCACCAATCCTGATGCCTCCTATGCATGGGAAACCTTTACTTTTATACATTTCAGCTACTAAAACATCTTTGGGAATCCTGTTGGCTCAGGAAAACAATGATAACAAAGAAAGAGCTATTTATTACTTGAGCCGAACATTGGTCTCTTATGAGAAAAACTACAGTATTATTGAGAAACCTTGCTTGGCAGTTGTCTTTGCTTTCCAAAAGTTGAGACACTACATGCTTGCCCACACTACATGGCTTGTGGCTAAAATAGATCCCTTAAAGTATTTACTTAGTAAGGTAGCTCTCATAGGAAGATTGGCTAAATGGGTCATGATACTAAGTGAGTTCGACATCCAATATGTTGAACGCAAAGCTATAAAGGGACAGGTAATTGCAGACCAGCTAGTTGAGGCACCCATACCGAGTCTCCTACCAATAAACATTGATTTTCCAAATGAGTCAATTCTAACACTCACCCACCATACATGGGTTATGTTCTTCGATGGATCCTTCACACAACAAGGATCAGGTGCTGGATTGCTTTTCATTACACCACTGAAATACTCATTGCCCAAAGCATACAAGATTTTGTTTCCTTGTACAAATAACATTGCTGAATATGAAGCTTTGATCAATGGTATGAAAATTGCAGCTAAATGGAGAGTAGATCACTTGGATATCTTCGGTGACTCCCAACTTGTCATCAACCAAGTAAAGGATGTGTATCAAACAAAGGATGAAAAACTAATTCCTTATAAGCACATGGTTGATGACTTGATGAAATATTTTGCACACATAACCTTCCAATAGGTTCCACATGCAGATAATAAAGCGGCTAATGCCATGGCCACTCTGGCTTCCCTTCTACAAATGCCAAAAAATTATCTCCGACATGAGTTCTTGGTGGAAGCGTTACACTACGCAGCCTATGACACACCTGATTCCAAGATGATCTGTTCTATTATAGGACAAGAATCATCCCGCTACCATCACATCTATTCCTACCTTCATAATCAAACCATTTCAGAAGGTCTGACCTAGAATGAGAAACGTTACCTAATCCATAACGCTTCACATTATGTCATTATTGTTGACGATCTATATAGGAGAGGTCTCGACGGAACACTCCTTAGGTGTTTGAACCCGACGAGTCCAAACATGCACTAATTGATGTTCACGAAGGCATTTGTGGATCTCATTCCAATGGCCTAACACTAGCTCGCAAACTCCTTCGTGCTGGTTACTACTGGCCTAAAATGGAGCAAGAAGCTATTAAATATGCTAGGTCCTGCAAACAGTGTCAACTGCACGAGAATCTCATTCACGCTCCAGCTAGAGAGTTGATTCCCTCTACTTCAACATGGCCATTTCAACAATGGGCCTTTGACTTGGTAGGACAGATTCACCCAACCTCTTCTAATGGACATAAGTTCATTATCACCGCTAAAGATTATTTCACGAAATGGGTAGAGGCAGTCCCTCTCACAATTGCTGATGGAAAAACTGTAGCGCTTTTTATCACAAACTACATCATCTATAGATATGGTATACCATCCTCAATCATTACTGATAATGGAGGACAATTCAAAAATAAAGACCTTAAGGAACTATGCAAGAAATTTAAAATTACACAACATTGGTCTTCTATTTATTACCCCCAGGGTAATGGGCAAGGTGAGGCATCAAATAAGGCAATTCTCAAAATTCTTCATCGCACAGTCAGTAAGTCAGGGCGAGATTGGCATCTCCAAATCAATCCAGCCCTGTGGGCATATAGAACAAGCATTAGAACTCCAACGGGCACAACTCCTTTTGCGTTGGTATATGGGGCAGATGCTGTGCTCCCGATAGAGATTGAGATTCCTACCTTGAGAATCTCTATGAAAGGACTTATCACAGATGATGACTGTAGGATAGCCCAACTTCAAGAACTTGTGTTGCTGGATGAACGACGACAAGTGGCCTGTGATCATCTACGAGCATATCAACAAAGAATGGCGCGAAGCTACAATAGGAGGATTAGGCCACGTGACTTGCAGCTAGGTGATCTTGTCCTAAGAGAGAATCCTAAGAATCAACAACAACGAATGCAATAGGGAAAGTTTGAACCAAACTTGCTAGGTCCTTACATCATTACTGCAGTATATGGATCTGGCGCCTATCAACTTTCTACAACTGAAGGAGAAGTGCTTAAAGAGCCTATGAACACTCTCTACTTGAAGCGGTTTTTCAGTTGATTCAATCTCATAAAGCTCTTTGTACATATCTAAATGACCTGAAAAAAAATCCTAAAAATCAAAAAAAGTCTTAAAAATAAAAATAAAAAAATAAAAAAAAATCCGAGAAGGTGAGAACCTGGTAAACAGGTGCCTCTTGTTAGTCACTTTCATGCTTTTGCTTTCCTACTTGTCCTGCTCATGTATCCATAGACTGAGATTTGTCATAGGTCAAGGGCATTCCCCTCTAGTGTCACTCTTTTCGAGATTTTTCTCATAGAATCTCCATCGTGACAGCCACCAGTTGTTCTGATTGCGTCTGCCTACTGTCACCAGTGTCACTCTTTTTGAGATTTTTCTCATAGAATCTCCTTCGTGACAATCACCATGTGTTCTGACTGCGTCTGCCTACTTTCACCAGTGTCACTCTTTTCGAGATTTTCCTCATAGAATCTTCTTCGTGACAATCACCAGTTGTTCTGACTGCGTCTGCCTACTGTCACCAGTGTCACTCTTTTCGATATTTTCCTCATAGGATCTCCTTCGTGACAGTCACCAGTTGTTCTGACGATGTCTGCCTACTGTCACCATTGTCACTCTTTTTGAGATTTTCCTCATAGAATCTCCTTTGTGACAGTCACCAGTTGTTCTGACTGCGTTTGCCTACTGTCACCAGTGTCACTCTTTTCGAGATTTTCCTCATAGAATCTCTTTCGTGATAGTCACCAGTTGTTCTGACTGCGTCTGCCTACTGTTATCACCCTACTAAAGATATTTCTTTCTTACATATTCTAGACATTGACACTTGACATCATCCTGAAAACATTAATCTCAATGATATACTTGTTTGGATCTTCTGAGCATTTTCTCTTATTGCTTTGTTTTGCTTTATCATATGTCCTCGAACAACATCGATGATGTCATCTCTGACTAGAGAAGTAATGACTGGGGGCATGACCTTTTCATATGTTTTCTATATGCGGTTTAGTTCCAATACGTTGATACATTCCTATAAGAGGGGTGTCCACTATAAGAGCCTCCATTCCGTATTGGATGGCCATGTGTACCTTGACTCCTTTTATACAGATATGTCAACGATATTGGTTCTTCTCCTTGTTTGTTGGAGTGAACTCTTCATGCTATAGTACATATTGATACTCGTCCTATTAAGTGAACGTACGGGTTACTGCGAGTATATTTAGCACACTTTTGTCTCAAGTTACGAACGCAAGGGTCATTGCGGACAGCATGAATATTGAATACTTTGCATAAGAGGAATCTCCTGTGTGTTTGGTGTGCCTGTCATACAAGCAACATTTAGGTCATCCTAGCATTCATGCTTTGATGCTTATGTTAACTTGTTACATTAAAAGGGACAAATGTTCTGGTCATTCTGGCTTCTCGTGCCTCGAATGCTTACATTTAATCCTGACATTCCAATAACGTATGTTACATTCATATTTTCATGATTGCAATGTCAGTGAAAGTTGTGTAACATACGAGCTTTGTTTTATATCCAATGATAATAAATCATCGAGGCTTGGTGACCAGACCTAAGGTTGCATTTATCATAATCTTGCATACTTCATTGGCATTAGCACGCAATTCAACGGTAATCCTATTCATACTCCACATGCATCAGATTCCTCCATGGCTGCACAAGTGTTTGGTTCATCGATTCTCATTCCTCCATGGAATACTTGTGACTGTCAAATAAAAAAATGCACAAAACTATGTCAGATGTCAGTTCATACATATACGTTCTATCTAAACATACATCTCATGAACATCAGAGCAAAAAAAAATAGACAATGACATGTACACAGGAATACTCGGCTCAAAATCTCATATATGTATATATCAAAGAATGGGTCAGTACAAATAAAATGGGCGCTACTCAAGCGCAATCGATAAAAAATGATACATCTGGTGCTAGCACACCAATCGATACATAGCTAGAGATCAAAATAAAAGTTAGGCACAGAGCATCTAACTCTGTCCCGAACCCTCACCTCCGGGAGGAGCAGGAGGAACAGGGGTAACAGGTGGTGGAGGTGGTGGTGGCATATCCGGCCTAACAGGAGGTCGTGCACCTCTGGACTCTCGTGCGTACTGAGAGAATCACTGCACCTGCAATGTCTCATCAGGTACTGCACTAGTGTATGCAGCATAATAATATGTGGCTCGAGAAAATTGGAAGTGGATCTCATCCTAAGCCAGCTCTAGCCTCCGCACGCTCTCTCTGGCGATCTATCTCTCTCTGTCTCTCTACCAGCTGCGCATCCCTGACTGCCACTGCAATCTACAACTCTCCCAACTGTCGGGAGGCTGCATGAACTCGCTCTTGGTACCGCCATGCTACATCCTATACTCCACCTACTGACTGATCTGGCATATCCTCATCGACCATCTCTGGTGCATGTTGAGGTGGAGGTGCTTGCTACGGTGGAGGTGCCTGCTGCTGTGGGACCTCCTGCTGAAGAACCTGCTCCTCTATCCTCTGCCTCCTCCGTCGACTATGTCCTGTTCCACTACCCCCAGCACCTGGGTCTGATCCCATCTGCCATGGGGGAATAGGAATCTACTATACCTAGTGCTAGACCTATTGTGGTACCTGTGGTTGTGCCTGCTGCTGCTGTGACCCCTGTCCCTGCCACTGTACCTGCCCTGTCATCCCTAATGGATCTGTGAAGCGTGGGAATGGATGGCTCATCAAAAATGCCTGATATGCAGGCGTCATCCCAACATCTACTACCTCTGGCAAGTAATACCATTGAACTACAACCAAACTATGAATATCTATCATGGATCGTCCTGGATCCATCCATGGAGGCCATCCCCGCTCTATATCCTTTTGTACCCTGGCATAGGTATAGTACTCAGCTGCAATATCCTATAGTCTACCATACTGTCGCCACACTCGAGAGATGACAAATCTCTCTATAATAGATGTCATCCTCCCTACTAGCAGTCGAGAACTAAACATCTAGGGCAGCTCTCTCAGGGCATCATCCCAATCCTCTGTCTCTCTCTAGGGTCACCATATAACGGACACCAGGTCATTGAGATGTGTCCGCCAATGCTCAGTCTTACACAGGCGGGCCTTGGTAATATGCCCTCGATATCTGCAAATGTAGGGCTCCATGGGCTCCTGAGAATCCTCAAAAAATGGTCTACATACAGGGAGATGCTCCCAAGCCCAGATCTGTAATAAATAAACACCTGCTACCATGGTCTTCTTCTCATGGAAGATGACCTCATGCATCTCATGAAAAAGATGGGCCAACATACACTGACCCCACCCAAAGATCTCAGGTGCCTCAACCATCCTACAGAGCATGACACCCCATCCATACTCCAACCCATGCTGTCCCCTGTCAGGACATAGGAAGTAGCTCAAGAAAATACTCAACACAGATGCCAACCTATGTGTACGTCCATAAGTATGAATCAGCTCATCCCAGCTGATGGCCCTGCGCCTCGGTAGCTCTCTCTCAAAAACAATAGATAGTGCCTCTGTCCCTAATTGAGGCACTATATCATATACAACACGGGCACCGTGAAAGGGAATCCTCAAGATCCTCCATATGTCCTTTGGTGTGATAGTCATCTCACCCATCGGCAAATGAAATGTGTTCATCTCTAAATGGAAACGATCTACCAATGCAGTCAGTAAACCGTGATTCACCATCATGGCTGGAATTCGGCATAGTGAAGACAAACCCAATCGGGCAATGTGTGCCCGATTTGCGTCATCCAAACTCTGCAATAACTCTCCATAAGGCGAATAATGAGATCTAAATGAGATGTCTCCGAATACCTCCTGCACGCAAAACAAAAAAAAAATGATAAACAAACGGTTAGTATCAAGATGAATCGAAGCATCAAAACAAAATACAATGTGATTTCTAAATGCAAAAATTACAAAAATGGAACAGAATTTCGTGCGAGATTGCTGAAATCTCGCGCGAATACATATGGTTTCACGCGAAATAGTTCTCTCCTTGCTCGAAGAAACTCTCCTTCGCACGAAAATAGATCTCCTCACGCGAAGATAGATCATCTCGCACAAGAAAAGAGGTTCTCGTGCAAAACAAGATTTTCCACGCGCGAAGAATCTACATCTTCGCGCGAAGCCAAAATCGCCTCGTGCGAAGATATTCTGACCGCGCGCAAAGAAACAACACATCCTGTTTCTTCACACAAAGAAAGAATATCTTCGTGCAAGAAGAGATTGGTCTCGTGTGAAGAAAGAATTGCACATCCTAAAACATGCTAAAAATGTGCATAAATGATCTTGAAAAATGTGTAATCAAAAGTACGAAGATGGGAGATCGATGACTCACCGGTGGTCCGTAGTCTACTAGTCGGCTGTGTCGTTTGGAGTGCTCAAAATGATGATATCTCAAGTTCACTACCATGTCTATATCAAAGCTCAAAATCACTAAAAGAAAAAAGCACAAATGAATTGAAAATGACCCTTCAAGCCATTATATAGGTGTTGACCAAATTTTTCAAAAGTGCTTGGATTTGCGCAAAAATTGCACCGTTAGCGAATTGGACCATTCTGGATTCATTTTTGGGATCAAATTCGAGATTTGACACACCCAAAAGCCTTAAAAATGCATTTTAAAATTTTAGGGACTAATGTGATCGAATGCTTGTGCAGTCAAATCTTTCTGATACTTTATAATTCTTGGAATCTTTTCAACTTTACATTCTAAATATTTTCAAAATTCATTTTGAAAATAGTCAACTAAAGTCAACTTTACATGATATATTGCTTCAATCGTATTTCTGGTGTGTCATCTTTCAATTTTTCTCCTGAGGGGGCATGATGATTACATCATTAAATACTTATTGCTCAGGGCATTTAGTTCCCATCTTATGTCCTAGTCACTTGGGGCATCTTGTCACTTGGGGCATCTCATCACTTGGGGCTTTTTGTTCCCTTCTATCTGACATTTATGCCATCTATCTTATCTTTTCATCAATTGATCAACATTATAACAACTCTTCTCAGAGTTCGATGGACAGGTATTGAGACAGTCTAAACCTCAACTCTTGAGGATCAAACCTCATTCTGGGGATGATTCTATGACTCTAATGAGACCTTGTTATCTTTTATCAATTTCGGGTATCTAGGTGTTCTATCTGGATCCTTGAGGGTTAAGCTTCGTTCTGGAGATAACTTTCTAAATGCTATTAATTTCGGGTATCTAGGTGTTCTATCTGGATCCTTGAAGGTTAAGCTTTGTTCTGGAGATAATCTTCTAAATACTATCAATTTCAGGTATCTAGGTGTTCTATCTGGATCCTTAAAGGTTAAACTTCGTTATGAAGAAACTTTTTAAATGCTTATCAATTTTAGGTATCTAGACATTCTGTCTAGATCCTTAAAGATTACGCTTCGTTTTGAAGATAGTCTTTTAAATGCTATCGATCTTAGGTATCTAAGTGCTCTTCTTGAATTCCTTAGGATTAAGCTTTGCTCTAGAGAAGGTCCTTAAAAATCTTATCAATTGGTCTCTGTGTCATCACCTTCGGAACCAATCTCATGTTCACATCATGCTTTCTGATTATCTTTGAATTGAACATGTTGCTCGCACATTCATTCTAAGAGGGGCAAAATGTAATACCCCAAAATTGGCTCATTGCCATTATACCAATTCTAGTCTATTTCTGATAATTCCAAAGTCCTATTCTAATAGGCAATTCTCATTCTGCTATTCGCTACTTGACTTAATTGTCAGATGCAGAAAAACCCTAATCTGCATTCATCATATTTCTTCTTTAATTCCTATAGTACGTACTCATATTAGTTGCATTAAACCTACTTGATTAATATTTAATTTAATTATTAAGTATTTATACTTTAATTAAATTAAATTATATCCTAAGGCTAATATACTATGGAATTAAATTTATTTAATTTAATAAATATGCTTATCTTAATTAATTAAATGTAGTTATTTAATTAAATGAGAAAGGTATTTCTAATTAATTAAAAGAAATTATTTAATTAAATAGAGTACTTACTTCTAAATAATTAAACAAAGTTATTTAATTAAATGGGAAGACATTCCTAATTAATTAAATAAAGTTATTTAATTAAACAAAAGTGTCTCTAATTAATTAAAGATTATTTAATTAAATAGAAAAAGTAATTATGAGAGCATATTTAATTTTATTAAATTAAATATCTCAACAAAATCTCTCTTCGGTTCAAAAAAGGGGAATTTCTAGTTCACTATTGATCAAAAATGAGTTAACACAGTTAACTGCTTTTTCTACTCAAATTAAAACAGTTAACTCGTTATTTATCTCAAATTAAGTCTGTTAACTCCCTTTAACTTAGGTATCTCCCTTTATGACTGAAACTCATCTTCAATCCTGACCGTTGATCTGAATCGATCTCAACCGTTGATGGATTTCAGGAAACTCTATTTAAGAGACCCTCATCTCTTCATTTGGGAGAGGATGAATTGATTTGCTATCGAATTGCTGTTAAAATTCATGCTCATATTTACTTCCATTTCTTGCACACATTCTCATTTTTTAGTTTAATCTCATTTTAGTTTAATCATGCATATGCTTAATCTAGTTTGCTTCATTTGTTCTTAGATTACATTGCATCTTTCATTTTCTTAGATTAATCTGTATACTCATTCTTAGCTTAATTCCATTGTCAAATCCTTCGTTCTTAGAGGGTCTAGTTGCCTACACCTCGATTCTGAGGATATTAACAGGCAAAATCCCTTTAGATAGAAGGCAACAGGTCGCTTTGCAGGGAAAATTTTGGATGTACAATTCAATGTTCATTCCGCGATGAATCCTCAAATAAGGATCGTGTTGAACTGTGTGTGTTAGTATAGGCCACATTTTCATGCATACAATTGTAACTAGAGGCACACCATCAGTTCTTCTTACTACTCTAATGACTAGGTTATAATTATTTACAATGGCTTCAAGAAAATAATAGACCATGAAGACACTTGGAACTACTAATTTCCCTAAATCAAAGTTCCAAACATTGGCATACGGGGAAAACAAATTCCTTTCTGAAAACCATTTCTTAAACAAAGCAAGAGTAGTATAAGAAGTTATTGCATCCCTAACCTAGTTCTCCTTATCATATAGGCCATCTACAATTTTTAGCCTAGGGTTTATGGAAGTTAATTTCTTAACTTGCACAGTCTTAGAGGTGGATTCTGGGAGTAACTCTAGCAAGTCATCATGAACATTTCTATCCATATTATTCACTTGCCCAAAAAACACTTTCTTTAGAGGCATCTTGACTGTGATTCAAAAAAAATTAAATGGTACAAAGATTATAATAAATGGGGACTTACTTGATCTTCTACTCATTCTTTTTTTGTAATTTATACAACCTTTCACAAACAACAATGAAATTGCTTCACATTCCAATCAAGCTTCACACAATGCTCTCAGTAACCTTTGCCTGCTCAAAAAGATTGAAATTTTGTTCACGTAAGATTAAAATGGTGTAATCCTTTTAAATATACTCTATTTCTTCTCACATGTGTAGCCTTCATACCTCATAAATGAACTATAAGTCAAAAATAGAGTGGCATCATCTTCTTTTTTAAAATGTGCCATTGATCTTCTAAAAATCTTACTATCTAGGAGTAAAAATAGGGATGACTCATCTACTCCTTGACATTTTTGTATTCAAACCAATGAAATGTCTCACATATGCTTTTATTTCTTATTTGGCACTTCAAACTGGACCCACTAGTCTTTGAGGACATGTATCACCATGTCACTATCTCACTATGCATAAAGAGTGAGCACATCGCCTATAAAAGATAGTGAAAAATATTGATCTCACTTTGATCAACTATTGATCTCACTTTGATCTCATGGAGGAAAATTAATTCAATTTTTAATACAAAGTAGTGGGTCCACTATCGATGACATTTCATGCTATGTCACTACCCTTAAACTTTGAGTACTTCTCCATAGCAATTATGCGATGACCATAGATTTTACTTGATTTAATTGCAAGGAACTTGCAATTCAACCATATAAATTTTGGTAGCTCCCTCATTTTCCAAGTCACATTGAGTAAATAGAGTGTAATTCATTATAATCACTTGGCAATGATTGTTGATCTGCCTTTGATCCAACAATCCTCATTGTTCATATGCCATCTGACTTGGAAATGGGTTCAAATTCTTGATGACATTGAACTGTCCTGACACTCTGGCATATATATTACTTTTTTAAATCCAAATTGTTACATCATGTATTCTAGGCATCATTGTGTTCCTTAGTTTCAAGT
The DNA here is from genome assembly GCA_028749045.1 of Cupressus sempervirens. Lineage (NCBI taxonomy): Eukaryota > Viridiplantae > Streptophyta > Pinopsida > Cupressales > Cupressaceae > Cupressus > Cupressus sempervirens. Next base: position 98,927,241 of record CM053790.1, read on the forward strand.
GAGTTGATACATCGCTACCAACAAAGTGTGAAGATTTTTCAGTCATGACATAGTTACCTCCAATGGATTTAGTGTTTCTTGAACATATGTTCTTAGTAGGATGCCACAGTGTCCTGGGAGTGCATGACTCATTACTGACAAAGCATTCATTGGGGCCCACTTTTGGAACTATTGCTACATTATGACACTCCGATGGGTTGCTATGTCATTACCAATGAAAGCCATTAATTTTCTAGTCATGACATAGTGAATTTTGGTGATCCATCAAACATGGTAACAATAAATAATACAACTAACATAGAAATAAAAGCACACTTTCCAGAATATCTTTCTTGGGATCTTCATAATCATCGCCCATTTCAAAAGAGTGCCATCCTTTGTATTATCTTGCCAATCACTATGTCACTATTAATGAGGCATAATGATTTCCTAGTCATGACATAGCAACCTCCAGTGGGAACTATATTCTGGTGCCAGAGAAAAAATGACATGTCAATCGTAACCATACCAATTAGTACTGTTGTCAAAATACTGAATGTGCATGTTTATGATATTACGTGGGAATTCTGTGGTCACCATCAATTTTTAAAATTGTCACTTTCTTCATTTTCTAGTTAGTCACTACATCACTACCGGAAAGGTGCACAGATTTTCTAGTTGTGACATAGCAACTTGTCATAAAATTTGATTTCCAATGACACCACTCACAACTTGCTCCACATGTTTCTTCTCTAGAATTGATGACTCTTTCTTAAATTAAATGAGTGAATCCCTTCCAAGATAATACACCTCTCTAATTTTGACTTTCACTTTATGATATTACAACTCAACTTTATGGAAATCACTATGTCGCGATGGTAAACAACCTTGCACTTTGTTATAATGACAATGTGACAACTATGGATCTAACCAAAATTAGATGGTGAGAAAGGCTTTGATAAAGATACTCAACATGACTTCAAAATTAAGTGGCAAAAGGAATATTCACATTTAAAAAGATTTTGCACCAAGATAAATTCAAAAGGAACAAAACCTATGGTTTAACAAAGATTTTTCAAAGGGTATCAAAACTGCAAGACAAAAAAACCAGAAACCCTAGCCTCTAACAATGGTCTCAAATCTAATTTTTATACCTAGATTGGAAAAAAATTATCATGTAAAAAATCATACCAAAACTATACTTAGAACATTTTCTTATTACCAAACCATAAGTATCTTTATTTACAATTTTCTAATTACCAAACACTAAGTATCTTTATTTCCAAGGTTTCTTGTAAGCATGTATATCATGTGTTGCCATAAATGAATAAAATTACATATCTCTATTATCCAATTGTCAAAAAAAGACACATTTTTTATGATGTAATCCTCAACCTCCACTAGTTCAATGTGATCACTAACACCCATTTCTTCACCAAGCTCAACCACCAACTTCTCATAGTTTTTTCACGTACCCTTGCTATAGACCAAATTGTGGTAGCTGTAATTGATTAAGTAAATCTCACTCAAGCTTAAATTGTTAAGGTAGTAAAATCCTATCATAAGATCACAAGGTTTCAAAGATTTTGAAATCCTTCTCCTAGTGGCACATGTGATTAGTACCTTGCCTTCCAAATCTAACTATCACTAGCTTTAATTAGAGTGGGCTTTGGTGAAAATGTTCTTGTCATCCAACCTTGTCATCCTTTTACATATAAATAGAGTCATGCCACTCATCCTTTTCTTGAAGTAATTAATTCTCATGATGAGATGAGTATAGAAGCAAATCATCATGCAATCTTGCCAAAATTTAACTTTATGAAGAAAAATGTGTTGGCCTCCCCACCCACATGGATTCATAAAGACATGCCACCTTCTATAATGATTCATACAACATTGTGAGAAGTATGCTTGAATTTTTTCATCACTTGAGTTGATGATGGAGTTTGGCTGACATTCTCTCATTCAATTATTCATATGGCATTATGGCCAATTTTTTCCAACTCATCTACCACTCCATTTCCTTCAAGGTAAATGTGGTCCACCTAGACCTTTTGATACCCCTCCTTCACTATGAATTTTTTTGCTATTATCATTTTGATCTTCCATCTACTTTGACCCTCTCCTTTTACTGCTTTAATAATCAACATTGAATCCCCCTTGATTAAAAATCTATTAATTACTCTAGCTCCCAAAATTCTCAATTCCCATAGAAGAGCCTAGGCTTCCACATCATTTTTTGAACCCCATTAACACTTCCTAGTATAATATACCACCAAAATCTTGTATTATTCCATAAAAATTTCTTTAACGCTTGGTTGTAACCAGTACAAGCAAGAAGCCTCACTATTTCACAAAGAGTAAAAGTTAGCAAATCTCAATTAATAACCATAGTAGAGATCAACCTTATGGAGAGTCAAACCTTGATTGTACGCACTACAAGAAAGAAGCCCCAACATTTCACCAAATGCACAAGCCTAATTTTATTTTTTAACCCTTCGTTGTAAGAACTATAGGAAGGAAGCCCAACTATTTCACCAAAGGTCAAAGTTAGCAACTTCCAATTAAGAACAGTAATAGATAATGACCCTGTAGAAACTAAACCTTGGTTGTAGGAACTATAGTTAAGAAATCCCACCATTTCACCAAAGGAAAAAGCCTTAAAAAGTACTTTAAGTTGTGGTTTTAAGCACTACAAGCAATAAGCCTCACTATTTCATTAAGTCTCAAAGTTAGCAACTCTCAATTAAGAACTACAATATAGAGTGACCTTGTGGAGACTTGAACCTTGGTTGTAGGTAGTATAGAAAAGAAGTTTCAACATTTCACAAAAGGAAAAAGCCTAAAATTTCATTAACCCTTGATTGTAAGCACTATAGGCAAGAAGCCATAGTATTTCATAAAGGGTCAAACTTAGCAACTTTCAATTAAGAACCACAATAAAGAGTGACCCTCTCAAGACTTGAATCTTAGTTGTAAGAACTACAGGAAAGATGCCACACCATTTCACGAAAGGCACAAGCCTTAAAATTTTATTTAAACCTTTGTTATATGCACTATAAGAAATGAGCTCCACTATTTCACCAAGGGTTAAAGTTAGCATCTCTCAATTGAAAACCATTGTAGAGGGTGACCCTGTGGAGACTTGAACCTTAATTCTAGGCACTACAAGAAAGCATCCCCACCTTTTCACAAAAGAAACAAGCCTAGAAATTATTTAACTTTTGGTTATAAGCACTACAGAAAAAAAGCCCCACTATTTCACCAAGGGTCAAAGATAGCAAGTCTTATTTAAGAACCAAATTAGAGAGAGACTATGTGGAGACTTGAATCTTGGTTGTAGGAACTAGAGGAAAGAAGCCCCACAATTTCACTAAAGGCACAAGCCTTAAAAAAAAATTTAACCATGGGTTGTAAGAACTACAACCAAGAAGCCCCACTTTTTCACCAAGGGTAAAAGTTAGAAAATCTCAATTGAGAACCACATTAGAGAGTGACCTTGTGTATACTTGAACCTTTTTTTGTAGAAACTAGAGCAAAGAAGCCCCCTCATTTCACAAAATCCACAAACCTAAAAAATTATTTAACCCTTGGTTGTAAGCAGTACAAGCAAGAAGCCCTACTTTTTCACCAAGGGTCAAATTTAGCAACTCTAAATTAAAAATAAAAATAAAGAGAAACCTTGTAGATATGTGAAACTTCATTATAGGCACCATAGGAAAGAAGCCCCACCATTTCACAAAGGGTCAAAGTTCGTGACTCTCAATTAAGAACCACATTAGAGAGTGGCCCTATGGAGACTTGAACCTTGGTTGTAGGCACTATAGAAAAGAAGCCGCATAAACCTAAGAGATTTATTCAACCCTTGGTTGTATGTACTACATGAAAGAAGCCACATTATTTTACCAAGGGCTAAAGTTAGCAATGCATAATTAAGAACCAAAATAGAGAGTGATCCTATAGAGACTTGAAAATTGATTGTAGGAACTATAGGAAAGAAGACCCACAATTTCACCAAAGGAATACAACTCTAAAATTTATTTTACTCTCGGTTGTAAGCACTAGAGGCAAGAAGCATCACTATTTCACCAAGGGAAAAAGTTAGCAATTCCAAATTAAGAACCACAATAGAGAGAGACCATGTGGAGACTCAGACCTTAGTTGTAGGAAATACAAGAAAGAAGACCTACCATCTCACCAAAGGAACAAGCCTTTAAAAAATTATTTAACCCTTGGTTGTGAGTATTACAGGAAAGAAGCCCCACTAATTCACCAGGGGTCAAAGCTAGCAACTGTCAATTAAGAACCATAGTAGAGAGCCACCCTATGAAGACTTGACCCTTGGTTGTAGGCACTACAAGAAAGAAGGCCCACTAGAATTTGTATGAGGACATGGGGATGACTTATTATAGCTTATGATATTACAAGGATGAGTAAATTTCACCAAAGGCAGAAGCCTTAAAATTTCTTTAACCCTTGGTTGTAAGAACGACAGGCAAGAAGTGCTACTATATCACTAAGGGTCAAAGTTATCAACTCTCAATTAAGAACCATAGTAGAGAGTGATATTGTGGAGACTTTTACCTTGGTTTTTAACACACAAACAAGAATTCTCACCATTTCACTAAAGGAACAATCATAAAATTTTATTTAACCCTTGTTTGTAAGTAGTATAGGAAAGCAACCCTGCTATTTCACCAAGGGTCAAAGTTAGAAACTCTCAATTAAGAAATACAATAGAGAATGACCCTATGGAGACTTTAACCTTGGTTGTAGGTACTACAAGAAAAGAGTCCCACCATTTCACCAAAGGCACAAGCCTAAAAATTTCATTAACCCTTGGTTGTAAGGATTATAAGAAAGAAGCCATGGTATTTCGCCAAGGGTCAAAGTTAGCAACTCTGAATTAACAACCATAGTAGAGAGTGGCCTTGTGAAGATTTGAACCTTAGTTATAGGAACTAGAGGTAAGAAGCCCCACCATTTCACCAAAGGCACATTCCTCCTAATGATCCCTATTGCTATGAAGTGCTCATTTTGGTTTTTTCAATATCTAGTGTATTATGTAGATAATCAAGTTTAAATGGATTTTTCTCTATAATATATTTTGGTACTTGGATTCATCACAAGTTCTATAAATTATATTTAGGTTTTTAATTTTTGGGCTTGGTTGTTACATTTCATTGGCAATGAAATTTTAATAAAAATCATAATATCTTGTGGATGACCTATATTTAATAATCCAACATGGTGGTTATGTCATTCATAATTTTGGTATGATTTTTGCAACTAAATTTAATATTATAGTGGGTGCATCAAAGTTAGATCACACATTTTTTATGAAAATAAGATATGTATATTGGGATACCAATATAAATATTGAAGTTTATGTATCTAGGGAAGATAACAAATGATGAAGGGTGCTACTCTTAATAACAAAAGCACATAAAAAATTAGAAAGAACAAAAATTTATAAGAAAAAATATGGGCTTCCTATTATATTCACATCTATAGAATTATAGAGTACAAAAATACAATATCAAAACCTACATGGGTGCCTTCCTTATAGTATTTAGTGAAACAAACCCCCAAATCACTACTTAGAACCACCCTAGCCATCCGACCTACCTTATGTAGGTATTTTCCACTACCCAAGTTGGTTCTAGATACTTATCCCTAAATTTTGAGGCTGACCAACCTAACATTATATTATTTTAACACACTTTATTTCATATAACTAGTTCAAGATAATTTGAGATTATATTTTCGAGTAACCCAAATTTTGGAGACCATAAATTACAAACAATTGATCCAATTTTGTATTATAAACCCTTTTTAGAATTGACAAAAACTATTAAACGTTAGTTGATTGTGCAAGCATCTATGAGTGGAGGTTTGACCTTTCTTGGGGGCTATTTATGCCTTTAAAACTTGTTAATGATTTTATACCAAAAATCTGCAACAACTTTACCAATAAATATAACAAGGAAATGAAAGTCATTTGGTACGATGATATATCTGAGATGAACCTCTACCAATGCAATTAGAACATCCTAAGCTAACATGATCAACATATTATAAAGAGTAAGCTTTTATAAATAGTAACTCTACACTAAAATAACCATTAATTAAAAGAAGAAAATGGAACTATTTTTACGTGATGCAAGATTTCCCTTATCCCTAGGATGCTCCAATATCAAATATAATTTTCAACTCTATTAAAATTTCTTGACATCTTGTTGTCAATATGGTTAGTAGTAATTCTCATTAACTAAAGAAATAGTTTTCTCTTGACTAAAATATCATAGAAATCCTTCTCTATGCTTCTCCTTGATGAGATTTTCCCTTATAGAGATTCTTATAATGTGAAAGAAAATCCTTTGAATAGCATACCGGCCTAGATTATGAAACCTAACCACTTTTCCTATCAAATGTAGCAAGTTATATACAATATTTCCAAGCTTTACCATATGCTATATGCACAAAGTTGCAATACCAAAAAGGTCCCACATTTCTTTTTTTATCTAAGGTATAGTACAATCACACTATAGTGCGAATGAACTATAGCATAAATACACTATAGTTCAAGTGTAAAGAGCCTTAGGATCAAGAAATTAAAAAGCTAGTGTTATTGCACTATAGCACGATTGCACTATAGTACAATCATGTTGTTGAAAAAAGTTATAAATAAAAAACCTAATGGTTTCCCCTCATTTCTCTCTACTTTATGAAATTTCAAAATCTTTCTTCCTATCCAAGGACTATGATCATTTTTTTGGAAGTAAAAAAAATAGCATAAAATTAGATCAAAATGGCTTCACATCATCAAAATTCACAAACTAATGGAAGTAGTATGAATCTTAGCATGTATTGTTGCTAAACTTTTTTTTTTTAATCTTTTATTTCAATTTTTTTTTTGATTTGGTTTTTATTCAAAATATTATTCTTTAATGATTAGGTAATGTAGCAAAGCCACCACCTAATTCTCCTATGGATAATGCACTACACAATCGACCGTGAAATCCACCAAACCCTCCACATAATCAACCTAAAAACCCTCAAAATATAGAACAACCACTTCCACATGGATGATGATAGATGATTTCCTCAATGCCACATTTGTTATTGGTACATAGGTATAATGCCACATTTGGCATTGATACACAAGTACAATGCCACATTTGGCATTGATACATAGGTAAGTAAAAATAATTATCACATCTCATATGCACACACATGACTAATTAATTAGTATTTCTTGATGTTGTTCATAATTTAGGGCTAGAGCATTGCTTGCACTAGTATTGATCCCCTCACCTCCTTTTACACTGCACCGATGACTCCACATGTATCTATTAATGTTTTCATTTAAATTAATACATCTATGTATAATGTAGTAATTTGAAATGTTAACTGAAAAATTTTATCCATAAAAAATAGTTCTATGGTGGACCACTGAGTTTAACATTGGAATTTGAGAATGGGTGTGATACCACTCATGTAGAGGTATATTTTCTTTCATGTTAATTTGATTTGATTGAATATATTTATTCAATTAATCATTAAATAATTAACTAATTTGTCTTATTACATGATCATATGTAGAGTTAAAGTGCTCATGTTGATGTTGATTTGGGTTCACATGCCTTTTAGAAGACTTCATTTTTCCTACAGGTATAATGCATGTACTAATTCATTTTAGTTTGTATATCTTTTGTACATTATTCTGCACATGCATGTGATCAATGGGATGCCTCATAGATTTACATACATGTGCAATAGGAAAATGTTGCACCTTATGCATTGACATTACACCAATATATATGATAGGGAAATAAAACTCATCTAGCAGGGTGATATATCTAAAATGAAATTTTTACCAATGAAATTAGAACATTCTGATCTCACATGACCAACTTACTATATAATGTAAGCTTCCACAAATAGTAAATCTACACTAAAACAATGGGACCACCTTCAATTGTAGTCTATATGATAAGAACAATTAGTACAACACATGCATGAAAACAGAGAGAAGCATCCACAATTGGGGGAGGAGAATGTGCAAGTTGCATGGAAACTCAACTTTAGGTTGAGCAATTGGGACATAGGCGGGAATAAGTAAAATGTTGGTGTAATCTTAATATGAAGACTGAGCCATAATGTAAGCCAAAAAAATTTGTACTCACTCTAATAAAATAATTAACTCATGTATTACTAATAATATAATAACTATTTATATTTAAACTAAAGCTACGGAAATTGTTTATTTTAATTGACATATTTCATTGAAGGAATAATGGCTCAGTAAAAAATAGATAGAGATAGTAAGGATCGTCCTTTCTCGCTATCACTTTTGTGATGAATAATGGACTAAAATAAAAACATATTTATTAAGAAAAACTAAACAAACAAAATTCAATTGAGAAGAAACATACTAATGGAAGGTTAAAAGAAGAAAGGAAAAGAGAATGGAATTAAACATATAGCTTACTAAGAAGGAATATAGAGGGACCATAATACAACAACTGAAAAGATAAAATAGTGTATCAAAAAATTTAAGATATCAGTCTCAATAAGGGAGAGGTGGAAAAACTAAGAACTCAATTGTAAATTAGAAAGACTACAAACTTATGTTATGTCAATTACCACGTTATTATTCATGTTTAAAAGAATTGATAATTTTTTATGATGATGTCATTATTATTACCTTTTAAAGGAGAACATACACATTGTGTTACATTTTAATTCCCTAAAGAGTGTTTTCTATAGTTAGTTAAAGTGAATTAAAAGAGAAAGTATGCCATCTACTAATATGTAACCAATATGTTTCAAGGAATGACCCTTGGCCTCTTCTAGATATATGTATTAAATTTTTTTTAGTGAGTTTAGATATATTAATATGAGATTTAGCTTATTATTAGATGCAAGAGTTTATCTAAACTCATATGTTCCTCATTTAAATATAGTCTATTACTATTAATTAATATAATGCATGTTGAATAGATTCATAGATGTTACCAATTTGATAAGGTTATATAGAAGATTATTAATATTTCTTTGCCAAATGTCTGTTTTCATGCAAGAAAATAAAGTCTACATATGTTTCTACATAAGAACTTGTAAACATTCATATTTACTTTTTCCTAATTTACAAGTTTGGTGTTTGATAATTTAATCACAGAGTTTTCATTCGATGGGTGGTCATTTTGTATTTTCTAATTTGAGGCATTTTTAATAGAATCTTAACCAGAGCTATCTCTCTTTGGAACTTTTTGACTTTCTTGTTACTCTAATATATGATAGCCTCTCTCTCTATCTCACACTCTCTCTCTATGTATATAGAAATAAAGTAGAGGAAATAGAAATTGATGAAAATAGAAGGAAAATAATAATATTTTAAAAAGTGAAAATAGAAAAAAAGAATTTCAATTTCCAAAATGCATAGGTGGAATAAAATGACGAAAAGAAAACGAAGTTGTAATTATTGATTGATGGAAGTATAAAAAAGATAACAAGATATTGAGAAGGGGTTGGGTGGGTGTGGGGGGGTGGGGTGGTGAATCAGAATCTTAAGAACTTTTTTTTTCACCAATTCATTCACACATTCACTAGTTCACTTGTAGATGTAAAAGTTGTAATAATAAAATTGTTGTAATATATAAATTTGATCTATCAAATGCATGAAAATAAATATATAACACAATATTTGTTACCTAGAAACCCTCCAAGGTGAAGATAAAACTGGGGTGGGGATGACACCCACAAGTCTTCACTACTATAGTAATATAGTTAACTTTTTAGGGTTACAATGTTTAATCCTAACATATGATCTACCCTATTAAAAGGGGACTTCTATGTGAGAAAATCCTTTTTATTAAAGGGGACTACTAGGTCTCACTTTGTTAGAGGATTTAAAACTTATAATAAAGTAAGGACTCTGTCATGAGATTTACAAAGATTTTTTTAAAACCACTCTATTAAGAGATTTACCATGATTCAAGTTGGTTAGAACTAACTTAGTACCTGACTCTCAATATGCTCTATAAGTTGATTATGAGTCTTGTCCTTGCTAAAGGATCTTCTCTTCTAATTTGATAATACTTTTCTTCCGCTTCACTACTTTGATAGGGTCACTTTCTCTATTAAGAGATAACTAAACACTTCCACTAACTTCTGATCTAATCTCAATCTTTCACTTCATTATTTGCAAGTTAGTCCTGGGTCACATACACACTCTTCTGCTCTCATTTTATCACCATAATAATCATCACCACATGATCTAGGTTAAGATATTTTTTATTTAAAGACTTATATAAAGATTTTTCTAGATACTTCCATAATTTTACGTCTTCATATAAACCATTGATCACAAGACACAAGGATCTATGATCTACATCATTAACTTGTAAAACTCTCTATAATAAACTCTACATATATGATATATTCCTTCCGTACTAGCTTAGAAATGATTTAACTCAAAAAAATTTCTATTCCTAACATTCATGTATACTTTGTATTGCTCGACTTTACTATTTTTTAATACTCAACATTGTTTTTACTCAATCTAAATTGTGCTCAGCATGTCCTATGTAACTCAACACTTGTATGCTTTGTAATGCTTGGTCAATTTTGAGCTTGAGTTGTGTAGAAAATGACTAATGACCATAAAATTACATGGCTCCTATAGAGCTTAGTACATTCTTACTTAAGTAAATGAATCAACCTATATAGAGTAGCTTTGTCACACTATTGACTATCTAACTCTGCCTAGTAAATGACTATGTGTTTAAACCTAATAGACAATAATGGTTAGAGATACCAACAAATTCATTTCCCTATTATTTTTGAACACTTATGTAATAGCTTTTTGGGTTTAATGGGTGGGAAAAAACCATATTTACCAATAAATGTTGTATGAACATGGGTGATCATGGACAATGCATGATCTCATCTAGTTCTTTTTGCCTACAAAATGTAATTTTGCAACTATAAGCTTGTAGGTAAGTCAATTAAGTTGTTAGCCACTAAAATATTATGATCTTGTTTTATAAGATCCAGGGCTGATTGCATCTTCCTTTTCATGACCTCCAAATAAGGTATCAACATTCCATGAATAGAAATCAATTTGGATTTGATGTTTCTATCAGGTGTTTGAAGCTCAACCAATGTTCCTTGAATATTCAATAAATTATTTTAATCATCAATATTAGATCCTACCAGTTGTGAAATAATATTTGTGCCTGAATTTTTTATGTGAATCCTGGCACATTTAACAAAATATTGTATCTAAATATTGTACTTTCTATATAAGTTCTATCATAACCTATACATGCTCTTGCAATTGCACTTTTTGCTCAATGATAGTTATGGAAACTTTATAGACAACCTTATTCTTGAATCTTCTAGCTGACCAATACATAAAATTTCCATTTGAGTCCATATTACAAGCATTTAAATGTTAAACAATAATTACAGGATGGTTGATGATTGCGGCTCCATCAAGATTTTGAGTATCAAAATCATCAACAACAAAAAAATTCACATCATAAAGTACTTACTTTTGTTTATGTTCTCTTCTTAACTCTTCTTGCTATTTCTTTTTCACCAAAACCTCTTGTAACAAAATTATTTGTTACACGATGAGATTTTCCAAATCTAATTGTGGCATCTCAATTATTTCATCTATATTGACTTCAATATCTGGTGAAGTTTCATTTATTTCTTTTCTTTTGCTCGAGAAAGGAGTGCTACTACTCAACATTACTTTGGGAGTTGGTGAGGCAGTTTCACCACTTAGTCATGCTTGTGCTTTAGTACTTGAGACAAAAATGGTCATATTCAATTCAAGTCTACTTACCTCTTTATTTTACTCAAACTGAGGTGCTAAAATAGTTTGACAATATATACTTGTGTCTTTCACTGTGGTTCCTACGTCTATATCTGTGAGCCTTGATTTCTTGGCCTCTAGAATGTCAAGGGTGTTGGCATATATTGGTGACATGCTACTTTTTGGACTCCACACACCTGAACTTCGTCCACTACTATAATAATATTTGACACTTACAATTTTAGGTCTTTTCTCTATCTCTTCTTGCTTCATTGATAGCCCAAAAATACTTTACCAAAGATAAGCATGCTATTGTGCTAGAACCAAGGATAAATTTAATAAACTCCTCCTATGAAAAATATTTAAAATGGTAGAAAATTCAGCATTTAATGTGTAGGAAAAAAATTAATTGAGGATAACTCTTTTGTTCAAGGCAAGGGAGAAAATTAATTTCTATTAGAAATCTTTTCCTTTGTTTATCAAAATTGAATAATAATTGTTGAGAATTATTATTATTTTTTGCATGCAAACAAATCTTGGTAATTTTTTTTTATTGGCCATAAAATCTTTTGTAATGTATGAAACAAGTTAATTTTTTTATATAGCACAAAATATTAATATAGTTTCCTAATTTTTTAGTTGCTATAGACAGATTATCTAAATTTTTATTTATAGAGTCATAGGTGGGCCATGACCCATATTCCAAGTGTACAATGTAAAGTGTACTTTGAGTCTGCCAATTCATTAGTATTTATTTATTAATGTGTCCTTTTGTGTTACCATCTTTGTCATCATCACTTTTCATGTTATAGTTGTTATCATGAAAGGAATTGATGTAGACCTTTGATGTTATATGGATCAATGGCCCTAACTCTATTTTGGGCCTAATTTTAAATGTTATAACATAAACTTTAATTCTTCCCTAAGTCAAGACATATAACCCAATGTCCTAAAATAGTGGACTAAATAGGGGTAGTTAGAGACATGCATTGGTAAAATAATAGGCGATGGTTGGCCCAAGGAAAAACACTTGTTAATTCTAAGGATGAAATGACATTGTCCAATAAAAAGGAATTAGGTAAAGGCTAGAAAATATTTTAAAATAATTGTGTCCTAAGTATAGATTAAGTTGGCAATTGGACTGAGATTTTGGACAAATAATGTGTAAACTAATGGGGGATTACCCTCAATTTTGGAGAAAAATTATTTAATTTCTTGGCAACCTATTCAACCCCATATATAGGTTTTATTCACCAAATTGTGATTTCTTGAAGAGAAAGAATCACCAATTGGAAAATATTTTCCGCTAAAAAAATCATTGCGTACTACTTCCATTTTATTCTATAAAATCAAAAATATTCTATACATAGGAACAAAAGTGCTTCTATACTTTACCAGAACAAATATTGTTGATTTTGGGATAGATCAGGCATGACTCTGACTAAAGTGTTAGTCCTTAGCTTTTTCTCTTCTTCCTCTGTTTACTGCCATCTTGTTTCTAGTCTTTCCTATAAGTCCTTGGGTTCTTCTTCTCAATTTCACTAGGAGATAGCTTATGATTAGCAATCATATCTACCATAGCCTCCTCAATTTTGGTTCTATGAGTATTATCTAGTGCATAATATTTCACAAATATAAAGAAGCATAATCTTGAAGATGTTCTTAGATCTACACACACCTCATCAGTAGAATTTGATTGTCCTTTGGGTGGTCCTCTGACCAATCTCCTTCTCTTGGGTTTAGGGACACTAGACTATTTAGTCTCTACTACTCTCTATCTTGCATTCTTCTCAACACAAGCAGTTGTCCTAGTTCTTAGCTTAGTTGGTTGTGTAGGAGAGAGGGGCATCACTAATGGCTTATTCTTAGTTCCTTGAGCCTTCTTACTCAGTGGAGTGACAAAAAATAGGGCTTTACCATTGCTATGTTCTTCTTCTTTCTCTTCCTCATCAACACTTTCTTTTTCTTCATCCTCTCTAAGACCTTGCATTATTTGTAATGGTTCCTTTCTATTGCCTAGGATGCTTAGTTTTTCTTCTATATATTCAATCATTATTTTCATTTTCTTCTCCTTGGAAGCTATCTTGATATTTAAAATTATTCACAGCTTAGCTTCTTCATATCTTCCCAAACATTCAGCCTCAATTTCTATTTCCTCTTTCAATAGAGCAATAGTGTTTACACTCACTAAATCACTATCAATTTCATAATCAAAATTTTGTAGCCAAGCCTTCCTTGACTTTACTGCCTGCACAAATATATTGTAAATATCTAGAAGAAAAAATATGCCATTGTAATACCTTCTAACCAATTTTTTTGGTATCCTCATCCTCATCTTCATTCTTTTCTTGAATTCCTCAAAGTAAGCATCCATGACATTCTCAAAATTTTCTCCTCATTGAGTAATGTATTCACTTATATGTCTTGTCACTAGTTTTTTTTGTTCCCAAATAACATCAATGATACTAGGAAAATAATTCTAGATATAAAAGAAGATAAATACAATGAGGGATCCAAACATACACATTGAATTATTTTCTTTTCTAACAAATGATAGATTCTCTACTAGTTGTAGTCTTTGGAGCTTGGTGAGATCATATTCATGATCTTTCATCACTATATTCTATGGTTGATCCACTACCATACATGGTACATTGTTGAATCTGCTTGATTGGTTAAATTTTTTATGTATAACCCTCATGAAAAATTTGATTAGTGGATCAAAAATGATTGTAATAGACAAACCTCATCCATTCCACTTGGCACCTATATTTTCCTTTATTTCCTCTCAACTTAGGCATTAGATGGTTCTCTTTTGATCTACTATAGGATATCATGTAACTCTATGAATCATTTTCTTTATGATCTCCATGGGTCCATTCTATAAGAAATACTTCATATCATGGATTTTTCTCAAAAAAAATTTAATCCATTAGATCATGAAATTTCCTGGAAATTCTAGGGCATAAGGTAACCCTTCCATTTTAAGAACTTTAAATTCATACTTCAATATTCCTTCATTACATAACTTCTCGTATGCTTCTCTTATCTCAGAGTCTCACAATTCTTTGATCTTATACATGTAACAACTCCTAACATAATGAATGATAATAACATTGGGTAGTATCAAGGATAGTGCATCCATTGAATATCTTTTCATTGTAATTTCCTAAATAGCATGAAACTTTGGTGGAGGACAAGTGTCATTCATCACCAATTGAATTTTAGTAAGCTCTTGGCTCATTCAAGTCTTAGATGAAGCTATCATATTCACTATTAGGATTTGAAGTCTTTACTTTCTCCTCTAAATTACTCGGCAAGGTCCAAATATTCACTTGCCGAAGCTTCTTGTCCAAATTACTCTTGAAATATTTTGCTAGTCACTCAAATTGCAAATTTCTCTATGCTCTTGAAATATATGTGAAAGGTGTGATATATACCTTCTTTTGATCAATTAGGGTCTCCATTAATGTTATGTACTTAGGTAGGTGGAAGCCAACTACCTTGGTTTACTTTGGTGCCTTTGAACTAGGTCTTTTATTTACAACTTGGTCTTTTCCATATCACTAGGTCTCTACCATTTCACTTCTAAAGTGTTTGGTCCATGTTACAATTCTTAGTCAACATAGATAACTTTACTAATGTTCAACAACCCTCCATATATATGTTCTTATGCCTCTTTGTATATGAAAATATGAACTTTTGCACATTTCATGTAGGGAACTGATATATAATGTATCAATTAAATATACACTTCCATAGATACCTTTCATTCTTAGTTTGAGATTACATGATCACTTTGTCCATTGGATTGGGTGACCTCTACTCCATTTGCTCCACTATTTCCATCTTCTATTTTATTTTTCTATTTTAAATTCATCTCTTAAGTTATTTTATCAATGTCTACTTTTCATTTACCTTTGTTTTTTATTTTATTTTTTGGTTGTACTTGAGTCTTGCAATGATTGTTTACTTGTACACATAGACTTATGTGGACATATTGGAATAGAGAGTTACAATGGAGATATGTTTTCCATTCTTTTTATTGATAATTATTTTAGAATGATGACTATAATGTATCTAAGAGAAAAGTTTGAAGCATTTCAAAAATTCAAGTGGTATCTAGAAAGAGTAGAAAAAGAAACTAGAATGAAGCTAAAATGTTTGAGATCAAACAAAGGTGGTGAATTTGTTTCCAATGAGTTCAATGAATCCTACACTAAAAAGGGAATTAAGAGATAGTTATCAACCCCTGGTACACCTTAGTAGAATGTTACAACTAAAAGAAGGAATAGATCCATCATGGATTTACAAGAACATTGATGATAGAAAATATAATTGCAATCAAATAATGGAAAGAAGCAATCAGTACTATAGTGCATACCTTAAAATAAGTATAGTTGAAGAAAGACTCAAATCAAACTCCTTATGAGCTATGGTATGGTTACAAAGCTAATGTCAGTTATTTGAAAGTATCTGGTAGAAAATTTTATATCTTGAAAGAATTTACGAAAGGTAATTTTGATATTAAAGGTGATGAAGGTATATTCCTAGGATACTCCTACAGAAGTAAAGCATACAAATGTTTCAATTTGTCTACTAATAAAATTATAGAAAGTGCACATGTGAGAATTGATGAGTTTATAGAAAATAGTGAAGAGGAAAGTAGAAAAAAACCTGAGGATTATAGAAGGTTTGTGTATTATGAACCTGATACATTACCAAATCTCTTTGGAAGTTAGACGGCTTCACCTTTGAAGTTCCCAAAATCACCAAAAACTATCGAGTTACATCCAGTGTAACTTGAGTCATAGTCTGAAGGATCTAAGTCACAATCAAAAGCTATCGAGTTGTTGCTAGAGAGAACCAAGTCTGATGGTCCCGAGTCTCAAGTAGTGGGACCTAAGCTTAATATAGAAGATTGTGAAGAGGTAAGTGGAATAGACTCCAAACCCAAAGAACCTCTATTAGCAAGATATGTCAGAAGGAATCATGTACCTAATTAGATCAATGGAAACAAGTTAGATGGAACAATGACAAGAAACAAATTGAAAGGCACATGTTTTCTTACTGAATTTGGACCTAGAAATTTTAAAGATGATTTGGATAATGAAAGTTGGATTGAAACTATGAATGAAGAAATATAACAGATAGAGAAGAATAATACTTGGACTCTTGTTCCAAGACCCAAAGATAAAAATCTAATTGGCAATAAGTAGGTTTTTAGAAATAAGCTAAATGAAGAAGGAAAAGTTTCAAGAAAAAAAGCAAGGTAGCTCATAAATGCTATTCTCAAGAAGACAGTATTGATTATGGTGAAACTTTTTCTCCTGATACAAGTTTAGAAGGTGTTAGAAATTTACTATTATATGTAGTATAAAAAGGTTTTAAAGTTGATCAAATGGATGTAAATTTGCATTCTTGAATGGAATTCTTGATGAGGAAATCTACATAGAATAACTTGAAGGTTTTTTAGATCCTAGCAAAAAGGATATGGTTTACAAATTACACATAGAATTGTATGGTCTCAAGAAAGCTCCTAGAGCTCGGTATAAAAGACTTCATAACTACTGGATAAAGATTGGTTTTCAAAGAACAAATGATAACAATAATTTTTACATAAAAGAAGGACTACACATGAATATTGTGCTAGTAGAAATATTTGTGGATGACACTTTATTTATAGGAAATGATGACTTGTACAAAGTTTTTTTAGAAGAAATGAATAAACAATTTGAGATATCTATGTTAGGGGAGATAAAATTCTTTGTTGGATTGTAAATCTAGTAGAAGAAAGATGGTATTTGTATTATTTAATCCAAATATATCAAGGAGATACTAAAGAAGTTTGGAATGGAAGATTCAAGATAAGTTGGAACTCCTATGTCTACTGGAAAAAATCTTTGTGAAAATGATGATTCCAAGGAGGTAGATAAAACCACATACAAATCAATGATTGGAAAATTGCAATATCTAATACACACAAGGCCTGGCATTGCATTAGCAATTGGTATGGTGGCAAGATTCTCAGTAAATCCCAAAGAAAATCACATGATGGAAATCAAGAGAATCATGAGATATTTGAAAGGTCCTAAAGACTATGGATTATAATTCAAAAAAGTAAGAAACTTGGATTTGAAAGCATTCACAAATGTTGATTGGATAGGAAGTGTTGATGACAAAAAGAGCACTAGTGGCACTAGTGGTGGAGCATTCTTTCTTGGTAAAAGACTAGTGTAGATAGGACAAGCAAGAAACAAAATTGTATTTCTTAGTCCACAACAAAGGCAAAATATCAAGCAGTAGTAGTTAATTGTTAAAATATTATTTGGGTGAAGCAACTATTGCCAGGTATGAAGATGCACATCAAGGAACTAGTGGTTCTCTTTTGTGATAACATGAGTGCAATTAATATATCAAAGAATCCTATGATGCATACCAAAAAAAAACACATTGCTATAAAATATGATTTTTTGAGATAATTGGTACAAAATCAAGAGGTAAGATTAGAATATGTGAATGCTAAAGAGAAAATTGTAGATATATTTCCTAAGTCATCACCTAAGGATGCATTTATGTATCTAAGAGGTAACTTAGGGGTCATTGCTCTATTTGAAGCTCACTAAATGAAGTTTTGTGATCCATTAACTAGGGCATGTTGAAGATCATTTAGTTGATGCAGTATTGACAAAGGCACATTGCGAATGAATGAGTACATAAGGTAGATTGAAATTCACTAAGTATTGTCTTTGGCATGAGATGTCAAACAGGGAGAAGTTATATCTCACATAAATTTTATAAATATAAGAGAAAGAGATGTCAAAAGGGGAGAATGAACTTGGTTTTATATCAAAGACAAAATTGGCTATTAGAAGTTGTTGAAGACAAAGTTTTGCTAATAGGGGAAGAAACTAAAGTTAAAGTGAGTTCTCATCGATAAGAATCAAAATGAAACTAATAATATGTTCCTTACTTTATTCTTGATCTAAAATTTCATTACACTATGACATGTTGTGTTGCCATTAATGCCAAAGAGGGAGATTGTTTGGAACAATTGATTAATGGTGTCTTGTCTTTGATGTTACACAAAATGTTAGATCATTTTCAGTTAGTGTATGATGAGCTCACTTAGGCATTCAAGACAGTTTCTTGTGTCTTCTGAGAATTAAAGAGTTTGCCTAGTTCAAAAGTTAGTATCTACTGAGTTCACTCAAATAACAAAGGAAAGTTTATAGAAGTTGAGTGTTAACTGAGTGCACTGTGTTAATGAAACAAAAATTGGATGGAACCGGTGTTAACCAAGCTCACTTTCTTATCAAAGGAAATTTTTCAATAGTCAATGTTTACCATGTTCACTTGGTTAATATACGATAATCACTGCGACTTAGTATCTACCGAGCATGGTCAATTAATGAAGGATTTTCTTGTTTTGGTATATTAAGTTCAAATGAAATATTTGTTGGTTCTAGCGAACTGAGGAGATGAATATTAATTATTCTAAGTTATATTCAAGATGACTTGATAATGTGTAAGATATAAATATAAGGTCAAGTTGAGGATTGAATGTGTGAAACATAATTGAAGATTTTGATGATGCTTAGAGGAAGTGAATTACAATGATAAGAAGAATATTCTTGGTGAGCTATGAAGATACATTTGACTAGCAAGGATCAAGTGTACAAGCCATAATTGAGATCTATAATCAACAATTTAGTTGCATCAAAAATTAGGTCATCTCATTGTTACTCTGTAACCATTATAGCAATGATCTAAATCTCTTAATAGAGTTGGCTTAACAACTATTTGTAAATCCTCTAATAGGGTGGCATTTCTATTGAAGTGTCTAAAGACCTCTAACAAATCCATTCCTAATAGGGCTATTAAGTCCTCTAATAGGGTCACAACTAATAGTATGTTTTTTAATCTTTAACAGGGTTGGCTCCTAATAGGGCTCACTTAAGAAGAGTGAAAAATAGTAAGTAGTTGCAATTGGTGGTTTTTCCCAAATTAGATTTTCGCATTAAATCTTGGTGTCACTTATGTTTATACTTTTTATTTTATGTGTATGAAACTAATTTAAAATAGGATCAATCACAAATATTATCTTAAAATTTTCATGTTAACGATTTAGTGAGTTATTTTAGTGTTTATTCAGTTACAATAGTTGTTAATGTAAATTGAGTGCCTGCATATTTATTGAGTGACATCAAAGTTCAGTGTTCAATTTGTATGGACATCTAAGGGATTTGGGATTTATTTTTGTGGTAATTGATTCACCCCTCTCCTCTTAGTTACTTTTCTTATATTTCCAACAATATCTCCTATATTCAATGTTTATTATTTGTATAAGTATAATGAGTCAAATGATGAATTTTTTGTATCAAATGATTACTCTAAGAAGTAGGTTTAAGAGGTTGAACATGTATTAGATTAGAGTATAGATAAGATTTGAAGAGGAAAATATTGTTAGTATTAATGATTATGATACTAATTTGGGGAATTATCCTAATTATTAGAGAGTATTGACATGTTTGTTTCATGACTATATTTTTCATTGATATTAACATAGAAGTAAGTCAATGAAGAGTGCTAGAGTAGTGGATAGAGATCTTAATGGTCAAGAGAATGGTTTGATATCTAGTAATGTGAAATCAAGGAAATGTTCTAGACTATTTCCTAAAGACATTTTTAAGTGCACAAAGTCTAATTTAAAGACATACAGTAGTCATACCTAATTTATAGAGAGTAGTCAAAAAATAGACTATTGAAGAACAACATTATGATGTTTGATTTATATCTTAGATATGAGATGCACTAATGAGTTATAGTCAACAAGTGATAGATTATAGTCAGGTAGTGATGACAGTGAGTGCATAAGCCCTAAAGCTACATGTGTGAAGTTCTCTATAGGTTGTCAGCTGATGGTACTATTATAATGGTAATTTATTATAATTAATTGAGAATTCCCCGAAGCCAACTCGAGGAATTATTTTGAAGATATGGTATAAACGAAATATGTTTTCATTATGAATTGCAAGAAGGAGAAGAGTGTTTGGGAAATGCATGTAAGTGATCCAATGGATTATTGGATGTGAGTTTGGTTATCTATTATTATATAAGGAATAATATAGGGATCCTTTCGACAGTGGGTTCATTGGTCTTTCCTTGAAGATGTTTTGATAGTGGGTCCATCTATCTTACAAAAATCCTAGTAGTGTTAGAATCTCCTAACAGGGATTCAAAGTCTCCTAACAAGGACTCATATGTACTGAATGTATTCATAAACTCCTAACAAGGTCCATCCTATAACAAGGAACATTTATATTAGTACATTATCTTGAGGGTATCATCCCCACTAGGGTTTTCCCTAGTTAACATATCTGGTGTTATTGTGCATGAGTTTATTATTATGGCTTCTGTTTATGTTGATCACATGATTAAGATTATTAAGGTTGATAGTTGTGATAATAGTTAGATAACTGATTCACACCCCCCCCCTCAATTATATTGTTGGACTACATATTCTAACAATTGGTATGAAAGCTCTAGGTTCTTGAAGATAAATCTTAATAGCTTTGGAGATTGATATCAAATCTTTTTAGAAAGGATAGTCCTAGATTTTATGGGGCCAACTATGATAGTTTGAACGAGAAAATGAAGACTCATCTGCTATGCATGCATCCAATATAAGAGCCAAAGAATCATTACTATCAGCTCTTGCTAAGAATGAATACAATTAGGTAAAGACACTTCAAACATCTCATGAAATTAGGAAACCATTAGAAGCTAGTTTTGAAAGTGATAAATATTAAAAAAGAGCAAGATTTCTGAATTGGATATGTGAAGGATAAGATGTTAAGATGATAGAAGATGAATCTATAAGAAATTATATTGGTAGGATATGAAAAATTATTTCAAGAATCAACACTGATGGTGGAACTAAGGAAGAAGATGAAGTTATATGGAAGATCTTGAAAATTTTGACACCACCATTCAAGAAAGTGGCTCAGATGATTCAACTATTTATACCTTGTACTAAGGAATTCACCAAGGAAACATTGCTTGGTAGATTGGAAGTAGAAAATGTTGATCTAAGATAGTTTGGAGATCTAGCAAGAGTAGAGACAACCTTCAATGCACGTAATGTCCAGCCAAGTCTGTCAAGAAGTGAGATTTTTGTTGTAGCAACCGATATGATGAAGAAAAGAAGATTCAGGAGGGTATAGCCCTTTTTGTGAGAAGGGACAAAGATGATAAGAAAATATTTAAATGTTGGACTTGTGATAAATTTGGTCATTATGCATCTAAATGTCCTAAAAGAGAGAAAATGTATAAGGGAAAGCTCAAGAGTATGAGAGTTAGAAATTGTTTGTATCCAAATGAAGATGGGGAATCTAATGAAAAAGGTTAGAGTGAAATTGATGATGAATTATGATTTATAGCTATTAAATAAGATTATCTTGATAGAGAAATTAGAGAATAAAGAGCTCTAATTAGTCAAGTTGAGAAGGAATCTACTTGGATAATTTATAGTGGATGTTCACACCACATGACTCATGATATGAATAAGTTTATTAAGTTCAAAAATCATGATGGAGGTTTTGTTAGAGTTGTTAACAACACAACCTATCATATAAAAATAATTGGATCCATTACTCTTGAAGGTAAAACAAACACTAATGATGTTTATTTATTTGATTCTTTAAATCATAACTTGTTTAGTGTTGGAAATTTGGTAGAGAAGGGATATCGATTGCAATTCATAGAGAAGACTTAAATTATTGGAGACAAAGATGGCAAACTGATTGGAACTAGAAGTAGATCTAGAGGTAATGTATTTTAGTTGAATCCTAATAAAGTAACATGTTTTTTAGCTAAATTTGACAATATTTGGTTATGGCATTGAATATTTTGTCATATAAACTTTGTTAATATTGTGAAATTTACTAGCACATTTGTAGTAAGAGATATGCTTGAGATAAAAAAAAGCCTGCTAATGTTGTTTGCAAAGAATGTATTTTGGCTAAGTAGAAGAGAGTATCATTTCCTAGCAAGAAGTTCACTACCACAAAGAAGATAGAGATTATTCACAAAGATCTAAGTGGTCCCTCAAGAACAAGAGGATTCTATGGTGAAGGTATTTTATGATTTTTGTTGATGATTTCACTAGAATGATGCAGGTAGCATTTATTAATGAGAATTATAAAGCTTTTGAGAAGCTTAAAATATTTAACAATAGAGTTGAGAATGAGTTTGGTGTTAAGATAAACTGTTTGACATCATATATAGGTGGAGAGTTTGTGTCTAGAGAGTTTAACATATTTTGTAAAGAGAATGGAATAAAAGGATAGCTATCTTCACCTAGAAACCTGAGTAGAATGAGATTGTAGAAAGAAGAAATAAGTCAATAGAAAAGGGAGAAAGAGTGATTTTGTTTGAGAATGATGTTTCTAAGACATTTTGGAGAGAAGTAGTCAATATGGAAATATACACTCTGAACAAAGTACATATTAAAAAAGGTATGAAAAAGACACCTTATGAACTGTGGTTTTTTATTCACCATAAATTAAGCATTTCAAGATATTTGGAAGCAATTGTTACATTGAGAGATGATGATATTGGTAAGTTTGATCCAAGAAGTGATGAAGGTATGTTTCTTGGTTATTCTTTGACGAGTAAGGAATATAGATTTTTTAACTATAGAACTAAGACAATAGTTGAATGAACAAATGTAAGGATTGATAAAAAGTTTGGATCTAAAGAAAAGATGATGGATTTTAATTTTGATGAAGAAGAGGATAAAATTGAAAATTTTAGAGGGAATATTGTACCTATATTGGGGAATAACAATGATTTCCAAAATGATGTAAAAACTAATGAACAAAGAGGAGAACAAAATTTAGAACTAAGAGAGGAGATAAGAATTGAGGTAGCAACTCCTACATCTAACATGAATATGTAAAAGATAGAGGTGTGATTACAAGGAAAAAAGTTAATGAAGAATTATGTTTGATTTCTCAAGTTGAATCTAAGAGCACAAATGAAGCATGTAAAGATGATTATTGCATTAAAGAAATGAAGGAAGAACTAGATCAGATTATGAAGAATGATACATGGGAGTTAG
The DNA here is from genome assembly GCA_028749045.1 of Cupressus sempervirens. Taxonomy (NCBI): domain Eukaryota; kingdom Viridiplantae; phylum Streptophyta; class Pinopsida; order Cupressales; family Cupressaceae; genus Cupressus; species Cupressus sempervirens. Next base: position 98,951,174 of record CM053790.1, read on the forward strand.
TACCTAGATCAAAAGAAAAGAATACTACTGGAACCAAATGGGTATTAAAAGACAAGATGAATGAATTGGGAGAAGTGGTAAGAAATAAGGCCAAACTTGTGTGTAAAGGATATTCACAACAAGAAGGGGTAGATAATGAGGAGACATATGCACATGTAGCAAGAATGGATGTAGTTGTTAGAATTTAATGATGGATAGTACTTCCTTGATCAATCACCAAAAACTAACAATCTCCAACTTGGGGACTAATCAAACTCCACAATAGACAACAATCTCCCACTTGGAGACTGATCCTATAGCAATATGTCATGCCCTTAATATTATTGCATATAGGGTTATGAATAGTCAACATGTGGCTATCTTAATCCTTAATTAAGTCATGTTATTATTATTATATTATAATTTAGGTAGGGAGGCTAGCATAGGTGTTATGAAGGGTTTTGTCTATTCAACCTAAGCATAATTAGGTATATATATATATAGGAGGCTGTGAGTCTTATTTCATGATCATATTGTGAAGTGTGTTATCATTAGAGATATTTGGAGGTTACCTCCTCAAAGTAGCCTATTACTCTTAGCTATTATGAGTTATTCATATAATATTCCATATTATTTCTTCTATTATGCAAGTTATTTCATTACAGGCAGTATCAAAGCATGATCTTGGCACCATAGAGGCAATGATTTTTATCAATATTGGGTAGATTGGCTATCTCTTGTAGAATTGTAGTACAATAACCCTTTCCATAACTCATAAAAAATGTCTCCATTTTTGGCATTTTATGGATATCAACCTCCTTCCATCACATCATCATTAAAGGTGTCACCAAGAGTTCTAGCAATAGAGGATCACTTGCTTCATCAAAAACATGTACTTTTAGGACTCAAGGTTAATTTAGATATGGCACAAAATTAAATGAAACAAGCAGCAGACCAACATCATAGTGAAAGAAATTTTGAAGTTGGGGACTGGGTCTTTTCGAGATCGAGGCTTATACACAAATCTCAATGAAGCAACAAAAAAAGAATAAGAAGTTGTCTCCAAGATATTATGAATTATACCAAATCAAGCAAAAGATTGGTCGTGTTTCCTGCAAGCTTGAGTTGCAACCAACAACAAAGATACATCCAATTTTTCATGTTTCTTGTTTGAAGAAGGTAATTGGGTAGAATATTCCTGCTCAAATAGTAATACTAGTACTTGATGAAGAAGGAAGAATAATTTTAGAACCAAAGTGTATTCTTCAAACATGCACAAAGAAGCTTTGGAACAAAACCATGACTTAGTATCTCATCCAATGGAAGAATTTACTAGTTGAAGAGGCCACATGGGAGGATGAGGAGTTCATTCAAAAGAATCCACACTTGGTTAGCATTAAGGACAATGCTTCTTTCAAGAGAGGAGGAATGCTATGCCCTTAATATTATTGTATACAGGGTTATGAATAGTCAACTTGTTGCTATATTAATCCTTGATTAATTTATGTTATCCTTATTATATTATAATTTAGGTAGGTAGGTTAGCCTAGGTGTAATGAAGGGTTGAGTCTATTCAACCTAAGCATGATTAGGTATATGTATGAGGTTGTGAGTCTTATTTCGTGATCATATTGTGAAGTGTGTTCTCATTGGAGATATTTGGAGGTTGCCCCCTCAAAGTGGCTTAATAGTCTCAGCTATTATCAATTATTTATATAATATTTCATATTATTTCTTCTATTGTGTAAGTTATTTCATTACACAATACAACTACCACATGGGGTTCCAATTGGATGAAACCACCCTAGACTCTGTTGTTCTCTTATTGTTGTTCAGTCTAGAAGACCACCCAAAGATGAAGAGGAATTTAGCTTCTCCCTTGTCACTACCTTTGTAAACATATCCACTAAATTTTCATCTATATGTATCATGTCTAGCTTTAACTATCCATCATTCAAATATAACTAAATAAAATTGTATTGCAATTGTATGCATTTTTTCTTTGAATGTAGAGCTTAATTATTTGCAAGATGAATGGAACTCTGGAAATCTATAAACAAATAATTATTCCTCTGAGGGTGTCCTAATTCTTCCAGGAAGAATTGAAGCCATATCATCTCCTTGGCTACCTCTGTAGTGGATAAAGCATTAACCTTCTATAAATGAGAAACCCAACTCATAGATGGCCCACCAATAGTAAATACATAACTTGTAGTACTCCACCTAGTATCAATATCCCTTGCCAAATCTGAATCAATGTTCAATATCTAGCCTTGTACATATGATAACATACATCAAGCTTCCTATACCTAAAATATAAGGTACCTTGGACATCTTATCCTCCTCTTCTCGAATCTTGGGACACATCTCCTTAGTTAACTTCAAATGACTGAGTAAAGGTGTGCTGACAACTTTAGCATTCTCCATAGAGAAACATTGCAACACTTTCTCAATATAATTATCCTAAGATAAAGTTAATTTATTGTTCTTCCTATGTCTACAAATCTTCATACCAAGGATTTGTTTTGCCTTCCCCGAATCCTTCATAGAAAATGCACGTGCTAACTGGTGTTTCAGCCCCATAATGCAATCCATGTTAGACCCAACTACAAGAATATTATCAAAATATAAACATAAAATAATTTAGCTATCATCATCCAACCTTTTGAAGTGACGATACTAATTTGAATGACACCTACTATATCCATGCTCATGCATAAGACTGTCAAATTATAGATACAATTATAGAGTTTCTTTCTTCAAGCCATATAACATTTTCTTCAATCTACACACTATGTTTTCCTTACCTTTGACATGAAATCCCTTATGGTTAGCCATATATATCTCTTCATCCAAATCTCCATGAAGGAAGCTTGTTTTAACATGAAGCTATAATGAATGCAAATATTTAGAAATCACAATACTTAAAACAATGTGAATAGAAGTCATTTTAATAAGAGGAGAGAATATCTCATCAAAACCAATGCCTTTTTTCTATGAAAATATTTTTACAACTAACCTGGCTTTAAATATTTTCTTACCTCCATCCTCTTCTTTCATCCTATAAACCCACTTATTCTATAAAGCCTTTTTACCTACTGGAAACTTCCATAAATCCCACATCTTATTTTTGAGCAAAGAGTCCCTTTTGTCTTTCACTGTAGAATCCCACTAAATTTTATTTTCCACCTACATAGCTTCATCATAACATTCATGTTCACCATCATTTTTTAGTAAAATAGAATACAAAGAGGGAGAAAATATTTTCGGATGTCTACTTAGCCTCATTGATTGTCTAACTTTCACTGGTGTGTGTGGTATTTTTTGTTGCAATTGTTGCATATTATGAGGAATTGGTAGAACATCATCTTTTGGACTATCATCCGACACTATGTAATCATCTTCTTTCTTCTCATATTGCTATAACAGATCTTCTTACAACACTTTCTCATTGAATATGACTTCCCTGCTTCTTAAAATTTTATGATTTTCAAAATCCCAAAGCCTATAACCAAGTTCATCAATGCCATATCCAAAAAAATACACTTATTTGACTTAGCTTCCATCTTGGTTCTATTTTTAGAATATATATGAGCAAAAGCTTTACAATTGAAGGTTTTGAGAAAAGAATAATTCACCTTCTTACTAGTCCATGCTTCCTCTAGAATACCATAGCACAAAGAAGTACAGGGACCTTTATTAATCGAATAAATAGTAATATTGACACCTTCCACTTACATGTTTAAGGGAAACCCAACATGTAACCTCATTCTCCTTGCACGCTCCATTATTGTCATGTTCATGCATTCAACCACTCCATTTTTCTGTGGAGTCCTTGGAATATTTTTCTATCTATGAATACCATTACTGGAGCAATAATCTTCAAATTCATGACTGCAATATTCACCACCATTATTAGATCTAAGATATTTTAATTTCTTAATAGTCTCATTTTCAACTAAGTATTTCCATTTCTTAAAAGTTTGAAATACTTTAGATTTCTTTCTGAGGAAATAAAACCATAATTTTCTAGTTGTATCATCAATAAATTTAAAATAATAATGAAAGCCACCAAGGGAAGATACCTGAGCTAGTCCCATACATTTGTATGCATAAGCTCTAATTTCTCACTTTTTTTTGCCTTCCCAATCTTCACAAAACTCACTCTCTTTTGTTTTCCATACACACAACTTTCAAAGAAATTAATATTAACACATTTTAGACCTAGTAAAACTTTCTTTGAATGAATTAATTTCATACCTTTCTCACTCATGTGTCCAAGTCTATTGTGCCATAGTGTTCTATTAGAATCTACAACAACTATTTGTTCTCCCCACTTAACTATAACAATTGTTTCTAAACATTCATTTTTCTCTAAAACAATCAAAGTAGAAGGAACAATATGACTTATACAAAGATATAAGGTTCCTACCTTCACACCGTTTTCTACTACAAGGGAACCTTTTGAAACCTTCCAATTTTTATCATTAAAAGTAACTACACAACCCTCATCACTAAGTTGTCCTAATAAAATAAAATTCCTACTCAACATTGGAACATGTCCTACCTCATGTAGTAGCCAATGATTCACATTCTACAACTTAATCTTAACTTTTTCCTTTCCAACAATCTAATAGGGATCATTATCCCTTAAATAAACAAGCCCAAAATCCACTTGGACATAACTAATGAAATAACCTCCTCAAGGTGTAGCATGAAATGAAGCACTAGAATCTAAAACCCATGAATCATCAACACTTTCTAAAGATAGAAGCAAAGCATCCTCTTCAAATTTGTTACTTACCACATTTTCCTACTTGTTCCCTTCTAGTTTATCTCCTTTATTGTTCCTTCAAGTCAAGAAATTTTTCTTCTTATGCCCTAGTTTCCCATAATACCAACAATCTCTTAGTCCTCTAGATTGAGACATCTTTCCCTTTGATTTTCCTCTTGATTTCCCATGATTTCTAGAATTAATTTCTCTTCAATCATTTTGCGTCTGCTTTGTGCATTCAAAGCACTTCTAGATGTAGATTCTATAAAGATTTTCCTATGAGTTTCCTCACTCAAAATAAGATCGATCATATTATCATATTTTAGAGTATTAGATAAAAAAATGGAATTACTCATAGCCATTACCAAGCCATTCCAACTTTTAGGAAAAGAAGACAAAAGTAAGAGAGCCCTAATTTCTTCATCAAAACTAATACCCATAGTAGATAACTGATAATAAATAGTATTAAACTCATTTAAATGATCTTTAATAGATCCACCTTTTTTCATCTTCATATTAAATAAATTCTTAATGAGAAATACCTTTTTTGAAGCGGAGATCTTTTCATACAATTTCACTATGGTTTCCATCAAATCTTCTATCATCTTCACTTTTGTAATATTAAATGCCACTGATGATGCCAAACATAATCAAATACTTCCAAGGTCCTATCTGTCTAAAAGATCGCAGACATCATTTTTTATAGACCCTTGATTCTTGGTTTTCATCTCCAATAATTTCCATAAATCCTTCTGATAAAAATAGTCTTCCATTTGCATCTTCCATAACTAAAGTTATGGCCATTTAATTTTTCAACCCTTAGCTTACCCTCATTTTCCATTGCTCCCACTCAATCATAAGGCTCCCACTCAAGTATTAGACTTTCATGTAGAGGATAACTAAAAAAAGAACAACCTGGCTCTGATACCACTTGTTAGGTTTTAGCCATAGATAGAAATAACAATTACATGTTAGGAAATTTTTTTTCTTCAGTATTTCCACAAAGAATTATGAAGCATGTATAGTACTTCCCTGATCAATCACCGCAAACTACCATTAGTAAAAATGTTCTTAGCATACATAGAAAATAAGAAGTTTAAAGTATATCAGATGGATGTTAAATCAACCTTCAACTAGAAGAAGAAGTATATATTAAGCAACTTGAAGGATTTCCTTAAATAGTAGAAAATGATATGGTATGAAGATTAAAGAAATCTCTATATGGTCTAAAGAAGGCATGTAGAACATAGTATGCAAGGTTGGAAAAGTATTTGGAAAAGATTAGATTTGCTAAAGGTACAAATGATAGTAACTTATATTTCAAAGAAATAGAGAATGCTTTTCTAATAATAGTAATATTTGTTGATGACATAATATTTGTAGCTAATGATGAAGAAAATGATAAGTTTTTTTATGAGATGAAGAATGAATTAGAAATGAACATGATAGGAGAAATTAAGTTTTTCTTAAGATTATAGATAGTGTAGAATAGTGATAGTATTTTCTTTTCACAAGATAAGTATCTGAAAGACTTATGAAGAGATTTGAATTGGAAAGTTGTAATTATATTGTTACACTTATGATAACTAGTCATAATTTATCGATCAAATATGACACACCTATGATTGAGTAGAAGAAGTATAGATTCATGATTGGAGGATTGAAATATCTAACTCACACTAGACCATATATAGAAAATTCAATTAGGATTGTAGCTAGATTTCAAGATAATCCTAAGGAGCATCGATATGTAGCAATAAAGAAGATATTAAAATATTTGAAAGGGACATCTAACCATGGAATTTAGTATGATAGATCAAATGATTTCACTTTGTGTGCATATACTAATGCAGATTGGGCTTGTGGTATGGATGCTAGAAAGAGCATCAGTGGTGGAGCATTATTTCTTAGAGGAAGATTGGTTTCTTGGCTGAGAAAGAAAGAAGATTGCATTTCTCATAAAATAGATGAGATAGAGTATGTTATAGAAGAAAATAATTGTATTCAAGTTATATGGATGAAGAAAATGTTGAAGGATATCAAAATTATGTTTGTAAAACCTATTATCATTTACTAAAACAAAAGTACAATGAGTATGTCTAAGAATCTTGAATTTCATTCTAAGACTAAGCATATACCCATTAAGTATCATGTTTTGAGAGAAAAGGAAATAGATAAGGAAATAATATTAGAATATGTGAGTACTAAAGATTGGAATGTAGATATGTTTACAAAACCTTTTCCTAAAGATACATTTGAGTACTTGAGAGGTATGCTAGGGGTTATGCACGTACCTACTTTAGAGTAGATGATGTAGAAAGTGCATTAGTCAAGTGGTACAAACCACTATTGTTAGACTAGACTAAATGTTGATGCTTCCTGAATGGATGAGTGTTTGTAATGTGTTGAGTAATTAAGGACTCTTGCTACTTGGTATTTGGTATTGATCTGTGTCTATTGATAGTTGAGCTAGTTGAAGAATTAGAGTATTATATTGACATAATGAGGCCTTTAACATTGATGTCAATGAAGGAGAGCAGTTTCAATGAAAAAACATTAAGTATGTGTGGAGAATGTAAATCCCATGGACTTGGGTGGGCCTAACAACTCTATGTAATTCCTTTAATAGGGTGACATTCTAAGTTGAATGTTCTTAAGTCCTCTAATAGGGCACACTCCTAATAGGGTGTAAAATCCTTTAATAGGGTCACATCCGACAATGTGTAAAGCCTTTAATAGGGTAGGCCTTGAACAAGGCAAACCATCAGAAGTGGCTGAAATCTATTACATAGTAAATTTGTGGGTATCACTCCCACCCTAGTTTTACCTTTTTATTCCTAGAGGGTCTCTGGGTCACCAAAATCCTTTGTGTTATGTGGTGATGCATGCTTAATTTTCATGAGTGTTTAATGTTTAATTACATGCATGATAATTTCAATTATATGCCATTAAGGATTTGAAAATTTGTATTGGACATTATTGGACCTTGAATAACTGATTCAACCCCCTCTGAGTTATTCTAAAAGAATTCTAACAATTGGTATTAGAGCCCATTGCTGATTTGTTTCAAGGTACTAGCAACAGTAAGATCAAGATGTCGAAAAGAGAAGTTCCCAAGCTAAACAAAGACAACTTTGTTGCATGGAAAAGTCTGATGAAGTTGCATCTTGGATCAATAGGTGGCTATACATAGACCTCAATCATAGTTGATCATGTAGATCCTACAGGACACCTCACTGTAGAAGACATGAGCAAGAAGAAGGAGAACAATCAAGGGATGTTAGATATTGCTTTAGCACTAAGCTATGTCAAGTATGATGAGATCAAAGAATGTGATACTGCACATCAGATGTGGAAAAAATTATAAAAAATCTATGGACGAGATGATAATGTCAAGAGAGCCAAAAGAGAGAGCCTAAGAGGAATGTTTCATGACATGAAAATGGAAGAAGGAAAGAATGCTGCTCAATATGGTGCAAGAATGAAAGAAGTGGTAAGTGCCATAAGAAGCCTAGGAGGACAGTTATCAGAAGAAATATTATGTAGAAAATACTTGAGAACTTTGCTTCCTATCTACGCTATAAGAGTATCAACCATCCAAGAGCTAAGGTGTGTACCAAGCAACACATTGTCATTTGAAGGAATAATTGGAAGACTCATTGCCTTTGAGCTATCCAACTTTGACAACTACAAGCCAAGAAACTTTAAATCTGCATTCAAAGCTAAGATGACAATAAAAGACAATAAGGAGGTGTAAACAAAGAAAAAAAGTGGAAAAGGAAAGTATGTATCTAGTGATAGTAGCACTGATGAAGATGATGTAGGCAAATTGGAGGTATTACTAGCAAGAAGATTTCACAGAGGAAGAGGCAAATTCAAAGGTAAGCTACCAATCATTTGTTTCAATTGTAATGAAGTTGATCACATTGCAACTAGATACACACAAAAGAAAAATTACAAGGATGGAGGCAACCTCAAGAACAAGAAAGAGGACAACAACGACTACAAAGGTAAAGGCAAAAGATGCTACATTATTGAAGAAGACTCTGACAAGAATGATGATGAAGTAGTCTATGTGGCTATGAAAGATGAATTGGATGAAGATGAAGCAACTGCTTTGGTAACCTGAATGAACAAGAATAACAAATGGATAACTGATAGAGGATGCTCTGATCACATGACTGGAGATAAAAGTAAGATCATTACCTTTATTCAATATGAAGGAAATATTGTTAGATTTGGTAACAATGGACCATGTTAGATCAAAGGGAAAGGTACTAACAAGCTTACTGAAAAGATATCATGTGATAATGCATACTATGTTGAAGGCCTAAATTATAACTTGTTAAGCGTCTCATAGTTCAGCAACATAGGATGCAAGGTTAAATTTGAAAATAGAGTTGCCAAGATCTATGATTCTCAAGGAAGTCTAATAGGAAAAGGTGACTAGACTAGTAGTAATTTGTTCTACTTAGACATGGAAGATGCTTCTTGTCTCATTGTTCATTTTTCATGATGTATGGTTATGGCACAAGAGGCTATGCCATGTAAATTTTAACAATCTGATAAGCATCAGAAAAATGAAGAAAATCAGAGGTCTACCAAATTTGAAGAAGCCTGATAACACCATGTGCAAACAATGCCAACTAGGGAAGATGACCAAGTCAACATTCAAAAGTAAGGCTTATACTTCTAATGAAGTATTAGAGCTTGTTCATACTGACTTGTGTGGTCCTATTGAAGTGCAAAGCTACAAAGGTGATAGATACATAATGCTATTTGTAGATGACTATTCAAGGATGATGACAATCATGTTCCTGAAAAGTAAATCAGATGCATTCCAAATGTTCAAATGGTACTTGGCTAGAGTTGAGAAAGAGACTAGGAAGAGCCTAAAATGTCTCAAATCTGATAGAGGAGGTGAATTCACATCAAGAAAATTTGAAGAATTTTGCAATGAAAGAGGAATTAAAAGGCAGACATTAGCACCTAGGACTCCACCTCAAAATGGTATAGCAAAAAGAAGGAATAGATTGGTCATTTACTACGCCAGGACGTTAATGATGGAGAAAAATGTTGCACTCAAGTACTAGAGAGAAGTTGTAAGTACTACAGTTTACACACTCAACAGAGTTCAAGTCAAGAAAGGTACAAATGCAACACCTTTTGAATTATGGTATGGGCATTCTCCTAATGTAAAAAATTTCAAATTATTTGGATGCAAATGCTATATATATAAAGAGTCTAGAAAGGGAAAGTTTGATGCAAAGATGAGGAAGGCACATTTCTTGGTTATTCTACTAGAAGCAAAGCTTATAAGTTCTTGAATGTTAACACTAACAAAGTAGTAGAAAGCACAAATGTGAAATTCGATGAGCTCGCAAAAGTTCAAAGTGTTGAGAACACCAAGAAAATGGAAGAATACAAGACCTTTGTATACTTTTATTAAGGTATATCTAATAATGGTGAAGTTGCAACTCGTAATGACAATTAGCAACAAAATCCAATATTTTCTAAGTCACAGACAATGAATGCCGAGCATTAGAGACATTTAGAAGCTGAGCTATAGAATAAAGATAATGTTCATTCAGCCTCTGAGAACTGTCAACATGAAGGAAATGAAGAAATATCCAATGAAAATACACATGAAGATTTAGATTCTGAAAGAGACAACATGCAAACAAGGAAAGAACCAGTATTGACAAAGTATGTGAAAAGACATCATCCTACAGATCAAATTATTGGAAACAAAGAGGCAGGACCAGTGATAAGGAATAGACTTAGAGTTGGGACATGTCTGCTCAGCAAAATGGAACCAAAAATAGTAACTGAACCCCTAAAAGATGATGACTGGTACAATGCTATGAAAGAAGAAATAGAACGAATTGAAAAGAAAAAGACAATGACCATAGTCTCAAGACCAGCTGACAAGAATGTAATTGGAACCAAGTGGGTGTTTAGAAACAAGTTAGATGAGAATGGTGAAATCACAAGGAACAAGGAAAGACTAGTTTGTAAAGGGTATGCATAAGAAGAAGGACTAGACTATGGAGAAACTTTTGCTCCAGTTGCCAAAAAGGAAGGAGTAAGGACCCTACTAGCATATGCAACCATCAAAGGATTTAAAGTCTATCAAATGGATGTTAAGTCCACATTTATAAATGGTATACTTGAAGAGGAAGTCTACATAGAGAAACTAGAAGGATTTGTTGATGAAAATAACAAAAACAAGGTATGCAAATTACATAAGGCTCTATATGGATTAAAGCAAGCCTTTAGAGCTTGGTATGATGAATTAGCTAAAGTCAATCAAAGAATGTACAGATCTATGATTGAAAAACTACAATATGTTGTACATAGTAGACCAAACATAGCATTAATAGTTGGAATAGTGGCTAGATTCTCTACTAATCCTAGAGAGAATCATCTCATGGTAGTAAAAAGGATAATGAGGTATCTCAAAGGAACTGATGATTTTGGCCTATACTATAAAAATTATGAGAAGTTTGAGCTCAATGCATACACAGACGTAGATTGGGGAGGCAACATTGATGACAGGAAAAACACAAGTGGAGGAGCATTATTCTTAGGTAAAAGGATAGTTACTTGGACTAGAAAGAAATAAACATGCACATCTCAGTCCACTGTAAAAGCAGAATATGTGGTAGTAGTAATAAATTACACAAACATTGTGTGGCTCAAACATCTATTGAAAGGAATGAAATAAGGGGTAACCAAACCTATGATACTATATTGTGATAATACAAGTACTATAAACATATCCAATAATCTTGTAATGCATTCAAAAACCAAGCATATTGCAATCAAGTATCATTATGTCAGAGAATTGGTGGAAGATAAACAAGTGAAGATGGAGTACATTCACACAAAGGAAAAAATTGCAGATAATTTCACCAAACCATTGCCCAAGGATTCTTATGAATACCTTAGAGGCAATTTGGGGGTAAAGCCCCTATCTCAAGTAGTCTAAAACAACAAAGAAGCTGCACTACATCAATGCAAAGACATAAGATGCAAAGCTTACACCAAGCGTGTTGAAGATGCTAAACCTTTGGCATTTATGTCAAAGAGGGAGATTTATGAGAAACTGATCAATAAAAAGTAAGAGGGAGATGTATGAGATCAGTAGTAGACCAAAAAAATAAAAATAAGAGAGATGAAAGAGGAATATTTAGAAGAGATAAGAAATGATCAGCAAGCAACTATGAAGGATGAAGAATACAGAGTAAGGATGTAGTAGTCAAGAGGGAGAAGCAGAAAAAAGGATTCAGTTTGTATCAACAAAAGAGGGAGACATGATACAAAAAGGAAGATATGTAATGAAAAAAAGTTTTGTATTTGGTATATAATTTTGGTGATAACTAAGTTCATCCGCTCAATCAATTGACTAGTTTGGTTTTCCATCAATGCCAAAGAGGGAGATTGTTGGAAATAATTGAAAAGATCATGAATGAAGAATGATAGAACTGGTAAATAATGTTTTCAATCATTTTTTTATCATTGATGTCAAACTTGCTAATTGTAGGAATGACAATTGCTTAAGTGATCCAAATACTATCAATTGGTTGATTGACAAGGAGGAGGCAATCAATAAGATGTAACTAGACCACTTAGAGAAAGGTTCAAGTTATGATGTTGTAATGAAGTATAAGGATCAGCTAAGCCATTGATGAAATAGAGTATTGATGACATACTCTAAGAGACAGGGAATGGACAGACTAAGACACATCAAAGATGTAAGGTTTAACTAAGTTTGTTTGTGAGTGCTGAGCAAGCTCGTTAAAGCTGAGCAAGTTCAACTTCAGTGTGTGTCGAGCAATCCTTCAGGTGCCAAGCATTAGTAAATATAGTAGAAGCTAAGTAACACAAAAGGTGTCAAGCATCAGTAAATGTAGTAGAATCTGAGTAACACAGAAGGTCTCGAGCATCAGTAAATATAGTAGTAGTTGAGCAACACAGAAGGTGATAAGCATCAGTAAATGTAGTAGAATCTAAGTAACATAGAAGGTGTCAAGGATCAGTAAACCAATGGTGTCGAGTTGCTACATAATAGATAAGAATAAAAGATTTTCCAGATCAGTAATGATAAGTTTGTTACATTGAATTTTGTGAATTAGTTGGATGATAAGGATGATGAGTAGATGTCACAGAATTTTATGTAAACCATGCAAACCAATTCAAGGTGAATACTGATGGAATTATCATGAAGTTTTTCAAAAAAACAATTTGGAAGGAAAATAATATCATTCTCTCAAATCAAATCAAATTGATGAGCAGGAAGATTTGAGTGGGAAAGGGAGAACATAATTTCTTTATAAGGAGTTATAGGTTAGAGATCAAAAGTGTGTGTGAGGGACTTGGTCATAAGTGTGGTCATGTGAAGAAGCCAAGAGAAGGCTAGTGTGAAGTGTTGAGAAGAGGACACAGTGAGGAGTAAGCATAGAGCATCAAGACTCTAAGTTGATCAAGTGACCATAGAGTGCATTGGCATAATGAGTGGAAGAACTCAAGGAGATAGATCTTGAAGGGTGAACAAGCTACCAACACTGCAAGGAAGAGAAGCCAAGCAAATAAAAGAACTAAAGAATGATATGAAATCTGCAAGGTTAGAGTTGCGATCTTTATCAGGTCAAAACCTTTCTAATACTTTCTTACCATTGTATTACATGTTGAAATCCTACATTGCTAGGTTAGCTTAATAGCTAGGTGGATAAGCCTCAAGAAAAGGATAGAAGATCCCTAAGAGAAGGATAAGAGATCCTCAGGAGAAGGATAGGAGATCCTTAGAGAGGGATAAAAGATTCTTTTGAGAAGGTGCCTATAAATCCCATGGACTTGGGTGGGCCTAATAGCTCTATGTAAATCCTTTAATAGGTTTATATTCTAAGTTGAATGTTCTTAAGTCCTCTAATAGGGCACACTCATAATAGGGTCTAGAAATCCTTTAACAAGGTCACATCTGACAATGTGTAAAGCCTTTAATAGGCCAAGCATTTAATAGGGCAAACCATCAGAAGTGGTTGAAATCTATTGCATAGTAATTTTGTGGGTATCATCCCCACCCTAGTTTTACCTTCTTATTCATGAAGGGTTTCTAGGTTACCAAAATCCTTTCTCTTATGTGGTGATGCATGCTTACTTTTCATGATTGTTTAATGTTTAATTGCATGCATGATAATTTCAGTTATATGCCATTAAGGATTTGAAAATTTTTATTGGACATTATTGGACATTGAATAACTAATTCACTCCCCTCTTAGTTATTCTAAAAGAATTCTAACAGAGAAATCATTCCTTACTTTGTATGGAGAGAAGTAACCTTGAATGCAAGAGTAGTTTGCATGGGAATCTCTATCTTATTTGGAAGATTTTGAAATTTTCATGTATGAAAGAAGGAGAAATATCTCTATGGGGAAGATATGTAGCAAGAAGAGATCTAAGGTATTCTGATTTGTCTACTATGAACAACTGTTGCCAATCCTAGAGTAGATATTCTTGGAACATAGATTTTTTTCATCTATATTTACTATGAACAAAATACTAATTGGTGTTCTTGGAACATAGATGTTTTTCATCTATATTTCCATCAATGGAAAAGTGGGAGATTTTTACCATGAATGTTCATGATATACTACTTTGGGGGAGTATTGACATGTTGCATTCATTATTGTATTTTTCATTTATGTCAACATTGTAGTAAGTCTATGAAGAGTGCCAGAGTAGTGGATAGAGATCTTAATGGTACAAACAATGGTTTGATTGTTTGGTGATGTATAGTCAAGGGTATGTCCTAGAGTATGTCATGATGATGTGACTAAGTGCACATAGTCTAAGTCAAATACGTACAATAGTTGAATCTAATTTAGAAAGAGTAGTAGAGAAATAGAGTATTGGAGAAAAACTTTCTAATGTTTGATTGTTATCTTCCATCTATGATGCAATAAACAGTTTTGCATTCAACCAGTAATAGAGGATAGTTAGGTGTTGGCATCAACAAGTGTGTAAGCTCTAAAGTTGCACATCTAAAGTTTTGTATAGACTATGATCTGATAATGCTATTGTAATTTTAGATAATTAATTATCTTATTATAATTAATTAAATAAGACTCAAGGTCAACTAAAGGAATTATTTTGAAGATATGGTATATATGAAAGATTTTTTCCTTGTTTTTAACAAGTATCACAATTAATTGTGTGAAGTGCAAAAAGCAGAAAAGTGTTTGGTAAATGTGTGTAACCAATCCAAGGAATTATTGGATGTGATTTTGGTGATCTAGTTACAAGATCAGAAGTAGCAAAGTTCTGGTTGATAGAATAGAGATAGAGGAATGAAGTATAATTTAAATCTAGTATTTTGGAAGGAATAAGGCATAGATGACTTGGATAATGCTCCATCTATCTTCCACAACTCCTAATAGGGTTGGAATCTCCTAACATGGATTCAAAGTTTCCTAATAGGGAGCCATATGTACTAAATGTATTTATAGACTCCTAAATGGGTCCATCCTCTAATAGGGAACATTTATATTAGTACATCATTTTCTAGGTATCATCCCCACTAGGATTTTCCTTTGATAAAGGGTTTTCCTAATTAACAGTTCTAGAGTTATAATGTATGAGTTAATTTTTATAAGTTTTTGTTTATGTTGATCTGATGGTTAAGAATTATTGATTCAACTCCCCCCCCCCCCCCCCCCCTCTATGTTATTTTTGTGGACTATATATTCTAACAAAGATTACTATGAGTATTTTGGGAAGTGGAAGAATTGTCCAATTGAAGATCCTACATGGATTTATCAATCTGAGTTGGATTTATCTCAAGTTGTGACACTTGCATGATTTAGGAGAATCATTTCTTTCAACCCTAGTTGTTTGATGCAAAAGCTCCTAGGTTGCCTTGTATTCCTACTCTTTTTTTATTCTAGTAGATTTTTCTCCAAGTCTATAGTGTTAACTAGGTACACACAGTGTTAGCCAAGTACTCGCAATGGTAGCTGAGTACATGTAGTGTTAGATGAGTACATGTAATGTTGGCTAAGCTATCTAATATTGATTGAGTACTACTTGTGTCAAGTGAACTTGATATTTACTAATGCTTTGTTCCTTCTTTGACCAAGTTTTTTTGTAATTGGTTCTTAATTTGAGCTAACTTGTGTATTTAATTTTCATAGTAAATTTAATGATTGGATCTTGTCTTGGGATGAGTGTAGACCATTTTGAGGTTGACCTTTCTATTATGTAATGATCTAGAATCTTATATAAGCCATTTTGGCAACTATAAGTAGAGTTATTTGGTTTAGTTTTAGGAAAACTTAGAGAGTCAGAGAAGATGTTTCAGGAATTGCAAATTTGAAGCTAGATTGTATATCTTGAAGTTGTAGTTTGCATCTGGTCATAACCTAAAAGGCCTTATAGTAGGGCATGTATGCTAATAATTTGATGAATCAATAAAAAGTTTTTCTCTTGCTCTCTCTCCCTACTTAGTTTTGTTGTGTGTTTATTTTTTTCCATTCTGTTTACTTAGCAAGGTGGTTGGATAGTTAGGCATGCCTTTAGCCCTAGCTACTCAATTCCCTCCTTTTACCAATTTACATGCATGTATACTTCTCCAATGTCTCCATACATGGAGTCAAAGCCACATATATAATCTATTTCTATTTTTCCACATAAGGAGTCAAAGCTTGATATGTGATTAGTAGAATAGTTATAATGGAGTGCATTAGATGCAGAAGCTCAATTGTTATTTTTTGCATTATTATTTCCATTTTCATTTTCATTTTTGTGGTCAAGGAAAAACTTTTGAGATATTATTAGTCTAGCATTTTTAGAGGGTGGTGTTCCCTCAACCTCAATTTCCCCATCATGGACAAGGTTTTAAATGAAGATTTAGGGCTTGATATGCTTCTCACTATCATGCCATTTGATGCAGTGATAATTGTAGTATTCATTATCTCTATACAACTTGGGTTTCATTTGATTTTTGTCAAAAGGTTGTGTGTTGGGAAAAACCATCAAATTATGCTCCAATAGTTTCTATAATATGGAATCTAAGTGTTCATGAAAGCTAGTGAAATTTCTATTTAATTCATAGTCATGATTGTAGTTTTTATTAGTATTGTTTTTGTTGTGAGGAAAGAACTATGCTTGATTGCAAGGTGGGTGGTTATCATGATTGTTATTTCAATTCTGATTTTGAGTCTCACAATTTGGATTATTATTGTTTTTATGATGATAGTTATTATTGTTATTATTTCCACCATGAATATTTTGTACACTTTGGACATCAATGACACAATTACAAGTAATGCCTTTATTTTTGGACCACAATTTTAGCTTTCCATTATGGTTCATTTCACTAGTTGATGATGAAGAGCTATAATGTTTAATGTAACCCTTTTCCAATTGTCCACATCAGATGTTCTTTCTTTTCTTGAATAATGTTTGAAAGTCTTCCAAACTAGGCATCTTCATTTGGAAAGACATCTTTGTAACCATCTTTGTATACAATGAGAAAATATTTCACAATTTCTTTATCCTGTGTTGCACAAATCACTCAACGAGGCATGATGTTCAATATTATATCAGTATTGTGCTACAAATTTTCCTATCAAGTCATTGAAGGAGGTGATATATCCTTTGGGTAAGTTCATTAGCCATTCAAGTGCAAGGCCTCAAAGACTTGGTGTGAAAAGCCTCTTAAGGTAATCCTCACTGTAGGCAACTTCTTTACATAAGAAAAAAAAAATTTGAGATGTGCAATGGGACATGTTTCTCCTATGTATTTGTCAAATTTTGGGATCTCAAAGTTTGGTAGAAATGGCATCATCCCGATATATCTTTCAAATAGAGAATGAAAAATTTCCTCAGAAGTTAAATCTTTTATCCCTTTTTTGGTCATATTCTAGATAAAACTCTAGAGTTTGTATAATTATTGGGCCAAATCCTATTTGGTTGTATCTTTTATGGTTGTAAATTAATTTTGAATCCACTTCCAAAGTTGAATAATTTTCCAAATAGATTGTAGGGTGGTGGTGGATAATAAGGTGGTGGAGATGATGGTGTGCTACCTTGACCAATGGATTGGTATGTGAGTGCTTGAATTGGAATATATGTTTTCAACATTTTTTTTGGTATGTGTAGATAAGAGGAATCTACTGGCTATGCCATGATTTCTATTTTCTAGATAGGTAATTTCCCAATGTTTAAGAATCCTATAGAAGGGCCTATCAAGGTTGACTATGGAATATTGGCATGTGAATTTGTGTTGGACATCATACTAATTATTTGTTGAATGTGTTCTACACTTAATTGGAATGTGGGTTTTTTCGGAGTTGATTTAGGTGTAGAATTAGTTCCCCCTATAGGTTCCTTTCCTTTGCTTGAATTTTTTCTATGGTGGAATTTGGTAACATTGGAGCACCATCTTTGGTGATTTGTCTAAATAAAGTGCTCTCATCAAATTTTTTAGGGAAATTAACAACAACCTGATAAGATTTAGGAAGATCTTGTTTTTGTTTTCCCTAATAGATTTTTCCAACATTTCCAAGTTGTATGGGTCTGCAAGAAATGTCTAAACATCATGAGGAATGTTGTCATTCTAAATGAGATCTTCATCTCAGTGACCTTCTTCCTCATTATGTGTGTTACTACCTATAATGGTGTTTTGAAAGGGATTATTAGGTTTGTACATGGGTGTTGAGATAGGAATAGAAATTTTTGTACCAAGGGGAAATCTCTTCCCCCATGAGGTTGATCAACGAGGGAAAGGATTCTCCATCTCTTTTTTTCTTATTTATTCCAATAAATGAGACATGGGATTAAACATGAATCTTTCATATCATGTATGCACTATGCAATTGTGACCAAAATTATAGGGTGAATTTTTTTAGAAGAAGAAAATGTAAGAGAGCAACTGAACCTTATATGAAAAAAGGGGAAATACTTCTAGAGTAGTGTGATCTATTATGGTGCTGAAGATGAATAGAGCATAAGATAACCTAAGTGTGAACAAGAGACCTTGGTAATTTTGTAAACCAAGTTTGATATACAATAATAGTATCTTTCTCCTACTAAAGATGAACACATGATCTTTAGGTAAGATAGGACATCAAAGATAGGACTCAATATTTGGAGATGAACTTGTGATCCTAAATTAGTGGGCACAACTATTATAAATGTTTTCTTGTGGATAAGGGTATAGCATCATAATATTGGAAGTCTTTCTATCTAGGTTTGAATTTGAAAATTGTTGGCTCCTAATGTTTTATTTTTAATAGAGGATTGGGACTAGGATTTTCTATGACTTAACAATTAAGGTTCAAATTATAATTCTCTCTAGAGGAAACTTTTCAAATGGAAGACTAGATTCTTTGAAAAAAGATGAGGTGGGAATAGATTGATGTGGACAATGAGGGCGTTGTGGTCACTATGTGGGTATCTAATCTCCTCTCTCTAGAAATAGAAATCTTGTGTTTACTCCTCAAAAAGTGGACCATTCTAAAATTTTCCCATTGTACAAAATTCAGTCATCACAATCTTTTCTATCCTCTTCATTTTTGATGTCTTTGATGGCATATAAAAATTGTTTATCACTATGTGCTAGGTTTTTTCTTTCATTTTGGGAAAATAGTTTCGATAACTTCACCTTCTTAAGTTTGACTTTTTTTGACATGATATGAATAGAATAAACCCCAACTATAAGACCAACATTAAGAATTTCACAAAAACTATTGTGAAGATAAGAAAATACAAAACCCAATGAATCTCAAATGGTAGACCAAGTACAAGGACTTGTGCAAATAAAATTGTAGGTCTAGAGGACCTACTTATAATCACATTTCTCACTGAATGTTGATCTCACCATTTCACTCATTAGGACCTATTTGATGTTTGTAATGGTTTTGGATTTTAAACACTCAAGCATGCTAGACACATCAACAATGTTATTAGGGCTTCAACAAGGATGTACAAAGATTTACTATAGCGTGTCCACAATATACATAAGGTATGTGAGGCCTAAATATGTAGATGAAAGAATATAATGTCACATAGTTGAGAGGAGATGGTAACCCAAATTTCCACCTTTGCTTCCCAAAGGTATAAAGTCTCTTAGGGCTTAGCCAAGAATGATAAAATTTTATTTCCAAGATAGGTGGACCTTTGGATTTACCTCCAACTATTTATACTCTGCTAGAACATAGGAGTTGAGGTCATCCCAAGGGGTGATGAAATCCCTAAGCATGCCACCTAAAAATTGATAACAAGACCACTTATTTCATTTACACTCAAGATGACTGAAAGAAACAAGAGGAGAGAATATGTCAGTTTCCTTAGGGTTTAAAATATACACTTTTTCTTTTACAATTAAAGCATTAGGATTCTATGTACTCTTGAAGACACTCGTGTTTAAGCATGCAAAGCTCTTTCCAACTTGATAGCTTCATCAACATAAGAATTTGATTGTTGATCAACATAATAAAATTTATAGGGATAAGAAAAAAATCCTTTAAGCCATTTAGGATTAAGTATATTCATTTTAGGCTTCAAGTCCAAATATTTCATAGAAATATTATTTTTTCCTTAGGCATTCAAGATTTTATGAGATTTTTTAAGCCCAAATAAAAATATTTAATCACATTCTAATTTAATCTTTAGGTGTTCAAGAGTGTGTTTTGTTATCTAGGCATCTATTGCAATGAAAGTCTTGTCAATTCCTTTAAGGCATTCAAGATTGTGTTCAAACACTCATTCTACTGAAAGGTGTGTAACTTGCTTTAAGGCATTCAAGATTGTGTTGAAACAATATTTCCAATAAAAGGTGTGTAAATTCCTTTATGTAATTCAAGATTTTGTTCAAACATTCATTCCAATGAAAGTTTTGTAAATTCCCTTAAGAAATTAAAGATTGTGTGAGTAATATTACTTTTAAGTTCATTGAAGAGTTTGTTTAGATTTTGCAAGGTTATTTGCAACATTCATTGAAAGGGAAAATGGTTAAATAATAAAATTTCTTCCACTCCTCCAATGTTTATCTCCTGGAATAAAATCTTATTAATAATCCCTGTATATTAACTAAATAATGAGGTGAGTATTATGAATCCTTCAATGGTTAGTAAATCTATGAAATAATAGAGATGCAAGAATATAGTTATAGATGACCAAATACAAGAGATGATTAAATGAAAATGATAGAAGGAAACCTTGAACAAGTTATACTTGATAATTACCCTTGTAGATCATAGATGATAGGCAAGAATCATAGACGACAATACTTGCAGACACAAAAAACTTGTAGCCACAAATATACAGAAATGCTAGAAAAGTCATAGATGCTAGAGACCATGTTAGAACAGATGGTAAAACACAAAGATGACAAAACTTGTGACGGTTAAAACTTGCATCCACCAAATGCAAATGCTAGAGACCAAATCGGTGGAGGTGACATAACTCAGAGATTACAAAACAATTTTTCAGTCATGTCCCCTAATTATGGTACTATAGGTGAATGAAATAAAATAGTTTAATTATTTTAAATAAATAAATATTAAATTATTAGAGTAAATGACTATATAGAAACATATTATAATTTCATGATGAATAAATATAATTATAAAATACATTTAATAATATAATATATGTTATGATATTAATTATTATAACTAAACTTATTAATATATATATAATTATTATAATTATATTATTATTAATATAATATAATTATTATTATGAAAGGACAAGACTCTTTCAAATACACATATTTATATAGAATATCAAACAATGAAAAGGGGATCATAAAAATAATATCAAACTTATACAAATTAAAAGGTAAATAAATAATGTCCTAAAGTAGGATATTACAGTGGTATTAGAGCCTAATTCCTATCATCCTATTGGATATTGTAAAAGATTATATCAAGTCATTTTCTGAAAGATTATTTTAAAATTTTATTTTAAAAATAAAATAAAATTCAAAACATTCAATAAAAAAGATTTTGTTGGCCTGGTGTTTTATATGTGCTTTATGACTGTTCCATAAAAAAAAACTAGGGCATTTTGTTGATTTGGTGATCTTTAAATCAAAACCCTAGTTTAATTTCCTAGTTGATAAGTTAAAACCCTCATTTTGTACCCTAGTTTTCAAAAGGGTTAGCATTTTCAAAATAGCACAAGAATACATTTTACCCTAAGTTGTTCATTTTAATAAAAGATGACTTTATTTTTACTTTTTTGTTAACTCCTCTTATTTTCTAAGTCTACCTTGACTATCGTCGTGTTTCCTATGGATTAGTATGAAGCCTTTTGAGCTTAAGAGGTTGATTTTTGTTAGTCATCAATCTAGGTAAGATCAACGGATAGCACTTACCTGCATTATGGAGTTTCATGATTTTTAAATAAAGTGGGGAAGTGTTGTTAAGACACGTAGCCTTTGTTGACACATGAACCTATTCATGTCATAAAGTTTTAACATTTTCCACTCACCTATGTTCTCAATTGTCATTGTTTTCCAAGTTGGCCATTTCTTTCATGGTTCTTCTATGCTATTGATCTATGCTAGATCAATGATCAATGCTTTATCGTAATATAAAGTTGATAAAAGTTTAAGTGATGTAGGTAAGCACTATGTTGACACCTGTCCAAGGTGACAACAGGTGAAGTACCACAAGTAGATCTCAACTATGTTTTTACCCACTTTTGATCTAAAAGAAGATCCACAGTTGGGGCTTGCCCACATTATAAATTTGCAAGATCTTTAAGTAATGAGGGGAAGCACCTTGTGGGCATGTGTCAATGATGATGTTAGTGTCACATTTAATGAAATGGATCCTCGATACTGATAGTTGTTTCATTTTTGTACCACATGTGCTATACTTTTATTGGCTAAGTTTTCTAATGTGATCCCTCATGATATATTTTTGCTCCACCTTTGATCTTGGGTTAATCAACGGACAACACTTTGCCACTTGATGAAATTGCTCAAGTTTTAGATAAAGTGGGGAAGTGCCTTAATGAAACCTATCCATGTTAATGTCATTACTAATGTTTCATGTTGTCAAAGGGTTCAAATTATTTTGCCACTGATCTTTCAAAGACTAGTGGCTAGCACTAACTTGGATTGTGAAGATGATTGATAGATAGATATAGTGGGGAAGAACCCTCATGACACATAGCAAATGATGAAGTTATCAACCCACCTTTCATAAGGTAATAAGAAAATTGTTGGCATGGCATTTGTCAGAATCTATCATTCTCAGAGGACATTTTCAATTGGTCTGATAAGCTGACTGGATGCTATGGATATACATGCTTTTGTGATTGTAGATCTAAAGAAAGATTGATGATTTTCACTTGCCCACATTATCAAGATGTAGGAACTTTAAGTAATATAGGGAAGCACCTGCTTGATACGTGGCCAAATTTTTAAAGCCCTAAAGAATTTTTTATTTTTGGAATAGAGTCATTTGATGTTGTGAAATTGACGGATAAAATTCAAATTCAAGAAAAACATAAAGGTAATGGTTAAAGTAGTTAATATAACTCAGAGCTCATTCATAAGATTTTAATACCCAGGTGTAACTCATGAATTAGCCATTATTGAATCATACAATCATGGAAGGATATCAGAGTGCAAGGGTTTTCAGAGCTAGGACACATAATTCTACTAGATTTTTAGTGAATTGCAGCAAAATTTTATAGAAAAAGAAGGACAATTCAGTGGCAAGTGATTTGCAATCTTTATAAATTAAGGAGTTAGTGTTGTGTGCATTTAAATTTTTCAAAAGGATTCCTGTATGAAAGGAATTTCTTGGTCATACTGATTATCTCAAGAAGTTTGTCCATGACAATTTTCTTGAGCAATTTTCCCCATCTGTACATGAAATAATAGCAAGTAGTGATTTTATTCCAAAGAACCCTAGGTTGGTGGTAGCTGAGAGTTTCTATGAAAAAGTCAATTACATAAGAGATACTTGAGTTTCTATGGCAGGATTACAATTATTCAAAAAGTAATTTACTGAGAGAAACCTAGATACCCCTATGAGAAAAGTTCTAGAATTTGATATTGGAAAATTAGTAGTCCCTGGGGTTTTCTTTGATAGTGATCTACTAACTGATTTAGCTAAAAGGTATGATCATATTACTAGGTTTGTGAAGAATTATGCTTGTGACAATCTCTTTAGGGTCTCTCTTAAATTGATTAGAGAGGTTTTCAACCTCAACCCTAACCATATTGCGCATGAGTCTATTGACATGGATGACCTTGAAGAAAGATATGATGCATAGATTGTATCTAAGAATAGGGCCTCTGTAATAGCATTTTTCCAAAATTAGTACACTACCCTTGTTCACACCCAATACCCTAGAGCAAATGATGAGGAAATACTTCGATCCTAGGGCTCAAGCTTTGTACTTCACCATTTGCAAAATCTTTGGAGTAGATGAAGGGTAACACATCCAAGGCTCCATTGTTCTTATTATGGCTCAAACATTACAATTTTGAATGAGCAGTATTCTGGATTTTGCTACTTTCCTTATAGAATAAATTCATAATGGTTTGGTAGAAACATCACAAGGAAAGGTAAACAAACCCTTTTGCTAGTAGTCCCTACTCATGCACATATGTCTTTTTAAGGGAGTTACTTTTTTCCCTAAAGGAATAGAGCTAGAATTAACAAAGGATGGTGAAAAGTCACTAGTCCTATTATGGAGTATTGATATGAATTGGGAGGCTAGGAATGCCAGTTATGTAAGATTTGATAGATATTTTGCATCTAGGCTCAAATTGCTTTTGATCTCTAGAATCACATAGCCACTGTTAGAGTTGATCAGACCCAAAGACCATGTAAAAGGACTCTTGGTTAGTCACAACTGGGGGGATATAATCCCATATAATATTTCTATAGTGATTAGAGTGTATGTTTCTTTGGGAAAACCTCATGTTCTACCTTTCTATGTGCCTTTGAAGATAGGGATAACAGAATTGATTTGGTAGATCAAAACTATTGAAGAAAGAGACATGATTTGTAAAAATAAAGGTATTTTCTTCCCAGTTGTCACTTTGGCACATGATTTTATTTTTGTAAGGAAGGGATGGAGACACCTCAAATTATTTTTGAATAAATAAAATATGGCGAAATCCCATGCAAGGCATATTGATCAAGAGGGATTCTATGATCTTTTTAGGGAGAGAAGAAAAGCCAAAAGTATTACACAACAAGTATATTTCCCTAAAGATATTATTAGGAATATGTTCTCCCTGCAGGAACAAGAGGTTAGGAAAGAAAAATGGATAGTATTTGGTAAAGTTCTATAATTCATGAATGCTTTTGACCTTGATTATAATCCTTTAACAGAAAAAAAAATATTTGGGGACCAAAATGCATGTATTAGTGAATAATTTTACTAGAATGGTGCAAACTATAAATGAGAAGAAGGCTACATATGTTAAAACCTATCCTGATAAAGTAGTATAAGTGGAGAGAAGAATAAATAGTAGGATGAAAGTTACTCTAGGGTAGTACACATTGAAAAAGAGGGCAAGATACATTGTGCTTCAGAATATACAATAGTTTCCTCCTCATAGAAGACCAAGGCCAAAGAGCCCACCTGCAACTAGTGCTCCAAAAAGATAAAAACTTGAACAAGGTTCATCTTCTTGTGTAGAAGAGTATTCCCCAAGCCAAACCCTAATAATAATAGAAGATGAAGCATCTTTAAGAGAGAAACTAATACAAATGGGTGGGGAAGGGGATGTAATTGTTACTTCTATAAAAATGGAAAGAGGAGTGTCTCAAGAGCCTCTTGTGCCCTCCTTGGACCTCATAGTTGCTGACTATCAAGGTAAGGAAATAGACCAATTATTGCTCAAGCCTCACATAAATTCATTGATGATGAGAATTCTATTAAATCTAGGGATTTTGCATAATTTTTGTGGAGAAGAAAAACAGGAAATTTTGAAAAATTATGTAAGAAAGTAAAGGTAGAACAACCTGTCAAACTAGATTCTAGTATTAAGGAAGAGGTAAAGGCTAAATTTTTTAGTGATTTTTTGTAGTTAACACCTAAGGGTAGGAGGCAATTAGTTAGGGAGTTAGGAGTTCTAATTTTACTTGAGTGGGACATATCTAATGCTATGATTTTTTATTCAATTAGAAAGGAGAAAACTGTGCAATATAAGATAGAGGAAGAAATATTACAAGCAGATAGGGAAGTCAAATTCAATAATGATCATCAAGCTCTAGAAATTTGGTTATTTCAAAAAATAGACAAGACTACAATATAATAAATTTCTAGTGTAGATAATATTGGTACTCTCACCATATATAGGGTTGATGAAGTGATTAGTCAACAAATCCTAGAATGGCTAAAGAAATATTAGAGTTTGGGGATATAGTGTCTAGAAAAGTAGAAGATAGGTTCTTAGAACTCAATGCCAAATTCAAAGAAGTATTGAAGGCATATGAGGAAAAGGGAAAACATATATAGTTATTAGAAAATCAAATATTTCAAATGGATAAACAGTTTGAGAAGAGAAAGATGGGAGAATCCATAAAACCAAGAATTTTTTATCCTCGGGCACCAGTTGAGCCATTTAAGTCCACTCCTATTTTTTAAATACTAGACATCTCATAGAGGCTTGAGTTCTATACTACAGAGCTATTTGAAGATGAAAGAGACAAATTATGGGAGATGCATATAGAATTGAATAATCAATATGAAGAAAAAGTTATGTAAGTTGTTATGTATTTGGTAGATAGAATTGAGTGGCCAACATTTTATGAATAGTTGGAAAGAATTGTAGCTACATGGGATGAAATAAAAGGAGAGGAAGATAAATTGAGACCCATTATATAGAAGTGGAGTAAAAGAAATAATAACATTGCTATTATGTGCATATTTTTCATCTAGCTACCATGTCACCAAATAGAAAAGATTTTTGATTTAATTAATAGGCTAGAGGATTTTGATAATACGCAGGTTTCTACTGAAAAGAGAATGAAAATTTGCCTCTCCAAGTACATAGCTGAAAAGTTTGATATTTTTCCTAGTGCTCTCAACATGGTTGATAAAAGAAAAGAAAAGGAAGAATGGAAAATAGAATTAGACGAAATATTGTGCCAAAGAATGAATAATGTTGTAAAATAAAAGGGGCATCTACTATGGGCAATAACCAATGAAGAGCTGGTCAAAGTGCAGTTATTTTATAATGTTCTTAGGAAGGACATTGCTGAAATAGAAGTGGCTAGAAAGTTAATAATAAAAGGGGAAAGGGAAATCCTAAACTTTCATTGGCCTGATGAAACCAATTTCAATGAGTGGAAAGAGGAATTTATGTCTACAGAATAGATGGCAAAAAATGATGGTTAGAGGAAGATGTAGAGGTAAATATTACTTTAATAATCCATGATGAAGACAATGAGAGCCCCCAAGTTGAGGTGAGCTTGCAGGTAACAGAACAAGACACTTCACTCTTAAGCCTAATAGCTATGTACTCCAAGGAATTAGAATAAGATCGGAACAAATCATTGATTTTACAATTTTTGATGTGTAACAGAAAAGTAGTCTACCTAAAAAGAATATTTTGATGTAAAAACTTTTCTGTTACACAAATCTTTTGTCCTTTTGTGGCTTTTTGGAATATGTAAATATCTTTTGTAAAAGGACACTTGTGAATTCTCTATTCCTGAAGCTTGTTGCACCACACTCTATTTAAGTGAGATTTTAAGGCTAGAGAATGGTTTGAATTCATTGTCAATTTTGGTCTATATTGAATATGGCTTGGTTCAGTTATTAGTGTGAAACTTATGATGTATTTCTTCTACAAACACTTGGGAATATATTGATGTTGCAATGGTCTAATGTTTCATTTATACTCATTTTGACTCTTATGACAATTGTATACAGTTTTGAAAGAAGATTAATACAAAGTTGAATTGTCCCCATATCTGTTCTTGCTGAATTTTGTCTCCATTGTTGTTACCTAGTCATTTTGATGTTTTGTGAGCAAATCTTGTCCCGTTAAATTCAATTCATTTAGATTGTATGTCAATTAATTATTTCTATTGATTCAATGAATTAAGTAAATGCTCTAGTGAATTTGATAGGGTTGCTAAGGTAATAGGAAGGATGTCTATAAGAATGAATTCTGGTAGGAATTGTTGGTAAGAATTAGTTGTAATGCAATGAATTAGATCTTTAAATTGAATTGGACTCTAAATCTGAGTGGATAAAGCACTGATCTAGTTAATCCAATCCACAGATAGAGAGATCACAAATAAGCACAAATGCTAAAATTCAAAACCATTTTTAGTTTCCGACTTGAAGAGTTTCAAAGAGGGTCGACACTTATTTACATCTAATATCTAAATCTTAGATAGCTACTATTTTTAGAAATATTTGTAAACCTAAGGAGAATTATGACCAAAATCTACTAATGAGGGATGTATATCATCTAATAATGTCAAGGAATGGATAAACTATGTACATGTCAAGAGATAAGAGATGAGAATCATAATGAAACTAAAAGGATTCTCATACAATAGCATTCATTTGAATCATCCCCTAGGTATGCACGCCTTGGTTTTGTAAAGCTTAGTGAGTAGAAAACTAGTCTCAATTTTGTTAAAGTTTGATCCAAGTTATATACATACATAATTGTTAATGGGAAGTAGCTAGTTCTTAGATTTGTGAGTATTATTGTCTTGGTATTGAGATTTTTTTCTTAGTAGTTGAAAAACACCAACAAAATGGTGACTCTACTAGGGAGTTGTTCAACACATGTGTGAAAAGAAGTACAATGTCTTTGGTCATGTTGTGTACGTGATTGTCAAATAATTTCAGTACTATTTGTGGTTATGGTAGAATTTTTTTAGTGACAAACCTTGAAAATTTAAAAAGGAAAGGAAACCCAAATGCCACATGTGTACACTAATGTATACAGTCCTTTCAAGTGTCTTATCTATCAAGCTAGAGTTTTAGTCTTATGATTTTTGTGATTGGTTTCTAAGTGTGTCATATATGTTTATATTATCTTATGTCCTTTCCCTAAAGATAGGAGTTATTTAATTGATAATTTTTCCTAAGAATATGGTGGAAACTCAGTCAAGGTTTTGAAGCTAGTGCTTATGTGATAAATATTAAATATGGCTAACAAAAGGAAAAATGCAAGAGCTTATACAAGAGCCAATCCTGATGTACCAATGTATATTGACTTACCTCAAGGTGGTAGTAAGAACCTAAATAATAAAAAGGTAGACCCAAACCCCACTTGGAAACCAAGAGGTATTGTATCAATTAATTCTCAATACTAACTAGTGGTAGGGAGAGAGTCTTCTTTAGTCAACTTTAAATAAAAAACCACAAGACTCTTAGGAGGAATATTTAGTACCCCATTACTAGATGAAAGAACTTATCAAGACAAGAATATGTCACCAGTAGGGAATGCATCCCCTAGGCTAGATCTGATAGCCAAGATGAATCATAGGTTAGGACTCAAGAGTTCATTTGAAGATCCTTTTAATCCCAGATTGGTCCCATATGTGGAAACTAATTTTATTGATCTAAATGATCCTGCTAATTTAGAAGCCACTTCTGCAGATCCTAAAGAAGTACAATTAGAGAAAGGAGTTTTGAAGAAATGGATTGTTGAGGAAGAAGCTAAACATGCCCATCTACAAAAGGAAAGAAAGAAAGCCACCCTAGATTCCATAGTTGAAAGAGATAATCTGCTTAGAGGGATGGCTACCTTAGAAGAACAAAACAAGAAGTTAGAAGAAAGAACTTCAATCCTTCATGCTGATGTCTTGGGAGATGTAGATAGTCTGAGAACTAAATTTTAGGAATAAGAAAAGCTTTTGAGAAAAATACAAGAACCTATTATTTCCCAAGTTCCACCCTACAAGCTTGTCCAAAATAACCAGGTAGAACCTACTATCAAATAAATAGATAAAGAAAAAGTTAAAGCTATAGGAATCCATATAAATGAGCCATAGGTAGCAGTGAGTAAATCTGTAAACCCTCCTATGTTAAAGTTAGATCTAGATCTAGAAAAGGCTAGGAAAGAGAAAGAATATCTTGCCAAGGAACTCGAAAAGGTTGAGAATGAAGCCTAAGCTACAGAAACTAGGAGAAAAATCTAGTTCATAAAGTCTAATTCTACATTGGTTTCATGGACAAACCTATCTACCATGGCTACAAATTCTATACATACTTGTGTACCAGTAATTTCAAATCAAGGAATATCTCAATCTGCCCCTACTTCATCATCTACCATTAGTACTCAAGTCCTTATCATCCAACCCCAACAATCTAAAAGTGTTGTTCTTCACCAAGCCAACATAGCAAGCACCTCAAATATTGTTTATTTTCAAAAGAAGCCAATTTAATGGAAAAATATAGACAAATTTCATTTCCAAGTATTCCTAGTTCTCTAGACCCTATCTCTTTTAATTTAAGAGATAAAGTTGTCAAGTTCTCTGGAAATAATTCTGTTACTAGTGAAGTGCACCTGAGAATTTTTATCGATATGCTAAATGAATTTGAAGTTGAACATGAAGATGTGGTGAGAAGTTATTTGTTTATTCACTGACTAAAGATTCAAGGGATTAGTTTAGAAGATTACTTGATGATAGCATTAGTTCATTTAGTGATTTGGAGAAATTGTTTAAAGAACAATATGGATATAATACTAATATTGGGTTTATCCTGAATGAGTTCAATAACATTAAGAAGAGCCCTAATAAATCTATATGTGATTTCAACGTGAGATTCCAAAAGGGGATGTACAAATTTTCCCAAGATATGAGATTAAATGAGGATGTTTGTCTTATAACCTATTTTCATGCTTTTGATAGCAAGATGGCAATAAATAATGAAAATAATAGGAAAGCATCTAAAAAGCTTGGTAGGAGCAATGACCCAAATTTGTTTAACCCCAAGAATAACAATAAGAAGGAAGTTGTTAAAACTATTACAGGTAAGAAACTTGAAGAACCCAGAATAGCTCAAGTATTGGACTTATTAAAAAAGATGAACCCAGCTAATATCAATACATATAAGCCTAATGTTGGTCAGAAAGCCCCAATGAACAACAAAAATTTCAATAGATAACCTAGAATGTAGAATTAATCTTATACCACTCAATGGAAGGATGGTAAAGAAATTCCTAACTAGACCCAAAATGTAAAAGATAAGGGTACACTAGATCATTTGCAAAGAAGCTCTATTAATATGAATGATGATGTTCCATGGTACATCATGTTTTAATCATCTCACTCTTCAAATTATTTTATAGTTGTTCAATCATTTACTTCAAGTCAAAATGAACAAAATGAGGAGGAGGAAGAAGAAAAGGGCCATGATGATGTAAGTTGTAATATGGTCAGCATGTATGATGATTGTATGGATTCTGATATGGAAGATACTAAAAGTGATGTTACAAGTAAGAGGGTTTCCTATCAGTTACATCATCAACAAGTGTTCTCAGATGATGAAGGTTGTGATGAAGATTAGGAATGTCTTACATCTTCTAAAGTTGGTCATGTAAACTTGAGAATGCCCTCTAAAGAGGAGATTCAT
The DNA here is from genome assembly GCA_028749045.1 of Cupressus sempervirens. NCBI lineage: Eukaryota > Viridiplantae > Streptophyta > Pinopsida > Cupressales > Cupressaceae > Cupressus > Cupressus sempervirens. The sequence continues at coordinate 98,982,519 of CM053790.1, forward strand.
AAGATCACTAAAGAGATGATTTCCCAAGTGCATAGCAATTAAAATTTGAGAAACTAAACATTTAATAATGATGTTGAGAAGCCTTCTAGTATATTCATAAAGGATTTTACACACAAGATGAAAGATGAAACAAGAAGGCTAATGTAGAGACAATTAAAGTTAAAGAAATCAAAACTAAGATGTGGGAACCCAAGAAGAAGGTCCAATTCCAAATAAATGAGACATCAAAAGGAATTGTGCAAGAAGATAAATCAAGATCTAATACTATCAAGCAAATAATAGTGCTTACTATTCAAAATGTTCCTACTCCAAGTATGTTTGTGAAGGCCACAATATCTGAGCCTATTGACATGATATCCATGTTGTCATAAATTACTATTAAAGTACATTTATCTGAACTCTTTAGACTTGAAGAGCATAAAAAAAAAGCCTTGTCATGGTTGGTAGGGATAAGAGATAATGACAATATTGTAAAACAAAATGTCATTCAGTAAACCCCATTGGTAGTAGAGGATAATGGTAATATATCTTAAATTCCCCAAATGTTCTTGGATGATTCGTTAGTATCATATCTAGAAGATATTGACCCCTTCTTTCTTACTCTAATTATAAACAGAAAAACCCTAAAAAATTGCATGATAGATTCAAGAGCCTCTAACACCATCGTGCGCTTCAAAGTAATGGAAGCCCTAGGATTGAAAGTAGACACTAAGCAAGGTAGATATGGATGTATGAATATTAAAGAAGTCCCAATTATAGGTACTATCAATGCTTTACTATTTAAGCTAGCTACATACCTTGAGGTAGAATTGACTATGTCAGTCCTTGTAGTTGATATTCTTCCACATTATGGAATGTTGCTCTCTAGAAAATGGAGTTCTCTAGTGGGAGTTATCCTACAATGTGACCTAACCTATGCAACTTTTCACATAGGAGATAAGATTGTTAAAGTAGATAGAGAGCCAAGGGTCAGTCATATTTTGGGGGAAGAAATTTACAAAGATTCTACTTGTTTCTTAGGCATGGGTGTGAATGCATTCAAAGATGAGTTAATTATCCAAGAAGTTGAGAAGTTGCCTACTATGATTGAGCATGAAGTTTAGTGTTGTATAGATTCACTAGTGTTATGGACCATGTAATTTGATGTAGCTAGCTCTAAGGAAGATTCTGGGGTAGGGGTTGTTTTTGTTTCTCCTAAAAAGAATACTTTTAGATACTGCTTCACCATAAATTTTTCATGCACCAATAATATAGCTAAATATAAAGCTCTATTGTTAGGATTGAAAATTTCTACCCATCATGGAATTAAAAAGTTTCATGTTATAGGTGATTCTAATTTGATTATATCACAGATAAGGGAAATATATGCCTCTAAAAAAAAGAGATTGAAATAGTATAGAAATGTTGTCTATGATCAGATAGAGTTCTTTGATGCATTTGGTATTTCATGGAGAGTAAAAAATTAAAATAAGATGGCTAACCTATTAAAAAATGTTGTGATTAAACCACAAGATGTATCATTTGCAGGAATTTCATAGATCGAGGTCCAGAATAGACCCTCAATAACTGACAATATTGAATGTTGGAAAGTATTTGAAGATGACAAAGATATTGTAAATTTCTTGTTGAATGAAGATAAATACAATGGTGAAGAGGTGGACTGTAGTGATTTGGTTGACACTATAGATGGTAAGGAGACAATTTTTGGTCAAGAGGTCATACAACTAAAGACTAATAAAATTTCTAAGGTTCTAGTTGTCTTAGAGAACAAGTTTAACAACCAAGATAGGGTAAGACCTAGGGCTATCAATTATAAACCTCAAGAGCTAGAAGAAATAAACCTTAGACCTAATGAGGCCCCCAAGAAAGTTTATATTGGTCAGAATTTATGAACTAAAATTAGAAATCCTTTGATTGACCTACTAAGAAAGTATAGACATATTTTTGCATGGTCGTATGATGACCTAAAGGCTTATAGAGAAGATTTGTTTCAAGATGTCATACCATTGAAGGATAATGTAAAACCTTTTATGTAGAAATAAAGACTAGTCAATCCCACTCTAGCCCCCAGAATGCAAGAGGAATTGATGAAGCTAAGGGATGGAGGGATAATTAAACCTATTAGACATTCCACTTGGGTCTCAATTCTAGTACATATTAAGAAAAAATGGAGACATCAGACTATGTGTGGATTTCATAAATCTAAACATTGCTTCCCTAAAAGATAATTAGAGGTTACTAAACATGGATGCTATGTTGCAATAGGTAAATAGTTTTGAACTTATGTCCATGATGGATGGGTTCTCAAGGTATAACTAGGTCCTAATGAAAGAAGAGGAGCAGTTTAAGAGAACATTTATAACTAAATGAGGAACTTATGTGTATGTGAGAATTCCTTTTGGATTGATTAATGTTGGTGCCACCTTTCAAAGAGCTATGGATGTAGCTTTCCATGAGTATATCAATAAGTTCATGGTTGTATACCAAGATGACCTTATAGCTTACTCCAAAAGGTTTGAAGACCATTGTAGACATTTGGAGATGATTTTTATCAAAGCTTTGGAATATGTGGTATCTTTAAACCCTAAGAAATGTACATTTGGGCTAACTGAAGGAAAACTATTGGGACATATAGTATCAAAGTATGGAGGGAAAATAGATCTTGAAAGAGTGGCAACTATTGATAAGGTACTGAAGCCAAAAAATGTAAAAGGGATACAATGCTTCTTCGGGCAAGTAAACTCCATAAGGAGATCTATTATAAATTTTTTTGAGATCAGTTGACCTATTTCAAAAATACTTAAGAAAGTAGCTATTATGAATTGGGATGTTGAACCTTAACAATTATTTTAGGACATTAAGATTGCCATAAAAAATGCTCCAGTCCTTAGGAATCCTAACTATACAAAACCTATGCACATATTCTCTTTTGCATCTTTCCATACTATAGTTCTAGTTTTGTTATAGAGGAATGAAGAAGGGTATGAACACCCTATTGCTTTCTTTAGTAAATCATTGCAACTCACTAAACTAAAGTATGAGATAAATGAGAAGCAAGCTTATGCTTTGGTTAAGGTTATTAAGGATTTTAGGTGTTATTTGGTAGGAGTTGTTGCCATTGAATTTGTACCTAGTATAGATATCAAGGACATATTTTATCAGTAAGTGGTCTTAGGTAGAAGATGTAGGTGGATCAACAAGATCCAAGAGTTCAACATTGAAATTCAAATTACAAAATTGGTAAGAGGTCAAGGATTAGCAAAGCTTATGGCTCAAACTAACTTACATGCTAATGAAATTAATTAAATAATAGATGACTTGAAATCAAATTTATGTGATATGGATCACTCTGAATGGTATACCGATGTCATTCATTATCTAAAACATATGGAAGCTCCTCCTCATTTGACTAAAAATGAAAAGAGAAGCACCAATTTACAAGCCATTAGATATATTATTGTTCAGGATAGCTTATGGTAGAGAAATTTTGAAGGAATACTGCTAAAGTTTGTTGATCAGAAGAAATTGAAAGACATATTGAATGAGATGCATATTGGAGTTTGTGGAGGACATTATATGGCCAAGACTACTAATCACAAAGTCATGAGCACTAGATTTTGGTGGCCCTCTCTTTTTAAGGATACTCAAGTAATGATTAGAAAATGTGATGCTTACTAGAGATTTGCAGGTAAGCTAAACTTTTTAGGAAACACCCCATTAAAACTAGTGGAAGTTCAAGCACCATTCCAATAATGGAGAATGGACTTTATAGGTGAGATTTCTCCTAAATATAGTACTAGTTATTCTTGGATACTAGTTTCTATGGATTACTTTAGAAAATGGGTGGAGGAAATCTTGAAGAAATGCAACTAGTAAAGTTGTCAATAATTTCTTGCTAAACAACATTGTTTCTAGATTTGGTTGTCCTCAAAAGATTATAACAGATAATGCAATGTTCTTTAGGTCTGAGGAGTTCATAATTTTTTTGGATAAGTATCGGATAACAAGATCAACATCTTCTCCTTACCATCCAAAAGGAAATGGATAGGCTGAATCCATAAATAAGAGCTTACTGAAGGTAATAAAAAGGACGTTAGATGGTAATAAAAAGGCTGGGGATTCTAAACTACAACTAGCAATATGGGCTGACAGGGTGACTATGGAGAAAGCTATTGGTGTAGCACCATTTGATATTATGTATGGAATTTAGGCAAGGATGCCTCAGAATAACCTTTTAGGACTTTATAATTACATGGAGTTGAATGATGAAGATGTTACTGATGATATGCAAGAAAGATTGGATGAGCTTGTAGGACTAGCACAAATCAAGAGAGAAGAAACTCTCAGGAACAAAAAGTTGCAACTATAGGTAAAGACATTATATGATAGAAGAACAATGAGTAAGAAGTTTGAATCCAAAGATTTGGTCCTCATGTGGACTGCAAGAATTGAAGAAAAGGGAAAACATGATAAATTTGACCCTATATAGTTGGGTCCCTATCTAATTGAAGCTTCATGGGGAGAAAATTCTTATTTGCTAAAGGATTTATTAGGAAGTATTCTTGAGCTGCCAGTTCATGGATAGTTCTTGAAGAAGTATTTTTTGAAATGCTTTTTTTTACCATGAATAGTAGTTTTAGGTCTTCTCTACATTTGTATATCCTTTCTTCTTTGCATAGTTTTCTATGAATAGTTTTGTCCCTATTGTTGTTTCTCTCTTAGAATTATCAAGTTCTAAGGAAACTTTAGTGTGTGGTCTACTTCTCCCAAAAATTTTGAGCCCTCATTTTGAATCCAATGTTTTCAATGTCCCCAGATAGAGCCACTATTGACCTAGTCTTTTGTATGTGCTTTATGACTACCCCATAAAAAAAATTAGGGCCTTTTGTTGATTCAGTGATCTTTAAATCAAAACCATAGTTCAATTTACTAATTAATAAGTTAAAACCCTCATTTTGTGCCCTAGTTTTTGAAAGGGTTAGCATTTTCAAAATAGCATGGGAATACATTTTACTCTAAGTTTTTCTTTTTATAAAAGATGACTTAATTTTATTTTTCACATTTAATCCTCTTAATTTCTAAGTTTTCCCTGACCATTGTCATATTTCTTGTGAATTAGTATGAAGTACTTTGAGCTCAACTGGGTGAATTTTGTCAGTCATTGACCTAGGTAAGATCGATGGATAGCACTTACCCACATTGCAAAGTTACACAATTTTTAAATAAAGTGGGGAAGCATTGTTGAGACACATAGCCTTTGCTGATGCATGATCCTATTCATGGTGCAAAGTTCTAACATTTTCCACTCACCTTTGTTCTCATTGGTCATTCTTTTCCAAGTGGGCCATTCATTTCATAGTTCTTATATACCATTGATCTATGTCAGATCAATGATTAGTGCTTTACCATAATATAAAGTTGATTGAAGTTTAAGTGATGTGGGCAAGCACTATGTTTACACCTATCCAAGGTGACAATAGGTGAAGTACCACAACCAAATCTCAATTGTGTTTCTTACCCACCATAGATCTAAAGGAAGATCCAAAGTTGGCACTTGCCTGCATTATGAAGTTGTGAGATCTTTAAGTATTATGGGGAAGTGCCTTGTGGACATGTGTCCACAATGATGTCAGCATTGCATTTTATGAAATGGATCCTTGATGCTAAAATTTGTTCCATTTTTGTACCATAGGTGTTATACTATCATTAGCTAAGTTCTTTTGATGTGGTCCCTCACAATATCTTTTTGCTCCACCTTTTATCTTGAGTTAATCAATAGAAAACACTTTTTTTCTTGATGAAATTGCTCGAGTTTTAGATAAAGTGGGGAAATGCCTTAATGACACCTATCCATGTTGATTTCATTCTTGGTGTTTCATGTTGTCAAATGGTTCAAATTTTTCTACCATTGATCTTTGGAAGATTAGTGGTTGGCACTAACCTTCATTGTGAAAATGATCAATAGATAGATATAGCAGGGAAGTGCCTTCATGAAACATAGCAAATGATGACATTATGGACCCACCGTTTAGAAGGTACTAAGGAAATTGTTGGCATGGCATTTGTCATAATGTATCATTTTGAGATGAGATTTTTTATTGGTTTGATAAGTTGACTGGACGCTATGGATATACATACCTTTGTGATCATAGATCTAAAGAAAGATCGACAATTTGCACTTGCCCATGTTATCAAGATGCAAGAACTTTAAGTAATGTGGAAAAATTCTTGCTTAACATGTGGTCAAATTTTTTTAAGACGTAAAGAAGTTTTTCTTTTTGAAACGTAGCCATCTAAAGTTGTTAGATTGATGGATAAAATTCAAATTTTAGTACGACATCAATGTAATAGCTAAAGCAGTTAATATAACTTAGATCTCATTCACGTGATTTTAATACCCTGAAATAACTCAAAAATTTTCCATTGTAAAATCATACAATTGGAAAAGGATATCAGAGTGCAAGGGTTTTCAGAGCTAGGGCACAAAATTCTACTACGTTTTTAGTAAATTGTAGCAAAATTTTATAGAAAAAAGACAATTCAGGAAGTAATTTGGAATGAGCACTATTTTGGATTTTACTACTTTCCTTGTAGAAGAACTTCATAATGGTTTGGTAGGAATATCATAAGGAAAGATTAAAAACCCTTTTCCCGGTACTCCCTACTCATGCACATATGTCTTTTTAAGTGAGTTAGCTTTTTCTCTAAAGGAATGGAGTAGGAATTAACAAAGGATGGTGAAAAGTCACTAGTCTAGTTATGGAGTGTTGATATGAGTTGGGAGGCTAGGAATTCTAATTATGTAAGATTTGACAATTGTTTTGCATCGAGGCTCAGATTTCTTTTGAGAGGAGATAGACCTAGAATCCAAAAGCCACCTTTAGAGTTAATCAGACTTAAAGACCATGAAAGAGGACTCTTGGTTAGTCACAACTAGGGGGATATAATCCCATATAATGTTTCTACAATGATTAGAGTGTATGGTTTTCAGGGAAAACCTCATGTTCTACCTTTCTATGTGCCTTTGAAGATAGGAACAATAGAATTTGTTTGGTAGATTAGAACTATTGAAGAAAGAGACATGATTGGTTTAAAAAAAGGTACTTTCTTCCTAGTTGTCACTCTAGCACATGATTTTGTTTTTGTAAGGAAGGGATGGAGACACCTCGATTTATTTTTGAATAAATAAAATATGGCAAAATCCCATGAAAGGTATATTGATCAAGAGGGATTCTATAATCTTTTGAGGGAGAGAGAAAAAGAAAAAAGTATTACACAACAAGTATATTTCCCTGAAGATATTATTAGGAATGACTTTTCCCTAGAGGAATAGGAGGTTAGGAAATAAAAATGGATAGCATTTAATAAAGTTATGGAATTATTTTTTGTTCTCCTAGAGGTATCCTCGTAATCCAAGGCCTAGTGGGTTCCCTTTACAGGGTGAGCCTTGGAGTGAGATTAATCCTCTTCTTCCATGGGGTATTCCAACACTAACCCCAAGTGTCCACAGTGGGGTGACTCTAAGCTAAGAAGTTGAACCTGAGACCATGGGGAATCACCTACAACCTTAGACCAGCTTGCCTAACCCAAGGGTGCATAAAGTGCAGGAATTCATTAATGATTTTGACGCTAATTATAATCCTTTAAAAGACAAACAATATTAGGGGACCAAAATGCATGTATTAATGAATAATTTTACTACAATGATGCAAACTATGAATGAGAAGAAGGATATATATGTTAAAGGCTTATCCTGATAGAGTAGTAGAGGTGGAGAGAAGAATAAACAATAGGATGATAGTTCCTCCATGGTAGTACACATTGCAAAAGAGGGCAGGATACATTATGGTTTAGAATATACAATAGGTTCCCCCTTATAGAAGACCAAGGCCAAAGAGCCCACCTACAACTAGTGCTCAAAAAAGGAAGAAACTAGAACAAGGTCATCTTCTCATGTAGAAGAGTATTCCCCAAGCCAAACCTTGATTAGAAAAGAAGACGAAGTATCTTTAAGAGAGAAACTAAGAAAAATGGGTGAGGAAGGGGATGTAATTATTACTTCTGCAGACATGGAAAGAGGAGTGCCCCAAGAGCCTCTTGTGCCCTCCTTGGACCTCATAGTTGCTGACTATCAAGGTAAGGCAATAGACCTAATTATTGCTCAAGCCTCATAGAAATTAATTGATGATGAGAATTTTATTAAATATAGAACTTTTCCATTGATTTTTTAGAAAAGGAATATAGGAAATTTTGAAAAATTATGTAATAAAGTAAAGGTAGAATAGCCCATCAAACAAGATTTTGATATTGAGGAAGATGTAAAGTCTAAAATTTTGAGTGATTTTTTCCAGTTAACACTTGACATCTCAAGGCAATTAGTTAGGGAGTTAGGAGTTCTTATTTTACCTGAGTAAGACATAGCTAATTCTATGATTTTTGATTCAATTAGAAAGGAGAAAAATGTACAGTATAAGATAGAGGAAGAACTATTACAAGCACACAGGGGAGTCAAATTCAGTAATGATCATCAAGCTCTGGTAATTTGGTCAATTGAAAAGTGACAAGACTGGACTACAAGAAATTTCTAGTGTAGAAAAAACTAGTACTCTCATAGTATATAGGGCTGATGAAGTTAGTAGTCAACAAATCGCTAGAATGGCTAAAGAAATACTAGAGTTTGGGGATGCAGTGTCTAGAAAAGAACAAGACAAGTTCTAAGAACTCAATGAAAAATTCAAGGAAGTATTGAAGGCATATGAGGAAAGGGGAAAATAGATACAATTATTGTAAAATTAGATATATCAAATGGATAAGTAGCTTTGAAAGAGAAAGATGGGAGAATCTAGAAAACAAAGAATTGTGTATCCTTGACCACCAGTGGAGCCATTTAAGTCAAATTCTATTGTTGAAATACCAGACACCCCATAGACACCTGAGTTCTATACTAAAAAGGAATTTGAAGTGGAAAGAGACAAATTATGGGAGATGCATATAGATGTTGGAAATATTCAAGATATAATAGGTTACTAAGAGGGCAGGGGTGAATCAGTAACCACAAAAATTTTAAGTCAACCATACACAACTTTCTATCCTACTGCATAAAAACTGTTAAATATTAAAACCATATATGCACAGAGATTTGGTGACCTAGAAACCTTCCAAAATAGAAAGTAAATCTAGGGTGGGGATGATACCCACAAAGCTTTGTTACTGCACTATGAAGTTGGTCGGTTAGGGCTTACAATGATCACTTCTAGTGATCTACCCTATTAGGAGCACAGAGGATTGCTAGATCCACCTTGTTAGAGGATTTACAAACATACTTTATAAGTATGCACTCTATTAGGAGATTTGAATAAAGACGGTTAAGTCTACCCTGTTAAGGATTTACAAAAATGATTCACCTATTAGGATGAACCAACAGATCAACTTACAATTTGACTGAGTTCTTTATTGTAGATCACCTTTTCTGATTGATAAAATCATTTCTACTCCTGGTAGACCTTGCTGAGTATTCTTTTCTGCTGATGAATTCGCACTATCATCCAGATATCTTGCATGTCTTCTTGAAAATCTATGTACATTTGAATGACTATAATACATTACATATATATACCATTCCAATAATTATTTATGAAAGGTTGGCCAAACACAAGTAAATAAAATATAACTGAGTCGGCCAAATGGTAAAATAAACTCGGGCTCTTCAAACAAACTTGATGACCTTCTAATACACGGCATCCACTACGTTACTCGGCATCGTCATGCACTCGGTAGAGGTAGGGGCTCAGTTCATACTAGTCATATAACATTTCCTGGAACTCGGTAACCATTGGTGACTCAGTAGATATAGTGTCACTTGGTAGAAACTAACTTCTTCGATAACCTCCTAAGCTCGGTTATCACTGAGTACTTCCTCACTCGGTCATCATTGAGTGCTTCCTCACTCGGTTAATTCTAAGTGCATGTTTACTTGGTCATCACTGAGTGCTTTCTCACTCGGTTAATTCTAAGTGCATATTTACTCGATCATCACTAAGTGCTTCCTCACTCAGTTAATTCTAAGTGCATCTTTACTCAGTCATCACTGAGTGCTTCCTCAATCGGTTAATTCTAAGTGCATCTTTACTCGGTTAAAACTGGGTCTTGATGCTCAGTTGAACTGTGCCTTCAGTTCTTGGTTTGAACTATGTCTCCAGTGCTTGGTTTGAACTGTGTCTCCAGTGCTCAGTTTGAACTGTGTTGCCATTATTTAGTCTACACTGTATTAATTAGTGTGAACTATATTACTCGATTAGAACTATATTACTCATTTAGAACTGTAAGATGAGTGTTGTCACTAATGGAAAATAACTTTATGCCAACAATCTCCCCCTTTGGCATTAGTGAAAAAAACAATTATGTGAAAAAAATAATAATAGACATATAGTTCTGATATTTTAAAATTGATCTTTGCAAGTCTTATTACACATATCTTTCTTACATATATCTCCCCCATACAATATGCATAGTATTTACAAGTTATTACACATATCTCTTTCACAATTATCTCACGGAAGTGTGCTATCTCCCCCTTTTTGACAATAATGCCAAATTAAACAATATATATTTACACAGAGAGTCCAAAATGAGAGATAAACTCATAATGTACCTTGAGAATAAGAGCCAATGTCTTATCCCAATTTTCTTGCAAAATTTTGCTAGTGGAGAGTGCTATTTGAACTTCTATAGATAGTTCAATCATATGATCTACAATTGAGAAGTTTTTGTCATGAATCAATGTTTTGGAATGGGCAAAATGCTTTTGCATTGTGCCAATGACAGGAAGGATCATATTTTGGATGTCAATCAGGGTACACCTAATCCTTGCTTCCTCTCTCAACAATTCTGCCTATTTCTCTAACAAAAATCTTATTCTGAGATGATGGGATGAACTTGAACTGTGGTCAATTTGCAACATTTGTGCATTGACCTTCATATCCTCATCAATTTTATTCAACCTTTCTTTGATTTCCTTAGTATACTCGGTAACATCACAAATTTTTCCAAAAAGTGAAGTTACATTATTAAAAGAATGTTCAAAATTACTCAAAATTGTAGACAGTTCTACCTATTTTAATGCAATATGTTGGGCAATGTGCTCAAGCACCTTATTGTCAAATTTCTTCTCTGCCTTCGCAATCAATTTTTCTTGGCAAGAGGTATCTTCATTGAATTTATATACAGCCTCTTCTAACTGATTCAAAATGTGTTGAGTAGAATCTACTTCAACACCTATAGCCTCTATTAGAATATTCTTAGCACTTTTAGTAATGCTATATTCCTGGTCTCTCTCATGGCTCAGTTGTTTTTGTCTTGCCTTCTAATCTAAAAGCTGACTGACCATTCTCATTTCATCAACTGATGCATTATCTAGATCTATCTTAGGAATGATAATGTCCTTATCCAGGTCTATTTCCTCATCCACTGCCTTGCTGGAAATCATGTATCTTTTTGCTCTTCTTGTAGTGTATTTAACTCTTCCCTTTGGGACTGAAACAATAGTTGATGAGGCTAGACTAGCTGACAAGACTGGAATAGGACTAGCCAGAGGAAAACTGAGAGAAGTGCTAACAGTATCAAAAATTGATGTTCCTCCCAAGATTGATGTACAGGTTGGAATGGGAGAACTAACAGATGCAAAACTTGGAGCAGATGAAGTTGTCAAAATTGAAGTACTAGTGGGTAAACTTACTGAATACTCTGCAGTGGAAGTTGATATGCCTGATGAACATACTCCTATAGCTGATGATGCCTTGGTCAATGAAGATGGCTACAGCTCGGTTGATGAAGTGGTAGACACTTGCATAGATGGTGCCCAGAGCTAAGAGGCGATAGGTGAAGATTGAGCAATTGATGAAGCTGTTGTGCATACAATCTCACTAGTAGAGGCTATCTCCATAATTGATGTAGCTGCTTTAGGTGGAGAGTGAGGAAGAGATGCAATGACTTTGGCTACAATTTCTACAGGATCATCTTCCTCCTTAGCTTGATTAGCTTCTTCTTCCTCATCTTCCTTGTTTTCTTCCTCCATTTCATCTTCCTTGAATTCTTCCTCAACATTTATCATCATTGAGTGCAGATCCCCTAGAATATCTTCAATATCATCATCACTGCTATCATTGTCCTTGATTTCAACAATATCTTCACTGGGTTTATGTAGATGATAGATATGTTTCCACATATTTGTTGCATCACTAACAACATGCTCAATGTCTTTGATAAGTATCAAACAAGTGTGAAATCTAATCATCATATTACCTTCATGATCTTTCAGTGATTTCTTCACTTCTGCATCAGTGAGACTCGGCAGGAGATTTTTCAGGGTTTGTTCAAAGATATCTTTGACAGTTTTGGTTGCAATTTCCCATCTTTGTTGGAACCTCTCCAATAGCTCTGTGGGGATCTGCGAGACAATTTCTTCAGGAGAGTACTTCCATCTTCCCATTTTGTTCAATACCAATTCTTCAATCTGCATTTTTTCCTATTCTGTTCTTGTCTCAAACTTCAATGCTTTGAAGTTTGTGAAGCTAGTACCTTCTTCTAGTTCCTTCAACCTTGCCTCAAATGTGAGTGGAGGCTTAACAAATATAGGTTCCTTCTTCCCCTGTCTTGTTCTCCTAGAGAAGACTATAGTTGTTTTCTTTTTAGGTTTGGTGATAATCACCTTACCCTTCTTCCGTTGAGGCTCCTCTTCTTTTTCAGACTCGATTTCCTCTTCTTCATCATCATCTTCTCCTTTCCCTTCAGTAATCATCAGAGGACCAAGTTCTAATTTTAGCTTTGCAATCTTCCTCTTTCCTTTCCTAATGACCTGAGGGATTTTGATTAAAAGCTCAATTCTGGCTTTAGCTTCATCATAAGTTCCAAAGATTGGTTGCTTTGGGTCTACTGGTTCATTCACTAGTGCTTCTATGATGTCTTTGGTTTCATCAATATTAACCTCATAAGGTAGAGGTTTCACCCATGCAACTCAGGGCCTAACTACCTGTATGTATACTTTGTCACAATCTACCATAAAGCATACATCTTCTTTATATTCCTCAACCAGTTTTGGTGGAATCCAAAACCTATTGTTCATTCTTTCCTTAAAATCTTCAAATAATTATCCAAAACACTATCAAAATTTTCACCTAATTCTACAATGAACTCATTTATTTGATAAAGAACAGGAATATCTTTTCTCCATACTACTGATCCTTTTGATAGAAAAGACTTTTGAACATAGAAAAATAAACAGATCAAAAGTGAACCAAATTTGCAAGAATTGTTCTTTGAAGTCCTTATGCTTTCCATATTTTTATTAAATTGAGACAAAAGAAATTCAGACAGATCAAACTCAACATTCTTCTTTACTATCTTATATGCAAAATCTACTGCTTCACAGGGTACACTGTTTGGATGGCTGGAACTATAAATTTTGTGAGCAATGATGTGATAAGAACTAGTTCCTCTAACCACAATTTCCTATTGTGAACCCGACTGAGTACATACCTAACCCATTTAATTTGAAATTTTCTTGGAAAATGTGAAATATGGGTTAACCCTTTTGTTTCAAGATGCTTATGCTCAGGTTTCAAATTCCCATCTATGCTCATTTCACCTAGGGCATTATCAATTTCTAGGTTTCCAAGCTCTTGAATGGAACATTTGAAATGAGAGTGAATGTCATTTATAAGGAGTACCTTTGAAGGAATTTGAGACTGAGCACCGTTAGGGTCAAGTGATTCTGCAATTTCTGGTGTCAATTTGAAGTTCGGCACCTTCCATTCCACACCTTTAACCAGCATTTCTGAGCCTCTTTTTTCTTTGGAGCTGCTACTACTGGATGCCATTGCTACTCGATAGCTGAAGAGAAATTCTGAATAGATTCTTCGCTCTAAAAAAAATTTGCTCAAAATTTCTTTAAGCTTGCTCTGGAATCGTAGAAGATAGCTTAGCTCATAGTTCGTAGTGAAGAATGAGATCAAATTTTTCCCTATTTGATGAAACATTTGTCATAAATGCTTGGTATGATAGTAGATGAAATGATAGGTTGTCATCCACTTGCTCGGTAGAAACTATCAACTCGGCGATCAAAATAAAATATTGATGTACCGACCTAACTCAGTAAGGTCATGAACCGACCTTGCTCGGTAGATACAATTCGGTGAGTGAAACTTTGTTGCACCCGACCGAACTCGGTTGAGTCTTCAACCGATTTGGGATCAAAGTGTATCTGCATACTGATCTGATCATTTTTCTTCCTTTGGAACTGCTTAGGATGATTCTTGGAGGATGTAGTTCCATACTTTCTTTTATGAATATTAATTGGAAATGATGGAGTCACTCATTTCTTGAGTGACATTGCCATTGCTTGATTTATTTTTTTTAGTAGATTTAGGAATCCATTGTTGCTTCATTTGCTTCCAGATGTTGTCTGCTTTGATTTTCTTTTCATCTTCAATTCTTTCTATATTCATACAATTTCTAGCTATATGACCAAGTTCTGTACATGTATAACACCTTACAGTAGTGTCCTTCTTCCTTAGCTGATGTCTTGCACAATTTATGCTAGTATGTCCATATTCTCCACAATAGTGACATCTGCACCAAGTGTTGTAGTCCCATCCAAATATGGCTTTGACAAGTTGTTCAGCTCGATTGAATGATTTGGATTTGCATTGGAATGCCTTGTGACCATGTTTATTGCATTTGTGACAGTTGCCTTCTAATTTTGGTTTTTCTTTGCACTCATTTGCTTTGTGACCATGTTGATTGCAATTGAAACATTTACCATTGAATTTTTCTTTTCCATTGCTCTAGCATTTTTTTGATGTATGACCTAACTTTCCACAGTGATTACAAGTAGGTTTTTTATTCTTTTGGGTACTTTGTTTTGAAGATTCACCTTCTCCATTGTAGCCAAGACCAGCTTTACCTTTTTGTCTATGAAGATTCTACTCATTTTGCAAATTCAATTGATCCATATCTGCTTGGGATTTCATCATTCTTTCATTGACTTTCCTTTCAGTGATTAGATCATTTTCCAAGCTTTCATTGATTTGTCTCTCAGTTCTCAGATCACTATGCAAACTTACATTGATTTGTCTCTTAGTGATTAAATCATTTCTCAAACTTTCATTCTCAAATCTTAGAATCATGATTTCTTCATTTGCATTAGATAGTTGTCCTATAAGATTTTCATGCTGAAGGGATAGATTATTCCTTACCTCTAACTCTTCATTTGCTTTGTTTCTCTATTCCAAAACATCACATAACCTGATGGACTGGACTTCTTGTTCTCTTTTGGGTTTTCTTACCTCTTCTTGCAGTGATCCATTCTTTCCTAAAAGTTCTTTGATTGACTTGTCAGCTTCTTCTGAACTACTTGATGGTAACAAATCTTCAATTTTTTCTTCAACATAGTGATGGTCATTCATTTGTCTTGCAAGTTCCTTTCTTCTTTTTAGGGATTGAGAAAGATGCTCCTTTGCTTCTTTGAGTTGAACCATGGCCATTTCTAGATCTAGCTTTTCATTTTCAATAACTTTCTTCAGTCTGAATATCTCCATTACTTAGATCTTTGCTCAAGCTATCAAACTTTGTCCTGAGAACCAAAAAGCTCTGATACCAATTGTTGGAAATATTCAAGATATAATAGGTTACTGAGAGCGGAGGGGTGAATCAACAACCACAAAAATGTTAAATCAACCATACACAACATTCTATCCTGCTGCATAAAAATTGTTAAATATTAAAACCATATATGCACAGAGATTTGGTGACCCAAAAACCTTCCAAAATAGAAAGTAAAACTAGGGTGGGGATGATACCCACAAAGCTTCGTTATTGTAGTATGAAGTTGGCCAGTTAAGGCTTACAATGATCACTTCTAGTGATCTGCCCTATTAGGAGCATAGAGGATTGCTAGATCCACCTTGTTAGAGGATTTACAAACATACTTTATAAGTATGCACTTTGTTAGGAGATTTGAATAAAGACGATTAAGTCTACCCTGTTAAAGGATTTACAAAAATGATTCACCTATTAGGATGAACCAACAGATCAACTTACAAGTTGACTGAGTTCTTTATTGTAGATCACCTTCTGTGATTGATGAAATCATTTCTGCTCCTGGTAGACCTTGTTGAGTATTCTTTTTTGCTGATGAATTCGCACTATCATCCAGATATCTTGTATATCTTCTTGAAAATCTATGTACATTTGAATGACTATAATACATTACATATATATACCATTCCAATAATTATTTATGCAAGGTTGGCCAAACACAAGTAAACAAAATATAACTGAGTAAGCCAAATGGTAAAATAAACTCAAGCTCTTCAGACAGACTTGATGACCTTTTGATACGTGGCATCCACTACGTTACTCGGCATCATCATGCACTCAGTAGAGGTAGGGGCTGGGTTCATACTATTCATACAATGTTGCCTAGAACTCGGTAACCATTGGTGACTCGGTAGATATAGTGTCACTCGGTAGAAACTAACTTCTTCGATAACCTCCTGAGCTCGGTTATCATTGAGTGCTTCCTCACTCGGTCATCACTAAGTGCTTCCTCACTCAGTTAATTCTAAGTGCATCTTTACTCGGTCATCACTAAGTGCTTCCTCACTCGGTTAATTCTAAGTGCATCTTTACTCGGTCATCACTGAGTGCATCCTCACTTAGTTAATTCTAAGTGCATCTTTACTCGGTCATCACTGAGTGCTTCCTCACTTGGTTAATTTTAAGTGCATCTTTACTCGGTTAAAACTATGTCTTGATGCTCGGTTGAACTGTGCCTTCAGTGCTCGGTTTGAACTGTGTCTCCAGTGCTCGGTTTGAATTGTGTTGCCATTATTCGGTCTGCACTGTATTACTCATTTAGAACTGTAAGATGAGTTTTTTCACTAATGGCAAATAACTTTATGCCAACAATAGAATTGAATAATCAGTATGAAGAAAAACTTAGGCAAGCTATTATGTATTTGGTAGATAGAATTGAGTGGCCAACATTTTATGATTAGTTCGTAGAAATTGTAGCTATATGGGATGAAATAAAAGGAGAGGAAGATAAATTGAGACCCATTACATAGAAGTAGAGTGACAGAAATAATGACATTACTATTATGTGCATATCTGTCATCTAGCTACCATGTCAATAAATAGAAAAGATTTTTTATTTCCTTAATAGGCTAGAGGATTTTGATAATAAACATGTTTCTATTGAAAAGAGAATAAAAATTTTCCTATCCAAGTTTGATCTTTTTCCTAGCGCTCTTAAAAGGGTTGATAAAATAAAAGAAAAGGAAAAGTGGAGAAATGAATTAGATGAAATATTGTGCAAAATAATGAATAATGTTGTAAATGAAAAGGGACATCTACTATGGGTAGTAGCCAATGAAGAGCTGGTCAAAGTGCAATTATTTTACAATGTTATTAGGAAGGACCTCATTGAAATAGAAATAGATGTAAATTTTGTAATAAAATTGCAAAAGGAATTCCTAAGCTTTGATGGGCCTGATGACACTACTTTCAACGAGTGGAAAAAGAAATTTATGTCTGTAGAATAGATGAAAGAAAATGATGGGGTAGAAGAAGATGCAGAGGTAACTTTTACTTTAACAATCCATGATGAAGACAATGAGAACCCCCAAGTTGAGGTGAGCTTGTAAGTAACATAATAGGACACATCACTCTCATGTCTAATAGCCACGTACTCTGAATAATTAGAATAACATGGGAACAAATCATTGATTTCACAATTTTTCATGTCTAACAGAAAAGTAGTCTGCCTAAAAAGAATATTTTGATGTAAAAACATTTCTATTACACAATTTTTTTGTCCTTTTGTGACTATTTGCAAAATGTAAATATCTTTTGTAAAAGGGCACTTGTCAATTCTCCATACCTGAAGCTTGTTGCATCTCACCCCATTTGAGTGAGATTCCAAAGCTAGAGAAGGGTCTGATTTCATTGTCAATTTTTGTATGTATTGAATATGGCTTAGTCCAGTTATTAGTGTAAAACTTATGATATATTTCTTCTACAAATACATGGGAATATATTGATGTTGCATGGGTCTAATGTTTTATTTAGAGTCACTTTGAGTCATATCACAATTGTATACAATTATCAAAGAAGATTAATACAAAGTTGAATTGTCCCCATATCTATTCTTGCTAAAAAAAATCTCCATTGTTGTTACCTTGTCATTCTAATGTTTGGTGAGCAAATCTTGTCCAATTGAATGTAATTCATTTAGATTGTATGTCAATTCATTATTGTTATTGATTCAATGAATTAAGTAAATGCTCTAGTGAATTTGATAGGGTTGCTAAGGTAATAGGAAGGATGTCTATAAGAAAGAATTCTAGTAAGAATTTTTGATAAGTATTGGTTGTAATGAAATTAATTAGATCTATAAATTGAAGTAGACTCTGAATTCCAATGGATAAAGCACTAATCTAGTTAATCCAATCTACAGATAGAGAGATCATGAATAAGCACGAATGCTAAAAATCAAAATCTTTTTTATTTTACCATTTGAAGAGTTTCAAAGAGGGTCAACACTCATTTATATCTAATCTCTGAGTCTTAGATAGCTTCTATTTTTAGAAATATTTGTAAACCTAAGGAGAATTATGACCAAAATCTGCTAATGAGGGATGTATATCATCTATAAATGTCAAGGAATAGATAAAATATGTACATGTAAAAAGATAGGAAATGAGAATTAGAATGAAACTATAAGGATTCTGATACAACAACATTCATTTGAATCATCTACTATGTATACCCACCTTGGTTTTGTAGAGTCTAGAGATTAGAAAACTAGTATTTATTTTGTTGAAGTTGGATCTAAGTTATATAAATACATAATTGTTAAGGGGAAGTACCTAGTTCCTATATTTGTGAGCATTATTGTCTTGTTATTGAGCTTTTGTTGCTCAGTAGTTGAAAGACACCAATAAATTCATCAAAAAAAATCAAAGAAAATATATATAAATTCCAACATCCATTATTTGCAATGGAAGTCTAGCTAATAAAAGGGTCCACTAATGTGAGGGAATATAGTGATCCATTATAATTGTCTTAAGCCAGGGTGATAATATTAAAGGCTTATTGAAATTTTACAATAGCTAATCATTCTAAAGTAGTAACACATAAGCAATGAAGGAATAAAATATATCTTAGTGCTATTGCGTGGAAGTAATGCGATTTGAAAGGTTCTGGCAAAGAATAAAATAGTAATAGAATGGGTTAATATGAATAGAGATACTACCATGGAGTATTGTTGTATATAAAATATGAAGCATTGAGAGATATATACTTCTAGTATCATTGAATATTGACATGTAATAATATCAAATGATACATAAAATGAAATGTTATATATATATATATATATATATATATATATATATATATATATATATATATATATATATATATATATATATATACATATGTATGTATATATGTATATATGTATGTATATATGTATATATATCTATATATATATCTTTATATGTATATATGGATATATATACATATATATATACATATATATACATACATATACATACATATATATATATATATGTGTGTGTGTATATATATATATATATGTATGTATATGTATATGTATATATATGTACACATATGCATATATATACATATATGTATATATGTACATATATAAACCTATATGTACATATGTGTACACATATATATGTACATATATGTGTACATATATGTACAAATATATGTACATATATATACATATACATATATATAAATACACACAGAGACATACACACATATAAAAAATCATAGAAGTGATTGTATTATACATCCTTAGGCCCAAAATAATGTGATTGAATATTGAAGATGATTACCTTAATACAAAAAAATGAATTGGTTTATGAATATCATTTCAAGAGAAGAATGGAAATAGTTAAAGGAATAGAGCATAGTGGATACATTAATTGATAGAGGTGTTCTCATGGTGAAATCCTCCTCATATTGATAGTGTCCTGAATAATCGATGCTTTCTCCATTTGTATCAACATAGACAAAGATCATAAATCTTAAACCAAATCTGTAAATGGTTGTGGTTTCAAGGGCTATGGTGTTCTTGCATTTGGTTGTGGGTTTGAGACAAGAAGATGCCTCTATGAAGGGACTATGGTGGAAGGGCTAGAGTAGTTAGTCCTAAGGTTATAGCCCACAGAGGGATGAATATTGTCATAGGTGATGAAAGTGAGGAATAAAGTGAAGAAGAAGGAAATATTGGGCTAGAAGGTGAAGGAGATGGAGAAGTCTTGAACTAGGCAAAGGAGAGGCTTTTAGGGCCATTGCTAAGCTTGGAAAAAGGCCTAAAATTAACATGGGTATGTTTTACGGAAATCTAAACTGAAATGAGTTGATTGACAAGATCAATGAACTAGAGGAATATTTTGAGTATGAGGATATCGAGGAGCCAGATAGGGTTAAGTTTGCAAAGGCCAAAATGAAAGGCCATGCCAAAATCTGGTGGCAAGAGATTCAGCTGGAAATAAATAGAAGAGGAAAGGAGAAAATCACAAAATGGGATCGCATGGTGGACAAACTAAAGAAGCAGTTCATTCCTGTTGATTATGAGCTTGATTTGTTCAAGAAAATATAAGGGTTAAAGAAGAAAGAAAATCTATCTAGGAATATATAGATGAATTTTATCGAGCTCTTATTAGGGTAGGGCGTACAAAATCAAATGAGGAGAAGATTGCTCGTTACCTTAGTGGATTAAGACCTAGCATTTAGGAGGAGTTAAGTCTGGTTAGAATAAATAGTATTAAAGAGGCATACCAATTTGCCATATGAGTTAAGGAAAATCTAAAAAAAAGGTTTGGTGGAAGGAAAAGAGGGCATAGTCAAGGAGGAAGGGGAAGTGGTAGGTCATTTGGATGGTGAAATGAGAACTAGAAGAAAAATGAAGATGTGGGTACTAACCAAAATCACAGGAGTGAGGGTTTCAACTACTCTCATGATCAAAACTTTGGAGATGAGAGAGGAAGAGGTAAAGGAAATAGACAAGGTTTAGGAAGAGGAGGCTTCTGCAGTACTTATTTTCATTGTAATGAAGAAGGCCATCATGCCTTTGAATGCCCCAAATGACTAGGAAGGATAGATAAGAGAATTGATGGTCAAGCAAGGTTTGCTCATGTGGATGAGGATGAATATTAATCACATTCAAAATATCTAGAAAGAGGGGAGATTCTAGTAAATTAAAGGGTCTTACTAAGTGGTGAGACTAAACCTGGACAAAGGAGGAGTTTGTTTCCTACCAGGTGCAAGTGCAAGGATAAATGTTGTGATGTGATTGTTGATGGTGGAAGCACTAATAACCTAGTTTTAGAAGAGATGGTCTCAAAGCTAAAGCTCAAGAGGGGAAAACACCACCAACCCTATTTAATTGCTTGGGTGAAGGATGATCATAAGGTCCTAGTTAGTGAACAATGTTTGGTAAAGTTTAAGATTTGGAGTTACCATTATGAGGTTCTTTATGACATCATTCCAATGGATGTCTACCATTTGTTTTTTTGAAGACCATTGTAGTTTGATAGGAATACTATACATGATGGTCATGAAAATACATACTCTTCAACAAAGTATGGAGTTCACCACAAACTAAAGCCCTTGATAAAGAAAGGTGAAAAATGTATGCAATAGTGCTAGGATATGTCTTGTTGATGGAAGAAATTTTTTGGATGGCATGAAACATCATCATATGTGTTATGTTTTGATTGCTAGAAAAGATAAGGAAGGTAGTAGTGAAATTCCATATAAATTTTCAAGTCTATTAAGTAAGTATGAAGATGTCATCTTAGATAATATTACAGAAGGGTTGGCACCAGCAAGAAAAATTAGTTGTCAAATATATTTAATCCCTAGAGTTAGCATGCCTAACAAGGATGCTCATAGGATGACTCCTACTAAAATTGAGGAGCTAACTAGACAAGTTCAAGAGCTATTAAGGAAAGGTTTGATTTGAGAGAGCCTGAATCCATGTGTAGTATTAGTAGTGTCGACACTAAAGAAGGATGGAGAATGGAGAATGTGTATAGATTCTTAGGCTATAAATAGAATAACCATCAAGTATCAGTTCCCTTTACCAAGAATGGATGATCTTATGGACTATTTGAGAAGAGCTCAATACTTCACAAATATAGATCTGAAGAGTGGCTATCATCAGATATGGATACGAGAGGGAGATGAGTGGAAGACTGCTTTCAAGACCAAGGAGGGTCTATATGAGTGGTTAGTTGTGCCCTTTGGAATGACCAATGAACCAAGCCCCTTCATGTGGCTTATGAATGAGGTAGTAAAGCCATTTTGGAATTGCCTACTCCAAGGCCTACAACTAAGGTGAGGTCATTTTATGGTCTAGATAATTTTTATAGGAAGTTCAAAAGGAATTTTAGCAGCATATGTACACCCCTAACTAAAACAATGAGGGGGGATAGAAAAGAGTTCAAGTGGACTACAAAAGCTACAAGGAGTTTTGAATTGTTGAAGAAGATGGTGATAGAGAAACCTATATTGGCACTTCCTTATTTCAATAAAGTGTTCCATGTGGATAGCGATGCTAGTAGCAATGCTATTTGGGTTGTATTGAGCCAAGAAGGTAAGCCTATTGCCTATTTTAGTGAAAAAATAAATGATGCAAAGAAAAGGTATTATGTTTATGATTAGGAGTTCTATGCAATAGTTTAGGCCTTAAAGAAATGGAGTCATTATTTGTTAAAAAAATAATTTGTCTTGTATACTGATCACCGAGCATTGTGGTACCTAAATAGCCAAGGTAAATTAAATTAGAGACATTTCAAATGTGTAGAATTCATTGAAAGCTATTCATTTGTATTGAAACATAGAAGTGGAAGGTCTAATAGGGTTGTAGATGCATTAAGTAGGAGAAAATTGTTGCTGATAGTAATGTAGGTTGAAGTGGTTGAGTTTGATGAACTCAAGAATCTATACCCCAAAGATCCTTTTTTTTTTTAAGCATGGAAGGCTTGTAAAGAACCTATTACTCTAGACATGACTAGGTGGCTAGATTATTTGATTTAGGATGATATTTTGTTCAAGGGTAGTCAATTATGTATTCCAAGGAGTTCTATGAGGGAGAACTTGATCAAGGAGAAACACAGTGGAGAAATGGAAGGAAACTTCGGTTAGGATATGACCATTTCCATTATTAGAGAACATTATTTTTAGCCTCAATTATCATAGGATGTGAAGAATTTTGTGCAAAATTATCACATATGTCAAGCACCTAATAGATTTAGTCACCATACTAGACTCTATCAGCCATTGCTTGTTCCATCAAAGCCTTGGGAGGACATAATTATGGATTTTGTTCCTGTATTGCCAAGGACACAAAGGGGTAATGACACAATATTTGTGGTGGTTGATAGGTTCTCCAAGATGGCACATTTAATTCCATGCCACAAGAGGTAGTGAGACTACATGGTCTCTCAAAGAGTATTGTTTTTGACAGAGTTACTGAATTTGTGGGGTGTTTCTAAAGGACTTTGTGGAAAAAGTTAAGGATGAAATTGAAGTTCAATTCTACACATCATCCTTAGACAAACAGACAAATAGAAGTGGTAAATAGAAGTTTGGGGAATTTGTTAAGGTGTTTAGTGGGAGATAAGCCCAAGGGCTGAGATTTGATTCTATGAGAAGTAGAATTTGCTTACAATAATTCCATAAATAGGAGTACTGGTAGACCACCATTCCAAATTGTGTATGGGAGTAGTCCAAGGACTACACCATAATTGAGGAAGATGTATCAAGGGGAAATGACAAGTGCTAAGGTAGAAGAATTTGCTTAACATGTCAAGAATCTACATGAGGAGGTACAAACACATATTACCAAGATGAACCAACAATATAAGGCTAGGGTTGATCAAAAGAGGAGACATTAGGAGTTCCTAGTAGAGGATCTAGTTATGGTATACTTAAGGAAGGAACAATTTTCAATGAGTACAAGGAAGGAACAATTTTCAATGAGTACCTACAACAAGCTAAAGATGAAGAAATTTGGCTGCTGCAGAATTTTGAAGGAAATGCATATGAGGTGGAGTTGCTAGATAGGATTCACATTTCTCCTATCTTTAATATTGTAAATTTAACAAAATATTATGATGATGGTGCAGATGAGGGTTTGATGTTGGAGCCGTGTACATTTCCTACTTCAATAAAGGAAGAGATTGAAGAAATTTTGGATAGTTGTGTAGACTTGAGTACTAGAAATAGGCAGTATAAAGAATACTTGGTGAAGTGGAAAGGATGACTAATAGAAGGCTCAACTTGGATATTTTTAATGGAGGTTGCCCATTTGTGTTTCCCTCTACCAGCTATAAAGTGACAGGGTCACTTTTTCAATCTACACTGGGTGTTTGATGTATGACCATCCAATGGTGTAAGGGCAATCCTATATCATCCAAGGATATTCTTAGTATTAGTTTTTGTTTAAATTTATTCATTTATGGATACCCATTTGGGTCAAATAAAGAGTCAAACTCTCATAGTTCCACTATTGGTTTTTTGGGTTAGAGTTTTTGAGCACCTTGGGATATGTGCCAATGTAGAAAATGGGTTATTTTATAATTGAGTCATAATTATGATGAGTTAGAGGATATAAGTTAGAGGTATGATTATATTTTTAATTTAAAGCACTTGAGAAAAAGAATCAGGTTAAAAGGCTTTAGAGTTTGAAAGTTATTGCAGTTTTAAATTGCATGAAGTCCTCCTAAGAGTGCTTCAAAGTCTAATTTGAGGCACTAAATGACCTCATACAAGCCCAAAAAATGGAAGAAAAGAAAATTTATTTTATTGGGCTATAGACTGCTTTGAGAGCTTTCTTGAAATGTAAATGGTTCGTCAATCAGAGTCCTAGATCAAAAGTTATGCCTCATGGAAGTTGGACTACCATTTTTGGATTCTTCTAATTTTACATCGACTTCTAACATGATTTCTAAAACCTTCTATTTTAGAAGTAGATTCCAAATGGCATATTCTAGAATGTATTTCTAAACTTAAATCTAATTGTGATTTATTTAACATCTCTGGCATTGTAAAGGCAGTTTTGGGTGGAGTTTGAGAGAGGGTACTATGAGGAGGACTTTTCTCTAAGATTAAACCATTGTAAGCCCATAGGGAAAGTCCTAGTGTATAGTTTTAGTGTATTAAATGTAATAGTAGATTATAACTAATAATAATATCTCCCTTTCCTATCATGTCCATTTTGGTCTATGGGTTGCATCCTCATCAAGATTGCTTACCTTGATCAATCTTCAAAATTTCATAGCATTAAATACTTTTTGTATATTAGCCTAACTCATCGAAAGAAAAAGATAATATAGTATCTCTGGAGTTCAAATTTGAATGTACTAAACACATCCAAAAAGTTTGTCCCTAAGATCAAGATACCCCATCTCAATGGGAAAAATGACAAGGATTTTTTTTAATGTTTTTATTCCTTGATTTTATTGTTCTTGCAGGATATATGTTTCTTGTTCAATTCTACTTCCTATTTTGTACAACTAAATAGAGAGAACAAATTGCTCTTCTAGAATAGAAATTCCCAATTCTCAATTCCTATTCTTGCAACCAAATGGGCCCTCATAGTAATTGAGAAGGAGGCTAAGATTCAAGGAGTAGGGGTATTCATTCTATCAAAATTTGTCAAAATCCTCATCCCTTAGGGTCCATTTGGTTGTTTGAATTTTCTCTATTACATTTGTTATTCTTAATTTGGTATTCCAAATTTTGATAGATTTTGGATTTGATATTCTAGATTTCTTATTTTACACCCTTTTGGCTCACCTAGATATGCCAATTACAACTAGGAAGATTAAATGTCATCATGGATGAAAAATAGAGGAAGACCATAGGATGAAAATTGTGATGCACTTCTCTCAAAAAATGTAAACGATACAACAATAATATGCCAATAATCTCATCATGGAGGGAGAAATAGAAGAAGATTGACATTAAATTGAAATGGTAGAAAATGTCTAAAATAAAGGCGTTAAAAATGGAAACAAAATAATTTGCAATTAGAAGGCAATGAAAATGAAAGATAAGAAATTGCATAGAAAGAAGACATTGGAAACAACATAGATGAAAATGTGCATATTGATTAAAATTGAATTTCTAGTACTAAAGGCACTACATTGCAATTGAATATGTTACGTGATTATTTATTTTTATTTATTCATAATGAAAATTACAACCTGGTAGATTTATTTTAATTATAAAGCATCATAGAAATGTCTCACTCAATGATTTGTCATAAATGAAAATAAAAATAAAGAAATAGTAAGGAGAACTTCAAAACTACTTATAATTCATTTTATTCTCCAATAGTCACTTTTTTGAAATTAGAATTATAATGGGTTTGTTGAATAATTTTGTTTTTAAAATGGAAGATTGAATTCCATTATTCGGGGTAAATAGGAATAAGAAAGCCAAATTTGATACATTCAAATTCTAGTTTGACGCATTCAAACTAGGAATTTTTTTTTTTTTTTCAAAATTGGAAACATCAATTCTTGTTGAATTTTTGTAACCAAATGGATCCTTATGGTATTGGAACTTGTTGCAATCATCAAGACTTGTTCCTTTACAAGCTCATTAAAGCTATTCAACATTTTAAGTAGAGAAAGACACCTCTAAAAGTAATCCAGTATTATATTAATGATATATGATTTCTAAAATCCATAATTTATCATATTATATATAATTAACGTAATAGTTATGGATGTTCTTTATAATTTATGATGTTGGAAATACAAATGGGAAAGTAAGTTTTGAGATTGAGGGGGGGGCGTGTGGGGAGGGGTTTTGAATCAACACTTAAAATTCTTACCATAAAAATAATTCACCATCTATCCATCTCATAACTTAACATGTAAACTTAAATAAGTAGCCATGTTGTGAGGCCTCACCCTGACCCATCATAGTATAAACTTATTATTACATTTTGACATTCGAGACTTTGATATTTTGATAGCTATTTGAGACTTAGATGGGCAATGAATTGTTTTATCTATAGATTTTGATATTGTAGTAGCATTTTACATTATGGTATGCACTAAGAACTTGCTATTGAATGAAATGATCGAACACATATGCATGCAATTTTAGGACATGATACTATTAGATTTTGATGCAACACAAATTATTAATTTGATTATGATGATTTATGATTTATGATTTGTAGACAAATGTTAATTTGATTATGATGCTTTATGAGATTAATGATTATGATATGTAGATAAACATTAATTTGATAATGATGATGTATCATATGGAAATTTTGATATTTTAACATTTCAAATGGAATAATTGAAATGACTGGGAAAGGAAAATTTATTTGAATTATTTTAATATGGATTTCATAAAATGCAAATTATGTATTTATGATATACGTTTTATATGACCTCCTTGGACTATTAATGCTCTAGTTTAATGTGCGAGGAGTCGATCCCTGGAAATTATTGGGGGAAACCAGTTCCAAATCTATGTGAACACAATTTAATGATGGAAAATCTTTGGAAGATTTAAAGTCCTCGTTGTGAAAATATTTTGTTTAGTAATGTAAGTTTCTTTGTATAAATGAATGCTTGATCATAATTTAGATGCATTAAGAACATGTCATGGTGATGTGGAATATATTTTAACATGTCACTTGACACTTGTATTTGTCTATGTGTTGATGAAATGTCACCCAAAGTGTTGGTCACAAGGTCACTTAATCTTAGTTCTTTCATTCTCTTCAATTAATGTTCAAGTGCACCCACTTGGGAGAGAGTGTTAGGATGGGTCAACATCATGTTGATTTTCGAATTCAAATTTGTGAGGATTTTAAGGGGCCTAAATGGGATCCTAAATTATCATTTTATTGAAAATAAGCCACCCTAATGGTAGTATAACATGTTAGGTGCCTAAATTAAACTATTTTAGTGATTATCTAACTTAGGGGACCCCTTAAACCAAGCCCTCTTTAACCAATTCGAAATTTTGAGTTTCCCCACGAGAGTACCCACACATTCCCACTTGGTCAACTTTCTTATTTTGGAGCAGAAAAAATGTAAGAAAGGGGACGCTTGATTTTCTTACTAAAAAAGGGTTAGTAGAGAGTCCTTTTAGTGGAGGGTTGACAAACTAGTGGGTTGTTTATATACTCTTTAAGTTTAGAGACAGTAATACTTTGGAAGGGAAAAGGGAGCTACACTACAACTATCATTACCCTAGCTTGGACCAAGGTTGGTGTTTCAAACTATGCTTCATTCTCATTGTTGAGTATTTCAAAGTAGATCTACAAGTATGAGGAATGTGTCAATGGATTATTCATTGTAGTGGGAGTCTTGCATTATGGATTTTGATATTGTGTTGTGGAATTGTGAGAATGTGTTGTGTTCTTGAAGATTTTTTGATTTTTTTTCTTGGTTTTGTTATCTTGTTTGGATTGGAATGTGAATGTGATAATGGGTGTGAGGGCTTCACTCACCTTTGTGGGAAGGGAAGAGAATTCTAGGGTGAAGGGCATAGTTGGGCTTTCATAATTGAGGACCTTGGAGTATGGGCTCCATTGTATGCCATTTTCATTCATATTCTACTTTGGGGGTGATAAGGGGAAAATGGTGAAGAAAGGAAGTAAATGAAATATGGGTTTCAAGGAAGCTAAAGTTGTGGTAGTGTGTTGTGGAGGATGTTTATGGAATCCCCAAAAGGGCATGATATTTTATTGATTTGTGAAGCCCCGAAAGGGCATGCAAGTTGTTTATTGTAGATATGATATGATATGGCACACCTCCTTTGGAAAAGAACACCTTCAACCTATGTTCAAGGTTCCATTGGTGAACCTTTGTGAAATACCCTAGGATGGAATTGTTAAGTGTTATATTGTGATGATCATGCATTCTAAGATTGGAATGCTACCTAGTTTGGTTCTTGTTTCCCCTGCTCAGTGCATGGCTTCATAGTTCTTATTTTGTGTGTTATGTGCAGGTTTTGTGAAGATGCATGCCATGAAGTATTAGGATTTCACCCTTTTTTAAGTGGAGAAGATCCAAGTTTTTAAAAGAAGCTCAATGTTCATGTTTTCTTAAGTGGATGTGATCTTTTTTTAAAGTCTCTTGTGTTGTCTCAGTGTGATGTAAAGAACTTGTGTCATTGTTACCATTTGAATATGTAGGGGGAATGATTTGAGAAGTTGTGCACATATGCTACTTGTAATGAAATGATCATTTGAAGTTTTGAGTTATGAAAGCGTTAGTATGCATTGTAAACTATATTGGTATAATTGTTACCATTTTAAATTATGGAAGGAAGGTTGAAAGGTTGTATGCTTATATTGTTACTTGTAATAAAATCTTCTAATTTAAATTTCATGTATTATGAAGTAACATTGTATGTGATTCCTTTCCTTTGATGTATTTGTAAATATGTATTTCATAATTGACATGCAGAGGAATGTTATGAATAGAGTTGACAAATTTAAAATATATGAGTTGCATTGAATAGATATATCTTATGCATTTTATAACTTGGAATAAAATTATGAAGTTGATAATTCATTTTATATGTATAAAAATTTAAGCATTTCGCTCTTAAGTTCTATTTATTTTCTAAGAAGGCAAAATCATCCTATCCACAAATATATTCACTCAAATGAAATTATGGTGGAATGAAATTTTGCATGAGTAGACAGAATACATAGTTCAACCTTACTGAAGGTCCACATTTTCCTCTCCAAAAAACGTATGGGGTAGAAGATTATTTCCTCCCCTAATATAGAGAAATATAATAATAATTAGAATATTCCATAGGATCTAGTACACCCAATAAAATAAGTGATATATACATATATACTAGATAGGCATTGCCATAACAAACACCTACCTTAAGTTGCAAAATGGTATTCATGAGAACCATGTGACTTTCATGTCACCACTACTCTATTTTCAAAATTAAAAAAATTAAGAATAATAATAGAATCATGGCCAATAAAATAATTCTTTTAAATGGCCCTAGCGTACACACTGTTAGCTATTGGTGAGGGCTCGAAAAAAGAAAATTAATCTATTCCTAGTTTTAACCTTTTCTACTACCTAGGCGATCTCAAAGTAAAACTATATATATATATATACATAACAACTACTAATGGCTAGGTTGGGAATAGGTGGTTCCCACCCATCCTTGGCATGAGCCTCCCTTGGGAAGTGTTTGAGGGCTTGTAGCCCCCTCTAACATGTGTCAACATTAGTATTAAAGGCAATCCCATCTTGAGAAAAGACTACACCAACGTTTACATCTGATTTCCCATGTGATTAGATGGCTAGAAAGGAGTGTAGACGTAGTCAAATCATATGGAAGTGGGGATTGAATGGTCACGTGATCCCTTGTTTGGGAATTTGTAGGACAAAAGGGAGTAGAAAAGGGTAGAATAGTTTAATGGTAGAGTAATATTGTAGTAGGAGTAGAGGAGGATGATTCAACTTATTTTCAATAGAGGAACCCCTACTCTTGAACCACACATGCTAAAGTGGGGACCATGTGTGGAGGGAAATAATTTAGAGGATCAGATTGCATGCTAGGCCATGTTCAGTGAGAGGATTAAGGGAGATTAGGTAGTTAGGGTGGTAAAGTTGTTGTTAGTGGTGGATAACTTTACACTTTAGTTAAAAAAAGTCTTAAAATTAGTTAGTTTGTGTTTTAAATAATTTATTAAAATTTGAATTTATTTTAAGTGTTATGTTAATTGTAGCTAGTGTTTGTTAAAATAGGATGTTAGTTATTAGGTTAGTGTGTTTAATTAAATAAAGTTTAACTTAGTTAGTTTTATTAACTTTGGATTAGTATTAATAAAGTGTTAGTTAAAGCTATTTTTTATAATTTAGTTTTAGGATATAAATTAGTTCAATTTAAAATTTTATATTTGAATTTACTATAAGTCAGATGGTGTTAAAATACTAGTTTGACATAGCATATATAATAATTATTTTTTCTTGGTTAGAATTCAAGGATGTTTTATTGTGATAGATGTGATGTTATATTAATTAGTGAATTCCTTTTATTTCAAACAATTCAAATAATCAGAGTTAGCTCTATGATTTTAATATGTTAAAATAATTATATTTGTATTTATTTATATTGCTAACCAAATGATTTAAATTTATTATCATTATTTTCTAAAGGAAAATAGAAGTGACAATGTGTTAAATCTTTTAATAAATTTGAAATTGGATTGTTTAAATTAATTATTCAATTTAATGATGAAATTTTAATTAAATGATCTATTCTTGCATGTTGTGTTTAAAAGTAAGATGTAGCCTTGGGTTTTGATAAGGGAACAATTACCTACTTTGCAAGATCCCCATAGTTTAACTCGTAAATCAAACATGGTAAACTTTATCAAAACCCCTCATCAAAATTAGTGGTGTTATTTATTTCTGTGAAATAATAATAATGATAATAATAAATAAATAAATAAATAAAATTTGGTTGTGTTTTTACCTTTTAAATTTGGGCATGATACATGCATCACATCCTTAGCATAATGTAAATCAACACATAACACAAAAGATTTTGGTTATCAAGAAACCCTCCATGGGGATGAAACCCACAAATCTTCACTATTGTACAAATAAAGTGTGGCCAATTATGGCTACAAAGTTTTTATCATAAATTATGATCTACTCGTTTAAAGGTATGCCATGTTAAAGGCTTACAAAACTATTAGGTCTCACATTAACTAAAGGATTTCTAGCTCACAATTAAATAAGAATTCTTTTAGGATATTTACAAAATTCTATTAAGACTACTTTATTAAGATATTTACTCTATATCACCTATCAAAATGATTCAGCACTTGATCCTTTGGTTAGAACCTTTCTGCCCGATGTTAGATCTCCTCTTTACTAGTTATCTCTTGATCCTCTTGATCAGATCGTTCTTCTCTATGCTTTCACTATGTATCTCTATTTTTCTCAAACTGATTTTTCATTACATATCTCTATCATAGACATCTTCTCCACCATGAATTACCTCTATACTCTTAGCATTTGTCTCCTTCATGCATGGTACTCTTCCTTATGTTTTACCTCTTTAAATAGTCATTATGGAGATGAGATAGGTCATGATCAATGGTTAGGGTTGATCCCTATTGCCACCTAATTCTTTCATTTTTCTAATTGGATGCATGTAATACCTTTGGATGCATAATATGACTCGATCCTTATCTCTTAATATCAAAAAATCATGTTTATGTTTGCCAAGAATTATTTACACAGAAGTTTTTACCATTACAAATATCTATGTCATTGACAAGTTACTCGACATCAATAGAATGTGATGCTTGACCCTCACTATACTCTTTCTACTGATACTTAGCTTCTAAATGGCTCAATGCTTCCTCTTACTTGGCACCTAAATTACTCGGCACCCATAATTTTATCACCATCTTCTTTTTTCTTAACTCCTAAGTGACTCAAGACCTACTAGTGCTCAACACCAACTATCATATCACTTGATATTTATTCTCTATATTATCCACTAAGCTTGCACTATTCTTTGCTAGACAATGACTAAGTGTTTTGTCACTACCTTGTACAAACCATGATGAGATCAACAATCTCCCCCTTTTACATGTGTAGCAAAAAACCTTTTCATGGCATCTACAATCTTATTTCATGCATAAGTTAGACAATGTATAAGCTTTATTCAACTTCTATACAAAATTCCAAAATCTCAAAATTTGTAATTTTTTTCCCTCTTTGCCTTGTCACTCCCCATGACTAGATACTTCATTTCATTTCTATAACTTCTAATTAGTAGAAATATGCCTTGAAAAAATTATCCAAAATTTACAAAATCTCCCATTTTTCTAAAACTTATGTCATTTGGATGGTACACTAATAGTTAGTTTGTTTAAAAATGGCTTATGTACTTTCATTATGATTCCCAAAGTGGAATCCCAATTTTAACTAGCTACATGTAATGATTGAATCTAAATTTCTAGATTTGTTGCTATATCAACTAGACCTTCTTGTGTTGAAAGATGAGAATCTTCCTTTAACAATGTTTCTATAGAGGCTAGTTCTTTTTGCAAAACTTCCATGTGTGGGGTCGACATGGATTGTATGTTGATCAAAGTTGATCTTCTATTTTCATACTTTGCTTGCATCTCAACAAGCCTACTCTATATCAATAATAATTTATGAAAATGCACCTAACTAGTGCCAGGAGATTTTTGTAATGTAGTTACTATTAGCTATAAATCTCCTTGTCACTTGTCAATTGTCTATTGAATATCACGAGTCAAGAAATCAACATTGCATAATTTACCATACAAAGAGTAAATATTATCCAAAAAATTATTCACATTCTCCATCTTATTTGATAAATAAACTTGTCTAAGTGCAATCGCACTGGATATCTTATCCATGACCTTTGTGTGAAATCTCTTCTCAGACCATTCCAATAATTTAACATTCATTTATATGTCCTCATTTACTATCTAATAAACTATAACTTCAAGTTTCTATATGATGGGCTTATTGGAAAAGTAATCTTAAATATAAAATGAATCTATAAAATATATTTAATATATGTAAAACCTTTTTTCTATTTATGCTCCCTTGTCAAGATTTCTTGCCTTGATTTTCTTTGCAGAGATTCTTGAAGAAGTCATTTCTTAGAGTGTGATTGTTGTTGGATCAAACTAGGGTAAACCAATCACTCCATCCAAACTCATATCCTTAAATGATGTAGTTTCAACACTCTTAGGTGTGCTAGTAATCAGCCTTGATATTTGCAATGGTGTGGCTTGAGTACTTAGCCTTTGAAGAGTCTGACAATTGGGAGGAGGTGTAGTGACTAGTAAAGTGACCAATGTCTATATTCCTACATGCTCCTTTAGATCAGAAGTTGTCTTATTCATATTCAATGGATTTCAATGAGATGAGTGTAGGATTCTATTCCCTATCCTTTTTCTTTTCATTTACCTCTTTGTAAATTACCACAATTGCTGGTAATCCTAAACATTGTAAACTCGATAGTGATGTAGCTAGTATTTTTGCTTCTTTCCCTTTCATCTAAATGGAAAATGTTGGTACTATAGATGGTGCTTGGTTATGTTAAAACAATTATATTCCATGTTTACACCTTGATCTATTTTTTATTCTTTTGATTCCTTCTCCTTAACTTCTACAACATTTGGTGGCATTATAGCTATATCTTTGATGCAATGGAGCCTAGTAGATTAAATCAAATGATGATCAACTAGTCCTAAGACCCTCTTCACTAAAGTTCTTTCAACCAAATAGTTCCAATAATGATCAAAAGTGTAAGAACCAAGCACAAGTGCTTTAGGGATGATGTTAGGTTATCACAACCACTCACCCAAATAGGGAAAACCCCAATCACAAGGGAACCCTACGAACAAGATAACTTATCACAAGTTGCTCATAATGTACTATTTGACCAATTTTGGTAAAAAACCCCTAAAATTCGTGAAGTTACTAGGGGATACTCATACTCAAGGGGATTTTCTATTTAGGTGATAAATGGAATGGTTCAATGGCTAAAATCAAACTTTGCAACTTTTAATACAAAGTTGCCTCACAAAACCACTCAATAGGCTAGTAGCCTTTTTTCATGAAAATTTGACTTAAATAAAATTAATTCCACACAAACAAAGGAAAAATAAATAGAATAGGATACCCTTTTATGATTTACCAAACATATTGAAGCATCAAGGTTGCATGGGATAAACAAATAGGTTTATTCTTAATATCTATGCTAGGCAATTAGGCCTATTAGGTATCCATTAACAAAAGAAGTATGAATTTTAGAGATCCACCAGATAAAAAAATGGTTGTAAATTGAGAGTTAATTCATAAAAAAAAAAATCACAAACCCAAATTCCAGCCTCAATGCTAACTCTAGAGCTAGTTGTGGAAGTTGCAGCATTCATTTCCTAGCATGCACATGGGTCTTGCATGCCTAGGGCATCAAATATATAATTTTTCCTTGAAAATAAAAGTATTAAACCAAATGAATCTTATTATACATTGAAAAGCTAGGATCTCATCAAATACTATTAGATTCCCATTGTGAAATCCTTGGTTATGCCTAAAAATGCTTGAAACCCTAGGTTAGCAACTTTTCCAAACTGACTTGTGCAAAAATATGGATATCTTGAGTTTTGTGATAGGTAGAGAATTAAAATCAAATTAATTGGAAAAATATTTCATCCACCTATCTAAAAATGTGGGTCTGAAATGCTAGAGTGTCTGTAGAGGTCCATATAATGTGTAACAGTGGGTAGATTGCAGGAAAATAGGGTAATTTTATTTATTTGACAAGTGAAAATACATCTTATTTCCTATCACTTTCTTGAAATGGATTATTATAGGAATTATAATTTTTGTTAAAATATTTCAAACCTTTTATGGCCATTAGGATTAGCTTTACATTACTTTGCGAAAAGTTGCTAAAAGTTGTTTAACAACTTTTGAGCAATTTTTGCAAACTATAAGAAAAATGTAATGAAAAATAATCTAAATGAACCAAATAGGATCAAAAAATGAAAACATGTAAAATCCTAAGTTTATTTTCCCTTTGATCATCTTTGACCATAGTTGATTAAGGGCTTATAAGTGTGCCAATCTTGGAACTAGGTCTTACAATTTGGACTAGATGTCTAAATGATAGTTCTAACATATCCTAGATGTTCTTAGGACTTTGGTGAGCCAATAATTTATTTTGGATGCTCCTACACCATACTCCCCTTGGCTTTTCAAACTCAAGTTCCCACTTGAGGGTCATTGCTCCATAGAAGTGCCATTTTGCTTAATTTGGTCTTCTGTCATCCAAGTTGCATCAATGTTGGGGAGTCCATTCCACATGACTATGTACTACACATACTTCTTAGTTCTGGTTTTCTTTAACCACTTGGTGTCCAATATGTTGGATACAATTGTTTAATTGTGTGTTTTCTTTGATGTCACATAAATGTCATATCAGTCATGAGATAGTGCCTACTGAACTCAGAAAGTTAGCATAGCAAATGATAGTGTCTACCAAGCTCAGAAGGTTAGCAAGGCAATAGACAGTGTCTACTTAGCCCAAAAGGTTAGTAAATATAGCTTGTAGTGTCTACTGAGTAGACAGCTAGTTACCAAGCCTTCAAGGTAATCAAAGAAATTTAGTTCTTACTAAGCTCACTCAGTAATCAAAGAAAACACGACAAAATTAGTTCTTACCGAGATCACTCGGTAATCGAAGAAAATATGATAGAAATAGTTCCTACCGAGTTCACTAGGTCATCAAAGGTAATTTCATAAAAGTAGTTCTTATCGAGTAAACTCGGTAGCCAAAGGATTTTAAGATATTGTAATGTTAACTGAGTCAAGAAGGTTAACTCTGGAAATTCCTAGAAGCAATATTTACTGAGCAGGGTCTTCCAGTAAAGGACATTTATTTGTTTAAGAGTAATATCTTTAGTCGATTGATGAATGGTTTATTGGTAAATGTAACATGTAAATGAGCCGACTTGACAATCTGAATGATATAAGTAAGAGGTCAAGTTTGTGAATTCAAAAGAAGAAGAATGTGGAAATATGAGAAGTTAACGTGATATAAAGACTGATTATAATGGAAGTGAATTTGAAGGATGATTAGAGATCATTGAGGAGTAGTAGAGTCATATTTGATCAAGGAGGATCTAATGATGCTAAATAAGGACCCGTATTTGGCAAATTTAAATGCATCTTGTTCAGGTCAATTCATTTTTTCTTTTCTAACCATTGTAGCAGTGATTTCAAATCTCTTAATAGAGTTGGTTTAATAGCCATTTTGTAAACCCTCTAACAAGGTGACAGTTCATTTGAATTGTTCTAAAGACCTCTAGCAAGGCCACTCCTAGTAGGGTGATTAAATCCTCTAACAGGGTCACAACTAATAGTGTGTATTGTAACCTTTAATAGGGTTGGCTCCTAACAAGGCTCACTTTAGAAGAGTGAAAAATTGGTGACTAGTTACTTGATGGTTTTTCCCATATTGGGTTTCCACGTTAAATTTGGATTCTCTTGTGTTCACTTTATTTTCAGTTACATGCATGAATGCTTGAAAAGAAAGCAATAGTTTAATTTATTGAGTTATAGCATTTGTTTACCGAGTACAAGTAGTAACTAGATCTTTATGACATCTAAGGGAATTGTGGATTAATTTTTTGGTAGTAACTGATTCACCCCCCTCTCAGTTACTCTATCTTTAATTCCAACACAATATTGTCTCCAACTCTAGTAGTTTTCTTTGAGGGAGGTCAGTGACATAATATTTATCATTGATATCTACTTGCTCACCTTCTTCACTTGCTAAAACTTTTATGCCTTTGTAGGGGATGAGGTCTACAACATTGAAGCTTGGAGAGATTTGAAAGGTAGGTAGAAGAGATATTTCATATGCATTTTCACCCATTTTATTGAGTATAGTGCATGTCTTAATTTCTTCATTTGAAGTTTGGAATATCTAACCTTAGGTAGCCTCTCTTTCACAAACAATGCCCATATCTTGTCTCCAACTTTGAAGTGGATTTCCCTTATTCTTTTGTTAGTATGTCCCCTGTATTTCAAAGAGGGCTTTTGTAATGAGTTATGCCAATTCTTCTCACTGAGCACTAATTTTGAAATCAGATGGTAGTTCTACTAGGTCCAATTGTCCTTTGGGATGAAGGCCATACACTACTTAGAAGGGATTCTTGCCTATTGACCTATTCATGGAATCATTAAATACAAACTCTACTGGAGGAAAGAGTAGATCCCAACTCTAAGAAAGTTGTTTGGCTAGGCATTTTTTGGATGGTAGGAAGAGTTGTAGGTTATATTAGTTCCAAGTTTTTTGACAAGTATCCTTCAAAAGTGGCCCTAAAACTTCACATCCTTGTTTGATATAATTGTTTGTGGTAAACCATGGATCCTAACTACCTCTATAAATAAAAGATGTGCAATATGAGATGCTTCATTGGTGATTTTACATTTTACAAGATGGACCATTTTGCTAAATCTATCCACTATCAAAAAAACACTATCAAAACCTTTTTTTTTTTTCTAGGTGACCCGATGACAAAAACCATTGGTATTGATTCCCAAGGCCTTGTGGGAATTGGTAAGGGTTGACATAACCCTTGGTTTTTTGATACACCTTTAGCTTGCTAATATATGGTGCATTTTTTTGTGAACTTCTTGACATCATTGTTCATCCTTTGCCAAAAATAGATTTTTTTCACCATGTTTATTATTTTTTCAATACCAAAGTGTCATTCTAGGCCTTCACATTGTTTCTCCCCTATTATATTTTTCTCATGGAACATTTAGGGATGCATAATTGACCTCATTTACACAAGACTCCATTGTGAATCAGGTATTCAAAAAAGTCTGTATGGTATCTTCCTACCATCTTTGTGCAAACTTGAAAGATGTCTACAAAATTTAGATCATCAGCATATAGATGCTTGAGGGAATCAATTCCCACACTTTGAAGTTGTACCTCTTCAATCAATCGAACTCTTGTCCTAAGGGAATCTACAATTTCATTTTCCACACCCTTCTTGTGCTTAATGTTGAAAGTGTATGCCTACAACTACTCCATCTATTTAATTTTTCTGACAGAGAGCTTTTCCTAAGAATTAAAAAAGATTAAGGTATTAATATTAGTATAACCACAAATTCTTTGGGGATTATATAGTGCATCCATTTCTTGAGCGCTTGAACCATGACATATAATTCCAAGTCATATGTTGAGTACTTCCTTTTGGCCAAATTTAATTTCTGAAAGAAGAAAGAAATTACCTTACCATCTTTGCCTAGGACTACTCCTATAGCCAAAGTACATACATCTATCTCCATAGTGAAGAATTTGTTGAAATTAGGTAGTACCAATATGGGGTATTGAGAAACTTTGTTTTTCAAGTACAGAAATGCATCATCAGCTTCCTTTTTCCAAGAAAACTTATTCTTCCTCCCTCCATTAATGGTGTCAAACATTGGAGCACACACATGACTAAATATTTTACTAAAATTTCTATAGAATGTGGCAAGTCCAAGGAAGCTTCTTACATCACCTTGGTTCTTTGGCGGAGGCCAGTTGATGATTTCTTCAACATTCTTAGGGTCCATCTTGAGAGTGCCTTGAGAGATCATAAAACCTAGGAACACAAGTTCCTTCTTCAAAAACATGCACTTTTCCAAGTTTTTTACCAACTTGTGTTGATGAAGCCTTCTTAATACCTATTCTACATGGTCAAGATGCTCTTCCTTGCTATGATTGAATATTAGTATATCATTGAAGGTAAACAATAAAATAATTTCCAAAAAAGTTAATGAATATCTCATTCATAAGCCTCATAAAAGTACTATGAGAATTTATTAACCCAAAGGGCATTACCAACCATTTAAACAAACCTTTAGTAGTTTTAAATGTAGTCTTTTTTTCATCTCCTAGTTTGGTCCTAATCTGATGGTATCCACACTTCAAGTCTATCTTGGTGAAGTAGCAAGCACCTCTTAGTTGATCTAATAAAACCTCAATTCGAGGCATGGGGAATCTATATCTTATTGTAATCTTGTTGACAGCCCTTCAATCTATACATAATCTCCACTTTCCATCATTTATTGTGGCAAGGACATATGGAGCAACAGAAGGACTTAAGCTTCTTTGTATTATGCCTTTTTCCAACAAATCATTTACTTGCTTGGCAATTTTTGCATGTTGAGTTGTGGTCATCTTATAACACACCTTGTTAGGTAAAAAGGAGCTAGGTATCCAGTCAATTTGATGACTGATGTCTCTAATGGGAGGGAGGCTCATGGGCATGTCAATAGTCATGACATCATATCACTTTTGTAATAGGTCTTGTATCTCCTATGGTATAGGATCTTTATCCTTTGAGGTTATGCTTTCCTTTAGTTTAGAAACTAATATAAACACTTGGACATCAGGTTCCTTCAAGTCTTTGATCATTTCCTTCTCCCCTATAGTTACAATAGAGGACTCTTCTTTAGGATTAGGCATGGGTTTCATGGTGAAGGTTATACCATTTCTAGCTATGGAATAGATATTCTTTTTGCAATGATGGATGACATCAATATCGTATTGTCAAGGTCCACCTAGGATTATATGAGAGGCATCCATTTCAACAACATCGCAAAGTAACTTATCCTTAAAATCTACTAAGGAAAACTCTACCCATGCTTCTTTAGTTACCAGGGTTTCCTAACCTTTTGTTAGCCAAGAGACGTGATATGGAAAGAGGTGGGGTTTCTTAGGTAGTTTAATATTTTTGGCCATTTCAGAAGATTTTTTTTTAAAGTTGAGCCTAAATCAATCAACAAGTTACATACCTTTCCTTGGAACTTGGTCTTTGTCCTAAATATAGTCTTTATTTGGGGTAGCTCTTCGGTTTGAGAGATCTACAAAAACTATCCCTTGATCATCAAACATGATACTTGCTTGAGTTCAAGGTCCCTATAGTAAAGTTGATCTTCTTAAAAAAGATGAGTTCTTCTCTCACCTTGATTGTTATTCCTCTTCTCAAGGCATTTTTCTCCATGGTGTCCTACTTGATTGTAGTTGTAATGTGTGAGAGGGCCATTTTTTCTTCCTCTGCCCCTATTGAAATATTTTTCTCCTTTGTAGTTAAATTTGGAACTTTTTCCTCTCCAATCCTTGTTCTAATCAGTAGGTTTTTTTCCACTACTTTTCCCCTTGTTCCAAGAATTGTTCTTGGGCTTGAAGTTCTTATTGTTTTCTTTGTCTTTTCCATTGATCCTACCTCCAAGAAGTTTTGTGATAAGGAGTTTTATAAATGTGTTCCTCTTAGATGGGTTCCTTAAGGCCATTCATGTACCTCACAAGTTTTTCTTCCTTATCCTCTACTCTGTTGGTTTTCATAAACAACTTCAAAAACTCCTTTGTATAGGAACTAACATCTAGATCCTTTTGTTTCAAACTTTGTTTTCTGTTATGGAGTTGTACGCCATAGTCTTCAAGCACATATGTTTCTCTGATTAGTACCAAAATTCTATCCCAAGAAGAAATCATGCTTTTTCCTCTCTTCGCCCTCTCAGTTTGGATGGAGTTCTACCAAGTTAGGGCTTCTCCCTTTAACTTGGACTTTTCCATCCTTACCCTCTACTTCCCTAGAATGTCTTCACATTGAAAGAAACTAGTTACAAGCTCAATACAATCCAATGCCACATAGACATTCATCTTACCATTGAATTTTGGCAACTCTAACTTCCCTTCCATGGTTCTCTTCTCCATAGATTTGAAAGTAGTCAAAAGAGATCTTTTTTCTGTAGACACTTCACCATCTTCCTCAAGGTCTTCAACCTCATTATTCTAGTATTCTTTAGATTTTTTCCCTTTATCCTTGTCCAACTTTATTTCAAGTTCCTTCAACCTCTTTGCTAGAGAAGTATTAGTTTCCCTTTGTTCTCTCATGATCTTTTCCAATTCAACATTGGTTACCATTGTAGCTATTTCTTCTTCTTCTTCTTCAAAAAGATTCACGGCTTTGATACCACTTGATGTAATGGATCCTACTAAGTTAGATCAAATGATGATCAATTAGTCCTAAGACTCTCTTCACTAAAGTTCTTTTAACCAAATAGTTAATATAATCATCAAAAGTGCAAACATAAATCACAAGTGCATTATGAATGATGCTAGGTTATCACAACCACTCACCCAAATAGGGAAAATCCCAATAACAAGTGAACCCTAAGAACAATGCACTATTTGACCAATTTTGGTAAAACACCTCTAAACTTCATGAAATGACCAAGGGAGATTCATACTTAAGGGAGTGTTCTATTTAGGTCATAAATGGAATGGTTCAATGGCTAAAATCAAACTATGCAACTTTTAACAAATAGTTGCTTCACAAAACCACTCAAAAGGCTAGTAGCACTTTTTGATGAAAATTTGACTTAAATTCAATTAACTCCACACAATCGAAGGAAAAAATCACAAATTGGGATACCCTTTTTGGATTTACCAAACATACTAAAGCATCAAGGTTGGATGTGATAAAAAAATAGGGTTATGCTTAATATCTTGCTTAGGCAATTAGGCTTATTAGGTCTCAATTAACAAAGGAACTATAAATTTTAGAGATCCACCATGAAAACTAAGGGCTGCAAAATGAGAGGGAAGATATAAAAAAGTCACAAATGCAAATTCAAGCCTTGATGCCACCTTTGGAGCAAGTTGTTGGAGTTGCAACATTCATTTCCTAACATGCACATGAGTCTTGATTGCCTTGGGCATCAATTATCTAATAGTTCCCTACAAATAAAAGTCTAAAACCAAATTAATCTTATCATACATGAAAAATAGTAGGATTTCACAAAATTTTGTTAGATTCCCATGGGAAAATCCCTGGTTATGCCTAAAAATGCATGAAACCATAGGTTAGCAACTTTTCCAAACCATCTTGTGCAAAATTGTTGACATCTTTAGTTTGGCAATAGGTAGAAACTTCAAACTAGATGAATTGGAAATATAATCTATACAGCCATTCAAAAATGTGGGTACAACCTCTAGAATGTATCTACAATTTGGTACAACATGTGAGAGTAGGCAGATTGTAGGAAAATAGGGTAATTTTATTGATTTGAAAAGTGAAAATACATCTTATTTCCTAACACCCACTTGAAGGGGCTTATTATAGGAATTCCAAATGTCATAACAAGATTTTGAACCTCTTGTGGCAGTTGGGATTAGTTTTACATTAGATTGCAAAAAGTCGCTTGACAAATTTTGGGCAATTTTTGCTTTTTTTTTTTGCATTTTTTGCATTTTTGCAAACTATAAGTAAAATATAATGAAAACTAATCTAAATGACCCAAATAGGATTGAAACATGAAAAAACATAAAAATTTGAAAAGTATTAAGTTTCTAGCCCCTTTGACCATCTTTTACCATAGTTGACCAAGGCCTCATAGCTCTACCAATCTTGGAACTAGGTCTTACAATTTGGTCTAGATGCCTAAATGATAGTTGTAACCTACTCTAGATGTTCTTTGGACTTTGATGAGTTTTCGTTTTTTGTGGGTGCTCCTACACCAATCTTGTTGTTGTTCCTCAGTGGATGCAGTCTCATCCTTTTGAAATTCATCAATCCTCACCAATATAGTATTTATTCATGGGATATCTCTATTGGTGAATTCTTCTTGTAATTTCTTGTTATCTTCATCACTTAGTGGGTTTACATTATATTTGGTATTATACAGTATGTCCTCAATAGTCATTGAGTCCCATTGACTCTCTTTTTCTTCATGTGGAGGATTGGTGCTCAATATGTTAACATCTTGTGCACCTTGTGTTTTTTCATCAACTTTCTCATCCTTTTCTTCTATTGTATCTTCCTTTTCTATTTCATTCTTCTATATTTCTTGCTTTTTAGATTCTCCCTTCTCTTATACAATTGTTTTGGTCAACCCATAGATATATTTCCTATTGGAAATCTGATTGAAAAGATCATTATTGAAGAAGGAAGATTGTTTACAAAGAGGAGATTGTTGATAAAGAATGTTTTTAATCATTGTTTTGTCACTGATGTCCAACTTGCTATTTGTTGGAATGACAATTGCTTATAAGATCCAAGTACTATCACTTAGTTGATTGATGCAAAGAATTTAATCAACAAGATGTAACAAAAGAATCAAAGGGAAAGGTTGAGTTATGGTTTTGTAATGAAGTACAAGGATTAATTAAGACACTGGTAAAGTGATGTATTGATAGTATACTTGAAGATACAAAGGTTGACCACACTTAGAAACTGTAGAAGGATAAGTTGTAACAAGGTTGTCTAAAAAGTTTGACTAAGTTCATTAGTGGATGCCGAGCAAGCTAGTTCATGTTGAGCAAATTTTTAGTTAGTGCCAAGAAAATAAAAAACATAGTGTCTGCCAAGTGATACAAAAGGAGCCAAGCAAGATCAGGTGCCGAGAAAAGTAATAGCTATTGAGCATCAAAAAAATTAGTTGATGTCAAGTGAATCCATAGTAGGTGTTGAGCATTAGTAAAATGTAGTTTGTGCTGAGTAACATAGTATGTGTTGAGAACCAAACTTTTAATACTGTCGAGCTACTGCATTATTTGAAAATTCAAAGATTCACTAGATTTGAGCCAACAAGTTTGTTACCTTGAATTTTGTGAACCAGATGGAGGATAAGGATGATGAGGTAGGGGCACAAAATTTTAGGTAAATAGTTTTTGAGAGAATTCAAGAGCATTCTTCATGATGTTTCTAAAAGGAACAAGATATGGGTTCGATTCATTGAATCCTACTTAATCCATTCGAACTAAAATTAAAGGAGGAAAGAGTTTAGTGGGAAAGCATTTTCCAAACTTCTATTTAAGGAGTCATAGGCCAAGAAGAAAGAGTTGTTGGGTTGAAGTGGTTGAAGGGTGTCAAGGAGAAGATATTGAGAGAAGGGAGAACAGAGCACATAGAATCTACTT
Organism: Cupressus sempervirens; assembly: GCA_028749045.1. Taxonomy (NCBI): domain Eukaryota; kingdom Viridiplantae; phylum Streptophyta; class Pinopsida; order Cupressales; family Cupressaceae; genus Cupressus; species Cupressus sempervirens. The sequence continues at coordinate 99,027,135 of CM053790.1, forward strand.
TGATAAGTGGCCATATAGGATATTGCACTGGTACATCAAGCATGGAGACTCAAGGAGAAAAAAGCTTCAAAGGAGGACAAGCTATCAGAGCCATAGAGACTACAAGCCAGGAAAGTTGTGAAAGCTAAACTAAGATCTAAAATCTGCAAGTTAAGTTGTGAGTTCTATGAAGTCAAAATCCATTGGTGTTACTCTCTAAAAGTTGTATTAGTTAGGGTAAAATCTTATGGAATTAGGTTGGTTTAATAGACATTTGTAAATCCTTTAACACAGTGGTATTCCAAGTAAATGTTCTAAAGTCCTCTAACCAACCCCACTTCTAATAGGGTGGTTAAATCCTTTAACCAAATCACATTTAATAGTGCGTTGTAACCTTTAATAGGGTAGGCCTTTTAGAGGGTGTCACTTCAAAAGAGTGAGAATTAAGTAGCATGTTACTAGTGGTTTTTCCCAAATTGGGTTTCCACATAAATCATTGTGGTATGGGTTGATTCTTTATGTGTTATTCTTGCATGTTGACTTTCAATAACTTGCTAAGTAGGAAAGTTTAGGCTTGGATGAATGAATAACTTTAATACACTTACTTTACTTGAGGAAAAATTTTTATTGGGACATAAGGACTTTGAATAACTAATTCACCACCCTGACCTCTAGTTTATTCTAAAGGATTTCTAATCTTTTCAAAGTAATGTACTCTAGTTTACTATTGAGAAAAGAAGATTTTTCCAAGTATGAGAATTTGAAACAATCATTATTCTGTCACTGATGTCAAACTTCCTATTTGCTGATGAGACAATTGACTTTTTGTTTGAATTCTATCATTTGATTGATGAAGAATATTTTAAGAAGATAGAATAACAAGAGTACCTAGAGAAAGGTTGATTTATATGGTGTATAAAAGGAGCACTAAGACCAAATATGACATTGATAATATAGTGTATTGTTTAGCTATGTAAGGTTACAAAGGATGGATACACTAGCTATATCATGAAGAAGTAAACCAAAAATTTTCTACTAAGCTTGACTAAGATATTAGTAGAAGCCAAGCAAAAAATTAGTTAGTGTTGAGAAAAGTGGAGAAATGGTGTATACCGAGTAAATTTGGTATGTGTCAACTCTGTGTGACAAATGTGGACAAATATGCAAATACACTTCTATGAATCCTCATATTTTAAATCCTTCAAAATAACACCATGAAAGCACAAGATCTCAAGAATCAACTCATATCTTCCTATCATCAATGTGTGAAGACCTTCAAAGGTTTGAAATGACTCTCATATGAACATTAGCCTTGGTGTTCACAAGTACATCCAATGAATGGAAGATTCAAATGATCATGAATATGCAAGAAATCTCCAAGTCTCTAGGAAAGCTTCAAAAAATTTCTATCATAATGGTTGCATAACAAGTCATGATCTTCTCATAAGAATTCTCCAAGTCCTCAAGGGAATCACATGAAAGCTCCAAATAATGGTAATAATAAAATTGCCTCCTCCAAAAAGAAGGAAGGAGGTCTCCTTATATACCAAAGCCATAAGGTATTCCCAAATTGGAGGGAAAATGAAAATTAAATGAAAAGGTGTGACCCACACAAGAAAATGTGCAATTAGCATTTAATTAACAGATGTGGAGTCTAAAACTCCATAAAAATTATAACACGACGGGTGTTTTTATTTAATTTAAATCTAAAACAATCCCTTTTCTTATAAAATAAAGTGTGTGACATTTATTTAATTATTTCCTTTAAACTAATAATTGTTGCACATAAATTTAAGTGACGAGAAGTTTTATTTAATTAAAAGGGAGAAAATTCCTTTAATTAAATAATACAAAAATCAAGATGATCCAACCATTTATTTAAAATTAATTAAATAAATTAACTCCAATTTAATCAAGAAAACTGATGTAAAATAATAATGATTAATTAAATAATTCAAATATTTTAATTTGATCAAAGGAAATGGTGATGTAAGTATTGATTGAAGCTTGAGATAAATTATGAAACCAAGGCACATAGTTAAGGTGACCATTTTAGGGTGCATACATTTGCCCCTCTTTGACTAATGTGTGTCCACATACATGAAAACCACATTAATTCAAAGAAATATAAAATATAGTGTGTATAAAGATTGATTTATGTCAAAAATTTATAAAGATTAAGCATAAAACTCTTGTTCCCTCAACATTCCATCTAGGGTCTTATAGTGCCTAGAACACAATATGTCACTACGAGTCTTATAATTATAGGTATTTCCAAAGAGTTTTTAGCAACTACAAGATTCATGAAATATATATAAAGGCAAAACAAAAATGTCAACACCCAAAAAATAAAAAATCATGCATTCACTTGCCCTAGGTATAATAATCATTTGCCCCAAGCTAGGAAAAAAAAGATGAGTTGATTTTTAATCAACTTTGTAAACAATGAAGCTCAATAGAGTTATCTTGCCCCCTTATGATTGAAATCAAAATGAAGGAAAGGCTGAGCAAGAACAATATAGATTTTATCAAATTATAAAAAGGTTCATGATGAAATCTAAGCTAGATATAGATCAAGAAACTTTTAGAAGTAATAGTTCATGAATATAACTGAAAGGGGTTGGGCGGGAGGGTGAATCAATTATATATCAATCTTAAACAATTCTTACTTTATCAACCGAAGTAAACAACAATCCTAAAGAAATTCACATACACAAATAGACCAAATATGTTGACTAGGGAAACCCTTGACTAGAAGGAAAGCCCTCCTGCGAATGATGCGCTTAGAATACTATAGTAATCTAAATATTCCTTGTTAGATGATAGACCCTATTAGGAGTCTAATACAATACTTACTACAAAGAGTTCCTATTAGGAGACTTTGAATCCCTATTAGGAGATTCCAACCTTGTTAGGAGTTGTGCCAACCTTGTTAGGAGTTATAGAAGGTAGTTGAACCCACTTTCAAAATAGCTTCAAGATCAAATCAATGAACCCACTATCAAATTGATCTCGGTACTATTCCCTTCAGAATAAAAGATGTGGAACACTCTCTTTTCTCTTTCTCTGTCTAGTACTTTAGAATTATTTACCTTCATATCATGCAAATAGATCTAGAAGTCATTAATAACTCTTAAGGTCACTTGGATCAGCAGATTACACTACTGTTCTATTTCACAATTTGCAAGTCTTCTCTGCTTCTTGATCACAATGATCATCTTTAAAACTTGAAAAACATCTTTCCTTTATACCATACTCAATTATTAATCTTTTGAGTCAGTTCCATATTTAATTAAATGAAATACACATTTAATTAATGTTGTTAGCTAAAAGTTGTTCCCAAACTTCCACACATGCAACTTCTGTACCTGTGCACTTGTTGATATCATCAATTATTAGTGTACTTCCTCTAGTCAACTCTACACCTATTCATTCAAAACACAATGTTTTATTTTGATCATACAACATAGACTATTTTCCCTATGCTATGTTTCCCTATAGTTCTTTTTAAATCAATAATATCTTTCATACATTATCAATTCAAGTTTTTCGCACTTCCACACATGTCAAATACATGCTACAGTATATGTTGTTAACTATGCATGGGTAGATACATAATGTGATGTCCTCAATACATAAATCTCATTCTACTACTTTGTCAATCTTATTATATTATCATCAATGATAAAAAAAAAGTCATAAAACTATTTTGTGATGTTCTCTCACAGCATTAGCATTCATGCTAATAATCTCCCTCTTTGGCATTGATAGAAACATAGATGCAAAATATATAATTCCAAGAATACCAACAAATTTTCTTCATCAATCAAATCTTGCTTCATGCAACACTTCTACAGCACTTCTCCCCATAGTATAAGTTCTCTCCAATTTTATTCATGTCATTCTCTCCCCTATTGACATCAATGTCAAAGATAGTAAAAAAATTGAACTTATAAAAATCTATTAGCATGACCACAAGTCAGTCTGTTACTTTACAACTTTTACATATAGTTCTTATAAACAATACAATTTACAGAAGACATTGTTGCATACCAATTACCTATTGTGAAGAGTCCTTGACTGACTTTGTTCATCGTATATACTCCCCCATTGAGGAAGCATCAACATTTAGTCCAGTCTAACAATGGTACTATGTACCCTTGACTGATGCACTTCTACACCTTCTACTTTGAGTTAGGTATTGGCATAACCCCAAGCATACCTCTTAGGTAATCAAATGTATCCTTTGGTAAAGCCTTTGTGAAAATGTTTGCAATTTGTTCTTTAGTGTTGATGTAGTCCAATCTAATTTATTTTTCTACAACTTTTTCTTTCAGCACATGATATTTTATAGCAATGTGCTTAGTCTTAGAATGAAAAATAGGATTCTTAGATATGTTGACTATACTTGTGTTATCACAGTAAATTATAATAGGTTCTGTAAATGTTATTCCAATATCCTTCATCATTTTCTTCATCCATATGACTTGATTGTAGTTGTTTCCTACTATAAAATATTTTTCTTTTGTAGTACTCTATGATGTATAATCTTGCTTCTTGCTAAGCCAAGAAACTAGTTTTCCTCCAAAGAAAAATGCTTCTCCACTAGTTCTTTTTCTATCATCTCTAACTCTAGGCCAATCAATGTCTGTATAAGTACAGAGAGTAAATTTATTTCTTTTCTCATACCAAATTCCCTAATTTGATCTTCCTTTTAGATACACGAATATCCTCTTTACTACTACATAGTGATATTCTTTAGGATAAACTTGAAAGCTTGCTACCATTCCAATTGCATTAGCTATATCTGATCTATTATGAGTTAGATAATACAATCCTCAAATCATAGATCTATATTTCTTCTATTCAATAGTATGAATATCATCCTTTCTTAATAAATTATGACTAGTTATCGTAGGGTATCCAACAGGTTTACAATCTTCTAGACAAAATCTTTTTAGCAAATCTTTCAAATACTAGGTCTAAGAAATAAAGATACCTTCTTTGTTCTAAAAAATTTGCAATCCTAAGAAGAATTTCATTTCTTCTATCATGCTCATCTCAAACTATTTCTTCATATCTTCTAAGAATTTGTTACTGTCATCATCATTTCCACCAAAGATGATATCATCAAAAAATACAATCATTATTAGCAAACAATCTTCTATTTTATTCAAGTACAAGTTGCTATTTGTTGTATCTTTTGCAAGTCTAGGCTTTGCTAAGTACTTGTCCAATCTTCCATACTAGGTTTTAGGTCCTTTCTTTAATCCGTACAATGCTTTTTTTAATTTTCAAACCATGTCCTTCTATTTTGTTAAAGGAAAATGCTCTGGTTGTTCAATATAAACTTCTTCTTAAAGTTCTCCATTTAAGAATGCTGACATAGCATCCATCTGATATACCTTAAAGTTCTTGTTTGCTACATATTCTAGGAACATTTTCACTACTTCCATTCTTGCTATAGTTGCATATCTCTCTTCATAATCAATTCCTTCTTGCTAAGAGTATCCTTTGCATACAAGTCTTGCTTTGTTTCTTATTACTTTTTCTTTTTCATTTATTTTATTTTTGAATACCCATTTTGTGCCAATCATGATTTTGTCCTTTGGTCTAGGAACAAATTCCCATGTCTCATTCTTGATTATCTATTGGAGTTCTTTCTTCATTGCTTTTATCCAATGATCATCTTTGATTTCTTCATATATGCTTCTTGGTTCTACTTGAGATATCAGACATAGTTCTTCATTAATTTTATTTCTTGTCATCACTCATTTTTCATTACTTCCTATTACCTGATTAGCAGAATGATTTCTTATCATGTTTCTATTTGAGGTAGAAGTTGTTACTTTAAGTCTTATTTCAAGAATTACACTCTATTCTTCTCTCACATATTCAATTTGCACATTATTCTGCAAGTCATTATTAGTCTTGAAAAGTAACTCATTACTTCTATTAGTCATTCTAGAGTAGTCATCTCCATTAGAGTTATAATCCATTATATTTTCTTTGGTACAAAACTTTTCATGAATTTTAACATTTGCACACTCTACAATAGTTTTTGTTCTATAGTTAAAACCTCTAAAGGCTTTACTTTTTAATGAATAGCCAAGAAACATACCTTCATTGCTTCTTGGATCAAACTTACCAATATCATCATCTCTTTTGATGTAACATTTTCTTCCAAATATACTAAAGTAATTGACTGATGTTGAGTGACTGAACCATAATTCATAGGGAGTTTTTTCCATGCCTTTCCTAATCTGCACTCTTTTCAGTGTGTATCTATTGTATTGATTACTTCTCTCCAAAAGGTCTTTCGTACATCATTCTTAAATAACGTAGTTCTTGCTACTTCAATAATTGATTTGTTTCTTCTTTTAGCAATCCTATTTTTCTCAGGTGTATGGGGTGATAATAGTTGTCTCCTAATGCCATGTTCTTCACAATAGATATTGAATTCTTTAGAGGTGAATTCTCCTCCTCTATCTGATCTTAAGCTCTTGATTTTAACACCAGATTTATTGTCAACTTTTTTTTTTAATATCTTGAATTTATGAAATGCTTCTAATTTTTCTTTAAGAAAAGATACCCATATCATTCTAGTGAAGTCATCAACAAAAATCATAAAATACCTCTCTCCAGAAAATCCTTTTGTTCTTGCAACACCACTTAGATCTATATGAACCAATTCCAGCTTGTGTAATACAAAATTGCTTGCTAGGAAGTAAGACTCTCTTCTACTTAGCCAAAATACATTCCTTACAAATAGTGTCAATGGGCTTAGTGATCTTGGGTAAATCTCTCATAGCAAGTGTATTACTAGCCTTTACAATGTTATCAAAGTTAATTTGACAAAATCTTCTGTGACATAACCAACTATTGTCAATCTTAACTACTAAACATGTTATTTCAGTGGAGTTTAACTGAAATACATTACCTCTACTTTTTTTGCTAGTACCAAGTAGTTTCCCTTCTTTGTTCTTGATAATGCATGTGTCATTACCAAACTGCAGTTGATAGCCTTTTTCCATAAGCTATCCAACACTCAACAAGTTATGCTTCAGTCCACCAACAAAATAAACATCATCAGTATATGTTTTACCATCAAGTGTTATAGATCCAATTCCTATAATATGACTAGCTGCACTATTTCCCACTTTGACAATTCTTCCATCATTGCTTTTGAATTTGAAAAACTTGCTCAATCACAAGTCATGTGATGTTAAAAACCACTATCAATGATCCAATCTTTCTTTTCAACTTGTGAGATCAGCATATTTTCTTCTCTAATTTCTCTATCAAGATCATCCTATTTTACAGCTACAAATCCTAACTCATCTTCACTCAGGTTTTGATCAGATTCCTCTTATTCTTCTTCATTAGCATATAAATAATTTCTAGGTCTTCTAGATTTGAACCTTCCCTTAAGCTTTCTTTCTCTTTTAGGACACATAGATGCATAATGACCATACTCATTACAAGTCCAACATTTAAAGATATTCTTACCATCTTTTTCTCTTTCTATAAGAAGAACCACTCCTTCCTTCATCTTTTCTTCAATAGACATGCTACTATGGGCAATGTCTTTGGGCACTTTTTTGCTCCTTGCTAAACTAGGTTTGATGTTTATTCCACTAAATTTTGTCTTAACTCTTGCCAATTCTCTAGACTATTTCAGATCAAATTATGCAGCTTCCAATCTACCAAGCAATGTCTCTTTGGTGAAATTGGTAGTGCAAAGTATCGTCAATTGAATCATTTGTGCTACTGACTTGAAAGGTGGTGTCATACTTTTCAAGATCTTCCATATCACTTCATCATTAGATTTCTTTCCATCATGAGATGTGAGTCTAGCAACAATCTTATATATTCTCCCAACATAGCTTCTCATAGATTCATCTTCCATCATTCTAGCATCTTGAAATGTGCAATGCAAATTTTGCAATCTGACTCTTTTTACATGTGTATTACCTTCATAATTAGCCTCTAATGTTTTCAAAATTTCATGAGATGCTTTAAGTAGTTTTACCTTACTATACTCACTTTCAGGTAATGTTGACAGTATTGCTTCTCTTACCCTTATGTTGCACATAAAAACTTCACTTTGTTCTTTGGTGCAGGTCTTAAGATTCTCTCCTTCTGCAATGTTTTTGGATGTCTTGTTTACAAGCCAATATCTAAGACCCATGCACCAGAGATGAGTCTTCATTTTATCATTCCAGCTATCATAGTTTGTGCCATCAAATCTAGGACTTTCTTTTCTAAACATATTCACTATAGATCTACAAAACTTGTTAAACTTTCCTTCAAGGACCTAACAGTCTAATACCAATTGTTAAAGTAATAGTTCACCAATATAACTAGGAGGGGGGGTGTGAATCAGTTATATATCAATCTTCAACCATTCTTACTTTATCAACCAAAGTAAATAGCAATCATAAAGAAATAGGCATACGCAAATAAACTAAATATGTTGACTAGGGAAACCCTTGATCAGAGGGAAAGCCCTAGTGCGGATAATGCCCATAGAATAATGTGCTAATATAAATATTCCTTTTTAGAGGATGAACTGTATTAGGATTTTGATAAAATAATTAGTACAAAGAGTCCCTATTATGATACTTTGAATCTCTATTAGGAGTTGTAGAAGGTAGCTGAACCCACTATCCAAATAGCTTCAAGATCATATCAATGAACCCACTATCCAATTGATCTTGGTACTATTCCTTTTAGAATAATAGATGTGGAACAATCTCTTTTCTCTTTCTCTATCTAGTACATTAGACTTCTTCACCTTTAGATCATGCAAATAGATCTAGAACTCATCAATAACCTTTAAGGTTAGTTACACGCATTAGTAGATTACTTTGCTCTTCTATTTCACAATTTGCAAGTCTTCTCTACTTCTTGATCACAATAATGGTCTTTAGTACTTAGAAAACATCTTTCCTTTATACCATACTCAATTATTAATCTTTTGAATTTGCTCCATACACTTATCATTAATTTGATACACCTCCATATTTAATTAAATGAAATACACATTTAATTAATGTTGTTAGCTCATAGTTGTTACTAAGCTTCCAAACATGTGACTTCTATACCTACAAACTTGCTGATATCATCATTTGTCAGTGTACTTCATCTAGTTAACTATGCAACCCTTCATTCCAAACACAATGTATTATTTTGATCATATAATACAGACTATTTCCCCTATGCTTTGTTTTCCTATGATTCTTTGTAAATCATTAATATCTTTCATATGCTATCAAGTCAGGTTTTGCATATTTTCCCACATGTCAAATACATGCTATAATACATGTTGTTAACTATAAATGGGTAGATATGCAATATGATGTCCTCAATACATAAATCTTAGTCTGTTGCTCTATCAATCTTACTATGTTGTCATCAATGACAAACAAAGTCATAAGATTTTTCTATGATGTTTTCTCATAGCATCAACATTCATGTTAACAGAAAACAAGGTTAAATCACTAAGCATGAAAAGAATGCCCCAAATAAAAAGAAATAAAGGCAGAAAATGAAAGATAATAAGATGGAATCTTGAAGAAGAGGGGATATGCCTCAAAAACCATCAACTATGCAAGATATGACATTTCAATTGAGATCATGAATAAGTAACGTGTACTAAAAAGAACAATTGTGACCAAAGATGATAGCAAAGAAATAATGAAGGAGACCTCCAAAAGGTAAACAAACAAATCAAAACCTCCAAAATGACAAGGGGATAAAATGTATATTCATGTTCATATGATGCTTCTATCCATTCTATGTACTTACTCATTTCAGCCAAGATTAAGATCCTAGTTTTAATCATTGAGGTGAGCTACACAACCTTCACTAGTCAAAACCATGAAGATATGAATGTAACTCTATCAAAAAGATCACACAATCATCACTAATCATAGAAGTAATCTAAAGATATGAATGTGATTGGAAGCTTCCCACAATCATCACTAGTCATCAAGGAAACTATGATGATATGAATGGGATCTAGTAGTATTGAGAAACATTGTGAGTCTTGTGATCAAAACCACACAAGCAAGAAATCTACCAAAAATGTGTTTCATGGTCCATATTTCTCTAGCTATGCATCTTAGAGAAAACCATAGAGACACTCATCAATGCTAATCAAATCACTCATAAAAAAAAATATAAACCACATGCCCCTAGTGCAAAAATGACTAAGGAGGGAATATAAAAAAATACAAATATAGTGCAATAAGAAATTATATATAGCAATGAACAATCATCATATAAAGAAAGATCAAAGCATAGCTCAACATTAAGTATAAACTAAAGCATGATAATCAAGACAAGACTCTCAAGGTAGTGTTAAGAAACACTATTTTGGTGTTTAAGATATTTAAGGAACACCATTGTTGATAATTAAAAATACCATTTCTTTTCTTTTTCTTTTATAATTTTTTTGTATTTTTGGTATATATCACTTTTTCATTTTTTAGGATACATAAATATGTACAAATGCCCCTAGCAAGAATGCACACCAGGGATAGAACTTTTTTAAATGAAGCATATCGATAGGATTAGGGAGTTGATCTCCCTTAAATGAAGACAAAAAATAGGTGCCCAATCCAAAAGCAACTATAATAATAAAAGGACCCAACCAATTAGGCTCAAATTTTTCTTTTTGAGCTTTATTTTTCTGATTCTTAGGATTTTCATGCAAAACAAGATCTCCCACTGAAAACTCTCTAGGGAAAACTTTTTTGTCATAAGTCATAGATAATATTTTCTAATAAAATCTCATGTGATCAAAAGCAAATTTTCTCTTCTCATCAAGTAACTCAAGTTCTTGTAATCTCATAACTCTATAATCTTCATTTGTCACTAAGCCATTAAGAGTAACTCTCAATGATTGAATCTCATCCTCTAAAGGCTCAATATTGTAAATATGAATAACATCCTTACTGGCAACTATAGCATTAGATTCTATCAAGTTCCTTTCAATTTCTCTTGAATCATAAAGTTGTATAATAACTAGAGAATCCAGCTCATGAGAAATATGTGAGTTTGAAATCTCATTAATTGTATTGGGTTGAGAATCATAAGCAAGAATCAAATCAATACCCAAATCAATTGTAGAAGGCTCTAAAGATAAATCCAATTCATACTTATTTGAATATTCTCTTTCATTATTATTTTATATATCTGAATCATTTTGAATTTTTGAAGAAGAAGCTTCATTAACTGAACCATGTCCATCTCCCCAAAAAATATTATTAAAAGGGATCAAATCATCACATATATCTTGTTGATGAATTACATACACTTCCTCATCATCATCATCATAAACATCAAGATGGGTCCATCATCATTTTCTTCTTTGTAAATTCAATCACTAACAACACTTCCTTCTTCCATTTCTTCCATAGGAAGTAAAAGATTGTCCAAACAAACAACCTCACATCCCTCTATTTCACTATTAAGTGCCTTAGATTTTGTCACACATTCTATAGATTCTTAAACTATCTCATTTGAAACTATATCCAAAGGAATATGTGATTCTACTGAAATATTATTGATAGCCAAAGTATTAGCTCTTAAAATACACATCTCACTTTCATTATGTGCAAATTTAACACTTTGATGATATGTGGAAGGAATGGCTTTCATTTCATGTATCCAAGGTCTACCCAATAAAATATTATAAGAAAGGGTACTAGTATCAACCACAGGAAATAGAATATCGCTCTTAATTGACTCATTCTGAATAGTTAAAACAACCAATCCTTTAGATTGTCTTTCACTACCATCATAAGCTCTAATAGTAACCTTTTGTCTAGTATCAATATCTTGTTCTATATATCCCAAATCTTTTAGTATGTTGAAAGGACAAATATTCATCCTGACACCCCCATCTATCAACACATGTCTAACAAGAGTTCTATGAATCATGACTTCAATATGTAAGGAAATATTTTTGGATGGTTCAAATCCTTATCATTTTCCTTAATTATAACCATGTTGATAACATTATGTACATTAGAATATCAATAATTTTGATTAGAATAAGTATAATTCACTTGAGCTTTACCATTCTTAGATGACTCACCCTTTTCATGCTTAGGAAATGGATCCTTATAAGATTGATGATCATTATTAGTAGCATGACTGGCACCATCAATTACTATCTTTCTAGTATCAATAAAATTATGAATATCATGTTTTAAACTTTTACAATTTTTTGTAGTATGACCAGTTTTACTCTGATGATATTTACAATAGGCATTATCATCCCAACACGGACCCTTCACAGAAGGTGGTTGCCAATTCTCAATCAAAGTTAATATCAAGCCATCAACCAACTCGTCCAAAACATCCTCATAAGGTCTAGTGATCTTTTTAAAAGTTCTTCTCTCTTAATGATTGCTATAATTGTATCTAGAATTATCTCTATTATTTTTCTAAGAAGATGCTTGAAGTTTCATAGCATGAACACTATCTGATAACTTGTAAACTACTTGGTATTTGGACTTAGGTGCATCAACTATACCATCATTGACCACACATTGATTCCCTTTATAGAAAGTAATCATATTCTTATTTCCATTGTTTTTATTATTATTGTTGCTATTATGCTTGATAATTCCTTGATTCTTCAAAACATCTTCAATATAGAAAGTTGTTTCTACCATATTATGAAAAGTCTCAAACACACATTTGCCAATTTCATTTCTTAATTCAGGAACTAAATTACTCACAAGTAATTCAATTTTTTTTTAAAAAGAATTTCTATAGAGTAATAAGAACATAACTTTCTCCATCTTTGCAAAAATGTAACAAAGGGTTCTCTTTGATCTTTTTGAGGTTGCATAAATCCAACATGGAAATGGGTTTTTGAACATTTTAAGAGAAGTGTTGAATAAATTTTTGAATGAGGTTGTAAAAATTATTAAGTGGGAGAGTAAACTTTGTGAACCATTCCATATCTTGACCCTTTAAAATCCTAGGGAAAAATCTCATAAGATAAGCATCTTTATGTGCAGATTCCAAGCTTAAAATATTCAACTATCTCACATGATCACTATGGTCTCCATTCCCATCATACTTATTATAATGAGGTATTCTATTTCCTTAGCAAATTCAACCTCGATAATACTCTTCTCAAAAGGTAGAGGACAAACACTCTGTAGAGAAATTGGATTCTTAGGTGTAATTTTATCCATTAACATCTTCATATTCTTCTTAGTTTGTTCTTGAAATGAAGGATTTTGTCTCTTGATATTCTTATTCACATCAAAATCATAAGGTACTTCAACAAAATTTTTTTATTAAATCCATGAAATATTTATCCTTATTAATCTAAATTTATTTATCCATGTACTTGTGAAATTTTGGGTCTTGCTCTAATAAATCATAATCCACACAAAAAACCATGCGTAGTAAATTTACTGTGTTGTTGTGAATTCCTTGGAGGAAACATTTCCCTTTGATAATATCTAGGAGGAGATGGTTGTCTCCTATTTCCCTTAGAAAATTGTGAAGGTGACATAGGTCTAGTAACTCTCAGAGGAGGAGAAGGAGGTGGAGAACAATTACCACTACCAAGAAAAAGTTTTTGATGTGCTATTTCATCAGCTCTCTTTTCTACCTCACGTTGTATGAATGCATCCATGTATGCTTGTTTTTCTTGTAGAAGACATCACTCCTCTACACCTTTAGGAGATATAGGAGGTGGAGAAACATTACCTCTCTTAGAAAGAATATCATTAACCATTTGTTGAGCAATATCTTTAGCCATTTTTGTATCTTGGGCTTCCATGTACATAATCGCTTTACTAAACTAACCATTAGGTGTTCTTGGAGTTTGGTTGAGAAATTCTTGAAACCTAGCCAAAATTTCATTGATTTGTTGTGCTACTTGTTTCTCTTGATTCTCCAAGTATGCTATCTTTTCCAATTCATCTTGTATAATTTCATCATTCATTGGGTGAGAAGATTTAGGTGATAATTCAAGAGGAGCAAGAAATGGAGAGAAGTGCTCATTTCCTACAAAAAATATCATTTTCTGAGGTAGTTCCATCAATATCATCATGTTTTATGCCAGATCCAAAAGGTTCAATCCCTTCTTGGCTCAATAATCTATCATTTATCATGTCATCCATGCTTTTCTCCTTTCTTCTAGTGACTAACATATCTTGTTCAAAAAGTGAAGAGGGCCTAGGTATATTCAATTTACTAAGACTGTTAGGAGTAAACTCAGTTTCTATTTTTCCCTTAGGTGTTTGATCAATGATAGGTTCTTTTCCTTTACATTTTTGATGAGTTGGAACTAAGGGTAATTACCAAAGTTAACTTGAGGTTATTTACCTTGACTCACTGGAAACCTAGTCATAACAAGCATGAGAAGGAAAAAAATAGTAAACAAGAAAATTCCAAGAAGTGTTGGTATCACTCCTGGGTAGTAAAGTAATCACTTGTCCAATTAATAAGGTGTAATAATGTAATTGTCTACCACTCTCATTAACTTAATCAACCAATAGAGGTCTCACAATTGGTTACACAATATTCTACCATTGGTCTCATAATTGTGAAATTATCCAAGAATTATAATGTTCTATAATATGATGAGATAAATTGAGATAAATTGATATGTTTAGACAAGGGAATACCCACAATCCAAGGATGAAATGAAAAAATCCCAAAGAAAAATTTCTTCACTAGGGAAATCTCTAAATTTGAAAGTTTTTATGTTGGTTACAAGATAACACAAGACTTACTAACTCAAAGATAGCTATGATGCAAGGATCTAAAGTGACAACAAGTTTAGATGTTCAAGATTAGGTCCACAGTGATCAAATCAAATCAGGAATGACAAAAAAATGGTTACCCTAGAGTCCAAATGATGAATGATGAATTGCCCTTTTTTATCCAACCAAGATCAATTTCAAATTTATAAATAATAATCAAGCACTTAGAACAACAATTAGGGATTTCAAGAAAATGTCTACAAGGAATGGGCAAGGGACAAAGCAACCTTGTGCATGAACAAGAATAATGTCATAGTATGAATCTAATCCCTAGAACTACTACTGTGTATGTTCTCAAAATATTTTTGAATCATGCACATAGTCCTAGAAAAGAAAATTTGGTACCACTAAGGTTCTTAGTAATGGTCAACTATGTAGATTTTGCAATCTAGAGTGGGTGAAGTCTAATCCCAGTGCACTAGGGTTTTGACATATTCTAAGAATTTAATGAATCGAAGATACTGAGGAGATCTGACAACCCAAAAAAAGACTACATACATGGGGTTTCCCCCACAAGGACATTTATATAGTGGTTGTTACTACCATATCAAAAATTGCTATTATCACTTGAGGTTTCATCCACATGGTTGACCCAACAAAGGGAGTGTCCACTATAGTTAACCCTCTCTAATCAAGGAAGACTCACAAATTTATACCACAAGGGGACTTTGTTTGGATTCAAAGGTTCCAAGTTTTTGATGTGCCCAAAAGGGAACAAAACATACTCCTTTAGCCTCTTCACCTCACCCAAACATAGAAAACAAGATTCTTTGACATGCTAATTTGAAATCACCTCACCAAATTTTTGGAAAAGCCAACAAGAAGCACCACTAATATCTAAAGAGAAATTACTAATGGATGTTGAGGACAAATCTAAGTGGAATATTTAGACAATGAAAAATATCTTTCCCTACCTATAATGGGATCTGTCATTAAGAGGACCTTTGCATATAAAGAAAGCAAATGAAGCTCAATCCCTCAAGATCACCAAATAGTGTTTATAGGGCCTAATTACTATGTGAAACATATATGCATGTAAGCATATCTAGATCCAATTTTAGAGCACCAAATGATGTGTGAATCTATGAAAGCATGTAAAAGAACTCAAGCCAAACACATGATATGTTCATTTTAGTTTCAAATAAAAATATTAAAGATATCCAACAGCATACCTAACAATCCTTGCAATACATCTTTTCCCTGTTGTACCTTTTGTTTACGCTTGAACACTCGCTCGCAAAAAATAAAGCAACAAGCAAAACAAGCAAACACAAGATACACAATATATATCCAACTTGAGCTAGATCTAAAAATATGATTTTTAAGAGTCATAATAACCAAAAAATAACTGAAATGAAATCTCACATCATGCATTGATCCATTGTGACAATCAAATGCAAGCTATTCATTAAATGCCCTTTTTTAATATTGATTTTTGACCTAATCAACAAGATTGGACCTATACGATATGAATTCAGATCCAAAACCCTAAATGTAGAAATGATACCCTTATCAAAAATAAAAGAGCTTTCCAAAAATGTTAGAATTTTGGAAAAATGTTTACATTTGTGCCCTAGAGAGCCCTTTTCTCAAGACAGACTAGTTTTTGCAAATCAAATTATTGAGCCTTAATATGATCTCTAAATGTTAGAAAGGTTAATCTTTCCTTGGATATATTTTAATTGGGATATTCCAAGGGTCCCTACATGTAGTTTGTCCACTTGTACACATGTGGAGGACATGTCATTGTTTGTCCTTTATTCCACATGTAAGGACAACTCTTGTTTATTTCTTTATTTAGTTTATCCTCCTTAAGAGGATTGTGACACTTTGCACACACCTATTATGAATGTGGCATTCATAGAAATAGGAGTTACAAATGCAACTCCTCTCTCATCTCTATATAAGAGATGCTCCTCCTTCCTTCTACACAACTACACACCACTCTAAGCACTTGATGTTATTGTATTGAGCTACCTTTGCTCCAACACACTCTCTCTCTCTTCTTTAGGCATTTGCCTTCATTCATAATAACTCACAAGGGGGTTTCTTTGCTTTCCCCTTATAAATCCTTGTCTCCATTGTTGAACCATCTTGGTGTATGCTCTTGGAGTTGCTTATCTTATGGTAACATTATTTCACACTTAACTTACTTGGATTGTTTCTCGTTCCTTGCTGAACATTATCATTTCTTACATGGTATCAGAGCTTGGTTATCTAATCCTTGTTTCAAGTTTTGTAGTGAAGGTTGCCATTCATTGGAGCACACCTTACTTGGAGATGTTATTGAGAGAAGAAGATTGTGTTGTGATTTTAGATCTTTTTAAATCTTGTGCATGCAAGCTTCATTTTTTACTAACCCTCTTTGGAAGGCTTGCCGCCAAAGGGTTTTCTTGCAAAGCTTCATATTTTTCACTAACCCTCTTTGGAAGGCTTGCTGCCAAAGGGTTTTCTTGTAAAGCTTCATATTTTTCACTAACCCTCTTTGGAAGGCTTTCCGCCAAAGGGTTTTCTTAGTAAATTTTAATTTTTTTTTGGTTTGTTTTGGACGGCATGCCACCAAAACAAAACATATTACATTAGTAAAGCTTTCTATCTCTCTACTTTTTCTTACTTCATTTATCAAAAAAAAAAAAAAAATTTCTTTAGAAAAAAATAGTATATTTTACTATATTGTGCCTTTTTTTAAAAATATAGTGCAAAGTTTTTTTTATATATAAAATAAAAACATTCTTTTATTTTAGTTGGGCAGCCGCGCCACCCGCGCGCCACCCCGTGCCTCAGCGCGCAACCGCCGCCGACGGCACTATTCCCATTTCTCTGCAAGCAGCGCCGCCGGTCTTGACTCGCGCTGCCGCGCGCAAACACTGCCGTTGAAAACTTGCACCGCCACTGCCGCTGGTTCAAACTTACACTGCCTCTGCCGGTACAGCTCTGCAACTCTATGACTCTTGCCGCGCGCAACCGCCGCGCACTCTTACGTCGCTCCCCACTCTGTTTGCATTTTTAAACCCCAACCACCGCGGACCGCCGCTCCCACCACGCGGCGACCACTGACCTCGGCCGCTCCCGCCATGCGGCAACCACCGACTGCGGCCTTCCTTTCGCTACGCGGCAGCCACCGACCGCTCCCCTCCCCTTTCAACTTTTAAAAAAAGTTTCCCCCTCTTTATTTTACAATTTTGTTTTAACTAAAACTAATCCAACTTCTATTATATTAATTTTTTAATTGTTTAACAAATTAATTTTTAAATTTTCTCTATCACAATTAGTTAAAATTAAAAGAAAATATTCTTAATCTTATATAAAAAAAAAAAAACAAAAAAACTAATTGTTTTTTTTCAATTAATAAAATTTAATTTTTTTTTCTCTCTCTCATTTAAGAACATTTTTTTTCCAGTCCATCTGATTTTCAAATTAAGGGCTTTTTTTTTTTTTTTTTTTTTCCAAAAAGCGAAGAATTTTTTTTCCTAATCATGTCAACATTAATTCCAGAAATCAAACTTAATTATTCTAATTATCATTCTTGGAAAACTCATATCTCATTTATTTTTCATTTTAAACATCTCTTCGAAATAGCCACTGACCCTTCTCTTGAGCCCGGTTCAGCGGCTACTCAAGACGAGAAAGATACTTGGAAAGCTAAAAATGAAGAAGCTTTAGGGTTAATTGGTATTTCTACTATTCCAAATTTATATGTCTTAATTGCTCACTGTTCTAAAGCTCATGATGCATGGTCCATCTTGAAAACCAAGTATGACAGTGGCGATGAATACCGCAAAATACAATTGCAAGATCAACTCGAAGATCTCAGGTATGCAGATTTTAAAGGTATGGATGAATTCCTCTTAAAATTTGATTCTCTTAAAAGTCAAATTATGGCTTTAGGTGTTCAATTAGAGGACATTCGTTTAATCCATCTTATTCTTAAAAAATGTCTTCCTAGACAGTTTCAACAATTTATAACTAATATTCATGCACAGCTTGCTATTCCTACTTTAACTTCTCAGTTAACTTATGTTATTTTTCAAACTTTATTAAGACAGGAAGAAGCTAAACTAATTCAATTTGGTACTCTCAAATCAGCTAAACATGCATTAGTCTCTAGAAATTCAACTAATAATTTTCGTTCCAATAATCATAATTACAAACAATCTAATTCTAATTCACATAACACCAACAATAAATTTCATCCCAAATATAATAATACCCATCATCCTAATGATACTCGTAATACTAATAATCTAAGGAACCATTCCAATTCCAAACCTCATTGTTCTTATTGTGGCAAAGATGGTCACCTTGTCAATAATTGTTTTAAAAATCAAAATGATAAAAAACCTATCAATCATAGTACCAATCATCAAACCTCAAACCATAGAAAAGGTAATTCAACTAGTTCTAATCCTCGTCATGCTTTTACTTGTAGCTTTAATCTTTGTAAACCTTTAGAATGGATGGTTGATAGCGGTGCATCACAACATGTCACTTCTCATAAAGAAATTTTTGATTTCTTACAGCCTGATATTGCTAACATTCCTATTCAGTTAGCTAATAATCAGACTTGTAAAGTTGAAGGACTAGGTGAGTTACTATTCCTAATGGTAAATTGCATCATGTTTTATATGTACCTGACTTGAAAACTAATCTACTTTCTGTTTCACAGATATCTCAGAACCATAAAGTTGAGTTCTACAAAGATACATGTTATATTATAGATCCTCAAACCCTCAAAGTGATTGCTCATGCTAAAATGGATAATGACAATCTGTTTAAATTCCATGAATTTGCTACTTCACGATATTCTTTACATACTTCTATTGATTTCAATATATGGCATGAAAGACTTGGTCATTTAAATTCTGATTATATTACTTTCATGCAAAAGCATAATCTGGTTGATGGCTTGCCTAACATTATTCCTTCCAAGATTGCCTGTACAGGTTGTATGAGTGGTAAGATGCATAGGGAGCCCTTTCCAAGTGGAAAATCATGGTGAGCAACTCATAAGTTGCATCTTGTCCATAGTGATCTTTTGGGTCCCATGGAGAATACCTCCATCCAAGGTTCTCGGTATGCACTTACCTTTCTTGATGATTTTTCTAGACGAACTTGGATCTATTTTTTGCATAGCAAGGATCAAGTTCTTGATATATTTATTGAATTTCAGTTATATGTTGAAAGGCAATCTGGGTATAAACTTAAAATTCTTAGAACTGATAACATGACGGAATATGTGAATAATGCTTTTCATTCTTATTTGAAATCGTGTGGAATTAAGCACGAGCTTACTATTCCTTATACACCACAACAAAATGGTGTAGTGGAAAGAAAGCATCGGACCATTGTTGAAATGGCTCGAAGCATGTTGCATGCTAAGAATTTGCATTATAAATTTTGGGCTGAAGCCATGTTTTGTGCAACTTATATTCTTAATCGGACTCCTACCAAAGCTCTCAAGGCTATCACTCTAGAAGAGGCTTGGTCTGGTAGGAAACCGAATTTACATCATTTATGGATATTTGGTTCTATTGCTTATGTCCATACGCCTAAACAGAAAAGGCATAAATTAGATGCTAAGTCATCTCCTTATATGTTTGTTGGCTATGATGAACACACTAAGGGTTATCGTGTTTATGATTCCACTACTAACAAAGTTCAAGTTGCTAGAGATGTTTGTATTGCAGAAAATGGAGTTCATGATTTCTCTACTACAACGGATGAAGAATTCAGTGGCACTAAAATTGTGCTAGTGGAGGACCAACCTCCTTCTCTTAACCCTACTCTTTCTCTTAATCAAGTACCACCGGTTATTTCTACTCCTACATCTCATGATACTCAAATAGATACTAATGATACTTTTCTTACTCATGATTCTTCCTCTAGTGATAATTCCATTACAACTAAACATAAACCTAAATGGGCTCAAAACCTCATCAATGAAGCTGATGATTATATTTCTAAATCTGGTGGAATTAAACATAGAAAGATTAATTATTGTAATTATGCTTTGATGACTACTATTATGAATTCTAACAATCCTAAGTCTTTTGATCAAGCTAACTCTCAACCTCATTGGCAGAAAGCCATGCAAGAGGAATATGATTCGTTACTTGCTAATCACACTTGGGACTTAGTCACATTACCTCCTGGAAAAAATCTAGTTTCATGTAAATGGTTATATAAAAAAAAATTGAATACTAATAATGAAATTAGTAAATTTAAAGCTAGACTAGTTGCTAGAGGTTTCTCCAAAATTGAAGGCTTAGACTATAATGAAACCTTTGCTCCTGTTGCTAAAATGCCTACTATCAAATTAGTTCTTGCTTTAGCATCTAAAATGAATTGGCCCATTCATCAAATGGATGTTAAAAGTGCCTTCTTAAATGGTGAGTTACATGAAGAAATCTATATGGCTCAACCTCCTGGATTTGCTAAGAAAGGTAGTGAAAATATCGTTTGCAAATTGAACAAATCTATTTATGGTCTTAAACAATCACCTAGAGAATGGTATTCTCAAATTAATTCTTTCTTCATTTCTCAAGGTTTTACTAGAAGCAAAAATGATCCTAATCTGTTTATTAAACATACTACCGATGATATTATCATTGTTATTGTTTATGTAGATGATTTAATTCTCACTTCTAGTTTAGACATTTTGATTTCTGATATTAAATTCCAACTTTAAAAAAAAATTCAAATGACCGACTTAGGTATCTTACATTACTTCTTAGGTATGCAAATTTTTCAAACTCCTAATGGTATCTTTGTTTCTCAAAGCAAGTATGCTTATGATCTTTTAGAAAAATTTAAGATGAATGACTCTAACCATGTTTCAATTCCATGTGAATTAGGAACTAAATTAATGAATGATATGAATACTCCTTTTGTTGATGAAACTTTGTATAGACAGTTAGTAGGAAGTTTAAATTATTTAACTCTTACTAGACCTGATATTGCTTATAGTGTTGGTTTAGTGTCTCATTTTATGTCTAAACCTCAACAAACTCATTTTAAAGTTGCTAAACACATCTTAAGGTATATTAAAGGAACTATTAATATAGGCTTATTTTATGATCCAAACTCTGAATTTATTTTACATGGCTATACTGATTCCGATCTAGGTGGAGATCCCAATGATGGGAAATCCACTTGTGGTTATTTTTTCTTTGTTGGTTCAGGTCCAATTTCTTGGAAAAGCAAAAAGGAACACTCTATTTCCCTATGCTCAACGGAAGTTGAATACAAAGGTTGTACCAATGCAGCTACGGAAGCTTTGTGGATTCGAAGAATTCTTGATGATTTCGGTCTACCTCAACAATTACCTACACCTATACATTGTGACAATCAAAGTGCTATTGCCTTGGCAAAGAATCCAGTGTATCATGCCCGCACCAAACATATTTCACTTCAACATCACTTCATTCGAGAACAAGTTGAAGACAATCAAATTATTCTTCTTTATTGTAAAGGAGAAGATCAAGTGGCTGATATTTTAACCAAACCACTTTCTAAAGAGAGATTTCAGTTCCATTGTAAAAATTTGGGTTTACAACCCGTTGAAGTAAACTCCCCAAGTAAAGATTAAGGGGGGATGTTAGAAAGGTTAATCTTTACTTGGATATATTTTAATTGGGATATTCCAAGGGTCCCTACATGTAGTTTGTCCACTTGTACACATGTGGAGGACATGTCATTGTTTGTCCTTTATTCCACATGTAAGGACAACTCTTGTTTATTTCTTTATTTAGTTTATCCTCCTTAAGAGGATTGTGACACTTTGCACACACCTATTATGAATGTGGCATTCATAGAAATAGGAGTTACAAATGCAACTCCTCTCTCATCTCTATATAAGAGATGCTCCTCCTTCCTTCTACACAACTACACACCACTCTAAGCACTTGATGTTATTGTATTGAGCTACCTTTGCTCCAACACTCTCTCTCTCTCTTCTTTAGGCATTTGCCTTCATTCATAATAACTCACAAGGGTTTTTCTTTGCTTTCCCCTTATAAATCCTTGTCTCCATTGTTGAACCATCTTGGTGTATGCTCTTGGAGTTGCTTATCTTATGGTAACATTGTTTCACACTTAACTTACTTGGATTGTTTCTCGTTCCTTGCTCAACATTATCATTTCTTACACTAAAATTAAAACACAAAGAACCAACCCTATTTATAATTTAGAGGCCTTTCCAAAAATGTAGATTTTTCTAAAAAATGCGCTAATTTGCAACCTAAAATGACTTTTCATAAAAAAATCAAGAAAATTATTAAAAATCAAAAATACCTAAGAAAAATTGTGAAATTTCACTAAAGCTTCTCTAATATGTTACTAACCTTCAAAAAAAAAAAAGGACCAAAATAAAAAGCTATTTGGTGGTTTGCCCCATGGTGGGTGCCAAAAGTGTGTGTGAAAAATGTAGAAAAATATGAAAAAACATTTCTATGAATCCTTATACTTGAAATCCTTCAAAATAACACCATGAAAGTGGAAGATCTCAAAAATTGACTCATAGCTTCTTATCATCAATGTGCAAAGACCTTCAAAGGTTTGAAGTGGTGACTCTCATATGAACATTAGCCTTGGTTTTCAAAATTACATCCAATGAATGGAAGATGAAAATGATCATAAACATGCAAGATATCTGCAATTCTTCAAGAAAGCTTCAAAAAATGTCTGTCATAACAATAGCATAAGAAGTCATGATATTCTCACAAGAATGCTCCAAGTCCTCAATGAAATTGCATGAAAGCTCCTAATAATGGTGATAATAAAATTTCCTCCACCAAAATGAAGGAAGGATGTCTCCTTATATACCAAAGCCAAGAGGCATTCCCAAATTGGAGGAAAAATGAAAATTAAATGAAAAGGTGTGACCCACATAAGAGAATGTGCAATTAGCATTTAATTAAAAGATGTGAAGTGTAAAATTCCATAAAAATTATAAGATGAAGGTTGTTTTTATTTAATTTAAATGTAAAATAATCCCCTTTCTTATAAAATAAAGTGTGTGACATTTATTTAATTATTTCTTTTAAAGTAATAATTGTTGCACATAGAATTAAGTAAGGGGTTTTATTTAATTAAAACAGAGAAAATTCCATTCATTAAATAATACAAAAATAAAGATGATCCAACCATTTCTTTAAAATTAATTAAATAAATTAACTCCAATTTAATCAAGGAGATTGATGTAAAATAATAGAGATTAATTAAATAATTCAAATAATTTAATTTGATCAAAGAAAATGGTGATGTAAATATCGATTCAAGCTTGAGATAAATTATGAAAATGAGGCACATAGTTAAGGTGACCATTTTAGGGTGCATAAATCAAGTGATAGTAAAAAGATAGTATGTGCCAAGGAAATTTTAGCAGATGCAAAGAAGTCTAGTGTGTGTTGAGCATGAGAAGATAGTTATTACCAAGTGACAACAATAAGAGTTTGATCAAAGATTCACTAAATCTAAGCCAATAATGTTCATTTCATGGATTGTATGAAGTGTGTGGAAGATAATATTGATAAGCTCAAGGAAAAAAAATCAAGATAAGCCATTTTGAGGTACATTTGATACGGATTTCAAGTGAACTTTCTAGAGAAAGAACAAAATAGAAAGATGGTTAGATTCAATGAATCCTACCTAACACTAAGATGGATGATTTTGATTAACATGAAAAATTATTATAATTCTTTATTTAAGAGGATACAAGTCCAAAAGAATAGTTTTTTGAAGCCTTAGGAAGAGTTATAGGAGTGACGTTGTGTTGCTTCATATGGTGGCCTAAGGGAAATCTATAATTAGCATACTGAGAAAGAAATATTAAGGAGTTGAATTCTTGAACATTGGTGAACAAGCTATTAGAGATTAAGAGTATGAATGCCATGTAGAATGGAGGACTGAACCAAAGATCTAAAATTTAGAAGTGAGTTTGTATTTTATTATCAAACCAAGTCCAACTACTAATCTCTAACAATTTTATTAGTTAGGATAGATCCTTTAGATTAAGGTTGACCTAGTAGTCATTTGTAAATCCTTTAACTAGGTGACATTCTAATGGAATGTTGTAAATTATTTTAACAAGGATCACTCCTAACAGAGTGATTGAAATCCTCTAACCAGGTCACATTTAATAATGTGCATTGTAAGATTTAACAAGGTTGGCCTTTAACAAGGCATCACTTCAAAAGAGTGAAACTAGTAGCATGTTACTAGTGGTTTTTACCAAATAGGATTTCCACATAAAATTATTGTGTCAAATGTGTTATCAATTCTATTATGTTTCATGTTTACATTTTTGTAAAGTTTTTATGAACTAGGATAGTAACCTCCAAAGTTTAAGTTTTGGATGATCTTATATGAGTTTGTTAAGTGTTGAAAAGTTTGATTTGGAAAATTGGACCTTGGATAATTGATTCACCAACCCTCCCAATTATTCTAAATATTATAAAAAATTGTATAGGGGAATTTGGGCTTGTAAGGAGGTAGTTTGAAGGTAATATAAGCTAAAAGATCAAGATGGCCAAATGAGAGGTACCCAAGCTTAACAAGGAAAACTTTCCTGCATGGAATGTTTTGATGAAGTTGAAACCAGGAGGACTTGGAGACTATGAAAAAACCACAACTATCAATGAGCATGTCAATATTGCTGGAAAGCCCACTACTGATGATTTAAAAAGGAAGAGAGAACACAATCAGGAAATGTTGGAACTTGCATCTGCCCTAATCTACTTAGAGTTTTATGATATCAAAGAATGTGATAATGCTAAGAAGATGTGGGATGGTATATAAAGATCTATGGAGGACATAAGAATATGCTGATGGCTAAATCTAAAAGTCTCATAGGTAAGTTTGATGAAATCAAAATACAAGAAGGTGAAAATATACTTCAGTATTGTGCGAGAGTCAAAGAAGTTGTTAATACTATCAGAGGAGAAAATGATATTATTGAAGATGAGACTGTGATTAGAAAAGTATTGAGAACCCTACTACCTATCTATGCTACTAGAATCTCTTCCATATAAGAACAAAGGTGTGTTCCTGGTAGTAATCTAACCCTTAAAGGATTGATGGGTACACTCACTACTTTTGAGCTTTCAAATTTTGATAATTTCAAAACATAAAATGTTGAACCTTCTTTCAAAGTTAAGTTGACACTGAAAGAACCTAAAGAGAACAAAAAGAAAAGGGTCCAATATGTTTCTATTGATAGTGATACAAATGAAGGTGATGTAAAAGAGCTTGAAACATTGTTCGCTAGAAGGTTTTAGAGAGGAAAAGGAAAATACAAAGGTAAGTTACTTATCATATGTTTCAATTGTAATCAGGTTGGTCATATTGCTAAAAGGTGTCTAGACAAGAAGAACAATAGAAGTGGAGACAGATATATAGGGGTAAAAGATAAGAGAATAAAAAAAATATTATAAAGACAAAGAAAAGAAGGACTGTTATATTATTGAAGAAGAATCCTATGAAGAATCAAATGATCATGCTGATGAAGTTGTCTATGTTGAAATGAAGGATGATTCAAATGAAACTGAGGTAACTACATTACTGTCTTATGTGAGAAGGAGTGAAAGATGGATAGTTGATACTGGTTGTTCCAATCACATGACTAGAGATAAAATTAAGTTCAACTATCTTATATATTATGATGGAAAAAGTGTTAGATTTTGTAATGATGCACCAGTTCAGATAAAATAAAAAAGATCAATAAAATTAACATGTTAGATCATGTGTGGCAATGCTTACTATATAGTAGGACTTCACTACAATCATTTGAGTGTTTCAAAATTGAATAGTTCAGGATATAAGGTTGAGTTTGAAAATACAAAAGATACAATTTATGATGTTGATGGTGAACTCATTAGAAGCGATGATTAGACTAGAGATAATCTATTTTATCTTGACATGAATGATGCTACTTCTCCTATTATACACATTCATGATGTATGGTTATGGAAAAAAAGGTTATTTCATGTTAATCTTGATATAGAGAGTCAGAGGTTTGCAAAATGGATGGAACTTGATAATGTAATTTGCAAAAGATGACAAAGTCTACTTTTAAGAGTAAGACTCAAAATTCTAAAGCAAATTTGGAGCTTGTTCATACTAATCTCTGTGGACCAATTACTATGCAAAGTTACAAAGGTGACAATACTTTATATTATTTGTTCATGATTATTCTAGGATGATGACTATTATGTTTTTGAGAGACAAGTTTGATACTTTCCAAATCTTTAAGTGGTACTTGGCTAGAGTTCAGAAGGAAATTGGTAAGAGTCTAAAGTTTTTAAGATCTGACAGATGTAATGCCCTGCCCGAAGATCCTTGTATGATGTTGTCATGTGCATTCATACTTGTAAAAAATATATATTTATTCTGGCTTGTATTTCATCCTTGTTTCTCAGGATCTCTGGGTGGGGCATTACATCTGGTATCAAAGCCCATGTTCAAACATTGGGATCGCTATGTTTATGTTGCCCTTGTAGTTGTTGCTGCATTGGTTGAGTGCGAGTGTCTTGGTGAGAACTCGTTATCTTTGTTGCTTTGGTATCTACTCATGATGGACTTGCTTTTCTAATAGATGCAACTAGAGTAGTGTGTGAAGAAGGAAGTGAGTCTTCCTAGCTTTGTAGGTGGGATCGATGTGCCTTGTTTGGTTGGTTTCTTGTGTGACCCTTTTTGGATGGAACCAATGATTGGTGTCCATGTGTTTGCTTTGAGTGCCTACTTTTGTTTCTCCTTGTGGAGTTAGGTGCATTGTTCCTTGTTTTCTCCTTATTGCAAGTAAATAAATGAATCTTAATTGTAATTCTTTATTTTGTTGATTATAAGAATAAAATGGTTCCTTTCATTGAAAATGAGTGTTTATTGTGAATCATTGCAAAGTAGTGGTTTTGCATTATATCCTTGGGTTAATGACTTAAGTCCCCAATCTGATTGTTTCTTAATCTTATGTAAAACTATATTAATTTGATGGATATCTAAATACTAAATTGCATGAAAATTATTGTTGTCTGCATATGCCTGAGGTTAGTAATGGTATACTGCTTGATGTGTGTGAGTGTGTTCTCTAACAATGCTAGGATGATGTATTCCTTAGCATTATGTGGTGATTTATCCCTCTTGTGTAACTGTACTCAGTCATCACCTGTAATGTGAATTGTTTGATTCTTTATTTTATTTGGCTGGAGGTACTTTCCTCATGTTGTTGGGCTAGCATTAGTTCTCAGTATTTTCCTCTCTTGGAGTAGTCATCAAATTTTATCTATAGCTCTCTTTGTGATAGTTGTCACATTTGACTTATTGTTGAAATGATCTCTTTTTGGTACTTACTATTGGAATTGATAATTCTCCCATTTGGTCTTTTTGATTATGTTTCATGATGACTATTCTGGATGTGTTTTATTGCTGCCCAATTGTGTGTTGTGACTCTATCATGTTCATCTCGAACCTCTGGTACTACATTCAAGGGATAATATTATGGAGAACATGCTAGTGTGTCTTTGTTAGATTTAAAGTTGTTATTGTAATTGAATGGTTTAAAAATGAGTAAACATAGTGTATTCTTAAAGAAATTGAAAGGTATGTACTTGTTTTATGGTGACTCTTGGACCCTTGCTTGAAATCTTTCAGTTCTTTATGCATTAGTGCTTATATTATGCTTAATTAATGAAATTATGAAAGAAGATCAATGATGGTTTCAATGTGTGAATTACCTTTCATTCCATGTCATATGTTGTTTGGGCATGTGTGTTCTTGAGTGGTTTTGGACGTTTTGTCCGTCACTTGTCTTGGTGGAAAAGACTGTTGTTTTTGCCTTTGTAGTTTTGTTTTGAGTGGTGACTCAATCATAGGTCTTAGGTCTCTCTTGGCTTCTTCTTGTGGTAGCCCTCATTGATTTCTTTTTGACATTTTTTGAATGGATTCAATCTGAGTTTGGACGTGAAAGCTATGGATTCTGGAGTTGTTGGTCATTGTCCCGAGTACCCTTTATCAAGTAGAGGCCAATTCAATCATGAGATATCATATTTATGATCATTGGTGAAGTTTGACTCTTCATGATATTCATATGGAAGAGTTATCTAGTCTTCATAATCTACTAGGTACTTGTTGGGGTTTGTGCTTGGGTTTTTGTGTTTCCTATTGCACTGAACCGCCCTTGTGAGGTGTAGTGTGGTTTGTGAGTGTTCCTTGCTCAGGGTTGATGTTGCCTTGTCCTTTGGGAGTGACTCAGTTCTTTGATGAGTCTAGATTCTCCTTTCTAGATGTTGTCTTTAGCGCATCTCTATATCCTTTTCTCTCTTGTGAGAGTAGGCTAGCGTGGTTATGCCACTAGCTCAGTTAGTGTTTTTAGGTGAGTATGTTGATGGTTGGTGAAATTGTGAGTTTCCTAATGCATCATGGACTGGTTAGTGTAGAGGTTGAGAGAGAGACTCCCTCTCAGTCCTAATACTTTGTAGTATCCTTCTCCCTAAGCTTATATCTTCATTTGGATTGTCTCAGTCAAGTTTTCTCTTTAACTATTGACTTTAGGCTAGAGATTGAGTTTCGCGATAGATTGGGTGTAGTTTTCCTAGCATGGTGCTAGAGGGACATGGTATCATTAGACACATGTTACCATCTCGTGAGTTGGTATGCAGACATTTCATGATTGTGTCCATTGACAAAAGTATGTGCAACCTTGTGGAAAGGTGTCATCTTGTCTGGTTGGGTTGTGTTACCCTAGTTTCCAATGGTAGTTGAGCTTTTGTGCCATGGTGAGTCATCGTGCTCCTACGCTTGGTGGTGAGTAGTCTTTTGGAGTGTGTCCTTTTGTTGGTAAAATTTCATTCTCTTTTTCCTAAGAGTGAGTTTACGTGGATTCCAGAATGATCATGTGTGACATGAAAGTATTCTTGGGAATTTTGGGATGGTTTTTCCCCATGATTCCAACTCTTGTTGGAAGTGTGTCTTGTTTTGACCTTATTTGTGGTCTTGTAGTTGGTGCATGTTGTAGTTAGGCACCTGTTGATGAGGTAGAGAGGGTTTTTCCTTACCTTGTATTATTGACTCTATGGCTAGATGGGTTCTTCCTAGCCCATAGAAGGTTCCTTGTTGGAGGACCTTGTGTTTGTATGACACCCACTCTCTTGTGGTTAACCTATTAGGGGGTTAACATGATGGGTTGAGAATGTGGGAGTGATTTGGTTTGACTTGTGGAGAGTTTCTTGAGTCATCCCTATTGCTCACTTTGGATTTTGGTTTTTTATTTGTTTTGGTTTCTATTTTTGGATTATAGGCTTCCAGGAGTAAGCCTAGTCTTTGGGGGGGATGATGTAGTACCTCTCCCATTTGACTTTGTTAGTCATCCTGATGGATGCAACCTTGTTGATCTTTTGTTGTTATGGGATCATGATTGTGACCCTGAGTGGTCTACACCATCGAGGTGTTTCAATTTATGTTGTTGTATCAATTGCTTTGTTTATGCTTTTGACTGATCTATGAGATTATGATGTGATTCTTGGTTCACTGAGGTTTGTACGAGTGGTTACCAAGATTGATGTGGTATCATGAGGTTGTTCTGTGATTACCCTGAGATGTGTGCAGAGATTGCACTATGTTCTATTACCATGCTACACTAGAATAGATTCCTATAGTAGTGGTTAGTCATGTTTATGGTTGTGTTTGCTTATGTGTTTTAAGTGCCTTTTTAATGTAGAGTAATCAATCATTATTAAATACGTAAGTAGGTAAATGGATTGTTCATATCAGGTTATTTGGTTATGTGATGCAGACATTACCTTGTTATATTTTTCATTAGAGAGATAATTTTTACTCATGTTATGTTTACATTTGAGATGATCTGAGGGTCAGATGTTACACTTTGATTTCAATATCATAGATATTAGACTACTATGTTGTTCAATTAATCATAATGCATGATGATGCCATTTTGAGATGACAATGTGTTTTATGATGATATCTAGTTATCTGGTATTTGTACATACCTCTTGTTGGTGTGATTTTTCATAGTATAGAAAAATTCTATTATTTGGATGAAAAATTAGTTAAGTCTTTGTTTCTTGCAGACTAGGGTTTTATTTTGTAAAATCTTGAAAATTGTTAGATTACCCTAGTTATGCCCTGCTATGTAAGTTGTATCTTCCCTTTAAATTCTCAGGGTTTCGCTTTCAAATTATCCATAAAAAGGCCCTAAGTGCGTAAAAAACCCTTATACCTTGGTTTTATGTTGCCCTAATTTTCAAATTTTAAAAAAAGGGGGGTTTTTCTTCAAGTATCTTGGCAGGATGTTTTATCCTAATGTTTTGTTCGCATCATAATATTTTTTAATCCTTGTGATAAACCTTTCATGTGCCTTTAATTGCAATATTCTTTTTGAAAGGATGCCAAGTTGAAGAGTTTCTTCAAACACCATTGATCTATTAGAGATCAAGGGCCAACGCATCCTGCATTATGAAGATGAAGGTTTTTAAGCAAAGCGGGGAAGCGCATTTGTGACGCATGTCACAGTGGGGCCAGACTATGAAGAATGTAGAAGTCACGCCATAGGATCTGACAATTGTGCTTTGCTGGAACTACTCATCCATTTGGCCTAGAAAGGTGTCAAAAATAAATGCAATAGTCAGAACATGTGGGTTAACAACAGTCATGTCATTGGCCCAAGTGGATAATGCGAGCATGAAATAAAGGGTTGTTTCTAATCGTCGATCTTATCTTGATCAACGAATGGTGCATCCCCACATTTTGCATTTGAGTGAAGTTTAAACAAAGTAGGGATGTGCCCTTCAGACATGTGTCTGTGGTGACGTCAAAATTTTGCTTAGATGCCCGACAGGGTGGAGTCAGCATTGTTGTTGATCTTTCAAAGATCTACGGTTGGTGCATCCCCACATTATGGAGTTGTAGGTTTTTAAGTAATGTGGAGAAGTGCGTTTGCAACACGTGGACTAGATGATGTCACTTACTTGCTTGCTTAGAAGAAGATATAGGATCTAATGGCATGGAATATTGTCAGACAGTATGAGCTCATATGGCAGTTTCTTATTGGTCAGCTCAGCTAGCTGGTTGTTAATAATAAGTGGATTAGTCTGATTGTTGATCTTGTCTTGATCAACAGACAACGCATCCCCACATTATGAAGTTGTAGATTTTTAAGTAATGCGAGGAAGAACATTTTTGACACGTAGCATTTTTCTAAAAGTCATAAAGCTTGTTATTTTTAAATCAGAACCGTTCGATATGATAAAATCTATGGATGGGATTCAAACTTGAGTCCAAATTGCAGGCAACGGTTACTGAGAATAAATGTGATTCAGACCTTGTGCATGTGATTTTAATTTATGAAAAGAGCCCACAATTTCACCATTAATGAACCACCAAAGTGGAGAAAGAACATCAGGGCATTCAAGATTTCAGAGCTAGGGCACAAAAATTCTTGGTTAATACTCCAGTAAAATTGCAAAAGACATCATATAGTGTAGAAGTGTGAATTCTGGCGAGTAAGTACTCTGTGACTTTCTAAGTAAATTTGAAGCATTTGTTGTTGTGAATTTCCTAGGGTTCATTCAAAATGCCTCCCCAAAAAGAGTTTACTGGTCAAAAGGATTATTTAAAACATTCTCTGCATGATGATTTTCTTGAAAAATTCCCCTTATCAGTGCATGAATTAACTAAGGGAAGGGAACTCATTCCAAAAAATCCTAGAATAGTTGTAGCAGAAGGCTTTTATGACAAAGCTAATTGGATAAGGGATGCCCAAGTTTCCATGGGAGGTCTGGAGTTGTTTAAGAAATGGTTTTCAAAGCAAAAATTGGACACTCCTATGAGCAATGTTTGGGAATTTGATATTGGAAAATTAATAGTCCCCACTATTTTCTTTGATAGTGATTTATTGATGGACCTGGAAAAGAAGTATGATCCTATCATGGGATGGGTAAAAAATCATTCTGGAGTCAATCTTTTTAGGGTTTTCCCCGAGCTTTTCAGTGAGGTTTTCAACCTTAACCCTAACCATGTCGTACATGAAATCATTGATATGGATGAGTTGCAAGCCAGATATGATGCACAACAAATGTACTTGAGAACATGGCCGCTACAGGAGCATGCTACCAAGGTTGGTAATTTTCCTATAATTACAGTTAGTACCCCAAAGCCATTGTTGAGAAGACATTTCAATGTGAGAGCTCAAGACATTTCAAGGTGATCAAATTCTAGGTTCTGTTGTCCTTATAATTGCTCAAACCCATCAATTTGGAATGAGTACCATTTTGAATTTTGCCACTTTTCTAGCAAAAGAGATTCACAATGGTTTGGTTGAAATAGCAAAGGGAGAAGTAAACAAACCATTCTATTGGTATTCATTGATTATGCATGTATTCTTATACAAAGGATAAACTTTCTTCTCCAAGGGTATGGAGTTGGAAACAACAACGGATGGAGAGAGCAATCCAGTGCAGTTGTGGAGTGTGGATATGACTTCAGAAGCCATAGATGCTAGCTATGTAAGATTTAACAGGTATTTTGCATCAAAGCTTAGACTGCTTATAAGAGGAGATAGCCCTAGAATCCCACAAGCATTATTAGAATTGGTCAGACCCAAGGACCATGCTAAAGGGCTACTTGTTAGTCATAACTGGGGGGATATAATTCCCTACAATGTTTCAACAGTGATAAGAGTTTATGGTTTTTTTGGAAAAGCTCATGTGCTACCATTTCATGTGCCTTTGAAGATAGGGATTGCTAAGCTCTTATGGTAGATAGGTACTATAGATGATTGGGAATTGGTTAAGAATGACACTTTCTTTCCAATGGTTACTATAGTGCATGATTTTGTCTTTGTCAAAAAGGGGTGGAAGCACTAAAATTTTTTTTTGGATAGGTATAACATGGTAGAGTCTCATGCCCAATTCATTGACCTTGAAGGATTCTATGACCTATTAAAAGAAAGGTTGAGAGCTTCCCGTATGGTACATTAGGTTTACTATCCAAAAGATATAATCAGAAATATCTTCACATTGCAGGAGCAAGAATTGAGGAAAGAGAAATGGATAGTTTTCAGTAAAATCTTGGAATTCATTAATGCTTTTGACCCCTAGTATGACCCATTGAAAGATAAGAAATATTGGGGAGCCAAAATACAGGCATTAATGAATAATTTTTCCATAATAATTCTAACCATGAATGAAAAGAAAGCTATGTTTGTTGAGGCACATCCAGACAAGGCAGCAGAAGTACAAAGAAGAATAAGCAGTAGAAATATGGTAGCTCCTGGCCAATATACATCGCAGAAAAGGGCAGGTTATGTCATGATTCAAAATGTGCAATAGGCACCCCCTCATAAGAAATCAAGGTCAAGAAGTCCATCTACAGCCAGCTCTCCAAAAAGACAAAATTAGAGCAGGGGTTTTCTTCTTCTCAAAAGGAACAATACTCCCCAAGCTAGTCCCCAATCTAGATAGATGATGAGGCATTTCTAAGGGAACAACTTAGACAAATGGGTGGAGAAGGGGATGTGATTGTCACTTCTACAGACCTAGATATTGGAGAGCTACAAGAACCTCCTATACCTTCCTTGGACCTAACCATTGCTAATTACCAAGGTAAGGAAATTGACCCAATCGTTGCCCAGGCTTCTGAAAGATTTATTAATGATGAAAATTTTGTAAGAACTAGAGCCTTTGCACAGTTTTTGTGGAGATAGCTTGTGAGAAGATCAAGGCTAAGCAACCAGATAAAATCAACCTGGTTATTAAAGAAGAGGTAAAGTCAAAATTTTTGAATGATTTTTCCCAGTTTACTCCTGAAGCCGGGAGGCAAATAGTTAGACAATCAGGAGTCCTCCTTCTGTCAGAATGGGATATAGCAAATGCTATTTTTTTTGATTCAGTAAGGAAGAAGAAGGATGTTCAACTAACAACTGCTGAAGAAGTACTACAAGCTCATAGAGGGGAAAAATTTAGTGATGACCACCAAGCCCTTGTTATATCTTCCATAGATAAGAGGGAAAATACCAAGATGCATGAGTTTCCCATAGCAGAGCATACTGGTACATTGACAATATACAAGGCTGGTGAGGTAAGTAGTAAACAAGTAATGGGAATGGCCTCAGAAGTGCTAAAATTGGGTGGTGTTGTATCTAGCCAGGAAGAAGATAAGTTTACCCAACTTAATGCTAGGTTTGAAGAAGTCTTAAAAGCATATGAGGAAAGAGGTATACAGATATAGTCACTTGAAAACAAGGTGTCTCAAATGGAGAAGATACTTGGGAAAAGAAAGGTGGGAGAATCTAGTGCACCTAGAATTGCATACCCTTCATAGTCATTTGTTGGAGCAACCCCTATTATTGAAATACCAGACACCCCTGAAAGGCCCCAATTCTATACTGTAGAAGACTTTGAAGAAGAAAAAACCAACTTACATGAGTTGCAGGTATACTTAAAAAATCAATATGAAGGAAAATTAAAGCAGGGTGTGATGTATTTAAGGGATAAAATACAATGGTCAACCTTCTTTGATCACTTGACAAGAATCAAAAACCTCATGGATGATTTTAACAGAGATAAGGATAAATTGACTCCCCTTGCATAGAAGTGGAGGGAGAGGAATAATGATATTAAAATTATATGTATATATGCTTTCCAAATGCCTTATCATCAAGTAGAGAAAATTTTTGATTTGTTAAATAAACTAGAAGATTTTGATGATAAAAGGGATTCTTTACAGAAAAGATTAACACTCTGTTTTTCCAAGTATATTGCAAAAAAATTCACTTTATTTCCTTGTGCTTTAGAATCTGTTGATACAATAAAGGAAAAAGAAAAGTGGAAAAAAGAGTTAGATGAAATATTTTATGAAAGGATTAGGAACATCATGAGTGAAACTAGCCACTAGTTTTGGGCAAGGACAAACAAAGAGTTGGTAAAGATACAGTTATTTTATAATGACATCAAAAAAGAGCTTGATGATTTAGAAGAAATTGCAAATTTTTTACTGGTTATACAAAGAGAGGATCTAAATTTTGATTGGCTAGATGATGTTGCTTATAATGAATGGAAAAATTAGTTTATAGAACAAATGTCAGAAGATGACAAGGAGGAAGATGCAAAAGTAAAAGTTACCCTTGTAGTTAGTAATGAGGACATGGAAAATCCCCAGGTTAAAGTAAGTTTGCAAGTAACTGAAGATGATACATCACTTTCAAACCTCCTAGCTATTTACTTCAAGGATGAAGAATAATTGAAGAATCAGATCATATTTTCTTGTCTCAACAACTGAGAAGCATAACAGAAAGGGACCCACCAAGGAATGTTTGATGTAGTAGCCTTTCTGTTATTTTCTTTTGTCTTTTATGACAGATGTATGTCAGTATCTTTTAGAAGACACCTGTCACTTTCTTTTAGCCTGAAGCTTGTTGCATCTCACACTATTTAAGTGAGATTCCAAGGCTAAAGAATGGTCCGAATTCTATTTTTCTAAGTAATATGCTTAGTCTATTTTTGGTCTAAATTTTGAAAGCAAGTTTATGATGTATTTTCTCTATCAATTCTCTAAGAATACATGAATATAGAATGAGTTGTGTTTCTTTTTGAAGGTCATTCAAAGTCTATTGTAAATGATATACCATTTTCAAAAAAGATGAATACAAATTGTGAACTATCCACATATTATTCTTTTTTGAATCTTGTCTCCTTCCAATTACTCGGTTGTCTTGATATTGTATAAGTAAAGGCTTGTGCAATTGAATGCAATCTAGTTAGGTTGTATATCTATTTATCATTGCTGTTAATTCAATGGATTAAATAAAAGCTTTGATGAATGTGATAAGGTTTCTTTAGTAGTGGAAAGGATTTTGAATGATGGATTCTGATAAGAATTGCTGATAGAATTTGTTGTAAGGCAACAAACTAGATCTGAGAACTTGCTATAGACTCTGTACCCCAAAGGATTAGGCACTGATCAAATTGATTCAGCTGAAGGAGAAATATATCATAAATAGTTATCAAAATGCAGCATTAAATCAAATTTTACTTTTATTTCCAGTAGATCTTCAAAGGCTGGCCAGTACTTGTCTGCATGGAATGTTTTAGCTTCAATTAGCCACTATTGTTAAAAACATTTGCAGATCTATAGAAGAATTCTTGGCCATATCTATTTTATGGGATGTGTTTATCAAGTTAGTAAAGAATTATGTATATGTTTGAGGATTTTTGAAATGAGAATCAGAATGAAACTAAGAATAATCCTCATACAGTTGTTCCAATTTTGAATCATCCCTGGGTATACCCACCCTCGTTTTGCAGAGCCAAAAGAGTAGAAAACCATCTATGGTTTTGTTGAAGTTGGGTCCAAATACTTTGCATACACAATTGTTAATAAGAATTGGCTAGTCTTTAGATTGTGTATGTACTATCATTCTGATATTAAGCATTTTGTCACTTAGTAGTTTTAGTGCATTTTAAGACACCAACACCTCTGATTATGTTATGTGATGGATTTAATGCTATGGTTATTTACTTCATTCCTGCGTTGCTATGCTTTATGTGAACGTGAGTGATGTAAATAGATTATTTTAATATAATTAAATAAATGGTTAAATTAGGTGATTTAACGTATTATTTCTTCGGCTATGTTATTATATGCAATTGCACTTGATCATGTTGTTTAGTGTGCAAGATTTATATCCCTGGCAGTGGCACATGGATTTAGTGATCCAACCTTTCATATTTTACCAATGTCATCCTGGTATGGTCGACGTATCCTTAATTAAAGTGTTTAAACTAAACCTTTCCTTGATTATTAAATCCGAACTCATTTACATTATATGATTAGACTAGTAAGCGTGTCTGTGCATTTAGAGGTTCGTATTGTTGCAAAAGTTATTAAGGAGATTTATGTGTTTTTTGGGTTTTCAGGATTTTTAATTGATTTATTCTAATTTCTGATAGCTTTTCCATAGATGAATTCCTATTTATAGGAATAGCCTATTTTCATTTTGGTTGATTCAGGATTTAACAAGGTTGGTTGGTTATTTGCCCTAATCGATTATTCAATCAAAAAGTGAATAAGTATCCAAAGAGGAATTTAATTCCTCACTTCTCACTTTCAAATTGGAAAGTTGGAGATTAAAACCCAAATATCCTCTTCATGACGATTTACTATTTTGCTTTTTGTGGGAGCTATGGGCGTGGGATCGTCACAAGGTTGGGCTCGTTGGATCCAGCTTAGGGAAACCTTGGATTGTCGTGATTTTCAGCTACTTCTGTGGGATATTTATTTTCTGGTTTAGATTTCGATTTTGCCCTTTTGGCTATGAGGTAGGGCTTTCTTGTTTTATTGTTTGTGCTCCATTTCTACTTCTATTTTTGGTAGCCATTTGTTTGGAGGCTGAGAACTAGTATTCCCCTTCATTTTTGTATGCTAGTTCTACTCAGTTGGGCGGGTATGAACATTTCTCTATTTTTTGGGATGAGGGTTTGGGATTTTACACCGTTATGCTCGCCATTTTTGCATATGGTGTTTGATTCCATTTATTTTTAGATTTTTGAGGTTTTTGAACCCAAAGGTCAAATGGGTTTTAATTTTAGAATTTTTCTAAAATTTGAGATTTTTACCTTGTTTTGTGTGTCGCCTTGTTTTCTCGAGTTGTCTTAGCACAATGTGGGTCATGGACTTGGATGATCCATTTGGATATCAGTCAAACCACTTTTGCATTTTTATGTTTCATTGGGATGCGTGTTGTATCCATACTCCTGACTTTGTGTTTGATTAATTGATTTGTTACCTATTATGGTTTCTTTTGGACCTTTTCTATTGTTTCGTGAATGGTAAGATTTGTGTAGAATCCATACTCTCAGATTTAGGCTAGCTGAGTGAGTTCATGATGTTTAGTCTTGTTACATCATTGGGATTCATGTAGAATCCATACTCTCAGATTGAGGCCGGTTGAGTGATTTCATGATGTATGATTTTATTGGCTTTGGGATTCATGTAGAATCCATCCTTCCCATGTTGCTTTCAGTTGGGTGTTTTCTTTGCATTGTGTTCTCATTCTTGTCTCTGTGTTATGATCTTCATGATGGTGGTGTGCCACACACGAGTGTGTTCATGTACATTTGTCGAGTGACTTGCAAGGCTTGATCTTTTGTGGTACTTTTGGAAGTTATGATCATTGGGGTTGGGATGGGACTATGCATGCCCATGGGCACTTGTCGTAGGATGAGCATGGGTAGGGTAGGGTAGCATATGGAGGGGGCTTCTATCTCGTAGCCTGGTGACCTTAGTCCCATAGGGTTGGTGGAGGATAGGAAGTTTTAAATAAGTGATAACTAAAAAAACTGTGTGACTGGTAATAAAACTTAAGATAATAAAATGGTACTTTTGTGTATTGGCCTTCCGTTGAGGGAGTTCAGCTACATAGATCTGAGCTTGGGCTTTTTTATGCCAAGCAACTCTCCATGATGTTAGTCCCTACTTAGTAGCCTATTGAGTGTCTGACCAAGACCTATACTCCTTGCATTGTCTTAGGTTCTTGGTTGCAGTCATCATACTGTCTGGCATGAGTGTTAGCCTTGGATGTTGTGCTTTATGTGTGTTTGTGGTTGGATCTTTATCTCCATCAGCATTGCCGGTGTGGACCTATGGGTTCCACGTGGTTGGGAGGCATAGCTACCTTCACCACTGCTAAGGATCGGTGTACAGAGATGATCTTTTGTCTTAGTGTGACCGTTGTTGGATGTCTTCACTTGGTACTTCATGTTTCGAAGTATGCTTTCTTGTGATTTATGCTTTCATTGGGATGCTTGTATATCATGTTTAGATGATGTTATTTTATTTGATGCATTCCCTTATTATGATGTTTAGAATATGATTAGATGATATGAATTTTTGTATTAGCATATCTATTGCTTATTGTTGTTTAGCATGTGATAGGTGATGTTATCTACTATAGGATTATCTTATGCTTTTCTACTAGAATGTAAGATTTCCTTACACTTATTTTGTTGCATGTTTTTAGTAGTGACGTCCCTATTATGAGAGTATTGACGATCTGGTCAGTGGCTTGGGATGTTACGGGAAGGGGATGGCTAGGACCCACGATGGTCTTATGATGCTATTGATGGTTGGGAGAAACCGTACACTTAGTTTGGTTGTTTAGCTCACTGCAATGTTTATTTCACTATGTTCTTTGCTGCTGTGGTTTAGATGGATACATGTTTCTCTTCCCTTTTTGTTGCTGCGGTCGAGTGTTCATTCGTCGATTTGCATGGATCTCGTACTCCCCGGTGTGGAGGTTTTTCTCTGTGTTTTTCCCTATTTTAAAGTTCTTTAAGTGTTTTCATGTTTCTATGGGCAACATTTTGTCAGCATTGTGCGACATAAAAATGTATCGCATGCCCATACAAACTGTGTCATATGATACTATAAAGTATCGCACGCCTTCTTGAGAAATTTCATACGACACTGGAAGAGTTTCACATGCCTTCTTGAAAAATGTCATAAGAGATAGTAAAGTGTCGCATGCCTTCTTGAGATATTTCGTACAATACTGGAAGAGTGTCGCACGCCTTAAGGAGAAGTATCACCCTCCATTAGTAAGAAGTGTCACATGGTTTTTTTGTAAAAACCTGCACGGGTGGATAGCAGGCACTTTACATAATGTTGCAAACTTTTTGAGAGTTGATTTGGATACCCTTTTGGGCATTCTTCAACCCTATGTTGTTGCATTTTGAATTCTGTCGATTTCTCTAGATATCCAATTTTCGTGTTTCTATTTTTGTCTCTTAGGGTTTAAAATATATCTTTTAAGTATAAGCTAATGTATATTTAATTTCTTATACTTAAGATATATTTTAATATATGCAACAAATCATTTGAGATAGGTTTCAGACCTCTCAGAGATAAGTTATGGATTCTGGGAGATTTTAAGGGCTTCAAGATTTTAGGCTTAGACAGATTTTAGGATTTTGCATTTTACCCCAACATGGTGTTTTGTTGATGAGTGGTGGTTTCTTGAGCCCTCATCTTGTTTGTGGTGGGTGTTGGCTTTTGTTCGTGTGTGTTAGTTAGTTGTGGCGTTTGAAGATCTGTTGGTTGTCGAGATTGTGGTGAATTCTTTCGTTACAATATTTGTGATCCCTGTATGATGTTGTCATGTGCATTCATACTTGTAAAAAAAAAAAAAAGATATTCTGGCTTGTACTTCATCCTTGTTTCAAAGGATCTGTAGGTGGGGCATTACATCACAGAGGTGGAGAGTTTACATCAAATGAATTTGAAATTTTTTGTAATGATAGAGGAATTAGGAGACAAACCTCTACACCTAGGACCCCTTCACAAAATGAAATTACTGAAAGGAGGAATAAATTTGTGATTGGTTATGCCAGTATACTTATGATTAAGAAGAATGTTGTTGTGAAATACTAGTACAGGCATTACACCTTTTGAATTATCGTATGGATACTCACCTAGTGTCAAATATTTTAAGGTATTTGGAAGCAAATGATACATTCTAAAGGACAGTAGGAAAGATAATTTTGATGATAAAAGTAAATAAGGTATATTCCTTGGTTATTCTATAAGAAGAAAAGTTTATAAGTGTTTATAAACTAACACTAACAAAATCATGGAAATTACAAATGTAAAATTTGATTAGTATATAGATATTCATGAATATAAATCAAAGAAGGAACTTCAAGATTACAAGACATTTGTATACTTCAATGAAGACATGACTGTTGATTCTATAATTCAAATTGTTAATCAACCAAAATAACTAACTGCTGAGTCACATCCAATGGATGTTGAGTTGCATTCAGAAGCCAAGTTGCAAACTAATGCTGAGAATAGTTTACAAGAAATGAATGTTGAGTTACCTGGCAGAGATGTACATAGTGAACTTGAGATTAATTTTTTTGAAAGAACTATTGTTGAAGAAAGAAGAATAGAACCAAGATTGTCAAAGTATGTTAGAAGACATCACCCTACTGACCAAATCATTAGTGTAAGAAAAGATGGACCAATAAAACTAAATAGATTGAAGAATGATACATTCTTGCTGAGCATACATGAACCCAAATCTGTGAAGGATGCATTGTTAGAGTAAATAATTAATTAATTGTTAATTATTTATTCTATTTACTTAAGCTTACTTAGGTAAATGTATTTATTTAATACTTAGTATTTAATACATTTAGTGGTTAGTTGTTGACAATACGAGAGTTTGTTCCCTTCTAGCATGTTCCACCTTTTGTGGATATGTGTTGAGTTGTCATCCTTATCTTCTACCACATTCTAGCTTGTTCTACAAGTTTCCATGAGCTCTTTATAAGCAGGTTCCCTCTTTGTATTTTCACATCACATTACTTCTCATTGTAAATACATTTTCATTGTGTTTCCATACTTGTGGTCTCTCATGTCTGTTTAGGGTTTTACCCTTGCTCCATGCTCTTCCTATCCTTGGCTTCTCTTTGATAGGTTCATGCATGCAAGTGATCTTGGGCATCTTTGGATTTGGCTTTTCTCAACTCCAACATGGTATCTGAGCCTTCCTGCTGCTGCTTGGTTGAAGAATTTTTAAGCTATGATTTGAAGTCACAAACCCTAGTTTGTTTGTGCATTTTTTCTTCAAATCAGGGGATCAGCAAATTTTCAGAGCACTTTGGGCCCAAACAGACATCACCATTAGATCCCGAAGGCCATTTGCAGCTAGGATTCATATAAAACTTTTCATTTTTGGAGACAGAGCTCCGGGAGGCAAATTTTTTTTTCATTTTAGGCCCTTCTGTATGGACGTACGGATGATTTTTGTAGGAAAGATTTAAAAATATATATAAATTTTGGTGCACCGCCGAGCAGCCACCACCATGCCACCTAGTGGTCGCCCACACTTTGCCTGCACCTCCCCAGTCACTAGTGGCTCTACCTGAGCTCCTCCTCCGGTAGCGCCTTTCCTGTCGCAGGCAGCGACGCCAACAGTCTCCACCTTTGCCGGCGGCAACTAACAGTTTCTTGCCGCTTCGCCTCCTATTCCAGCCACCTTTGTCAGTTCCTGCACTTCGGTCTCCACCCAGTACAGTCAGCACCTCCTTAGCTCACATGGATTCCATAGCCGCGTCCAGTGCTTGACACATGGTAGGTCTACCACATGGCACTTTGCCACGTGGCCCCTGCCACGTCAGCCTTTTTGCCACGTGTCTACCACATGGACTTGCCACATGGCACCTTTTTGCCATGACGGCCTAGAAACTGTCAATTTTAACGCAGTAGTTTGCTACATCAACATGATGTTAGCATGATGTCATCAGCCTTGCTTGCACATGTTCATTTTGAACCTACTTGTGGTTTTTTGGCCATAACTTGAGCATACAGACATATTTTTCCAATGTGAAAGAAGCACCAAAAATCTAGTGTTGAGACGAAGATAGTGGTGCAGGTATTTTTAGGTTTTGATACTTTTTACTGCCCACTTTTTAGTCAAAGTCTAAAGTTATGTTTTTGACTTCGGCAAGCATATCTTTTGCATCCCATGCCTATTTTTTGAAAACATTATATTT
Source organism: Cupressus sempervirens (assembly GCA_028749045.1). Classification (NCBI taxonomy): domain Eukaryota; kingdom Viridiplantae; phylum Streptophyta; class Pinopsida; order Cupressales; family Cupressaceae; genus Cupressus; species Cupressus sempervirens. Next base: position 99,070,480 of record CM053790.1, read on the forward strand.
TTGGAAAGCTGGTTCTGTCACCTTCTCAAAAATGTGGTCCTTTTTTCTGATTTTTTGGCCCATGCTCTTTCTATCATAGTTTTGGTATTTTAGCTATATGGTGGACATCTTGAGTGTTTTAGGTCCGAAGATTATTTTCCTCACATATCACACTGAGATAAATTGTCACTTTTGCATTTTGAGGATCATGAATGTTATTTTGAGTAAGTTGTACTTGCACTATTTTCATAAAGCACCATGAGGGGATAGTTGTTTTCTATTTTAGGCATTCTCCCTTTGTCAAGTGAGTGTCCCTTCCATGACATTAGCCCCATGTAGAGTCAATTTGACCGTGTCTTTATAGGTGTCCGTACCTCTTTTCCTCTCTCATCATTCTTGGTTCGTTTGCAGGAGACTTTGGCCCACCTTCTCAGTTGCATGTCATCACACCTCATCTACATTAAGGGGGGGGGGGGGGGGGGGGGTTATGTTGTTATTCTAATGCGTCTATGGTTTGATGGTTCAATAGTGTGAACTATGTATTCAGTGGTTGATCCTATATACAAGGTGATTGCAGTGGCTTGCTACCTATGCATTTCGATGAGATGGATCATCTACCATATAGACATGCTCGGTTCATGCCTTCTTCTTCCATGGAGGTTCTTCAGATTACCAATTTGGCAGATTTGCAACTTCTTCACATTTTAGTGATGCTCTTCATGATCACTCCTTATTCCTATTTTAGGGGACATTTCCCTAGTTGGAGACTTCTTCAGTTCTTCAATAGGTTACCTCTTTTTGGGGGAGGGTTTTTCCCATGTGGTTTTCTCTCTTTCCTCACTTTCAGAGGTTGCATTTTCTTGCATTGTTCATGGGCACCTAACATGGCCTCATTGTCGAGACCCATTCTTCATTTCATCTTAGTTTTGTGAACTTAAGACATTTCCCTAAGTTGCACTTAAGGGGGGTTGTTAGAGTAAATAATTAATTAATTGTTAATTATTTATTCTATTTACTTAAGCTTACTTAGGTAAATGTATTTATTTAATACTTATTATTTAATGCATGTAGTGGTTAGTTGTTGACAACATGTGAGTTTGTTCTCTTCTAGCATGTTCCACCTTTTGTAGATATGTGTTGAGTTGTCATCCTTATCTTCTACCACCTTCTAGCTTGTTCTACAAGCTTTAATGAGCTATTTATAAGCGGGATCCCTCTTTGTATTTTCACATCACATTACTTCTCATTGTAAATACATTTTCATTGTGTTTGCATACTTTTGGTCTCTCATGTCTGTTTATGGTTTTACCCTTGCTCCATGCTCTTCCTCTCCTTGGCTTCTCTTTGATAGGTTCACAGATGTAGGTGATCTTGACTGTCTTCGGAGTTGGCTTTCCTCAACTCCAACATGCATTAGAAAATTAAGACTAGATAAAGCTATTAATGAAGAAATCGATCATATTGTGAAGAATGAAACCTAGTCACTTGTTCCTAGAAGAAAGATAATGAAATTTATTGGAACCAAGTGACTGTTTAGAAACAAATGGATGAGAATGGTGAACTAACAAGAAACTAGGCAAGAATAGTTTGCAAAGGCTATACTCAAGAAGAAGGAATTGACTATGGGGAAATTTTTTCTCCAGTTTCTTGATTGGAAGGAGTGAAAATTATACTTGATTATTCTACATACAAAGGTGTCAAATATTTTCAAATGGATGCTAAGTCAACATTTCTCAATCGTATACTAGAAGAGGAGGTTTACACTGAACATCCTGAAGGATTTGTTGACCCTAACAACTAGAACATGGTATGTAGATTATGTAAAGCTTTATATGGTTTAAAGAAAGATCCTAGAGCATGTTATGAAATATTTCATAACTATCTTGTGAAGATTGACTTTGAGAGGACTAATGACAACAACAATCTATATTTGAAGATTGAAGAAGGTAATGGAATTTTACTAGCTAAAATTTTTATTGTTGATATCATATTTGGAGGACCAAATTCATTGTGCAAAACATTTTCTAGTGAAATGATGAAAGAATTTGAGATGTTTATGTTTGGAGAGATTAAATTATTTATTGGTTTTCAAGTGTATCAAATGAAATATGGTATTTACATTACTCAATCTATGTAAAAGAAATCTTGAAAACTTTTGGTATCGAAGATTCAAGACCAATCATTAAATCTATGCTGATCTAAGATTGATGGTTCTATAGAGGTAAAATAAATATTACATAGGTCTATGATTGGTAAATTGCAATATGTAGTTCATAGCAGGCTCAATATTGCATTACTTGGGATTATTGCAAGATTTTTGACTAATCCTAAAGAGAATCTCTTAATGGCTATCAAAAGGATAATAAGATATCTAAAAGGGATAGAAGACTATGGTTTATACTACAAGAAGAATGAAAATTTTGAATTGAGAGACTACACTGATGCTAATTGGTCTATAAACTTTGATGATAGAAAAAGTGCAAGTGGTCGACCATTTTTCTTAGGATAAAGTCTAGTTAACTAGACAAGTAAGACACACAATTGTATTTCACAATCTACTGCTAAAGATGAATATATGGATGTTGTTGTGAATTGAACCAATGTTTTGTGGATTAAATTGTTACTCAAAGGAATGAAGGAGGAAATAATTAAACCTATTTTAATCTATTGTGACAATACAAGTGCTATAACATATTAGAGAAACTTGTGATACATAGAAAGACAAAACACATAGCTAACAAGTATCATTACTTTCGAGAGCTAGTTCAAGAAACAAAAGTGAGAATGGAATATGTGAATAAAAAAGAATAAATAGATGACACATTAAAAAGGGCTTTACCTAAGGATGCTCATGAGTATCTAAGAAGTAAAATAAGGGTGCTACCCCTATCCCAAGCTACTTAAATACAAAGAGTACTACCCTGCATCAAATGAGTTTCATGTCATATCTTATAATTTGATGTAGATGGATGATTTTGATTAAGCAGAAAAATGATAATTATTTTCTTTTCAAGAGAATAAAAGGCTACAAGAAAAGGTTGTTTAATCCTTTGGAAGTGTTAGAGAAATTAAGGTGTGTTGCTTCATATGGTCAGCTAAGTGAATGAATATACAACTGGCATACTAAGAAAGAAGGCTTAAGGAGTTGAATGCTTAATGGGTGAACAAGCTTTTAGAGATGAAGAGTATGAATGTCAAGTATAATGTAGGAGTAAACCTAAGATTTGTAATCTACAAGTGATTTGCATTTTGTTATTAGATCAAGTCTCGTTGTTACTCTCTAACAATTGTGTCTAATAAGATAAATTGTTTAAATTAACGTTGACCTAAAAGTCATTTGTAAATCCTTTAACCAGGTGACATTCTAATGGACTATTCTAAAGTCCTCTAACAAGGCTCACTCATAAAAGGGTGATTGAAATCCTGTAAAAGGTAACATTTAACATTGTACATGCTAACCTTTAATAAGGTTGGCCTTTTAGAGGGCATTAGTTCAGAAGATTGAAATTAGTAGCATGTTACTAGTGGTTTTTCCCAAATAGAGATTCCACATAAAATCCTTCTATCAAATGTGTACTTGATTCTATTATCTATTTCTTAGTTGTCAAATTGAATTTCCACTTCTACTCAACTCTATCATATAAAATCTTAGGAATAGAGTTAATAATCTCCAATGGAGTGGTCTTAAAAGTAGCCATCATGTCATAAATAGATTCTTCAATATTATTCTTGTCTCAACTTCCTAACTTACCAAAATCAATATGCTAAAAACCTAACAAATATGTATTATTCTTTACATTGTTATATAGGTTTTCAATATCAAATGAAGGATTATGGCTTACCACTTTGAATTGACTTAAGTCATTTGATTCAATCTTCTCATCATCTAATTCCTCTTGAGATTTGTACTTTATTTTCAATTTCTTAGCAAGATAACTTGGCTCTGCTGGGTCACTCTCTCTTTTGTCTTTAGTTGATTTTGCCTCTTTTTCTTGTGCAGTGGTAGTCCTTTTTCTTGACCTTGTCGAAGGTGAAAATAGTTTTTGTTCTATCTTCTTTTGTGCTTTCCTCTACTTTCCAATTTCCTTAGGTGCTTCCTTAGCTTCCTCTTCATCAACATCTTTCTCCTCACCTTTTCCTTATGTAATCTATGTAGTTCCTTGATGTTCTTCTTCTTCTTCTTTGCCTTCATCAAACTTTTCTTTGATTTTCTTGACCATTTTTTTATTTTTTCTAATAAGTGTGGTAATTTGAAAATTTATGGCGATCCTTCACTTTTCTTCTTCATATGTTCCAAAAGATGTAGTGTCCTTTTCTATTTCTTCTACCAAAAATAATATAATGGTTGTTGATGCTTCATCAACATTTATCTCATAAGGTAGAGGTCTTAACCATATTACCCTTGAAATAGCTGCTAGGACATATGTGTAGTTAGCATCTACTAGGAAACAAACATCACTATAATGTTTTTCCACTAGAGAAATAGATTTTGTGAACTTTGTTTTATTGTCTACTTAAAATATTTAAAGTAGCTAATCATCACTAAATGAAAATACTCTCATAGTTGTTCAATAAAATCTCTCTTTTTTTGAGTAAAAAAACTATTTGTCTTCCATACTACCTTGCCAAATGTAGGAAATGTGTTTTGTACATAGAAGAATAAGAAAATGATGAGTGAGTAAATCTTACATGGATAAATCTTTTCTTTTTTGATATCTATAAGGTTTTTTGATAATTTTTGAAGTTGTATCTCGACTAGGTCATATGTATGATTTTTCTTGGCAATCTTGTAACCTAGGTCAATGACAATGTATGGCACACTATTAAGTTGGCTTGACTAGAAGAATTAGTTTACAATCACAAGCACTATAAACTCTATAATGGGGTACGTGATAGTATCAAGTGATATTCCTCATTTGTTCCATACTGCTTTAGTATTCTTCTCAATTGCTTCTTTTGAATCATTCCTCATGCTCTTTGATTTATTTAGGGTAGGATACCCTTTTATCTAGTGGATTATTCTCTTTGATATTCAAATATATCCATCCTTCTACTATAGCTGATTTTCATGAATTCTACTCAATACAATCTTTATCCATTCTATTTTGAATACTTGGGAGAAATCTAGGGCACACATTAACCATTTTCACTCTATGATTTTATTTTCTTCCTTAGACTCTATTCTCACACAATTTCTAATAAATTTCCCTTATCTCTACATCTCCTAGTTCTCCTACCTTGTATATATAACAACATCTTACTAGGCATCAATAGGCTTTAATGCTCTGCCTTCACTAGGCTCTTTTTGTTGATACTTGCCTTCTAAATGACTCGACACTTACTCTTACTTAACACCTAAATCACTCATCACAAACTATTTTCCTAGCACCTAACTAAGTTAGCATACACTAACTGCTTGAAATCTACTAGTGCTCGATACTAACTATCATATCACTTGGCATGTATTATCTAGACACTTATGCTTGGCATTTACTATGCACTCATCCTGAATTGTTCTTTACTAGAAAAGAACTAAGTGTTTTGTCACTACCTTGTCAAAACCACAATGAGATCAACATATGAAATATTTATATTACTCAATAAAGTATGTAAATTTATGGAGTATAAGTATAATTATATAATAATAATATAATCTATAGTTTTGTATATACATTATGGGAAAGTGATTTGTGATCAAATATACACAAAATAGTATGCACATTAGGAGCACGTACAAAAATGGACCAAACAAGGAAGTTATTAAGGACAAGAAATGGAAGGTTGATTTAGATACCTAAATATATAAGCATCATACCTCGCTAGAATTGAATACATCTTGTCCATTACATAAACTAATAATCCATGTAAAGTTATTTCCGTAAAGTTCATCGATTGAATTGATTCAATGTCATGTCATAGAGTACAATATTTTTTTATTCAAGGGATGGAGATGAAAGATCAAAATTGAAACATCATTCTTTTGAAGGATGGGAGCAAGGTGTCAAAGTTAATCCCCAATGTAGATAATAAGAAGTAAATTATTAGCTAAAAAAAGAATATAGAGAAATACAATATGGAAGAGTTGGAAACAAGAGTGATAGAAACTAGAACATGCTAAACAATGGTTGGAATGCCTTTCCTAGAACAAAAAATAAATGGGACATTAGAAATTGTTGAGCATACAAAGGAATTTTGATGTAGTACCATAAAATATGAGGATAGTGAGGTTATAGAAAAAATATAACAAAAAAGAGAAGAAATACCAACCAAACAATGTACCAAAAATATCCTTAAAAGTGTCATAAAGGAAAGGAGATTATAGAGGAAGGATATATCATATAGTTCTTATAAAGATTATGGTGGTTAGAAAGAATATGGTTCTTATACAACTTATGATCATTACCAACCATACATTTCTCATGAAACATGTTTTAAACTTGTTGAAAATGGACAAAACAATGACCACTACATCATTTTTTAATCTCCCCAACATGTAATAATTTTTCTTTTTGAAAAAAACTTTGATCTTTAGAAGGCTTAAAATTTCTCCAAAAATGAATCAAACAACAAAATATATTCAAATTTGGTAGAGAGTGATCCCATAGTGTCAACTATACCTTATATTAATGCCTTACTCGGTATTGTTAGTAAATGGATATAGACACTACATAAGATGCACCAAACTAGATACCAAGGAAAGAAGTGAGTCATTTAAATACTATACTACAATACTTAGAATTAAGTGTATGCTAAATTATTTTCTCTTTTTTATTGTACCTATTTAATAGGATAATAACCTTCCCATTTAATACATTCTTTGAAATCTTAAACAGAAAATTAAAGTAGTCCTTGAACTTGGTATCATCTCTATAATTCCATTCTATAGACATAGATCAATCAATATTTCTTATATCATTTATTCACTTATCAATAGTCACTTATCAATATTGATTACATCAATCAATATGTACTTATCTATATAACATTGATTCATGGAATATCATAAATTGATCCATAAATGACTCAGTCAATTGAAATATACCAACCATATCTTTATTTGATATCCTTGTCACTTTAGTAAGTTAGAAGGTATAAATTGGTCCACAAATGGACAATTCATACTAAAAATATAAAAACAAAATTGTTTGTTGTAATACTGATAAATTGATATTTTTTGAATTTTATTGGTAGATGAAAGTGATATTCAATTAATTTATTTTTTTAATCGCACAATCATATATGTTTAATAAGTTGAATAAACTTTCCAATAAAGAGATACTTTGAAACCCTATCCAAGGATAAAAATTCCCTAAACTTCCCATCTCTGAGTACCCAGATCTAAGAAACTGGTTATCATATTGATTATATCAATAATTGACATAATGCTTTCAAACTATTATTGACACAATCCTAAGCTAGGTCTTCTTTGTGAAAATTCCTATTGCAAATAGTGATTATTAATCTCATATCTTAAATGATTATTAAGCTACCAAAAATTAATTCACAGCTAATATCAAAAAATAACACAACTACAACTTGAACAATAAAATACAAAAATAAATTAGCAACACAAAGAACACAAGTTTTTCAGACAAATTGTCCTTGTAAAAACCCCTAAGGAAAACTAGTTCTATAGATGAGGAATAATATTAACTTCGCAAAATCAAGAGATACAAAATTCCTTACCTTTCACTAGAACTCCAACAACCTCCTAATTTCTCCTATTGATATTCCTCCAATGATATCCCCAATGCTATCATTGTGCACTTGCTAACACAACAAGACTATTTTCGATCACTCCAAATTTATTTCCTAACAATGCAAATGCTTCTACAAACTTTTTCTCTCGAAATGCACCCCTAAACACCTTTTATACCACTTATGTTGGGAAACCAATGGCTGAGATTGATTCTAAATCGACAGTTGAGATTAAAAAAACTTAACAACCTCAACCAAATTGGTTTTTAGTTTCTTATAAAAGTGTTAATTAAAAAATATTTTGTTAGTTTATGTTGAATAATTAGGGAAGTACTATACATCATAAATTCTTTAGGGTTTGAGGTATCAGCTTGAAATTTTTTTTTGGGCTACTATTTGCCAATGGTGGTCTACTATTCACCAATGACTAACATTTACCAATTCATGGGTGACATGTTGTAACAAATTTTAACTCTAAAGTGGAAAATATACTTGTATAAAGGGCTTAGAGTTAGGGATTGTTTCATAAGGTGTGATGCAAAAATTGGTTCTTGTGGCAGTATTAAGTTGTAAGGGATTACAGATTGTAATTAGGCTATAATCATTGGATTTTAATAATATTGGACTTGTTGTTCGGTGGACATAGCCCAGAGATTCGGTGAACCACATTAAATCTTTGTACCTTGTGTTCTTTTCTTAGTGATCTATTATTTTTTGATATAGTTTATATTTTCATATAATTGTTATTTCTATTTGTGGTTAAATCCTAACAAGTGGTATTAGAGCATAGTTCTTTTTCAATTATTCTCTATAAGAAAGTCTCATGGTTGAGTGAGAGTGATGGAAAATGAGGGTAAGTTGAGGGTTGACAAGTTTAATGGGTAGAACTTTTAGTTATGGATGGTGCAAATGGAGGACTATCTTTATCAAAAGGATTTATGGAAGCCATTGGGAGAAAAAACTAAGAACCAAGGGTCTATGACAAATGATGACGGGGATCTTTTAGACAGAAACGTACTCAAAAGCATTTGATTATGCTGGGAACCAACAATGGCATTCAATATTAAAAAAAGTGAAGATGAAGGAAGAGTTGATCGAAACCCTAGAAAAAATGTATAAAAATCCCTCCACTTAAAATAAGGTATTTCTCATGAAGCTTTTATTTAACATGAAAATGGCATAAGGCGGATCTATTGTGAATCATTTAAATAAGTTTAATATTGTTATTAATAAGATATTTTCTATGGGTATTAATTTTGATGAAGAAATTAGGGCTCTCTTTATTTTTTGTTATTTTTCTAAAAGTTGGAATGACTTGGTAATAATTGTGACTAATTCTATTTCTAGATCTAATACCCTAAAATGTGATGATGTGACCAGTGTTATTTTGAGTGAGAAAACTTATAGGAAAACCTCAGGTAGATCTACATCTAGAAGTACTTTGAACGCACAAAGTAGACGTAGAATGATTGAAAGAGGAAATAATTCTATAAATCATGAAAAATCAAGAGAAAAGTCAAAGGAGAAGAGGTTTCAATCCATAGGACTGAGAGATTGTTGGTATTGTGGTAAACTAGGTGTAAGAATTTGGTATAGCTTTGATACCATGGAAGAATTTACCTTAGGGAAAAATTCACCAAGGAACTAAGAACTCAAACACAAGCACAATTGTAGACCACAAATGAATATGATGAATTAATTAGAGTATGTCCTAATACATTGCTCTATTTAGTATATGATATCAAACACACTAGGAGTGCTTGGATATAAAGGCCTCTTAGGAAGCACCTAGAGTGTCTCTAGAAGGAACGAGGAGATAAGATAAGCATCATGACAACTAAGAACATGCCTTATCCATAATTCTAGATGAATGGATAAGAATGAGAAGGTTGTAGACACCATGTACTTAATTAGTGCGCTACCTCTTGTGTTGTAGACACCATGTGCATAAAAGAGGTGTGAACTCTTGTGTTGTCAACATGACAACTTACAAGAGTACACATACTCCTAGGTGGATGATAAATAAATAATAAAATTTATGCATTAACCTAAGTAAACTTAAGTAAGTGTAGATAGCTAATAATTATTTATGCCAACACCCTTCTTAAATGCAACTTAGGGGAATGCCCTTAAGCTTACGACTACTAGGATGAAATGCATAATGGGTCCCAGATAGTAGGCCATTTTAGGTACCCATGTACAAAATGAAGATGCACATCTCTCATAAAGTGGGGAAAGAGGGAAAACCTCATGGGAAAAACCCTCCTGAAAAAAGAGAGATGAAAGGGGATGCATGGATGGATGGAGTAATCAAGACCCCCCCATTATGACATACATCCAGTATATACAATAGATGATCGGTGTCACTAAAATATGTTCAAGTTTCCCTTTGTTGTTAATAATGATGGCTTCCTCTAAAACTTCTAAAGAGAAGTGCAGATCAAACAAGGAGTAATGAAGAACCTATTTTAGGAAACCAACGGTCTTCTCAAATGTGAAAGAGACCTCCTGCAAATGATGTAAATGAGAATCGACAATCATGCCAACTTGAAAAGATTGATCTTGTATAGAATGGACTTGAGGGTCAGAGTGGGTCCTCATAACAACTATAGAAGAATTTTCCTTGAAAAAGAGAAGTGATAGATCACTAAGAAAATCTTCCATATCTATTGTGTGTGACTCCATGAACATAACTGAAATGTCTAGCAAGAAGTCATCACTTGGAAGACAAAGTGTACCTTGCAGTGCTGAAGTACATGAATCTATCACTATGGAAATAGAATTCACCTCAAAAAGAAGATGAATTTCATCAATAATGTCTCCCACATCTTCAATGTGAGACTCCATGAACAAGCCTGCAAGGGTAGGAAGGAAGTCATTGCATGAAGGTAGAGTAGGAAGACATAAAGAGTCCTACTAAACTGAGTCCAAAGCATCTGTGGCTAGAATAGGATCAGTAGGAGCAACAAGAGTTGGAGGTGTTATCTCATCTAAAGAGGGTGCAACAACAACTAGATTTAAGATTTCTTCTAGAAATGGAGGAATGTCTGGGTCTCCATACTTCTTCCAAAGATGCATCCAATAATCATGTGGTGGCCATATCTTGACAATCAACTTTTGATGATCAAAATGAGAGAAATCATTAAGAATGATAACAATCAGACTATCTTGAGGTTCTAGACATTTATTAGTGATCAAGTTGTCGAAACATAAATAAGGATATACTTCCCTATGCTCTCTTCTAAGATGATCAAGAAGTGTATCACACTACGTGTAATAGTTGCACTTTGTCAACTTGGGTCTAATGCCATACCAACAAGTCGGAGAATACTCATCTTATATGATGGACTAATCAATGTAACCTCTAAAGAATCAAAGAAATCATAGAACCCCCCCTAATGTATGATTTAGGCACTTGGTAGCCACTTGCCAATTTAGGGCCTATTTCTAAAAGTAGTATTTCTATCCACAAAACCTATAATATGATTATAGATCTTGAAAGTAGACAAAAAAAATGCACTTAAAAAAAAATGGAACCTAATTATGTGTCCAGATGAACCCATACGAAGCATTTGAAGTGGTAAAAATTGAGATTTTGGAGTTGCAAAAAAATTCAAGAATAGAGATCTCAAACCACCTCCACCAATGTGTAGATCACAAAATTCTACCCCCCAAAAAAAAAATTCTTGCAAAAAGGAGTCTGTATGAGTAAGATATCATTGTTTGAAAATTGTTGTTGTTGTTATTTTTCCTAAATCGTAGTCACACCTCCAAAAAACAAATGGCTCTAGATTTTTCTCTAGATGTCAGATTTAGATGAAACAAAATCTAATTTCGGGGTTTTTTGACCTTTTGAATGTGATGCAAATATCTAATTTTCACCAGAAAGCACCAATATTCACTTTCAAAAAATCTCTCCTATGGCCTAAGGGCCACAAAAAAATTGAAAAATAATGCAGAACTGAAAAAAATAGTAGAGATGTAGATGAAAAAATACAGTTATGAAAATTAACTGTATAGATCTGAAATGATCATACCAATGCTACAAATTAGTCCTCCAGGTGCCAGTTTGGAAAAAAATTGCCTCACAATTGACTTTGGCCTAGGGTAGGAAAATTTATAGCCAATTTTCACAATATCAGTTTTCTGGATGCAAGGTCAGATCTGACTTTAGACACTCCCAATTTTTTTAGTACTCTAGATTTGGGCTGAGGTGTTGAAGCAACATTGGTCTCGAATGACTATGTGATGAGAAAAGCTCCACACTCTAATACCATGTAAGAATTTGCCTTAGGGAAAAATTCACCCAGGAACTAAGAACTCAAACATAAGAAAAACTATAGACCAAAAATGAATATGATCAATTAATTAGAGTATGTCCTAATATATTGCTCTGATTAGTATGTTGGTCTGAATTTTCACATGGTAAAATTCCTTTGTTCAGGTATAGAAAATTCTGATTGTATCCATTAATGTTGAATAGGGTTTCTAGCTAAGCAATCTTTTTGTTAGCCTTTGAAAACTTTTTGTTAAAACCCTACGTTTCATTCCATTTAATTTTCCCTAGAGTGAAAGTTTAAAAAAAAAAGGTTAAGAAAATATTCTTTTCCCGCCCATGTTGAGGTCATTGTTTAGTCCTTGTGAAAGAAGTTTTATCCCACCATCAAATCTTTTTTGAAACTATGGTTGTCACATATTGCTAAAGCAAGATGCTTGAATGATACACCTAGCGAGGTAATAACCATCTGATAACTATGATTGTGTCTAAAAAATAAAGTCTGGCACCGAGAATTGTGATATTATAACCACATGTTATGTCCCAGGATTGTCAGTTTTAAGAAGAAATGCACATGAAGAAAATCGTAAATGGTGTTACCGCCATCCAAGTTTCTCCAGCAATTTGCTAAGTTGCTATTGAGTTATCCATGCGACTTGCTGATGGCAACATATTAAATGCCCAAATTTTACCTAAGGTAGTGCTCTTTTAAAGGTTGATGTGATTGCAAAAATTTCTCGTGCAGTCTTATAAATGTGCACGGCCATCTTCTCTAACACCAACATTAATTGGTAGGCATACAATCAATGTGTTTTTGTTTTCCATCACCAGAATTGAAAATCCATCAAAGGTCACTATATCGCTAACCGGAATAAAACCACTTTTCCTATAGCAACATGACAAGGGCCCAATCATTGCAAAAAATGGCATTCTTTTAAAAATTAGAAAATGATTGTGAGGATCCCAAATAAAATATGGTGCAGGCTCTATTTTTATTTCTATGCAAGTTGTGTTTTATTTCTCAGTGTCAATTTTGATGTTTATTGGGAGGTCACTATATCGCTAGCCAGATAGTTGGTATTTTCATTGGTAGTAGTGTAGCGACTGGTCGAAAAGTGGTGATGTAATAGAAAGTTCTCAAAGGTGGGCCCCAAATGAGTGACACGATAAAGCTAAGTTGTGCATATCCAATTACATAGTAGCATCCTATTGAGCATCTATAAGCTAATTTTTTTTTATTCGTCGAAACTTGCCATATCGCTAGTCAGATAGTTGGTATTTTCGTCAAGAGCGAAGTAGCGACCCACCTAAAAGTCATGAAAATGGCAAGACAAAAAAATGTGATGTCATTAAGAGATTAAAATATATATGTGTGTGCCAGTGTGTTGAGCCAGCTCAAAGACAATAGTATCCTAGACCCACGCCCCATGTATAAAACTTGCAAAGAATTTTGATCATTAGATTAAACCAGGATCAACACCCATTGCTATCTTGCTATGGAAAAGTGCTCAAAAGTTATGTATAGAGAATTAGCAAGTTGGGGCTCACCACTATTGCAGTAATGTGTTATCCACAAGATCAAGTATGGATCAACAATGCTCATTAACTCACTATAGAAAGATGTGTGAAGATTATGTATAGCGAGTTAGTGAGCGAGGGACCCACCATTGTTTTCTTAAAAGTTGTTTCAAATATCTACCACACAATCAAAGAAAAATCAGTTGTTATCGCTAGCTTGATATGGAGAGGTGTTCAAAAGTTATGTATAGTGAGTTAGCGAGTTGATGACACATGTCCCTGGTCATTTGAGGGCCCAGTTTGAAATGCTAGCCTTGAAGGAAAGGTACAGATGGAGGTAGTTTATTGGTTTGACTACCAGTGTGCTAAGAAGAACATTGAGTCAGCCTAGTTTTCATTCTTGGATCATAGGATTTTTCAAGGATCAAGAGTACAAATTTTAAAAAAAGTGCGATGCTACTCTATTTTTCTATTCTGTGCATTTATGAAGAATGAAACCTTCATGTGTGGGACAAATATAGTATAATACAAAAGATTTTCATTCATTCCAATCCCATGCAAACAAATATTTCATGCTATCTAAGCACAAGAACTTGTTGACCACATTGTCTTAAGCCCAGTAAAGACGTAAAGCGAATTCCTCATTTGTTTTAAAGGAACTGAAGAAGTTCAAAGAGAAATAAGTCTAGCAAGAAAAGTAAGTACTCATATATAACCTCTCTGACATTCTAGTTCCTTTTATTATGATCAAAATGCCTCCTAAGAAAGCATTCTCTAGGAAAGTTAATGATATGGATAAGAATGTCAATGATGATTTGTTGGAATTACTCCTAGAATCCATTATAGAGCCTGCACAAGTTAAAAGGTTAATTTCCTTAAACCCTTGGCTGAAAATTGATGATGGCTTATATAACAAGGGGAACTAGGTTAGAGATGCCATAACTACTCAAACTGGCCTTGTTTTGTTTAAAAAGTGGTTTTTAGAAAGGAAGTTGTTTGCCCCTCATGCTAATATCTAGAATTTTGATTTGGGAAAGCTAGTAGTTCCAAGTGTTTTCATGGATTATGATTTGCTAGAAGCCATTTTAAAGAATTATGACCAAGATATTAGGGTTGTGAGAATAAATGATGGTGTGCCTTTGGTCTCAATTAGCCCTGAAGAAATTAGAGAGGTTTTCATCTAGAACCATTGTTAGATTACCATGCACCAATCAATTTGCCAAAATTAGAGAATGAATATAAAGCAAAGAGAGATGTAATTAGGCAAGGTGCACTAAGGGCACACATTTCTAATATAAGAACTCTACCAGTAATTACTGTAGCATCTAGAGAACCTTTCAAGAAGAGTCTTTTCACTTCCTGGGTTGTAGAGATATATAGGACCCTATGCTATGGTTTTGGTGAAGATGAGCAGGATTTCATGCCCATTTGCCTTATGTATATGATGGTTCAAATTGCTTCTTTGAGTGTAGATGTTATCTTTGATTTTTCTTCTTTTTTGGCTAAAGAAATTCAAATTAGATTATTTGGAATTGCAAAGGGTAAAGTGGAGAAAACTTTTGGCCACTATTCTCTATTGATGCATATGTTCTTGTTCAAGGGGGTGACATATTTTGGTAATGAGATGGAATTGAATAGAGAGGAAAATGGGGAAATACTACTAGTCTGGTTATGGAGCGTAGATATGACCTGGGATGCAAATAATGCCAATTTTGTTAGATTTGATAGATATTTTGCTTCTAAGTTAATATGCCTCATATTGAGTGGCAATCCCAAAATCCCTAAGGTACTACTGAGTCTCATCAGGCCTATGCATAGCCCCCGTAATTTGAAAGTTTCACATAATTGGGGAGATATCATCCCTTACTCTATTTCTATTATTTTTAGAATTTATGGTTTTAAAGGGAGTCCTCATGTCTTGCCTTACCAAGTACCTTTTAACGTAGGAATGGCTGAAGTTTTGTGGCAACTAGGAGGAGTAGAAGAAATGTTTTTGTTGAAGAGGCAACTAGGTTCAATTTTACCTACCTATATAGTGGCCCATCAATTTGTGATTACAAAAGGGGGTTGGCTCTTTTTGCATAAAATTTTGGATTAGTATATGATGGCTATCTCTCATCCCTATTTTTGTGATTCTAAGGGATTTTTCAATCAAACCTTGAGGCATAGAATTAAGTTGGGACAAGTCAAACATGATCCATATTATCAAGAGGACATTATAAGGAATCAAGTCTCATTGCAAGAACAAGAAACTAAAAAATAAAAGTGGAGAGTTTACTCCTGGGTCCTAGACTCCATTCATTGTTTTGATTAGAAATATAGTCCTTTAGATAATGCTAATACAGAGGTTGATAGAATAAATAAGCTCATGAGAAACTTCCTTAAAATGATGGAAGCTATGAATGAGAAGAAATAATTTTTTATTGATTCTTATCCTAATAAGGCTAGAGAAGTCATGAGGAGGTTGGCTTTCACTCCTAATATATGAGCTAGTCAAATAATTGTACAGAAGAAGCCTGGCTACACTATAATTCAAACTAAAAGGGCTCCTATAGATAAGGGCAAAAAAATAATGGGATCCACTAGTACAAACCTAGAGGAGAGACTTGATGAGCCTAGTCCCAAGAGGCAGAAGGTAGTGAGAGAAGAGAGGGCTCAAGTTGAGGAATATTTTCCCACTCAATCCCCTTTGAGGATTAGAGAAGAACATTTCACAGGTGAGTAAATTGAGGAGATGGGATCACAGGGAGGTATTTTTGTTACTCAAGAAAAATTGGATGAAGGTAACCCTACAAAACCTCTCCTCCCAAGTCTGGATCTAACAATAGCTAACTATAGAGGTAAGGAATTAGACCCTATGTTAGAATAAGCAAGTCATCAACTTTTGGCTAATGATAGTTTTGTGAAATCTAGGGCTTTTCAACAGTTTTCCTGGAGGGCAAACATGAATATGTTTGAGGAAAAATGTAAAAAGTGGAAAATAGAGCATCCAGAAATGGATTTAGCCTCCATCCAAAAGAAATAAAGGAACAAATGATGGAAGAGTTCTAGAACATTACCCCTGAAGAGGGAAGGCAAATGGTAAAGACATCTAACATTCTATTATTGCCTAATTGGGATATTGTAGATGCATTGATTTTCAATTTTGTTTCTAATAAATTGGAGTTGCAAGACCCAAATAAAATGGATTTCCAAGGCACTGCATTCATTGAAGATCAAGTTGCATTAGTCAGTTGGTCATTGAGAAGAGGATCTAGAGCCCCATCATCATAACCAGATGAGTCTTGATTGATGGGAAGCATAATTGTGAGAAGAGTTGCTAACACCTCACATGTGCAGGTAGCACATTGGAATGTGGATTCTTCAAAGTTTCTTTTGGCAACTACTAAGAAGGAGGAGTAAGCTATGTTTGAATTATAGAATAAGTATGAAATAGTGGTGGATGAGTACAATAAAGAGGTAAAAAAGAGAATTGATGTTGAGAACAAGCTATTGGGAAAATCCACTAGGCCAAGAGTAACATACCCTCACCCACGAGTTGAACCCTTCAAATCCACCCCCCTCATAGAAATACCAAATACATTCCAAAGGCCACAATACTACACTGCTAAGGATTTTGAACAAGAAAAAAGTAAACTGTGGGGCTTACATATAGAATTGGAGTCCAAATATGAAGATAAACTAAGAAAAGCTCTCACATATTTAGGGGAAAAAGTTGAATGGCCACCAATTCATGATCATTTTGGCTAGGGTGATCAGTATCTGGGAGGATTTGAAAGCCAATGATGAGGCTTTAAAGCCTATTGTGAATAAATGGGTAAGAAGGGAGAAAGAAGTAACATTTTTGTGTTTCTCTATCATAAATAATTCTTGTGATCAAATTGAAAAAACCTTTGATTATATTTCTAATCTTGCTGATTTTGACAACAAAATGATTCATTTACAAAGAATAATAGTAGGCTAATTGAACAAATACAAGAGCCAAAAATTCATTTTGTTTCCTCGTGCCCTAGATAAGAAAAATAATTTAAAAAACAAAGATGAATGGGGAAAGGAACTTGATGATATATTCTATTTAAGAATGAATCAAGTTATAAATGAAGTAGGGCATGCATGGTGGGCTACCACAACAGAAGAAATGGTGAAAGGCCAAATATTCTTTGATTATTTAAACCAAGAATTTGTTGCTATTAATAATGAAGCTAAGTATGTGCTAAAAAGGCAGAGGCATATTTTGCTTTTCAATTGGCCAGATGACACACTTTTTGACAAGTGGATGGTAGAAATAGCTCCTAGTGAACAGTTTGATGAAGATGAAACTAACAGTGATGAGGTGCAGGATGAAGATATCCAAATCATTGACACTATCACTACATAAGCCCAATTGGAAGAAGAAGACAAAAATAATCAGTCACCTTTAGTTGCAGGCTTGGGACCATAGGATACTGATACAACCAAGGAAAAGACAAAGGTAGTAGTTACTCCTACCATATAGGGTAAAAATGGTGAAAGTCCACAAGTGGAGACTAGTGTGCCATCATCCAAACAAGCTTCATCATTGGCTAGTTTGGTTATTGCCTACAAAGAAGGATCAGAATAGCAACCAACTCAAAAGTGTTAAACGATGTGACATAAGTTGACCCACCAAAAAGAATGTTTTGATTTGGACATCTTCTGTTACCCACAATTTCGTCATTTTGTGATAGGTGTGTGTAAATATTTCTTGTAAGGGACACCTTTCATTTTCTCTTAGCCTAAAGCTTATTGCATCTCACACTATATAAGTGAGTCTATTTTTGGTCCAATGTTTGGAGCAAGTTTATGATGTATTTTCTTTGTTAATTCCTAAGATAACATGAGTAATTCCAAGTGCCTATTTTTCAACCACTTTCTATTTTAGTAGTGCAGATCTGATTTTATAGAAAAATAGTCAATTGGGTGAATGCAAGAGGTAGTAAGGTTGAAGTTGATGAAAATTTTCTCACCTCCAACCTAGTTTAGTTAATGATCTATCAGCATTTTAGATGCATACCTGAATTTTTTTCAGGACAAGGGTTTCTCATTGGTTAGAGAATAAATTTTGAGTTTGTTGAGATACAATGATGAGATTCCTTTTAGATTTTGATTGCAGAGAGAAGAGATATTTTTTGCAAAAATAGGGGATGGAGATTGAAGTGAACACATGTCATTTCCATATCAGATCCAAATTCTTTTTCCTTCCTATACCTTTCTCTTTCTATCTCATTATAAGGGTTCCAATTTATTGGATATTTTTCACTCCTGTGATAAAACAAGGATGGTTCCAATTTTGGAGAAATTTTCCTAGTGTTGTGATACCATGGCTTGTTCTAGTTCGTTTGTAATACGACAAGATTGGATCTAGAGTTGTGATTCTACCATTTTTCTTCAAAATTTCTCTTTGTTATGAATAGTAGTATTGTAGTTTCTTGTAATCAAATAGATTATATAGTCATTTATAGTGTATATTCTAAGTTTTGGCATATACCAAGATGTATTGGTTTCTTGAGGAGATTAATACAAAACTTCATTTTCTTAGTTTCATTATGATTCTTGTCTCCTTCCTCTATTGTCTGCAATGTTTTGTGTTTAAGAATAAAGAGCTTAAAATTATTTGCAATCCCTTAAGGTTGAATATTTGGATATTTTTTCTATTGGAACAAAGATCCAAGGAAATACTTATTTACCTTGATAGGGTTCCAAGTTTCACAAAGAGGATATTATAGTAAGTATGAGGGTTTTTATGAAGATAGATGTCTATTTACAAGGTGAATGGATAGATCAAATTTATGAAAATATGAGTATATCTCAATTTAACATGTGTATGTTTTGACTAAGTTTATGCCCAATTGGTAAGGGAATGATTAGCTAGGAGATTGCATGATTATGTTGTTGTGTACTTGGGTTGTGCTAATATTCAACATCATTAATCAAAATCTTTTCTCTTTCATGCTGAATAGCTAAAAAGTGTTACCCTTGCTCAGCTTGTGGATATCATAGAATTTGCAATTTTTGATTGCATATCTTTGTTAATGCATGAGTATAAGAGAAATAAGGCTTTTCTTTTCTTTTTTTAGATTTAGTTTTATGCTTTTAACATTGGTACCATATGAAGAATATATAGGTCCACCCACCTAGGTTTTACAAAGCCTAAAGTAGAAAAATGGTCTAGCCTTATAGTTGGCCTAGTGTCTAAAAGGGTATGTTGTAGATGAGAAGTAGTTGACCCTAGATGTATTCTATTCTCATTGGGATATTTGAATTGTGAAGTATTCAAACACTCAAAAAAGGGTGACTCTGCTAGGGAGATAATGGAAAATCAGCCTTGTTAAAAGGATAAGCATCTCTAGTGTGAATTGAATATTTCAGTCCTTTTATCAAAATGATTTTTCCCATCCGATTAACTGACAAAATGGTGGCTCTATTGTAGATGTATTGAATCTAAATGATTGATACACCTTGAGAATTTTAAAAAAGGAGATTCAGTACAATAGAAGAAATGTGTGAAATAAGTTACAACAATAAAGTTTTTGACGTTCTTTCTAGTTTCTTACTTCAACTCAGGCATCCTAGTAATGTTTCATCCATGATTTGCAGTAGTAGCTTTAAGGATTGTGTGTAAATTGCATTGTCACTTAGAGGTTTTATCATCAATCAATTCAGCCCAGTTTTGGTTTCAAGGTGCTATTGTAAAGTTAGAATCAAGAATGAACAAAATGTTTGTGTTCTCTTTTTCAAGTTTTTAAATCTACAAGAGTGGTTTGATGATTTTCATTTCTCGTACAAATGAAGGTCATGATAAAATTTTTCAAGTGAAAAATTATTTTTTATTTCTCACATGTGTGAGTGGAGACTCTGTATCTCTATACAAGTTGTTCCTAGTTAATTTCATTGTAATATTTTGAAGGACTTTCAAGTTGTATTCATAGATATGAAGGTTTTGATAAGTTTCTTTGAGAACAAGTGTTTCTTCATTAGAGATTATAAGTGTTCTCAATTTCCTCTTATAAGAAATAGAAGTGTGAAAAAGTAAATCACAACAGTGATTTCTTTATCCTCTATCAAGGAGGTGGTAGTTGTACATAGTTTTAATCAGTGGTGTGAAGGAGTTGAAGTTTACACCCATGTCAACTCAACAGATCAAGTTTGAACATTGGCACTTGAGGTATTTTGATTTTCATGTTTCTCTTTCATGGAAGTCAAATGTTAGAAATGGTTGCCTCTATTCAGTGATTTTCAACACTAGGATAAAGAAGTAGAAGTTTAAAATTAGAATGGAATTAGATCTCAGATCTAAAGTTAGTTTACCAAGGAATGAAGATGTGCTTGAAGATATAGTAGAGATAACAAAAGAATTCTACAATCTAATTGTTAGTTTCATAAGGAATTTAGTAAGAAATGCTGAAGGTCTAGGAGATGATTAGATTTATGTAAAGTTTAAATTAGCACTCATGGAGTTGCATTTTCATTTAAGAGCTAAGGAATCTTCCTCACCTATTGTTTTCCTTGATGTTTTTATACCTGATTTAGTTAACTAGCCCACACATTTAAGATTAGAAAATCTATTGCAAATCAAGGAATATGTCATGAAGATGGAAAGTGATTTGTATGATAATAAAATTCATGTTGACTATTCTAATGATGATGGTGAATGTGTTGAAAATAAAAATGAATATAATGAATCCGTAGTGAAAGATAATTTGTCTTCCAAATGTGAAGAGGAGGATTCAAATTCTAGTGAATTAGATGATTGCAGTCAACATTAGTAAAGTTGATACATAACTAAAAATGAATCATGTAATGACATGTATAAATGTGAAGAACATTCTAGTACAAAAAATGATGGCTCTTCTTGCAATGATAATGGTAATAATGATGTACCTGGTGATGAGGCATCTTGTAATGAAGAGGATTTTGAATTTCTAGATTTAGATTTTTTAGATTATTCTACTGATGCTATTGTTGTTGTATATATTTTTCAGATTATTCTACTAATGTTGCTATTGTTGTAAGTATTCTAGATCAGTCATCTTATGATTAGAGCCTAGGAGAATAGAGTTTTGATGAAGTCTTGTTGAACATTGATGAAATTTTAGAACTACTAGCTCATGATTGTGAAAGGTATGCAAATGTTTATAAGAATGTTACAATTTTCCAATATTGTATTTCTTCTCAAGATGAATTCCTTTCCTCAAAGTTTGATGTTGAAAGTGATAAAAATTTAGAATGTTATGTGATAGATCTTGGAGGTTTATGTGACCACAATTCAAAAGACAATACACATGACAACTTGTTTGATATAGAGAATACTGCTAAGGAGGGATTTAATGCTGATCTCGATTATTTTCGTGTTGATAATGCTGCAATAAGTTTTGATGTATGATATGATGAAAATAAAAATGATAGAAGATGTAAATCTAATTTTAATTTTTTTGCCTTTTTTGATGATTCTAGTGATGATGAGTTTGAAAGATTCAAATTTCATTACAACGAGTTCTTGGAAAGAGACAGGTATAGTAATCAACAAGTTTTTTCTAAGAACTTTCATGACAAGTTTCATAGGTTGGTAATTAATCCATTGTTTGAATAATGTGAAGGAATTTTAGAACATGTTGAATCTGATCGAATGTCAACTAAGATGGAAAAGGAGGAGAAATTAGATTTCATATCCCCTTCATATTCAGTTACACAAGGTGAGTTTCAAATCTATGACATGTGTGATTCATTGAATCAAGAAGAGTATGATTCTTTCATTTTTTTCATTGGATAGAATGCATGAGTCATTTAGAAAAAATATTTTTTAGTCCGCTTATTAAATCCAAGAGAATTTTTATCTATATTGCTATAATGAGCAAGTGGTAGATGATGATTCTAGCATTTATATGCATTATGAAAGTGAAGATGTAAATTCAATTTTGTGAAGAGAATTTATTTAGAATATTAATTTGATTGGTTGAACTAATAGAATACATGTTTCTACCATACCTCATGAAAGTGTAGATGTAAATTAGGTCTATGATAGAGGTACTTGAAGTTTTGTTGAATTTTCAGTGGCCCAGGGCCATCATTTGTATAGTTTAGGAGTAGTTGTTTTTACTTTCAATAAGTTGTTCAAGAGAAGTTTTTTCTGATAGTATGTAGTCTACTTCTTCTAGTGACACTAAATTCTTTCCATGCCTTCCAAGGACATGCATCCCCAAAAAATGTGACTATTGGGACTCAAAATTGAAGCCCTAATTTTGAGCATCATCCTAATGATTGAGCCCTATAAGCACTTTCAATGCATGCGTACTTGACTATAGTTTTGAGGTCTATGATGTGTTTAGTGTTTCTAAAACCTTGCATTAACTATAGCCATGCATCCAATGATGATAAATTGCCATTTTGAGTCCTTCCATGAAGTTTCATTTTGAGCAATGTTTATTTCTGTATTTTTGCCTAAGTGTGAAATAGTGCCAAGAAGCCTAGTTTGCAATTGAATATCTTGCACCCATTAATGTTTCATAGCTCACTACTTTGAGAATGTTTAGTATGGATAAAATAGAACTTATGTTTCATATTTCAAGCTGTTTTGACATGTTTTGGCTAGGTTTTGAATCCCTCAAAGTCGATTATTTATTGTTGTCACGCTAATGTAAAATATTCAAAATTTTGGGAGGCCCTATCTGACCAGTTATAAATTCATTTGTTATTGCATTCTAGGTGTTAGATACTTATTATTTTTCAGATTTCAACTTATCATGAATCCATTTGATCATTTTTTGAATGCGATTCCATAAGAAATTTGTAAAGTTTTACTGGTGTCATAAAGTGCAGATTGATCGGTACCCCTATTTGGGATGTCATTACTCCATTTATATGATAGATGAGATCAAATGGATTGTTCCACTTTTTTTTATTCTAAAAATTCTTTATGTGTGCTAGTTTGCAAGTCTTGAAAAATTCATCTACACACTTTCCCAAGTCCTTTCCATTTGTAAAAATCTTTTTCTTTCATTGTTCCTAGTTATGCAAATCTAGGTACCCCAATTTGCACGCTCGTGAAATGTGCCCAGTTATTCATGATGAGCCAAAATCACAAATATATACTCTCCTCATGACAGTGAACTAATGTCCCAGTTTTTGTGCCCTCAAGTGTTAGTTTGACCTATTTTTAAAGTCAAAACCAAATTTGATGTATTATTTTTTGACTTGTTTTCTTATAGGAAGTTTAAAGAAGGCAACTTGGATGGTCAATATCTTTTGACCTCAAAGTTTTCATCAGAAAAGATTTGACAAGTTAAGAAAATCTGGAATAGAGAATCAACATTTCAGTTTTTAGAGCTTAGTTAGGTGTTTTGATAAATTTTTATGGCTAGTTAGAGGACTTGTTGGCACAAAATTGGCAGTTTGCAGAGAAAGCAATAAATGAGTTTTACAGTTTTATTCTGTGATTGAATTAGAGTCTAATTAGTGTTAGGTGATTGATGGATGAAAATATCATTTCATTTGTTTCATTGGGAATATTTTTTTAGTTGGATCCACTTGGGGGCTTGACCTATTTCAATGGATTGACTAGGCATTGGTTTTAAAGGGGATGTGGTAATGATTTTACTCATCATAATTCCTTGGTATGCACACATCTGTTTGAAGACTGATTGAGATGTAAGAAATTAATGCACAAAGTGTTTTCTAATCAAGTTGGTATTAGACCTATGTGTTTTAATGTAACAAAAATATTAAGGGAAATATCCCAAATGGGGAA
The DNA here is from genome assembly GCA_028749045.1 of Cupressus sempervirens. NCBI lineage: Eukaryota > Viridiplantae > Streptophyta > Pinopsida > Cupressales > Cupressaceae > Cupressus > Cupressus sempervirens. The sequence continues at coordinate 99,094,713 of CM053790.1, forward strand.
TAGTGTGTTATCACATAAAAGTGGAGAAATATTTGAAAGTTATTTTAATATGGAAACTTGGTATGTGCATTTCATTGATTAAAGATCCTGTGTTTATATTATTAAAGATGGGTATTTTGAAGTTGAATACATGTACTTTGTTAAATGGATAGAAACTAATGTGCCCTTTGAGCAACAAATGGAGAAATATTTGAACTCTTTGTCTTCACCCTAGCATTTAGAAATCCACTAGTTTTCTATCATTACTTCTTGTGTGAGAATACTACTCCTAACAAGATTTGTAGAAATATTTCTAATACACATTATGAAGAATGATTTTTTCAAATATTTTGATGATACACAAATAGCTAGTGATCAAGAGGAGGTGGGAGGAGAGTGGCATTTTTTTGAAGAGCTTGATGGATGTCTTAATAGCAGCTGCTTCAAAATGAAATCTTTTGAAGTGGAGATTGATTGTAGAGGGATTACTCTGATAACTCAAGAATCATCTCTAGTACAACCAATTCATCAAACTCCTTAGATAAGTTTATAGTTGAATCCAAAAACAACTCTTAGACCTCTTGATCACATTTTTAAAGATTTTAGGTTATAGTCAAGACAACAAATAAAAATAGCATTCATTGATGCCAATGGGAGGGTGTAGAAATAGGGGTTTCCAATGAAATGTGGGGAATCAATCACTATGAAATAGGTTATATGTTAATAAAAAATGAGCAAGATATCTAAGCTTGATGAAGATAGGTGAGTTCTGAGTTAGTCATTTAGATAATGAAAGTTCTTCTTTAGTGCATTGTAAGGGAGCTATATATAGTAAAATAGAGGTAAGCATGTAGACAGTGGTTTGCATGTTGAGGAGTAGATTTTTTGAAAAAATTGGATCCATATGGTGTGAAGATCAACCATGTCCCCAAGCTCATAGTGGTAGAAAAGTTTGAAAAGAAGGGCATGGAAGGAACAAAACTTCATCCATGACAATTACAAGTGGAACATGGCTATGTCAAAGGTGTGCCCTTTCAAGTTTCTAGGAAGATTTCACTCATAATGCCACCTTGTATATGAATGACCTAATTGACTTCAATGCCTTATTTGTATCATTGACAGGCAAAAAAATAATACTCACCTTTTCACATGATCTGCTTACATGGCACCTACCCCTCCATATATAAAGAGGAAATAAGAAATTGTGAAGGAGAAAAATGAATGGAGGAAGGGGGAATCCTTGATGGAACCCATAAGTTTTGATTGATAAGATAGAAACATCATATCTAAAGTGCCCATTTGGGAGCCCCACTATTATCTTTTTGACTTTTCTCAACTATGGAAGGGAAACTTTGAGAGGTGAAGTTGATGGAAAGGAACAAGATAGTTATGTAGAATGATTCTAATAAAGAATGTTAAAAGCTCCTCCAAGTGAAGTCACATTAAGGGTAGAAGGGATCACATCAGTCAAAAGGAAAGTAAAATGCTATATCCCATGTTGCTCCTATGGTAAGCTTTCAGCTTATTTAAGTACCCCACAAGACAATAAGAATAATGTCCAAAATACACCCACCTTTTTAGACACAAGGAAAGTGTGCAGATAGCCCACCCTACTAGATTGAGGAAAGGTAAGCTATGTTTTTACCAAGCACATGCAGAACACTGTGATGACATCATCAAATGATGTGGCAGTATGACTGAACCAACTAAACCAACTGTAAGTTGACACATCATAGTAGGTAGTAAATTCCCATAGTGATATGTAATGAATGAGATTAGAGCTTGTTGTAGATTTTTAGTTGGCCACATTGGTGAGGAAGGACAGGTGTCATGATGTCACTTTTTGGCAAGAGACATGGTAATTGTTGACTAGGAATGTAGGAAAGTGACATTGTGACAAATGGTGGTTGGCAGTGACATGGCTGGCATAAAATTGTAGTTGACCAAATTGTTCCATGTGTCCAATATAATGATGGGTGTTTTCTCACATTGTAAAGTTGCTTGACCATTATAGAATGTGAGAAAGTGCCTTGTCACCATGTACCAGTGGGCCCAACTAGAAGATGACATGGGAAGGGCATCTTTTTGGCCAATTTGGATGTGCCAAGTGGAAACAATTTTGTAGGACAACTAGTAGGTGATGATGTGATAGATGATGGTGTAGAAGATAGCTAATCAAAGCTCAATCAAATAAGTTTGAACCAAATTGGGAAATAGAAGGGGAAAATTATGCATATTTTTTATTTTTTTTAAAATTATTATTCCAATTTCGGAATGTAGTACCATTTTAAATTAAAAGATTATATTCTAAATTTTTTACTTTAGAAAATACTTAAATATTTTTCTTGAAGTTCAATCCTGAGGGTCATGCTAGGAACTTGATTTTCAAATGGATGTCTTAGGCATCTATGATGAACCAACATAGGACTATCCTATACCATTGGAATTTGGAGAGAATGAAATTTCTATATTTGAGGTTTTCTTTGCACAAGAGGCCATGTATTTAAGTTGTTCAAAGTTTTGTACTAGGTGCCTATTTTCCAACCACTTTCGATTTTTTTAGTTCAGATATGATTTTATGGTTAAATGGTGAACTATGTGAATGCCAAAGGAAATAAAGATGCAATTGATGACATTTTTGTCACCTCCAAATTATTTTAGTAAATGATTTATTATCATTTCAAATGCATACCTGATGTTTTTGTTAGGACAAGGTTTTCTCATTAGTTAGAGAAGATATTTTGTGTTTGTTGAGATACAATGAATAGATAACTTGTAATGGGCACCCCTGGATGTCCCAAAAAACTAAACCAAATTGCTGAAAGGAATTATGTCAAACAGTTTGCATTCAACTTCTTAAAACCCCTTATAACTTTGGAAATCAAACGTTTATTTGTTTGTTGTGTTTCATGCATGGAACTGGTATCATACAACATAAACAAGAAAGGAACTACAATAATATGCAAAGTGGAAATGAACTGTTGCTAATAAAATGTTATTTTCAGAATTCATAAAACCAAATACATGGCAGATTTATCAACTCACTAATTACTTCAGCAATATTGTCATAATACTCCAGCCCATGCTTACGAATTTGCTGCTACAATACTTTGTCCTTCAATCAGTCCAGTACCTTCGTAATACCATTCCCTCAAAGCGGCATAAGCGTCGGACAAGTAGTGAAGAAGATATGAGCAAAATACCAAATCTGCCTGTAGCCGGAAATGCAACTAAACTGCCCGATAATGAAGCCAAAAACAAAGAATTCCAAAGGGCAAACCCCAAGGGAATGACGTCTAGAATGTTACAAGAGAGGATAGACGTCCTCAAATGCCAAGAACAAAGTTGCAACTCACACACCAATTTCTTCTCATATTCAACCTGCCTAATGAAGCCATAGATGCTTCCTTTTATTCTATTCCCACGGGTCCGCTCAACTCATATGGGAAATGTGGGATAAAAGATGTGTAATATAAAAAATATATTAAAATATACCTTATGTCTCCCTTGGGTACACATTACCATAAAATAAATATTAAAGTAACACTTTAATATTTTACAATTAAATTAGACGTTACTTTAATAAAACTTCAGGCATTAAAATGTATTAGCAATCAAACTCCAAATAATGTGAGTGATAGCTCATCGGAAAGCTCTCACCGAGGAGTATCGAATCCAATCACCAAAATTGACCTACACTGTGTCCTGCCAACTTACTAAAAATAGTAAGTATGCCTGAAACTGAGTAAATCAACTTCGTTTTGGCCCAAACTGGAAATGACTAGGCCAAAACACTCCAAGATCCCATTAAACCCTTCGTTAGCCCTCGGGACCATGTAGAACAAGGCTAACACACACACACTTGGTAAACTGCTAAAATGGGGAGATTATAGTCCGCCCCCCTTGAAATTTCTTGTCCTCAAGCAATCTCAGTCCAGCCTGCTGAATAACCTGCTCACTCTCCCATGTAGAATCTTCCTCCGGCAGGTCTTTCCATCTGACCAAATACTCCTTCACTATCCTGCTTCTAAGCTTCCTCTCTCTGGTATCTAGAATAGCCTCAGGTACTAACACAAGCTTCCCCTCCTCATCCAAAGGGGGTAAATCTACAGAAGGCACTACACTCTGACCAATGGCTTTCTTAAGCCTAGACACATGAAACACATTGTGCACTCGATTGCCTTCTGGAAGCTCAAGCTCATAGGCGACTTTGCCCACTTTGCGAATCACCCTGTATGGACCATAAAATCTAGGTTTCAACTTTTCAGCTCCACTCTTCTTGAGCGATGACTATCTATATGGTTGTAGCCTCAAGTAAACCATATCCCCTACCTCGAAGCTACGCTCTATTCGGTGCTGATTAGCATACAATTTCTGTTGATTCTGGGCCTGTTGTATATTCTCTTTGAGCACTTTCAGGATGTCCTGACTATCCTGCAATAATTTTTTGGCTTTGGGCACTCTACTGTCCCCCAAAACTAAATCCATGAAGCTAGGTGCTTCATAACCATAGAGTGCCATGAAAGGAGTCATCTTGATGGACATATGATAAGTGGTGTTATAACAATACTCTCCCATATGCAACCATCTGATCCAAGCCTTTTGTTGTGTAGTTACATAGTTCCTCAAATATCCTTCCGCCCATTTATTCACAATCTCTGTTTGCCCATCTGTTTGTGGATGATAACTAGTGCTAGGTGTAAGATCTGTACCACACAATCTAAACAATTCTTGCCAAAAAACACTCATAAACTTACTATCCCGGTCGCTGACAATGAATCTGGGCAACCCATGTAACCTGAATATCTCTTTATGGAAAAGCTCTGCCACTTGTGCTGCTGTGTAAGTGGACGAAATAGCAATGAAGTGAGCAAACTTCGTCAAGCGGTCCACCACCACATAGATGCAATCCCTTCCCTGTACTCATGGTAAACCAGTGATGAAGTCCATCAAAATACTCTCCCATTTCCTATCAGGAATGGGCAAGGGCTGTAATAAACTTGCAGGAAATGTGTGTTCTCCCTTATTCTGTTGACAAACCACACACTCCCTGACATACCTCTGAACATCATCCTTGAGCCCTTTCCATGAAAACCGCTCTCAAATCTGCCTGTAGGTCTTGAAGACCCCCGGATGTCCAGCTATGGGTGCATCATGAAATGCCTTCAGTATCGCCTCTCTCAAATGTGATGATGGAATCAAATAAACCCTGTCCTAAACTCTGATCAATCCATCTATTGCCTCATAGCGATCATCCTGTATGGTACCTGAAATCAATCCAGAAGCCCAAGCATCTCCGACATACTCTGCTATAATCCAATCTCTCCAATCTCCTGAAATCTTTGCCAGAGCACATAAGTGAGGTCTCCGAGATAAGGCATTAGCCACCACATTTTTCTTACCTTTGACAAACTCTATGTCAAAGTCATAAGCCTGCAATTTAGTCACCCATTTTTGTTGCCGGTCATTAAGATCACACTGGCTCATGAAGTATTTAATACTGTTGTGATTAGTCTTGATCACAAAACGTCCACCTAACAAATATGATCGAAATTTGGCCAATGCATGCATTATGGCCAACATCTCCCGGTCATAGACAGAATAACTTTTCTCAACTCCTCAGAGCTTCCTACTCTCAAATGCAATGGGATGCTTCTCCTGCATCAATACTGCTCCAATCCCATCACCAGATGCATCACAATGAAGCTCAAAAGGCTTTGTGAAATCCGGTAGAGCTAGAACTGGACATGAAGACATTACCTGCTTGAAATGCTCAAAACACCTCTGTGCTGCCCCTGTCCACACGAAGGGTCCTTTCCTGGTAAGATCTGTCAAGGGTGTAGCAATCTATGAGAATCCCTTAACAAACCTCCTATAAAAACCACATAAACCAAAGAATCCCTTAAGCTGTGTAAGGTTTGTGGGAGTAGGCCATTCTACAATAGCTCTAATCTTTTCAAGATCAACCCGAACGCCATCTGCACTAATGATATGCCATAGGTAAAGGAGCTCAGTCATGCCAAACTCACATTTAGATTCCTTGGCATACAATGACTCTCTCTCCAGAATAGATAACACCTCCTCTAGATGATGTAAGTGCTCCTCCCAGGTCTTACTAAAGACCAAGATGTCATCAAAGAAGATCAAGACAAATCTCCTCAGCTGCTTCCTGAATACCTGGTTCATACAACTTTGAAATGTAGCAGGTGCATTGGTTAGACCAAATGGCATAACCATGAACTCAAAGTGGCCATAGTGACATCGGAAGGCTTTTTTCTCAATGTCCTTTGCTCTCATCCTGATCTGATGGTATCCGGATCGCAAATCAATTTTGGTGAAGAAGCATGCCCCATGCAACTCATCAATCAGCTCATCAATCCTAGGAATGGGATACCTGTTTTTAATTGTTTTCTTATTCAGTGCCTTGTAATCGATGCACATGCGCATCATCCCATCCTTCTTCTTTACCAATACTACTGCTGAAGCAAAAGGGCTCTTACTGGGCCTGATATGCCCCATTTCCAACAAATCCTTAATCGCCTTCTCTACCTCATCCTTGTGTTTCTTAGGATGATGATAGGGAGTAATCATAACTGGTTTGGCTCCCTCCTCGAGCTCAATAACATGTTCCATCCCTCTGTCAGGAGGAACCCCATGAGGAATATCGCTAAATACTTTAGCATGTCTATCGAGTATCTTCTGGACATCTAGTGGATGACTCTTTTCTTGTGGCTCTGGTGAAGTTGGCATAATGTGGCACTCTGCCGCCCACTCTATGTCATCATGACGAAAAAGTCTCTGCATTCTCCTCAAGGACACTATTCTGCAACCTCCATCTGAAAGCCCTCTAAGTACCACAGTTCTCCCCTCATGCTGGAATCTCATCTCCAATTTCGCTAGATTGAGTGTGAACTCAACTAGTGAAGCCATCCATGTCATGCCGAGGATGACATCATAATCTCCCATGTCCACAACATAGAAATCATCCTCCAACTCGTAGCCATCTCCAAACCTGATGCGAAGATTAGATATCTTCCAAGTGCATAATAACTTATCACCGTTACCCACCATGACTCTAAACCCATCATGCTCCTCTGTCTGTAACCCTCTCCTGGCTACCAACTATGCATCTATGAAGTTATGTGTAGCCCCAGTGTCAATAAGAGATATCACTTTCTACCCCTGGATAGTACCCCTGACCTTAAATGTGATTGTCTTTTGGGCCCCTGTCAAGCGTGCCAACGATCTATCATCCTTAGGAATGTTGCTCTCCTCTATAGTGTTACCCTCATCTGAATCGGAGTGTTGATCCTCCCCTTCTGACTCTGACTCTTCTGCTGAAAAATACTCCATTTGATTTGCCTTAGCCTTGAGAGAACATTTATGAGATAAGTCCCAAGGCTCTCTACAATGGAAGCATAGCTTCTTCTTTCAAAGTTCATTCAAGGTTTCATTGTCTAGTCCTTTTGATCCTTCTTTGGGTTTGCTATACTCTTTCTAAAATGATTTTTTTTCTTTGTCCTTGCGGTAGGAGGAATCTGTTGAATGGTTTTTTCCTTTGTATACCGAAGGGGCTAAATCTTGTGCCTTTTTAGTTGCTTCAGCTAACGTGAGTGGATCATGTCCCTTCACCCAAGCTCGTAATGGATCAGCAAGACCATCACAAAATAACACCACCAATCTCGTAGGAGAGATATCAGTAACAAGTATAGACAAGCACTGAAACTCGGCAATGTAAGCATCCACAGAACCTGACTGTTTTAACTGTGCTAGCTCCTTGAAATGTAACTCAGGATCCTTAGTGTCAAATCTCCTAATCAATGTTTCAGTGAATTCCTCATAGGATGTAATTTGATTATGCCCCAAAGTCACCATGCCATGATGCCACCATTCATGTGCAATGCCATCCAAGTGCATAGCCGCATACTTGATAGCCTCCTCCTCAGGCATAGGATTTAGCTGCAAGTATGTATCTACCTTCTGCACCCAAGCTCGTGCAGTCATCTTCCCTGAAGGATCATAATAAGGTAAAGAAAGTTTTCCAACTTTCTTCCTCATCTCAAAGTTTTGATTCCTCCCTCCTGCTTTAGGCATGTGTCTCATCCTCAAGTCCATATAATCTCTAAGAAAAATATCCGCCTGAAACTCTGGTCCACTAGCCTCCCAGTCCCTCCTGAACTGATCCTGTAACTCGGTAATCTGCGGTTCGTTTACTAGATGAACCAGATCTCTGGGTGGAACAGTGGGTAGAAGAGGTCTCGAGCTCGCAGTCCGTGCTAGGCGTGCAACGTGTCTACAGTTATCAGCCTCATTCCCATTATTGCCGTGTCCATTATTACCATTAATGTTATTCTCAGGACCATTGTTGTTGCCTTGGCCTTCATGGTTATTGTTTCCCCCGTTGTTATTGTTTCCCTCATTGTTATTGTTTCTGTTGTTGGCATCACCTGGATTAATATTGACACCCATCTGTCTAGCCATGAGCTGCAACATCATGTCCATTCGCCTATTCTGCTCCTGCTGCATACGCTGCCCCTGCTCTAATGTATCCAGTAACTGTCGGAACAGTACCTCCTCCTGATCTAGACCAGCATTTCTGCCTCCGCCTAATCCTGTATTCCTGTCATCTCGATCACCCATATTATTGTCCTGATAACAGAATATCTCCTCTGTGTCTGTATGGTTGAATTCAATGTCCCCCTGCACGGATGTACTAGACTGTTTGCTTTGCAAGTCTGAAATCCTATTTTGTCTTGCTCTGATATCGCGGAAATTATAAGACCCCTGTCGCATGCTCAAACATAAATGCTTAGCCTGTGTTTTTTACTTACTTTTTCCCTCTATCTAGCTGTTCCAAATTCCCTATAAGACCTCCATAGGATGGTAGGACTTATAGCTCTGATACCACTGTAATGGGCACCCCTGGATGTCCCAAAAAACTAAAACAAATTGTTGAAAGGAATTATGTCAAACAGTTTGCATTCAACTTCTTAAAACCCCTTATAACTCTGGAAATCAAATGTTTATTTGTTTGTTGTGTTTCATGCATGGAACTGGTATCATACAACATAAACAAGAAAGGAACTACAATAATATGCAAAGTGGAAATGAACTGCTGCTAATAAAATGTTATTTTCAGAATTCATAAAACCAAATACATGGCAGATTTATCAACTCACTAATTACTTCAGCAATATTGTCATAATACTCCAGCCCATGCTTATGAATTTGCTACTACAATACTTTGTCCTTCAATCAGTCCACTACCTTCGTAATACCATTCCCTCAAAGCGGCATAAGCGTCGGACAAGTAGTGAAGAAGATATGAGCAAAATACCAAATCTGTCTGTAGCCTTTAATGCAACTAAACTGCCCGATAATGAAGCCAAAAACAAAGAATTCCAAAGGCCAAACCCCAAGGGAATGACGTCTAGAATGTTACAAGAGAGGATAGACATCCTCAAATACCAAGAACAAAGCTGCAACTCACACACCAATTTCTTCTCATATTCAACCTGCCTAATGAAGCCACAGATGCTTCCTTTTATTCTATTCCCACGGGTCCGCTCAACTCATATGGGCAATGTGGGATAAAAGATGTGTAATATAAAAAATATATTAAAATACCCCTTATGTCTCCCTTGGGTACACATTACCATAAAATAAATATTAAAGTAACACTTTAATATTTTACAATTAAATTAGATGTTACTTTAATAAAACTTCAGGCATTAAAATGTATTAGCAATCGAACTCCGAATAATGTGAGTGATAGCTCATCGGGAAGCTCTCATCGAGGAGTATCGAATCCAATCACCAAAATTGACCTGCACTGTGTCCTGCCGACTTACTAAAAATAGTAAGTATGCCTGAAACTGAGTAAATCAACTTCATTTTGGCCCAAACTGGAAATGACTAGGCCAAAACACTCCAAGATCCCATTAAAACCTTCGTTAGCCCGCGGGACCATGTAGAACAAGGCTAACGCACACACACTTGGTCAACTGCTAAAATGGGGACATTACATAACTTTTAGATTTTGGTTGTAGAGAGATATTTTGCAACAATAAGGGATGGAGATTGAAGTAGACACATGTCATTCCTAGATCAGAACTAGTTTCTTCTTCCTTTGTACATCTTTCTATTTATCTCTCATTATAAGGGTTCCAGTTTATTGGATATTTTTCACTACTATGATACCACAAGGATGGTTCAAATTTTGGAGAAATTTTCATAGTGTTGCGATACCAAGGTCAGTTCTAGTTGGTTTGTGATACCAAAAGGTTAGATCTAGAGCTATGATTCCACCATTTTTCTTTACCATTTCAATCTACTATGAACAACATTATTCTAATTTCTTGTAAGAAAATAGATTATATAGTTGTTTGTTGTGTATATTCTAAGTTTTGGCATATACCATGATGTATTGGTTTCAAGGAGATTAATACAAAGCTTTATTTTCTTAGTTTCATTCTTATTCTCATCTCCTTCCTTTGTTGTCTACAATGTTTTATGTTTAGGAAAAAAGAGCTTAAACCCATTTGCAATCCTGTAAGGTTTAATGTTTGGCTAGGTTTTCTATTAGAACAAAGAGACAAGAAAATGCTTATTTACCCTGATAGTGTTGCAAGTTTCACTAGGAGGATATTACAATAAGTATGATTGTTTTTATGAAGATAGATGTCTATTTACAAGGTGAATGGATAGATCATATATCTAAATATATGAGTATATCTCAAGTATTCATGTGTATGTTTTGACCTAGCTTATACCCAATGGATAAGGGACTGATCAACTAGGAGATTACATGTGTTTGTTGTTGCATACTTGGGTTGTTCTGATATTCAACATCATTAATCAAAATCTTTTCCCTTTCATATTGAAGAGATAAAAAGTGTTACCCTCACTCAGCTTGTACATTTCATAGAACTTACAATTTTCTACTACATATCTTTGTTATTGCATGAGTATAGGAGAAATAAGGGTTTTATTTTCTCTATTTAGATTCAGTTGTATACTTTTAACACTGGTACCAAATGAAGAATCTATAGGTATGCCCGCCTAATATTTGCAAAACCTAAAGTAGAAGAAGGGTCTAGCCTTATAGTTAGCCTAGTGTCTAAAAGGGTATGTTGTAGATGGGAAGTAGAAACCCCTAGATGTATTCTATTCTCATTGGGATATTTGAAACATGACATTTTAAAACACCAACACTTCCAACTATAAAGGATGAAATATAAACCTCTAAGTCTTCTATATGTATTTCTTATTGAAAATAGATTGATACAAGTATCATAAATGTATTTCAATCATTGGTTTCTCACTCATGTCAAACTTGCTAATTGCTAGTAAGATAATTTCTTATATGATTTAAGTACTATCATTTATTTGATTGATGAAGAGGATTTGATCAAATGAGGTAACAATAGAACCTAGAAGAAAGGTTGAGTTATGATATGGAAAGGAGTACAAGAATTAGTTTAGACAATGATATTATAGTGCATGGATAATATGCTTAAGGTTGCAAAGGTTGGTTACATTGATAAACTTTACAAGAAAAAGTTTAAAGAAGTTGGAATGTCATGATTAACATTATACACAATAGGTACCAAGAAAAGTTAGTGCAAGCTAAGAAAAAAATTAGTTAGAGCAAAGAAATGTCAATTTTAATGTAAGCTGAGTTAAATAGTGTAAGCCAAGTGAAGTTTAGTTGATGATGAGCATTAGTAAACTTTGGTTTGTGTCAAGTGATCTAATATACGATTTCAAGCAATGTAGTATGTTTCGAGCATCATAAGCCAGTTACTGCCATGTGTCACCATTATGAGAAATATCAAGAATTTAATGAATATGATCCAAAAAGTTTTATTTCTTGAATTGTGTGAACCATGTGGAAGATAAGGTTGATCAACTAGTGGCATAGAATTCATGATAAACTATTTTGAGGAAAATTCAAAGAGGATTGAAGGAGAAGTTTGTAGAAGTGGATGAAATGAAAAGAAGGGTAGATTCATTGAATCTTACCTAATCCAACCTTAACCTAAAATGGACTATTGAGGATGAATGGAAAAATATCTTAATTCTCTATTTATAGAGATTTTTGGTCAGAAGCAAGAGATGTCATGTGTGAGAACCTAAGAAAGACAAGGAGTCTAGGGTATTGCTTCATTTAGTGACCTAAGAGAAGGGACTACATTGGAAAGCAAAGTAAGAAGGCTTAAGGGTATAGATGCTTGCAGAGTGAAAAAGCTATCAGAGCTGAAGTGTGTAGTGTCAAGCACAATAGAGAACTGAAATAGAGATATGTAATCTACAAGTGTGTTGTAAGTTGTTATCAGATCAAGCCATACAATTACTTTCAAATCATTGTATTAGTATAGGGTACATCCTTTGGATTAATTTTGACCTAATAGTCATTCGTAAATCCTTTCACTAGGTGACATTCGAAGTCAATGATCTAAAGTCCTCTAACAAGGATCACTCCTAACACAGTGATTGAAATCTTTTAACTGGGTCACATTTAATAGTGTGTATTGTAACCCTTAATAGGGTTAGCCTTTCCCTTCAAAAAACTGAGAATAAATAGCATGTTATTGGTGATTTTTCCCAAGCTAGGTTTCAACATTAAATCATTGTGTCAAATGTGTTATTAAATCTATTATCTTTCATGTTTACATTTCTACAAATTGATTTGATAGCAACCTACAAGTTTAAGTGAATGCATAATCTAATGGATGCATGAATTATAAAAATATTTATGGGTTCACTAAGTTGTGAGAAGTTTTAATTATACACCTAGACCTATTGGCATTAAGTTATTATTTCCATTAGTGACAACACTTATATGTATTAGTATACCTATCAAGTTCATCACTCAGTCTACAATGTATATCCAGCATTCAGTGGTTACCTTGTACATTCATCACTTAAGCAGTTTACACCAAGCTTCGCAGTTCACACCAAACATTAAAGTATTAACTGAGCTAAGTATAGCTATTGAGTGAATGTGCAATCCAGTAGTGTCTACCAAGTTTATAGTGTTCATTGAACTTCACAGCATTTATCAAGTGATGAAAGCACAGTGCCTACTGAGTGATAAAAGTACAGTGTCTACCAAGTTATGAAAGTACAGTGCCTACCGAGTGATAAAAGCACAGTTTCTACGAAGTGATGAAAGCACAGTGCCTATTGAGTGATAAAAACAAAGTGTCTATCAAGTGATGAAAGCACAGTGCCTACCAAGTAATTCAAGTGTAGTGTTTATCGAGTGAAAGCAAGGTAAACAAAGGATACACTTTTTTTATCGAGTGACACTACATCTACCGAGTCTCCAATGGTTGCCGAGTTCAAAACTATGTTAGGTGATTAGTATGGACCAAGCCTTCACTTCTACCGAGTGCATGATGATGTCGAGTAATCTAGTGGATGCCCAGTATTAGAAGGTCACCAAGTCAGTTCAGTGAACCCGAGTTATTTACTGTTTGGCCAACTCGGTAATATTTTTTCACTTGTTTTTTAGCCGACTTTTCAATTGTAATGATTGGAGTGGTATATATGTAATGTATTATATTATTTGCAATTAGAGTAAGTATGTAATGTGATAAGACTATCAAGATAAGCATGTAATGTTTTGAGAAGAAAGAAAGAAAATCGGTAGAAGAGCAAACTGTTCAACAAGGTCTGCACGGAGCAATAAAGATTCATCAATCACTAAAAGTGATCTATACATCAAGGAACTAATCAGAAAATAAAGTTTCTAAGAAGATCCACTATTTCATCCTAATAGGTGAATCAGTTTTGTAAATCCTTTAATAAGGTAAAATTAACAGTCTTTGTATAAATCTCTTAAGAGAGTGCATACTTTAGTGTATGTGTGTAAATCTTCTAACAAGGTGGACCTAGCAGTCCTTTATGCTCCTAATAGGGAAGATCACCAGAAGTGGTCAATGTAAGCCTTAACAGGCCAACTTCATACTATAGTAATGACATTTTGTGAGAATCATCCCCACCTCAAGTTTACTTTCTATTTGGAAGGTTTTTGGCTCACCAAATCACTGTGTACATGTGCTATGGATTTTTTATTTCTCATATATGTAGTAGATTAGATAAATGAATAATGAATAGTTAAAGTGCTAAATTGTTTAAAGTTTTGAAGTTACTGATTCACCCCTCCCCTCTCAGTAAGCTATCATATCTTGAATATTTCCAACAATTAGTATCAAAGCTTTGTGGTTCTCAGGATAAGGTTTGACAACTTGAGCAAAGATCAAGGACAATAGAGATATTCAGACTTGACAAAGCTATTGAAAATGAAAAGCTAGATCTAGAATTCACCATGGCTCAACTCGAAGAAGCTAAGGAGAATATTTCTCAATCATTGAAGAGAAGAAAGGAACTTGCAAGACAAATGAATGATCATCAGTATGTTGAAGAAAAGATTAAAAACCTTTTACCATCAAGTAGTTCAAATGAAGCTAATAAGGCAATTAAGGAACTCCTAGCAAAGAATGGTTCTCTACAGAAAGAAATAAGAAAGCTTAAAAGAGTACAAGAAATTCAATCAATCAGGCTATGTTAAGTTTTGGAATAGAGAGACAAGGAAAATGAAGACTTAGAGGTAAGAAATAGTCAATCCCTTTAGCATGAAGATCTTATAAATCAACTATTTAATGCAAATAAAAAAATCATAAATCTAAGATCTGAAATGAAAATTTGAGGAATGACTTGATCACTGAAAGAAAAATCAATGAAAGCTTAAAAGGTGACTTGAGATCTGAAAGACCAATCAGTGAAAGTTTAGAAAATAACTTGATCACTAAAAAGAAAATCAATGAGAGAATGATGAAATCTCAAGCAGACATGACACAATTAAATCAACAAACTGAGCAAAATCTTCATAGACCAAAAGGCAAAGCTGGACTTGGTTACAAGGAAGAAGGTGAAACCTCCAAACAAGGTGCCAAAAGGAATCAAAGACCTACTTGTAATCACTATGGTAAGCTCAGTCACACATCAAACAAGTGGTGGAGCAATGGAAAAGGTAAATTCAATAGTAAATGCTACAATTGCAGTTAGCATGGTCATAAAGCTAATGAATGTAAGCAAAAACCAAAATTTGAAGGCAATTGTCACAAGTGCAAGAAGCATGGTCACAAGGTATTCCAATGCAGATCCAAATCATTCAATCCAGCTAAACAACTTGTCAAGGCAATCTTTGGATGGGATTACAATACCTAGTCATTATTGTGGAGAATATGGACACATTTGTAAAGATTGCTCGAGGCATCACTTGAGGAAAAGAGACACAATAGTAAGATGTTATACATTTACTAAACTCGGTGATATAGCTAAAAACTACATGAATATAGGAAGAGTTGAAGATGAAAAGAAAGCTAAAGCTAAAAAAATTCAAAAGCAAATGATGCAATAGTGGATTCCAAAATCTACCAAGCAAGATAGTTCAAGTGATGGCAATGTCACTCAAGAAGTGGGTGACTCCATCATTTCCAATTAGGTTTATAAAGGATCTAGAACTGTATCATGAAGCTATATCTAGAGCAATTCCAAATTAAAGAAAGTGGAATGATCAAATTAGTATTCCAAATACATGAAGATCAAAGAAAACATATCTTTTTCCCAGTTGCATCTACTGAGGGAAGTCAGTTAAAGACCTTACCAAGCTAGGTTAGTAAGAACTAAAAGTTTTGTTCGATCACCAAGTTGCAAGCTTCTACTAAGAAAGTAAATGACATCTTGTTAAACACTATGTCATCTCAGCTACCCTCGTAACAAGCATTTATGGCAAAAAATTTGTCAAAAGGGAAAAATTTGATTTCATTATCCATCATGATTTTAGAGCTAAGAAATTAACAATGATTCCCAAGAGAATTCCAAGCAACTTCAAGCGATTTCAAGCAATTTTAGAGCAAAAAAACTATTCAAAATTTTCTTACACTTACTGAGCAGCAATGGCATCCGGGAGTAGCATCAACACCAAGGTGAAAAGAGGTTCAGAAATGCTAGTAAAGGGCACAGAATGGAAAGTGCCCAACATCAAAATTGTTCTGGCCGTTGCAGAATCACTCGACCCAAATAGAGCTCAATCACAAATTCCACCTAAGGTGCTTCTTATCAATGATATTCGCACTCATTTCAAATGTTCTGTTCAAGAAATTGGAAACCTAGTGATGGACAATCCCCTAAGAAAAATGTGCGTAGATGGCTCTGTGACACCCGAATTCACGCATCTTGAAACAAAAGGCTTGACTCATATCTCGCATATGCCTAGAAGCTTCCAAACCAAATGGATTAGGTATATTTTGATTTGGGTTCACAATGGGCAACTATGGTTAGAGTAGCCAATGTTAATCACAAAGAAGATTATTCACAAAATCATGGGTCTCCCTATGCTCAGCAAGGCAAAAACTACCAAAACCCTAGGTTGGGAGGAGTTACAAAAGCAAACTCTAGCCAAGTGGGATGGTAGAGGTTTAAAGGTTAACACTGTATCTAATGTCAAACTAAGATTTGGAATTCATGTCATTGCCCACAAAATCTATAGCTCTAGTCAACTGAACAGTGTACCTTGTGAAGCTATGGATTTGGCCTTCAAAATTGTATAGAAGAACCTTGAATTTGATCTGTCAAAATTATTGTTGAGACAACTGAATAAAAATATGGATTGTATAAGCACTTCAAAGAATAATCCTTGTAAATTTGGCTCTCTATTGATCAATTTGTTTTTCTATGTCCAAAAATTCTTTCCATCAAAAGGAACAGTAGTATGGAAAAAACACATTCCCATTCTTTATCAAATTAATGAGTTTGTAGTTGAAATGGGTGAAAATTTTGAAAGCATTATAGACAATTATTTTGAAGATTTCAAGGAGAGAATGAATAATAGGTTTTGGATCCCACCAAAATTAGTTGAAGACTATAGAGATGATGTATGTTTTATGGTTGACTATGATAAGGTGTACATTCAGGCAGTCAGACCTCGAGTTACATGGGTAAAACCTCTTCCTTATGAGGTAAATATTGATGAGTCCAAGGATATCATTGAAGCACTGGTCAATGAGCCAGTAGACCCAAGGCAACCAATATTTGGAACATATGATGAGGCAAAGCCCAGAATTGAGCTTGAAATAAAACTATCCCAGGCCATAAGTAAAGGCAAGAGGAAGATAGAAAAATTAAAAACTAGTACTGGTCCTCTTATGCTTACCGAGGGAAAAGGTGAGGATGAAGAAGATGATGAAGATGAAGAAGGAGAAGAAGAAAAAGAAGAACATGAATCTGAAGAGGAATAGCCAAAGAAGAAAGGTAAGGTAACTATTACCAAACCTAAGAAAAAGCCCACTGTAGTATTCACTAGAAGAACCAGAAAAGGCAAGCAGGAACCTATATTGGTCAGGCCTCCACCCACATTCTAGGAAAGGCTTAAACAATTGGAAGAAGGAGTTGGCATTACAAATTTCAAGGCATTGAAATTTGAAACGAGAATTGATGCTGAGAAAATGTAGATTGAGGAACTGGTACTCAACAAGATGGGTAAATGGAAATAATCCCTGGACTAGCTTGCCTCTCAAATCTCAAAAGAACTGTTGGAGAGATTGCAACCAAGATGGGAGTCAACCACTCAAACAGTTAAAGACATATATGAGCAATATCCAAAGAATCTTCTACCAAGTCTCACTGGAGTAGAAATAAAGGCAGCAATGAAAAACCATGAAGGTAAAATGATGATAAGATTCCACACATGTTTGATCTTAATTAAAGACATTGAGCATGTTGTGAATGATGCAACAAACATGTGGAAAAATATATACCATCTGCAAAAGCCTAGTGAAAATCCAATGGAGATCAAGGATAATGATAGTAGTGATGATTATTATTTTGAGAGCACCCCATCCATTATAGTTACTCAAGGAAGGATGCATGCACTTATGGAAGAAAAAGGGGAAGAAGACAAGGAGGAAGAAGCAAATGAGGAAGAAGAAGATCTAGTCAAAATTGCAGCAGAAGTGATTGCATCCCTTCCTCACTCTCCACCAAAGACCATTGCATCCACTATGGAGACAAATTTTGCAAGTGAGATTGTGAGCACAATGGTCACATCAATTTCTCAATCTTCACCAGCCACCTCCTAGCTCCAGGTATCTGAAACAGAGGTTCCAAGAACTTCATCTACCGAGCTATGTGTCACTTCTTTAGCTATTGAGCCAGCCTCCTCAACTCCTTCATCAACAATTAGTACAGCAGTAAGTTCCACAATTTTTTTTTCATCAGTTGTAGCTAGTTCTATAGTTTTTTTAGCATTATCTGCATCTACTTTAAATCCAATTAGTTCAGATACTACTATACCGAGTGTATCATCATTTTTGGGAAGCATTCTAGTTTTTTATCCAGTTAAAACTTCTACTGGCATTCAATCCTCAAGTCCTATCCCAGTTTTTACTACTAGTCCTTCCATCTCCACTATTGTGTCTATTCCTAAGGTCAAACCAGTCATCACAGAAGTCAAAAAAAAATCCATTAAGACTTCTGATCAATAGAAAGGAAGTTCCAGAAGAGATTGACTTAGACATAGAGATAGTAATTCCAAAGATTGACTATGAAAATGCAACCATTGAAGAGATGAGGTTTGATAGTCAACTAATAGAGATGAAAGCTACGTAGAAGCAGTTAAGGTCTAAAAGGGATAAGGAATACAAAATCATTGAGAATGCCAAGAATATTATTATAGATGCTATAGGTGTTGAAGTAGATTCTACTCAATACATTTTGATTCAGTTAGAAGAGGCTATACAGAAATTTAATGAGGATTCTTCAAGACAAGAAAAATGTATTGAGAAAGTAGAAAAGAAATTAAATAATAAGGTGCTAGAGTACATCACGTAAAAGATAGCAATAAAGCAAGTTGAATTGTCAAATTTTTTGGGAAATTTTTAAAATTCTTTTAATAATGCAGCATCACTTTTTGCTAAACGTTGTGATGTTTCTGGCTTCACCAAAGAAATAAAAGATAAGCTAAATAAGATTGACATTGATATGCAATCAAGTGCATCAAAGTTGAAGGTGGACTCCTCCTCTACAACCTCCCATCACACCAAGATCAGATATTTGGCAGATGTTCAGGTAAAATTATTGAGAGAGGAAGCAAGGATCTGGTCTACACTCATAGTCATCTAGAACATGATCCTTCCTATCTTGGACACAATGCAAAAACATCTTGTACATTGTAAAACATTGGTCCAAGATCAAAACTTCATAGTGGCTGATCTCTTAATCCAATTATTAGTAGAAGTTCAAGCAACCCTCTCCACCTATCAGATTCTGTAGTAGGCATGTGATAGTACTTTTGCAACTAATCTTAAGGTACATCAAGAATTTCTATCTCATTTTGGTGTAGCCATATAAATTGTACATATGGAGTCTTTTGGCATTATATTCAAAAAGGGGGAGGGATTCAAAGATTCAGCATAATAAATGAGAGTCATCACTATAAGTGATAGGGGGAGTTAGCACTCATTTGAGTTAGCATGTGTACATAAGTATCTTTGTATAAAAAAATGTATATGCAACCAAAATTCATTCAGTCATGTTATCTACACATATGTTTTGGCTTATAAGTGTTTTTGTCACTAATGCCAAAAGGGGAAATTGAAGGCATTAAGTTATTATTTTGATTACTGACAACACTTATCTAGATCAGTATACCTACCAAGCTCATCACTCAGTCTACAATGTATACCAAGCATTCAATGGTTACCTTGTACATTCATCACTTAAGTAGTTTACACTAAGCTCCACAGTTCACACCGAGCATTCAAGTATTAACTGAGTTGAGTATAGCTACCAAGTGAATGTGCAATCCAACGGTGTCTACCAAGTTTACAGTGTTCACCAAACTTCATAGCATTTATTGAGTAATGAAAGCATAGTGCCTACTGAGTGATAAAAGCACAATGTCTATTGAGTGATCAAAGAATAGTTCCTATAGAGTGATAAAAGAATAGTGTCTACCAAATGATGAAAGAATAGTGCCTACCAAGTGATAAAAGCATAGTGTCTACCAAGTGATGAAAGCACAATGCCTACCGAGTAATGCAAGCGTAGTGTTTACCGAGTAAAAGCAAGGTAAACGAAGGATACAATTTTTTTACTGAGTGACACTACATCTACCAAGTCTCCAATGGTTATCGAGTTCCAAACTACGTCGGGTGATTAGTATGGACCAAGCCTTCACTTCTACTGAGTGCATGATGATGTTGAGTAATGCAGTGGACGTCGAGTATCAAAAGGTTACTGAGTCAATTCAGCGAACCTGATTTATTTATTATTTGGCCAACTTAGTAATATTTTGTTCACTTGTGTTTTAGCCGACTTTGCAATTGTAATGATTGGAGTGGTATATATGTAATGTACTATATCATTTGCACTTAGAGTAAGTATGTAATGTGATAAGAGTATCAAGATAAGCATGTAATGTTTTGAGAAGAATGAAAGTGAATCAGCAGAAGAGCAGAGTATTCAACAAGGTCTGCATGGAGCAGTAAAGATTCATCAGTCACTAAAGGTGATCTATACCTCAAGGATCTAATCAAAAAATCAAGGTTGTAATTAGATCCATTGTTTCATCCTAATAGGTGAATCAGTTTTGTAAATCCTTTAACAGGGTAGACTTAACAGTCTTTGTATAAATCTCCTAATAGAGTGCATACTTCAGTGTATGTGTGTAAATCCTCTAACAAGGTGGACCTAGTAGTCCTTTATGCTCCTAATAGGGTAGATCACCAGAAGTGGTCAATGCAAGCCTTAACAGGCCAACTTCATACTGCACTAATGAAGTTTTGTGGGTATCATCCCCACCCTAGTTTTACTTTCTATTTGGAAGGTTTTTGGGTCACTAAATCACTGTGTAAATGTGTTATGGATGTTTTATTTCTCATATATGCAGTAGATTAGATGAATGAATGATGAATAGTTAAAGTGCTGAATTGTTTAAAGTTTTGAAGTTACTGATTCACCCCTCCCCTCTCAGTAACCTATCATATCTTGAATCTTTCCAACAAGACCTTGGATAACTGATTCAGCCCCCACTCTCAATTATTCTAAAGAATTCCAAAAATGTATATTAGAGCCATCTACTTAAGAGGACTAGTTTGAAGGTACTAAAAGAAAAAATATCAAGATGTCAAAAAGAGAGAGGTACCCGAGCTCAATAGAGATAAATTTCATGAATGGAAAAGTTTGATGAAACTACACCTAAGAGGACTTGGATATCATGCACAATCTACCATTGCTACTGAGCATGTTCATCCTACTAGACTCTTAACTGGTGAAGATTTGAAAAAGAAGAAAGAACATAACCAAACAATGTTGGAGATTGCCTCTTCCCAAAGCTATGTCGAGTTTGATGATATCAAGGGTTGTGACAATGAAAAGAAAGTGTGGGATGCTCTACACAATATATATGGAGGTGACAAAAAATTTCTAATAGCCAAAGCTGAAAGTCTTAGAGGTAAGTTCGATGATATGAGAATACAAGAAAATGAGAATGTTTCTCAATATTGTTCTAAGATAAAAGATTTTGTTAATGCAATAAAAGGAGCCACTAGAAAAATAGGTGATGATATCATAGTAAGAAAATCTTTGAGAAAATTGTTGCCCATCTATGTTATTAGAGTTTCTAAAATACAAGAATGAAGATGTATACTAGGGAATGATCAAATGCTTGAAGGTCTAGTAGGTAGAATCACTCATTTTAAGCTATCTAATTTTATAATTACAAATCTAAAAATATTGAATTATCTTTCAAAGATAAGTTGTCATTCAAGGAACCCAATGAGAAGAAGAAAAAAAGTTAAAATATTTGTCCAGTGATAGTGATATAGATGAGGAAGATGTAGATCAACTTGAAGCACTACTGGCAAGGAGATTTCATAGAGGTTAAGGCATGTTTAAAGGTAAGTTTCCTATCATGTGTTTCAATTGCAATGAGGTTGGTCATATTGCTACTAGATGTCTAAAGAAGAAGAATTACAGAGGTGTTGAGAAGTACAAAAGTAGAAAAGATGAAGGCAACAAAGACTACAAATGCAAAGGCAAGAAGTCTAGCAACATTGTTGAAGAGGAAACAAAAGATGGATTTGACAATCATGATGATGATGTGGTGTATATCATAATGAAAAATGAATCTAATGAAGATGAGGCAACTACACTAGTGTCTTGTGTGAGCAAGAATGATAGATGGATCATTGATAGCGAGTGTTCACATTACATGACTAGAGATAAAGGTAAGTTCATCATCTCGAATTATTATGATGGAAATAGTGTAAGGTTTTGTAATGAGACACCATGTCTAATAAAAGGAAAAGGTTCTATCATGTGCATAGAAAAGATTTTATGTGACAATGCTTACTATGTTGAAGTGTCATGCCCAAAAAAAAATGGGGGCAAAAACACATGCAAATTTTTTGATTTTTATAATAAATAATTTGACTAGATTTGAATAGTTTAAAACGGTTAGAACAAAGGTAAAATGAGGACATTGAATAGGTTCTACAATCAAGAGCCTTGATTTTCAATTTAGGTTTAAGTAAAAAAGGTATGAATAGATCGTTAAGTCTGAGCATTCATTATTAAATTAGTTAATTTAAATTGAACAATCCAATTTTCAATTAATTGAAATATTTGACACATTAACACTATGATTTTCTTTTTAAAAAAAAAATTGACATGAAATGATGATCCTTTCACTACCTACTAACCTTAACTCAATAATTTAAATGACATAACAAATTTTAAATATATATCTCTAAGCTTTAATATAATTATATAAAAAAATTCCAATTTTAATCTAAAATAATTACATTCAAATCAATAATCTATTTAATATAAAACATCCCCAACTATAGCATTATGACCCAAAAGTAATTGCTACTAAATAGTAAAATAAAACTTAATATCTTTACCTTCTAATCTAACATTTACTAACAACTTCTAATACTAACTAATTTAAGAACTTTATTTTATACAAACATACTAAAAGAAATTTAATTAAATCTATAAAAAAAACTAATAAGCAAAAATTCTAATCACTACTTAATTGATACTAACTACTCTTAAAATTTCTTTTTAAACTAATGTTGAATCTAATACCAATAATAATACTAATAACATACAATTTAATATAATAAAATTTAAACTAACCTAAACTGCACACTAACAACTATACTAAAGAAAAAAATACTAACCTAAAAAAAAAACAATCTACTCTACATCCTACCCTAACCTGACCCCCCCTCCCATCCACACCAAGTAGCGCACATGGCCCTATGACATGGCGGCTTCCAACTACCACCTCTTCGAAATTACTATGTGTTAAAGGCTCCTACACTCACCCCCCTCTTTCCATGAACCTAGCACTTTAATGCACTTGCAAGTGCAAAAAAAAATACTAACCAAAAAGGGAAGAGGGTCGGTCAATAAGGAGAGAGGCTAAGGAATAATGAAAAACTAATAACATAGACTTGCACTAAATAAAACTCCCACTCAAAACCAATCTGAAAGGTCACATGGTTCCATGCACAGGGACACTAACAGGTCAGACCCAAGTGGGATACCTTGTTTCATTCCAAGGGTAAGGTAATAGCTGGAGAAGTAAAATGCCTAGGGGGAGGAATGATGAGTGTAACAGGATGCTATTAAGCTTGAAATAACTTGCCCCCACTTCCTTCCTTAAATCCATACTTAAATTTAGACCCACTAAGACATAAAACTAAGCACAATCTTAAAAGGATTAGATTCACACATCCACCATAGAATAGTTATGTTAGAAAAGTTTGTTAGGTGAGTTTAGGATAGAAATTTATTTTACTATGCATTGATTTAATTTCTTTTATATGAAATCTATTTATTTTATATTAAAAAAAAATTTGACAATAGATTTTCAAAGGGGAATCTAAAGGAATATTCTTTGTCATCTATGGGATTTAAATTTGTATTCCCATACAATTTCCAAGGGGCAAAATTGCTCCTAGGAGTGTACATTTTTTTCTTTTTTGTGGCAAGCCATTTTTTTAAGAGTTGATTTAATTTTTTAATTTTTATTCTTTTTTTTGTTTGATTTGCAAACCAAACTTTCTAACAAGGGTGGTATATTTTCTCTATCAAATTGAATTTACCATTGCATAGTTTAACAAAATGGTTGAATAGTTCATTTTATCAACAAGAGAGGTTTATTTTAACTCCTAATACATATGAAATTGGATTGAAAATGTAGCATAACCAATTCCTTAACATAAAAAAACTTGAACATTGCATACTTGAAACATCACCATGTTATCCATTCCACATTTCACATATCCATAAGCAGAAATAACATAAGATACAACACAAGAATGCTTTACAAATATTTCCTCTTCTATTAATAAACCTAGTTCAAGGCTCCATCGGGAAAGAAAAAGTAAGAAAACCTGACATCCTTGCCAACATCAAATTTAAATCTACTTTTACATAATGTTACAATACAATTTGAATTCTCTTCTAGGCCTTTCACAAGGGATCCTTTTCAATATCTTTGATGCATCAAGGGAATCATGGAGAAGATGACAAATAACCTGGAGGTAAAATAAACATAATATGAAGGACAAATCAAGCATGCATCCCCATCGTAGTTTGCACAATAGGTTCAACATTGAACTAGACTAGGGGAAAGGTGGATTGTCCCAAAAGGAGACATCGATCACAATACCACAACCTAGCCCTTTTGAGGCTAAAAACTCAACAACTTCCATTCTTAAAAAAATGCCCTTTCAAGGCAAATATTACAAGGATGTTCATTCTTCCATTTCTTCAATTTTTGAAATTCCAAAACATGGTATGTGATGACAAGTAGGGGCTCATAACAGCCTACCCTCTTTCCCTCTTCTCATCTTGAGAAGAGACTCTACACTATTGGAGTCCAACTAAAGCCCTTTCCCCATACATTGCCACTAATTCCCCATCCAATGGTGAGTAATGACAAAAAAAGCGAACAATCCCCTCCAAATTCATACAAAAACACAAGATAAACATCTAAGAAACATGTTTCATCCCTCCCAAGCATACTCAACACACATACAAGCATAAAATGAAAAAAAAACACAATGACTTATGCATGAATCAAAGCATGAACAACATGAACAAAAGAGATGAAGAACTCCTACCTTCACAATAAGGTTATGGTAAAATGAACAAGTTTAAGATGAGCTTTTCCTTTCTTCCCTTCAATCTTCAAAACTTCTCTCTAAAAACTAGAGATTGGGTAACAACCAAAACTTCTCCAAAATGCCTCTAAATATCCTCCTAACTCAACTAGACATTAGGAAAACCTCAAGGTGGAGTTAAAGTCACCAACTCATGAAGGAGACAATCAATTTTCGAAATCAAGAAAAAATTGAGTTTTTGAGTGACCATAAAAGTCAACCAAAGAGGCTAGGGGTGTGGAAAATACTTCCAACCCATACCCTTACCCCTAGGGTACTTAGATTTAATGTTTTTAGTCCTTTAAGGATTAATATGGGACCTATCAAAAGCTAGGAAAATTTAAAGACCATTAACAACCTTCAAAGAAGGACAATGCAAAAATAGCACAAATTAGCAAGGGGTTCAGTTTTATCTTTCCATTAGGTTTCTTACCTAAATATCCTGCACACTCATTGCACACATTAGTAGTTCAAGAAATCACATCCATATATGTATATTACGTATAAGGAAAATCACATAAATTTAAAACATCTATCTTTCTAATAATCATTTGTTTACCTCATTCTACTCCTATTCTCAATCAATAAAATTTGCATAATCAAAGTGCTAGTTCTGCATTCATTTAATTTAGCATTATACATGTTCATAAAGCATTAAATGAAAAAATCAAATATCTAAAAATAAAGCATTACACATTAAAAAAAAATAGCATAAAAATGTTTAGTGCATCAAATAGTGTCCCAGCATATCGAGTCATGAGTATCAAAATAATAATGTATCAACTATGATATGATGGGTTGGGGTGAGGCCTCACATGAAGGACTTAACTATAACTTGTTGAATGTGTCACAACTGAATAATTTGGGTTGTAAGGTTGACTTTGATAACAACATTGCTAAGATATATGCTATTGATGGAAAATTGATTGGAATAGGTGATCAAACTAGAGGCAATCTATTCTACCTTGATATAGAGGATGCTACTTGTTTAGTTGTAGAATTTGATGATGTATGGCTATGACACAAGAGGTTATGTCATGTTAATTTTGTTAAATTGGTTAGTATTAGTAACATGAAAAGAGTAAGAGGTTTGCCTAAGTTGAAGAAGCCTAACAATATAATTTGCAAACAATGTGAGTTATGAAAAGTGACAATGTCAAATTTTAAGAATAAGACTCATACCTCTAAAGGAATATTAGAGATTGTTCATACTGACTTGCATGTACCAATTAAAGTGCAAAGCTACAAAGGAGATAATTACATTATGTTGCTTCTTGATGATTATTCTAGAATGATGACTATTATGTTTCTCCAAACAAAAATTTGATGCTTTCCAAATGTTTAAGTGGTACTTAGCAAGAGTTGAGAAGGAAATAGGTAAAAGTCTTAAATGTTTAAGATCTAACAAAGGAGGAGAGTTTACATCAAAAGAGTTTGATATGCTTTTTAATGAAAAAGGAATCAAAAGAAATATATTTTCTCCTAGAACCCCTCCACAAAATGGAATTTATAAAAGGAGGAACAGATCTATAATGGATTGTACTAGGACACTCATGATGGAGAAAAATGTTGCTTTTAAATACTAGAGAGAAGCTATGAATACAAATGTCTATACCTTTAACCATGTACAAGTCAAGAAAGGTACTCATTCAACACCTTTTGAACTATGGTATGGATACTCACCCAATTCAATATATTTTAAGGTATTTGGAAGCAAGTGTTATATTCTCAAAGATTTTAGAAATGGTCAACTAGATGCAAAAAGTGAAGAAGGTATATTTCTTGGTTATTTCACAAGAAGTAAAGCTTATAAGTGTTTAAATACTAACACTAACAAAGTTGTGGAAAGTTAAAATATGAAATTTGATAAATATATAGAAGTATACGAGGTTGAACCTATGAAGGAACTAGAGGAATATAAATCATTTGTATACTTTTATGAAGGTATACCTATTGAAGATGTTGTAAATCAAGTTGAAAACCAATAGCAAGTTTCAGTGATTGTCAAGTCACATACTATGAATACCAAATTGTATTCAAGAATAAAGCTACATTCAAGTGCCGATTTACAAAATGAGGTTGATGCACATTCTGATTTTGAGATTAGTGTACATGAAAAAGATGCTAAACTACCTAATAGTGATGCACATAGTGATTCAAAAGTGAAGAGATTAAATGTAGAAGCCAAAGTTCAACCAAGATTGTTGAAGTATGTCAAGAGACATCATCCTACAACAAAAATCATTGGAGATAAAGATCCTAAACCAATGACAATGAATAATTTGAGAAATGGTACATGTTTTCTGAGTATGCTAGAACCTAAAATAGTGAAAGATGCCTTAGAAGATGTAGACTAGAGAAAAGACCTAGAAGAAGAGTTTGAACAAATTCAGAAAAATAAAACATGGATTCTAGTTCCTAGAGCAGAAGAAAAAAATGTGATTCATACTAAGTGGGTATATAGAAACAAGTTAGATGAAAATGGTGAAGTCACAAGGAATAAATTAAGATTAGTTTATAAAGGATATTCACAAGAAGGGATTGATTATGGAGAAACATTTTCCCTTGTTACAAAATTAGAAGGAGTTTGTGTTGGAAGCATGAATACTGATGATATTCCTATGGGGGGGTATTGTAGATATGTTACTATGATGATCTATTACATTTATGACTGAGTTTGTCATTGATGTTAGCATAGCATTTTCCCATGGCATCTATTATAAGAACAACGAAAAGATCAAGTTGTTACAGATGGCTAGTTGAGTATTCTAACTATCCAAGGTTATGGGAGATATTTTTGAGTATATGGTATATATAGATAATGTCAAACGAAAAAATGATAAGTCTAGAAGATGTTATGTCAGTTTCGATGATGTATGTTCTGAGATAGAGTTTATAGAGGCATGTTCTGGTAAACTTGTTATATCTCCTAGCAGAGTTGATATTCTAAGAATTTAGGTTTAGGACATGAAGAAGCCATGTTGATGATGACGTGACTAAGTTTTTTTCTTCGTAATAATGCATGTATAAAAAAATATTCAAGTCGCAAGGTGGAAGATAATGTTATCACTAACTGTAATGTGTTCTTAATGTATTCCTATAATGATTAATTGAGAAGGCTTAACAGCTAACTCGTGGAATTATTTTGAGGACTTGGTATAATAGAAGGATATTTTCCTCTATCATATGGCATGGCTTTTTGATTGATGATATGCAGCTATAAGAGAAGAATGAAAATTTGAGCAGGGCAGTATGAAAGTGATGAAAACTTCATTCCCAAGGTTTTGTTGAGTGATCCAAGGTTTGATATTTGGATCTGAGGTTTGTGACCTAGTCTACAAGGTCTAATAGTGATTGATTCAATTAAATTGCATATTTGAGTAGTCAGCCCTTATTGTAGTTGAAATTGCATGTTTCAACAGTGGACTCATCTTGCATACATTGTACTCCAACTCCTAATAGGGTTGGCACAACTTCTAATAGGGTTGGAATCTCGTAACAGGAACTCTATGTACTAAATGTTTTAGTAGAATCCTAATAGGGTCCATCCTCTAACAAGGAATATTTATATTTGTACATCATCTTGTGGGCATCATTCCCACTGGGGGTTTCCCTAGTTAACATATCTAGTGTAATTGTCTACATGCATCTTATTATGGTTTTTTTTTACTTTGGTTGAATGGTTGATTTTGTTTAAAGAAAATAAATTTTTTAATTGTTGGATAACTAATTCACTGCCCCTCTTAGTTATCTTGGTGGACTATTGTTTCTAACAATTGGTATTAGAGCATAAGATTTTTAAAGATAAAGTTTAACAAATTTGGGAGATTTATGGTGAGCATGTTCAGGAAAGATAGTCTAAGGTTTGATGGAACAAATTATGATAACTAGAAGGAAAAGATGAATAAACATTTATTGTGTATGTGTCTAAGATATTGGATCTTGACCAAAAAAAAAAGACAATCATTGCTAAAATGGATTTGAAAACTTGTACTGAGGCAAAAATAGTTCTTTTTACATGTGACATGAGAGCTAGAGAAGCACTATTGACTACACTTCCTAAAATTGAGTACAATTAGCTAAAATTACTTGCTACTTCACATTTGATTTGGAAAGATTTGGAAAACATTTTTGAAGGTGATGCACATTCTAAAAAGTTGAGGCTACAATGTTTTTTTTGTGCATTCAAAGATGCTAAAATGATGGAAGATGAATCTATAAGAACATATGTGGGCAGGATATCATAAATTACTGTAGGTATTAAATCTCAAGGAGAAAGAAAAGAAAATGATGAGGTTATATGGAAGATATTTCAAATACTCTCAAACCACCATTTAAGTCAGCAGTTTAGATGATAAATTTGATGATATCTTGTAGCAAAGATTCCACAAAGGATTCATTGCTTGGAAGACTTGAAGAAGTTGAGAATGAGCTTAGATAGTCAAAAGAATTGACCATAACATAAAAAAACTTTTAGTGCCTTGAATATTCAACCTAATCTATGAAGGAGCACATGTGGTAGAGGAGATTTTTCTAGTAGCAATAGATTTGAGAAGGATAGAAAGATTGAAGGAGTAGCCCTTCTAGTAAAAAGAGAAAAAGGAGGTAACAAAATCTATAAATGTTGGAATTGTGATGAATATGGTCATTATGCATCTAAGTATCCTAAAAGAGAGAAAAAGTATAAGGAAAATTAAAAACCTAGAAGAGATAGAGAGTGCTCGTATGCAAATGAAGATAATGATTATGAAGAACAAGTAGTGAGTGTTAGTGATGATGGAATAGAATTTGTGGTAATTAAAGAAGAAAGTCCAGAGAAAGTAGCTTTGGTGTCAGAGGTTGAGAAGAAATCTAATTGGATAATTGATAGTGGTTGTTCACATCATATGACTAGTGATATGACTAGACTTGTTGACTTAAAAAGTCAAGATGAAGGCATTGTCAGAGTTGGAAACAATGCAACATGCCAAGTTAAAGGTATCGAAATCAGTTGCAATTGACAAGAAAACATGCACAATCAAAGAAAATGATGGAAAGGTAATTGGAATAGGAACCAGATCTAGAGGTAATGTATTTTAGTTGAATCCTACTGAAGTGACATATTTGGTTGCAAAGGTAAATAAAAATTGGTTATGGCATAAGATATTTTTTCATATAAATTGTCATAGTATTGTGAAGACTAGTAGTATGTTTTCAGTTAGAGATTTTTCTAAGATTGTAAAGCCTACTAACACAACTTGCAAGGAATGCATGTTGGTAAAGCATAATAGAATTTCTTTTTCCTATAAAAAGTTTACTACTATAGTGAAGTTAGAGATTGTACACACAGATCTTAGTAATCCTACAAAGACTAACGGATTCTATGGTGAAAGGTATTTTATGATTCTAGTTGATGACATTTCTAGAATGATGTGGGTTGCATTTCTTAAAGAGAAATCCGAGGCATTTGACAAGTTTAAGATATTCAAAAATAGAGATGAGAATGAATCTAGTATGAAGATTAAATATTTAAGATTAGATATAGGAGGATAATTTATTTCAAATTAGTTTAACATATTTTGTGAAGAAAATGGATTCAAAAGACACTTATCAGCTCTAAGAACCCTTGAATAGAATGGCATTTTAGGGAGAAGGAATAGGTCAGTTATAGAAGCTGCAAGAACTATGTTAGCTTAGAATGATGTATCCAAGATGTTTTGGAGAGAACCTATGAATACAAAAATCTACACTATGAACAAAGTGCAAGTTAGAAAAGACATAGACAAGACCCCTTATGAATTATTGTTTGGTTAGACACCTACAATTAAGTATTTCACAATCTTTGGGAGTAAGTGTTATACCAAAAGAGATGATGATATTAACTAAGTTTGATGCTAGAACTGATGAAGATATGTTTCTTGGTTATTCATTGAAAATCAAGGTTTATAGATGTTATAATTAGAGAACTAAGACTATTAAGGAAAGTGCAAATGTGAGAATTAATGAGAAATTTAGGATACAAGAAAGAATAATTGATCACAATTTAGATGATGATGTTGTTACTAAGCCAAGGATTGATGAAGTATTTCTTGAGACTAAGAATGATTTGTAGAAAGAAGGAGAGTTTCATAAGACAAGATTAATATGTTTTTGCTTTATCAAACATGTACTATATTTTTTTCATTATTTAAAATTGATATCTTCAATATATTACTATGATAGCATTACTGTTGAATTATGTCAATCAAATAGTGTACAAGTTATAATAAATGGTATTAATGTTAAATTCATAATTATCGAGCCCAATGTGAACATTCATAATTATATCACTACAAACATATTACTTATTTTAAAATACATTAATATCATAAACTACACATTAACTTTAAAATATATATTAACCTTACCATTATAAATATTTTCAATTTAATAAAATAAGTAAACCTAAACCTAATTGTATTATAAAATATTCTTTCAATCCAAAAACCCTAATATATTAACTAAAAATGTTTCCAATTAATATATTGGCACTATATAAATATATATATATATATATATATAATTACAAATATCTCTGCAATTAGTAGTAAGTACTTTCCAAAATAAAAATAATATAACCGTACAAAGTATGCAAATAAGGAACATAAAAAAAATGATTAAACCATATATTGTATGGCGTGACTTTACATTCATGTCCATTCGAAATGATATATATATATATATATATATATATATTAGGGTTAGGTCAGGTTTGAAGATATAGATAGAAAAAAGGAAAGAAGAGAAGCTTTGAAAAAATAACAAATAATGTAGTTATCAATATTGCCATGAATTGCATGAAGGTTTGTGCTCAAAATAAAAGTAGATAACTAAAAACTCTGCGCAAAGGAGACTGTATGGAAATATATATTTAAGGGAAATTGCAACCAGCTGCCAAGTCACATAAACATTCAGGCCCAGTACATAGTACACCAGACCCCGTCAAACAATAAAGTGCTAGGTGCTAATTGGTACGTAAGAGCATATCAACCCATTGAATCACGTTGAAAATTTCATCAATGGTAGAAGTATGATGCAAGTTTATCTTAATACATATTGATACAAGTTTTATTTAATTTATATATATGATGATATCTATAAATATATGACATAGACGACAAATATTGCAAGAATATTGATATATTATATTATGTTGTGAGTTATAGTAATTATCAAGTCAAAGGATATATGTATACATACAAAAATGTAGATATTAAAGATAAATAATATCGATCAAGTAAACATGCATAACATTTTAAATTATAGAAATTAGAATGCATTAGAATAGATATAAAAATTTGATAATGCATTAAAGAAATACTGTACATTATATGAAAATATATATCCTCTTAAAGTTGAATAACATCGAAATGCATTTTTAATTATAGTATAGACAATCTATCTCTCATCCAAGTTATGAAATCTTAAGATAGGGAGTTGGTGGAGGGAGAGGAAGAGTAAATTTGAGCACCTAACAAATATCCTCTAGGGGATCACTTGTAGCTTGTTTCACATGCCATCTACACCATCAATCTATTGACTCGAGATAATTGTAACCAGGAAAGAGAGGATTGTCTGATGCTATTAAATAAGCGTTCCAAAAAAAACAAATTGAAATCCTTATCTCCTCAAATAATTTTTTAGCAATGATGGTCACATGTATGATTAATATTCAAGGATTCCCTAACTTATGCCCAAATTTTGAATTTTATGTCTAGAGGATAAAAAGGGGTCACCACAATTGGTATCAGAGCCTGATTCTGCCATCCCAAAAATATAGTAAATGAAAAAGGGACAAAAAATGAGTGAAAATTTATCTAATGAAATTAGGAATATTATGGAACAAACAAACCAAACTTTAGTAGAGCAAGTAGAGAGATCAAACCGAGCACTCCTTCAAGCACTGTAAAACATG
Organism: Cupressus sempervirens; assembly: GCA_028749045.1. NCBI lineage: Eukaryota > Viridiplantae > Streptophyta > Pinopsida > Cupressales > Cupressaceae > Cupressus > Cupressus sempervirens. The sequence goes on from CM053790.1 coordinate 99,127,875, forward strand.
GGAAATTCCATAAACAACCTTAAAAACAATAATTCTAGTGGAAGAGACATAAGTTCAAAGCATTCAAAAAATAATGGAGCTTCATCATATTAGATACTCAAACTCCCTTTCTTTCCTAGGGAGGGCCCCTCGATGGAAGAAGAGGGGTAGACAACCAATAATGCTATTGAGAATGCAAGAGCTTATGCCAGCCTTAAACCATAAATTAAAGAGTTAGTAACATTTAGAGAATTCTATGAAACGTACAAGCAAGAAACCCATAGGAAAGAAAGGAGACATCAAAATCAAGACTTTAGAAGCAAAGTAAATAAAGTAACACTTCCAAAATTTTATGGATCAGAAAAGTTTACTACGTGCACTTGGCTACAAAAATTGAACACTTATCTTACCCTTAGTCTAATGATAGAAGAAGATGCACTTCAATTCATGATCCTTCACCTAGAAGGCATAGAACATGATTGGTGACATCATGGCCTTGTTACTCAAGGACATCAAAATATTACTTCTTATGAAGAATTCTCTCAAAAACTCATTAAGAGGTTTGATCGAAGGCATCCTCAAGAAAACTGTAAGAAATTAACTCAAATAAGGAAACAAGGAATAGTAGAGGATTATATTAAAGTAGTCTAATGACAGAAGAAGATGCACTTCAATTCATGATCCTTCACCTAGAAGGCATAGCACATGATTGGTGGCATCATGGCCTTGTTACTCAAGGACATCAAAATATTACTTCTTATGAAGAATTCTCTCAGAAACTCATTAAGAGGTTTGATAGAAGACATCCACAAGAAAACTGTAAGAAATTAACTCAAATAAGGAAACAAGGAACAGCAGAGGATTATATTAAAGAATTCCAAAATATTTCAATACAAGTCACAAGAATAGATGACAAACACTCTACCTACTTGTTCATAGAAGGATTAAAAGATTCATTAAAGGGTCTAGTAAGTGCCCTAAAACCTTCATCCTTAGATGATGCTTCCAAATAACACTAAGATTGGAAGTCTCAACCACAAATAAGAAATGATGGAGTAAGCCCAATACAAAAAATCACAGAAAAGATAAATCCTACAAAAAGTTCATTCCTACAAAGGACCGAGAGGAACTGAAGAAAAATAATTTATGCTTCAAATGGCAAGAGCCATGGGAGCCAGGCCATAATTGCAATAAAAAAAGAAACACTTGTCATAATTGCATAATAGACTAGGTGCCTGGACATAGATGTGGAAAGAAAGGCCACATCCAATGAATGGAAGAAGATCTTGAGGAAAAAAATGTCAACAAAAAGGAAAATTGTGGCAAAATAAATGAAGAAGAGAAAGAAGGAGAAGAATATGGAGTGATAGCCACTACGATTCAACCCTTTAAAAACCAAGTCTTGAGAATTAGATGCACTCATAATGGATAGAAAGTCATTGCACTAGTCGATAGTGGAGCATCCCATAATTAAATTGATGAAAAACTTGTTAAAAAATGAAATTAAAAACTAAAAAGTTCAAGAGTTTTACTACTGTTCAAGCCACAGGATTGTCGGTACGATGTATAAAAGTGATTCCACAACAAGAAATCACATTAGGAAGAAAAAAAAACCATAAGAGAAGACCTACATATGTTTCCATTAGACTCATATATAATTTTGGAGGCTCCATGGATATTTTCTTTGGGATGTTCTAAGTTTGACCTTCAAAATTCTAAAATCCATTTTGAGCACAAAGGGGAAGAAATAACGTTGGAAGGAATACCTGATGGTTTTGCAAAACTAGTTTCATGCAAAAGAATAGAAAGAATATTACGACATGGTCAAGGAGAATGGGTTGCACAATGTTTAGTACTAAACAAATCTACTCCACAAGAATCAGCCATCCATATAGATATTGAACCCATCATTAGGAAACATTGAAGGGTGTTTGAAGAAATTCCACTAGGATTACCACCCAAAAGAGGATTTGAACACATAATAGAATTGGAAAAGGATGCTAAACTAGTGATCACTACCCCTTACTGACATCCTCAAAAGTATAAAGATGAAATTGAAAAAGCCATTGAAGAACTCCTAGCAATGGGACATATTCAACCTAGTTCTAGTCCTTTTGAATCACCGGTGGTACTTGTGAAAAAGAAGGATGGGACAATGAGAATGTGTATAGATTATCGAGAACTAAATATGAAAACTATTAAAAATTGCTATCCCATTCCTAGGGTGGATGAACTCATAGATGAACTTCATGGAGAAGTGCATTTTTCCAAGATTGATTTACATTCAGGATACCACCAAATTAGAATGAGGAAGGAGGATGTTCCCAAGACAACATTTAGATGTCATTATGGGAATTTCAAATTTATAGTTCTACTCTTTGGCCTCGTTATTTTCAATCATGTATGAATCATATCTTCCAAAAACAACTTAGGAATTTTCTCCTTATTTTCTTTGATTACCTTCTTATCTATAGCAAGTCAATGTTAGAACATCTCCAACACACTGAAGAATTCCTAAGCATATTAGAATCTGAATCCCTATTTGCAAAAGCATCAAAGTGTGAATTTGGATTAGAATAAATTGTCTATCTAGGTCATAAAATTAGCACCAAGCATGTAAGCATGGATGAAGAAAAAGTTAAAGCAATAAGGGAATGGCCAAAACCCAAAACCCTAACACAAATTAGAGGATTCTTGCGCTTATGCAACTATTATAGATGGTTTGTGAAGAATTTTTCCAAGTTAGCATCTCCTTTAATAGACTTAACAAAAAAATAAATTTTAGATGGAATCAGCACAGAAGGCTTTTGAAGTGTTAAAAGAAAAAAGGAGCTCTTGCCCAGTCTTAGATGTTCCTAATTTTTCACAACGTTTTGAATTATAGTGTGATGCTTTTGGTGAAGGAATTCGGGTAGTTCTAATGCAAAAAAAACACCCTATTGCTTTTGAAAGTAAAAAGCTTTCAAAGACAAAAAGCTACTACTCAATCTATGATAAGGAAATGTTGGCTATCATACATGCATTGGAAAAATTCAAACAATACTTAGTATGTGGAAGGTTCAAAATTAAGATAGATCATAATAGCTTAAGGTTCTTTATGAATTAGAAAGACCTTAATGATCGCCAACAGAAATTGGTAAGTAAAATCCAAGCATATAAATTTGATATTGAGTACTTCAAGGGAACCCATAATGTGGTAGCGGATGCTTTATCTCAGCAAGGCCAATTGAATACCCTTACAATTGGAAAAATTAAATTATTGTAGAATATGTGAAGGATCCAAGGACTAATGAGATCATGGAGGGAAATATACCCAATGATGAATAAAAAATCATTGAAGAAATCATACTATACAAAGGAAGAATACTACTTCCATCAAATTCCAAGGTTAAAGGAAAGATTATGAAGGAATATCATGACAACCCCCTATTTGGACACACTAGATTCTACAAGAATTACAAGAAGATAAGGGAGAGGTACTCTTGGAAGGGCCAAAAGAAGGACATTATGAAATATGTCAAAGAATGTATAACATGCCAAACAAACAAGTCTGAGCAGAACTTTCTAGCTAGTTTATTACAACTGTTACCCATCCCAAACCAAAAGTGGGAAAGTGTTTCCATGGATTTCATTACTAAATTACCAAAAGTGCAAGAAAGGGATTCTATCCTTGTAGTGGTAGATAGGCTAACCAAATATGTACATTTCTTTCACATATCCATGCATTATAAGGCACCAAAAATAACAGAGTTATTCTTCAAGGAAATTTTTATATTACACGGGTTGCCAAAAATATCATTAGTGATAGGGATAGAAAGTTTCTTAGCTTATTTTGGAAAACACTCTTTTGGTTAGTAGGAACTGAATTAACTCCCAACACCAGATATCATCCCCAAACAGATGGACAAATTGAAATCATTAACAAATCGATAGAAGGTTATCTCAAAAACTATGTGAAAGGACAACAAAATGCATGGATAAATTGGTTATACTTGGGAGAATACTATTATAATAATACCCATCAGATTTGAATTGGGATGAGTCCATTTAAAGCTTTATATGCATATGAGGACACTACATTTGAGGATCTAATCATTCAAGAGAGCAGGGTGCCAAGAGCCAACGATTTCATCCAACAAAGCATTGATATTATGAAAAATCTCAAAGATAATCTCCACTATGCTCAAAACCAATAGAAGATATACACTGATTGAAAATGTGTGGAAAGGTCACTTCAAGTTGGAGATCTGGTATTATTAAGACTAAATCCCTACAAACAATCTTCACTCAATGTCAGTGGAGCAAAAAAGTTAAAACCACATTTTTATGGACCATACTGGACCCTAAGAAGGATAGGAGAGGTAGCCTACGAGATAGAATTACCAGAGAATAGCAGGATCCATAATATTTTTCATGTATCTAGACTTAAGAAAGTCCTCAAGAAGCATATAAGCCCTTGTTTTGATCTGCCACCACTAGACAATGAAGGAAAGCTCATTTTGGAGCCTGAGATAATTCTTGAAAGGCATGAAAGGAGACTGAGGAATAGGACTATTCTAGAATACTTAGTAAAATGGAAAAATCTTCCCAAGGAAGATGCTACTTGGGTTGGAGAAGAAGTGATTTCTCATTCAACTTTCCTTGGGGACAAGCAAATTCAGGAAGGGGTGACTGTCATGAGCCAAGATTAATACATTTTTTCTTTATCAAACATGTAATGTATTTGTTTAATTATTTAAAATTGATATCTTCAATATATTACTATGATAGCATTACTGTTGAATTATGTCAATCAAATGGTGTAAAAGTTATTATAAATTGTATTAATGTTAAATTCATAATCACAGAGTCCAATGTGAAGATTCATAATGATATCACTACAAACATATTACTTATTTTAAAATACATTAATATCATAAACTACACATTAACTTTAAAATATATATTAACCTTACCATTATAAATATTTTCAATTTAGAAAAATAAGTAAACTTGAACCTAATTGTATTATAAAATATTCTTTCAATCCAAAAACACTAATCTATTAACTACAAATGTTTCCAATTAATACATTGGCACTTTATACATATAATTACAAATATCTCTACCATAAGTAGTAAGTACTTTCCAAACAATGATTAAACCATATATTGTAGGGCATGACTTTACATTCATGTCTATTATAATTGATATATATATATATATTAGGGTTAGGTCAGGTTTGAAGATTTAGACGAAAAAAAGGCAAGAAGATAAGTTATGAAAAAAAAAACTAATAACATAGTTATCAATATTGCCATGAATTACATGAAGGTCTACACTCAAAACAAAAGAAGATGCCAACAAACTCTACACAAAGGGGACTATATGCCAACAATAGAACAAGGATGCTACAAATATATATTTAAGGGAAATTCCAACTATGTGCCAAGTCACATTAATATTTAGGCCTAGTACACAGTACACAAAACCCCATCAAACAACAAAGTGTTAGGTGCTAATCGATACGTAAGAGCATATCAACCCATTGAATCACATTGAAAATTTCATCAATGGTAGAAGTATGATACAAGTTTTTTTTAATACATATTGATACAAGTTTGATTTAATATATATATATGTATGATGATATCTATAAATATATGATATATAAAACAAATATTGCAAGAATATTGATATATTATATTAAGTTGTGAGTTATAGTAATTATCAAATGATAGGCTATATGTATACATACACAAATGTAGATATTAAACATAAATAATATCGGTCAAGTAAACATGCATAACATTTTAAATTATAGCAATTAGAATGCATTAGAATAGATATAAAAATTTGACAATTCATTAAAGGAATATTGTACATTATATGAAAATATATATCCTCTTAAAGTTGAATAACATCAAAATGCATTTTTAATTATAGTATAGACAATCTATCTCTCATCTGAGTTATGAAATGTTAAGATAGGGAGTTGGTGGAGGAAGAGGCTGAGTAAATTCGAGCACCTAATAGATATCCTCCAAGGAACCACTTGTAGCTTGTTTCATGCACCCTCTACACATTCAAGCTACCGTCTCAAGATAATTGTAACTAGGAGAGATAAGATTGTCTGATGCTATTAAAGAATCTTTCCAAAAAAACTAAATAAATTGAAATGATCATCTCCTCAAATATATTTTTTAGCAATGATGGTCACAGGTATGATTAATTTTTGAGGATTCTTGGCCGTAACTTATGCCCAAATTTTGAATTTTAGGTCTAGAGGGTAAAAAGGGGTCATCACAGAGAGCCAAGGTAGGATCAAAGCTTGGAACCCTCGATAGAGCCAAGAATTGAGATAGAAACTCCTACTTTAGGAAATAAGATAATAAATAATCACCGATCTGAGCAGATCATCAAAAGCAAAGACAAAGGTGTGATGACAAGAACTAGAGTCAATGAGGAACTATGCTTGATATCTCAAGTTGAACCTAAGAATGTGTTAGAGTAACTAATTATTTATTAATTATTTATTATTTTACTTAAGTTTACTTAGGTTAATGCATTTATTTAATAGTTGTAGTTGATGAGTTGTTGACAACACAAGAATTTGTTCCTATCTAGTCATACTTATCCTCTCACCTTGATCGAGGATATTCCACTTTTTGTGAATGTATGCTTAGTAGTGAACCTTATCTTCTAGTGCTTTCCAACTTGTTCTATAGACTTCCTTGAGGCCTTTATATTTAGTGTCTCTCATTGTAAATTCACATCATTCACATAGCAATTTCATTTTCCTTTTGTGAAATATTTTCTCTTGCTTTGTTGATTTGCTTCAAGCTTTTCCTCCTTCAGTTTTTGTTCAACAAGCTATTTACATGTAGGTGATCTTGGTGCACTGTGAAGTTGGATTTTTTCAACTTCTATAGAATGTAGATGAAACATGTAAAGATGATTATTGGAAACCAGTTATGAAAGAGGAAATAGATTAGATAGTCAAGAATGAGATGGGAATTGGTTACCATACTAGTAGACAAGAATGCGATAGGAACTAAATGGGTATTCAGAAACAAGATGAATAAACAAGGTGAAATTGTAAAGAACAAAGAAAGATTGGTATGTAAAGGTTACTTACAACAAGAAGGAATAGACTATGATGAGACCTATGCTCTAGTGGCTAGACTAGAAGTAGTGAGATTATTCTTAGCCTATGCAACATAGAAGAAATTCAAAGTGTATCAAATGAATGTCAAGTTAGCATTTCTAAATGAAGAACTTGAAGAAGAAGTGTACATTGAGTAGCTTTAAATATGTCCTTTTATAGGTTACAAGGACATAGTATAAAAATTGAGGAAAGCATTTTATGGCTTGAAGCAGGCACCCAAAACCTAGTATGCAAGGTTGGACAAGCATTTGAAAAAGTTTGGATATAGAAAAGGTATGGAAGATAGTACTCTATATTGGAAAGAAACTAATGATGGTTTAATGATTTTGGTAATATTTATTGATGATATCACATTTGGAGGAAATGATGAAGAAAGTGATAAATTTGCTAAAGAGATGAAGAAAGAATTTGAAATGAGTATGATAGGGGAGATGAAACATTTTTTAGGATTACAAAGTGTATAGAATAAAGAAGGAATCTTTATTTCTTAGACAAAGTACTTGAAAGATTTACTGAAAAGGTTTGGTTTGGAAACATATAAACCCATTAGAACACCTATGGTAACTAGGCACAAGTTATCTACAAAGGATGAGATGCCTACTATTGAGTAGAGGAAGTATAGATCTATGATTGAAGGATTACAATATCTGACTCACATAAGGTTGTATATAGAAAATGTAGTTGGAATTGTTTCAAGATTCCAAGTTGATCCGAGAGAAGCACATTATGCAATAGTCAAAAGGATATTTAGATATCTGAATGGAACATCTAAGTTCAAATTGTGGTATGACAAATCTAATGATTTTACTCTAAGTGCTTATACTAATGTAGATTGGGTAGGTAGTATGGATGACAGAAAGACCACTAATGGTGAAGCCTTCATTCCTAAAAAGATTGACTTCTTAGTTAAGTAAGAAGCAAGATTGTACATCACAAAGTACAACAGAAGTAGAATATGTTGCAATAGCAAATAATTACATTCAAGTTAACTGGATGAAATAGATGTTGAGGGATATAAGAATAGAATTAAATTAACCTATTGTTATATATTATGACAATACAAGCACAATAAATGTGTCTGAGAATCTATTGTTGCATTCAAGGACTAAGCATATTTCTATCAAGTATCACATTTTGAGAGAGAAAGTTGTAGAAAAGGAAATCAGATTGGAATATGTGAGCACTAAAGACCAAATTGTAGATATATTCACTAAGCCTATTCCCAAAGAGACTTTTGAGTATTTCTGAGGTATGCTTTGGTTATGCCCCTTCCTAAATTAGAGTAGAAGATGCAAGAGTGCATTAGCCTAATATAATAAAACAACATTGTTGTCTTGACTATATGTTGATGCTTCCTATATGGGGGAGTATCTATGATGGAAAGAGTCATCTAAATCTCTTGTTGGATGCTCAAGCTAAGTAAGAATCAGTTGTTGTTGAATTTGATGCAATAAATTTTTTTTCTAAAACCTTTGACATTGATGTCAATGGGGGTGAAGTTTGGCATGAAAAATAGTATGCATAATAGTTGGAGAAGTATTGTAGATATCTTACTATGATGATATGTTACATTCATGACTGAGTTTTTCATTGATGTCAACATAGTTGTTTTCTATAGTTGGTGTGGATGACTAGTTGAGTATTCTAACTATTCGAGGTAATGGGAGATACCTCTGAGTATCTTATATATGTAGCTAACATTGAAAGAAGAAATGATCAGTCTAGAAGGAGTTATGTAAGTTTTGGTGATGTTTGTTCTAAGATATAGTTTATAGAGGCATCTTGCAATAAACTTGTTAAATCTCCTAATGGATTTGATATTATGAGAATCAAGATTGAAGACATGAAGAAAGCATGTTGATGATGACCTAGATAAGTTTTCTCCTCATAATATTACATGTATGGAAAGATATTCAAGTTGCAAGGTGAAAGATTAATGATATTGCTAAGTGTACCATGTTCTTAATATGACCCTATAATGATTAATTGAGAAGGTCTAATAGCCAACTTAGAGAATTGTTTTTGAGGACTTAGTATAAAGGAATGACATCTTCCTTTATCATATGGGATGGTATTTTGATTGATGATAAGTAGTTGTAAGACTAGAATGTGAAGTTGAGCAGAGTAGTGTAGAAGTGAAGGAAACTTCATTATCAGGGTTTCACTAAGTGATCCAAGGATTGATTTGAGGCTTGTGACTTGGTATATATGGTTTAACAGTGATTGGTTCTATTGAAAGAACAAATAAAAGAAGAATATAATAGTAAATTTCATGTTTGAGCAGTGAACTCTTCTTGTAGTTGAAATTCCATGTTTGGGCAGTGGGCTCGTTTTGCATACATTGTACTACAACTCCTAATAGGGTTGGCACAAATTCTAATAGGGTTGGAATCTCATAACATGGATTTAAAGTCTCCTAATAGGGACTGTATGTACTAAATGTTGTAATAAAATCCTAACAGGGTCCACCCTCTAACAAAGAATATTTATATTACTACATCATCTTGTGGGCATCATTCCCAGTAGGGTTTTCCCTCTAATCAAGGGTTTACCTAGTTAACATATCTAGTGTAATTGTCTATGTGCATCTTATTATGGTTGTTATTTACTTTGGTTGAGTGGTTAAATTTTTTTTAAAGAAGATAATTGTTTTAATTGTTGGATAATTGATTCACTCCCCCCCCCAGTTATCTTGGTGGGCTATTATTTCTAACTGTAAGAACTTTTATTTCTTACTTTGCATATAAAGGTTTCAAATTTTATGAAATAGATGTTAAGTATACATTTCTAAATGATATATTGGAGGAAGAGGGTTATATAGAATAGCCAAAAGGGTTTGTTGACGCTAAAAGCAAATATAGACTACACAAAGTTTTGTATGGTTTGAAGCAAGCACCAAGAGCATGGTAGGAGAGACTTCATAATAATCTTGTGAAGATTAGATTTGAGATGACTGATGATAACAACAATCTGTACTTGAAGACAGAGAAAGGCAATGGTATTTTGTTATCCAAAATTTTTGTTGATGATACCATATTTAGAGGTCAAGATACTTTATGTAATTCTTTTGCAAATGAGATGAAGAAAGAATTTGAGATGTCTATGTTTGGGGAGATCAAGTTCTTTGTGGGTTTGCAAGTACATCAGATGAAATATGCTTTATACATCACTCAGTCAAAGTATGTAAAGGAGATATTGAAAACTTTTGGATTGGAATATCACAAGCCAGTAAGTACACCTATGGTGATAGGACATAAATTTTCAAAGAATGATGATTCCGTTGATGTGAATAAAACAGCCTAGTGGTCTATGATTGGAAAATTACAATATGTAGTACATAGTAGACTTGATATTGTATTATCTATAGGAATAGTTGCAAGATTCTATGCTAATCCCAAGAAGAATCCTTTGATGGTTGTTAAAAGAATAATGACATATTTTAAAGGAATAGAAGACTATGGTCTATACCACAAGAAAAATGAGAAATTAAAATTTAGAGGCTATAATGAGGCTGATTGGGCTAGAAATATCGATGACAAAAAGAGCACTAGTGGAGGAGCATTTTTCCTAGGCAAAAGGTTGGTTATATGGACTATCAAGAAATAAAATTTCATTTCACGATTGACTACTGAAGCTGAATATGTTGCTTCTTTGGTAAATTGTATAAACATTGTATGGATCAAACAACTACTCAAAGGTATGAAGGAGGAAATTAATGCACCATTGAAACTATATTGTGATAATACAAGTGCTATAAATATATCAAAGAATCTTGTGATGCATACAAGGACTAAGCACATTACAATCAAGTATCATTACTGGCGAGAATTAGTTCAACATAAAGATGTGAAGATAGAATATGTCTACACCAAAGAGAAAATTGTCTATATCTTTACAAAAGCATTACCTAAGGATTCTCATGAGTTTCTAAGAGGTAAAATAGGGGTGATACCCCTTTCAAAGGCCATCTAAGAAGCATAAGGAGTGCCTTGCATCAAACAAGCTTTATTGGCATATGCTACACATTGATGTTGTCGATCTTACTTTAGGAGATGCCTAAAGTAATCAAAGAGCTAGAACTACAAATTAGTCACAAGCTAGGTGGCCAAGGGAGAAATTAAAAATATTCATATTTACATATGAAGATGATAATCTCAGGCATTGTTTTCAAAGTGGGAGAAACTATACTAAGAAGTATTAAGAAACTTTTGAAGGAGTAAGTGTGTTGAGGGAGAAAGTGTATCTGTTGATTACATCTACCTAGTAAGAGAGAGATAATGATGAGGGAGGTATAAGAAGTCATCAAGAAGGAGCCATAAGGATGAGTTGATTGATTTTCTATTGGTCATAAAAAAAAATTGTAACTTATTCAAACGAGGAAAGTTGTTGATAGAGGGAGAGATTTCAATACAAGGAATTATTTTCTTTTTAGTATTTTGTCGGTCTTACTAATTAAGTTTGTCCAGTATGGTTTTCCATGAATGCCAAAGATGGAGATTGTTGAAAATTTATTGATACAAGTATGATAAATGTGTTTCAATCATTTTTTTTTCACTAATGTCAAACCTGCTAGTTGTTAGTAATATAATTCATTATATGATTTAAGTACTATCATTTATTTGATTGATGAAGAAGATTTGATCAAATGAGGTAACAATAGCACCTAGAGGAAAGGTTGAGTTATGATATTAAAAGGAGTACAAGAATAAGTTAAGATAGTAATATTATAGTGCATTGATAATCGACTAAATGTTGTAAAGGTTGGTTACACTGATTAGGTTTAGAAGAACAAGTTAAGAGAAGTTTGTCTATCAAGCTTAACATTTTGCACTAATAGGCACTGAGAAAAGTTATTGCAAGCTAAGTAGAAAATTAGTTGGAGCCTAGAAAAGTCAATTTTAGTGTGTGTCGAGTGAAATAATATAAGCTAAGTAAAATTTAGTTGATGCCAAACACAAATAAACTTTAGTTTGTACCAAATGATTAACTAGAGGATGTCGAGCAATGTAGTATGTGACAAGCATCAAAATTTAGTAAATCTCAAGTGTTAGTAGTATGAGAAAGATTAGGAATTCGATGAATTAGAGTCAACAAGTTTTATTTCTTGGATTGTTTGAACCATGTGGAAGATAAGGTTGATTAGTTAGTGGTAAAAATTTATTATTAAACTACTTTGAGGTGAATTCAAAGAACATTGAAAGAGAAGATTCTAGAAGGGGCTGAAATGAAAAGAAGAGTATATTTATTGAATCCTACCTAATCCAACCTAACCCTCAAATGGAAAATGTAGGATGAACAATAAAATATCTTAATTCTCTATTTATAGAGATGGTTGGTCAAAAGCAAGAGATGACATGTGCAAGAATTTAAGGAAGGCAAGGAGTGTAAGGTACTTCTTCATTCAATGACCGAAGATAAGAGACTGCATTGGAAAGAAAAGCAAGAAGGCTTAAGGTTATGGATGCTTGAAGGGTGAACAAGCTATCAGAGATGAAGAGTGTGAAAGCCAAGCCCAATAAAAGACTAGAATAGAGATCTATAGTTTGCAAGTGTGGTGTAAGTTGTTATCACATCAAGCCTTATTATTACTTTCTAATCACTGTATTAATCTAGGGTAAATCCTTTGAATTAAGGTTGAACTAATAGTCATTTGGAAATCATTTAACTGGGTGAAATTCCAAGTTAATGATCTAAAGTCCTCTTACAAGGTTCAGTCCTAGTAGGGTGATTGAAATTGTTTAACTAGGTCACATTTAACAATGTGTATTATAACTTTCAATAGGGATGGCCTTTCACAAGGTGTCACTTCAAAAGAGTGAGAATGAGTAGCATGTTACTGGTGGTCTTTCCCAAGTTTGGTTTCCATGTTAAATCATTGTGTCAAATGAGTTATTGAATCTATTATGTTTCATGTTTACATATCTACAAATTTATTTGATAGTAACCTACAAGTTTAAGTGATTGCATAATCAGCCAATAGTGGCATGTTGTGATGGTTAAGTCATTAAGTTGTTATCCTTGCCATTAAGGTTCAAATTCAATGGGATGAGGTCCCCTATTTGTGGCCTCACTGGTTCATAGCTCTAGGTCAAAGCATTTACCCTTTTTTTTTTTTTTTAAGTGATTGCATAATCTAATGGATGCATGCATAATGAAAATGTTTTATGGGTTCACTAAGATATGGAAAGTTTTAATTATATGTATAGACCTTGGATAACTTATTCACCCTCTCCTTTCAATTATTTTGAAAAATTCCAACATTTCCTATTGCACTTATTCCTCCATACTCTATGAACTTTCACCAATTTATCCTACACTTATACTGGTAATTGTACTTTTTCTTTGTTTCCCTTAACTAGGCATCGTAATTTGTATTGGATCCTCACTCTGATCATCTACTAGAAAATATGTACACCTTCTAAATGTCTTGTCCTCCATGAACTTGATGTCACATTTGACAATAATTCTTTTGGTCCTGGGAATAAATATCATATATGCCATTGAGATTTCATTGTACCTAGTAAAGAACCCTCTCTGTAGTTTGATCTAATTTGGTATGTGTATCACCTAGGATATGACAATATGTCAAACTCCCAAATATTGTAAAGTGACCAACATCCTACTTCTTTCTTGTGAAAGCTTCATTTGGTGTCATCTTCCCTAGAACCTTGTGTGGAACCCTATACTGAATGTAGAGTATTGTACTACATGCCCCCTCCCATACATAGTGGTGCATGTCTAGGTCATGTGGCATAGTTCTTTCCACCTATAATATAGAATAGTTATTTCTCTTAGAAACTCCATTTTTCTATGGATTGTATGGAATTGTCCACCCTCTCTTGATTCCTTCTCTGGTACAAAACTACTAGAGGTTATTTGTTTTGTAATTTTTTCCATTGTCAGACTAAAATAACCTTTATCTTCCTTTCTATCAAGTTTATCTTCCTTCCTTTCAAGTTCTTCACAAAGGCATTGAACTCTTCGAATTGACTAGAAACCTCATCCTTGGTCTAGAAAAAGTATATGTAGGTCTTCTTGGAGAAATCATCAATAAGAGTAGCATAGTACTAATATCCTCTAAGAGACTTTGTCAACATTGATCCACATACATTTGAGTGTAATAGATAAGGAAAACCTACATATCTGGTGTCACTCCTTGGAAAAGATGATTTCACAAACTTTACAAACAAGCATCCCTTGCATACATCATCATGATTTGTGCTCACCTCTACAACACCTATCACTATCTCACCAAAAAAATTGAGTAGTCCATGATGAGTATGGACCATCATCCTATGCCATAGCTCTCCAAGGTCTCTAGGATTAGTACTACTCATGGGTGCTTAAGGAGTATCAAACTACAACGTCTAAAGGTGACCACTCCTAACTCTAATAGTTATGAGTGATTTACAATCCTTATGCTTAATCAACACATGTATTCCTTTGAAGAGTGCATTATAACCCCTATCCTAAAGAACAAACATAGAAACCAAATTCATACCTAAGCCTGATACATGCAACACATCATGAAGTGAAATTATCTTTCCATTCTCCCTTTGAAATTGAATAGTCCCTTTCCCAACTAGTTGAGTCAGGAAATGTTTTCCATAGAAATTTGGGTATTGGTGTTCTTCTCCTTATAACTAGAGAAGTAATCTCTAACTCTTGTTATATGAAATGATGCCCCACTATCTATATACCAAAAACACTATGAGGTTGAGTTAACTATACAATCTATGAATGTAAACTCATCTTCCATTCTGCTAGAGATTTCTTGTACACTTGCTAAAGTTGCTATTTGCTTCCTTAGCTTCTTCATTTTTGGGAAATCATTGACATAGTGATGATACTCATGAAAACCAAAGCACTTGAACTTAGAAAGGTTCTTCTTCTTCATCTTCTCACTTTTTTTATTTGATCCTTCACTAGACCCTTTCTTTTCTTTCCCTTTCCTGGCTAGGGCAACATTTTCACACATCATCAGATTAGGGAAGAATTAATGATGGTCATTATTTCACATGCAAAAGTTGCTCAAGGTTTATGCATAGAAACATAGCAAGAGTTTGACCCATGTTCGTGAGTGTTAATGGGTCCAGAGCAAGTTCCTAGTAGTAGAGGGAAAGGCTTACATGGAGAGATTTTATTGGGTTGAATACCAAGCTAGTAAGTGTAAAATGAGTCATCCACAATTTTGTTCCTAGATCATCAGATTTTTTGGAATTGACAATGTGATTTAAAAATAGAAGGTGATGCCACCTTGTTTTCAAATTATGATTCATTTGTGAAGATTGAAGGCTTGTTGTAAGAACCAAAAATAGAGTATGTTGTAAATATTTTTCCATTTCTTCTCTACACAAACAAATTTCAGACTTTTAGAGAGCTCAAAGCCATTTGAGAATAGTGTGTTATGTGGTTATAGTGCAAAATAATTTCTAGTGTTTATAGTTTGTTGTAAAATTGCAGTGAAACAGTGGTGAAGAGCCAAGTAAGTTTCTCAACTCACCATATATATTTAATTTTTCCAATATATAGCAAATCTTATCCATCATGACTCCAAAAAAAGTATTATTGGGACAAGTAGATTATGTTAATAGAAACATACATGATTAAATTCTTGAACTATTGCATGAATCTACAAATGTGTCTACCTAGATGAAAAAGTTATTTTTTCTAAAACCTAGGCTCAAGATTGTAGATGGTTTGTATGATAGAGCAAATTAGATTAGGGATGCTACCACTACCAAATCAGTGCTTTTTTTTAAGAAGTAGTTTTTAGAGAGAATTTTTTTTGCTCCCCATGGAAACTATTGGCACTCAAAATTGCATCCTCATTTTTAGCATCTATTTAAAATTTTGAATCAATTCAAGCTCTATACATGCTTTTAAATGAGATTGTAACCAGCTATCAGTTTGAGGCCTAAGTGGTGTTCAATTTTTCTAACACCCTCTGTTCATCATATCCACATGTTCTAGGAAGTTAAATTTTCATTCTGAGTCATCTCGTGAAGTCTTGTTTTGAGAAATTGTCAAATCAACATTTTCACCGAGTGTCAAACAATGAGAGGAGGTTGTGTTTGTTAATGAATATCTCATACCTAGTAATGTTTTAGGACTCACCACTTTGGGAGTTTTTAGACTCCATTCCTAAGAGCCTATGTTTCATATTTTGAGTCATTTTGAGTCCATTTTTCTAGGTTTTTAATCCCTCAAAGTTTTTCATTTAATATTGTCATGTTGATGCAATTAGTTCAGAATTTTGGGAAGCCTTGTTTGATGTCCTATAACATTTGATGAGTTGACCAAAATAAGAAAAAAAAATTGTGTTGCATTATAGATGCTAGAGACTTGTTATGTTTCAAGTTTTAGCTTATGAAATATCTATTTTATCATTTTTCAGACGCGATTCCAAACACAATTTATAAGTTCTACTGGTGTCGATATTTGCAGATTGTTTGGTACCCCTATTTGGAACACCATAATTCAAGACCCATGATTGAAAAGATAAAATGGATTGTACCAGTGTGTTGTACTCTAAAAATAATTTAAGTGAACCAATTTTTAAGTCTTGAAAAATCCATTTGCACACTTTCCCAGGTCAATTCCATTCTCAAAAAATGTTTTCTGACATTGTTTCTAGTTGTCAAAATTGGAGTAGCCCACTTTAACCACTTGCCATTTGTGCCCTATTATTCATCATGAGACCAAATTGTAGATTCATAATGTGCTCATGATAGATAACCAATTCCCTAGTATTTGTCTTCCCAAGTGTCCATTTGCCCAGTTTTTAAAGCCAAATTTGAACCCAAATTATTGCTTTCTGACATGTTTACTTGTAGGTAATTCTGAGAAGGAAACTTTGACAGCGAATATCTTTTGACCTTAAATTCATCATGAGATGAGATTTGACATGGTACAAGTGTGAAGAATAGAGAAATTAGTGGGTTAGATTTTAGGGCCCAGTCAGGTGTTCGAGTCAATTTTTAAAGCCAGTCAAAGGACCTCCTAACACAAAATTGATAGTTTGCAAAAGAGAGTTAAAATGAGCTTTAATTGATGGTTCAGTGATCAAATTTGAATATAGTCAATTCAAGATGCTTAATGGATCACTTTGACACCTCAGTTGTTTGAAAATGAAATTTTCTTTAGTCGGACCCACTTTGGGGCCCGACTAATTTCATCAAAAATATGAGTTATGATAATTCTTTTGATGATATTGTGGGATGTGGTTTGGGTCTATGGTAATGCCTCTTGGTGTTTTTCTAGACTTTTGTTATCATAGGAGTATGTTTTCACTTTTATGCTACAAGAATAAGGTTTTGATTCTCATGTTAAGGCTTCGAGCTTGATATAGCATTTGACTTTTGTTGTAAAAAAGACATTGCCTTGCTGTTTTGCTGTTTGGGATTCTCCCTTATGGGTTTTTAAGGCTGGTAGCTTCCAACTTGAGAACATCCTTCTAAAGAGTTAGCTCTAAATGACCTGACAAAAATGTGTGTTCCTCTTAAGTGTTTTTGTTTTTGATGGCGACTATGCATGAAGAGTCATTAATGGAAGAGCACAAACAAAATAAAGTTTGTATTTGTGGCTCAACATAGTGAGAGGAAAACAAGTGAAATGAGCTGCTCAAATGATAATGAAAACTTACAAAGAGGAGGCATTAGTGGCTGGCATGAAGGCTAGATGATGGATTGGTGAAACATGATCTTGTAAGTATTGGAATGGAAAATAACAATTCTTGGAACCTTTACCTCTAGAGACACTGTATGGTTTTCTAATCGATCTTGTTACATTATGTAACAATGGTGGAGAATCTTGAGTTATATGTTATGAAATGTTTAAAAGAATAAATTCTTACATTTTATTAGCATAGCTCTTTGATGTTGGAAACCCCATGCACTCAATAGAAAACATCTTTTGAAGTCTAGAAGCTCCACATCTAGGATGATGAAACGTGGTGGCTCTGTCGGGTGCTAAAGTAGTGGCAGAGGATCAAAGATGCCCTTGGATAAAAAGGCATTTGAAGAGAAGGTGAGGCAGCTTGCTAAGAGGCAACAACATATCTGGAAGCATCACCTATGGAAATTCAAAAGCATGGACTATGATAAAAGGAATACGATGTTAAAGAGGAATCCCATGCAGGTATAATTCCACGTAAATGGAAAAAGGAAAAAGCCTATTGAAAGGACATTCTGACCTGCGAATGGAGGAGCTTTTTGTTTGAAGAAGCAACCCATGTATTAAAGGAGAAGCCAATAGAAACTATTGTTCACGCCAAGATTAGAGAAAGTAAAGAAAGGAAGGATTTTGTTTGAATTGGGTTAATTTTGGAGACAAGAAAGGAACTATTATTGGTTTTCTTCTAGCTACTTACTATGCGATAGCCTATCCTCTAACTTTTTCCAACATCTCTTTAAAGAGTATCTTTAAAACTAAGTTGTGTGAGGATGCATTTGCATCTCACTTGACATGCCATGTGTGGAAGGCACCAAAAAATTCATTCAAGAGCATTATATCCTTGCAATCTTCTATTGTCGTGGCCAGTTGAGTGTTGGAGAATTCTTAGTAAAGAAGCAGTTCACTCCATTGCAAGGGGGAGCATTCATAGTGTTTTGAGACAAGGTTGAATGAGAAATCTAGGTAGCTCCTAAGCGATGAAGAATATCCCAAGCTATGAAAATTTGTAGGTATGAGTAGAGGAAGAAAACTTGAAACTTGTAAATCCCACATTGCTCATGTAATAGACTTTTTGATATTTTAAATACCCCAGTGCTCAAGATGTAAGTTGTCTAGAAGACAGTGGCCTTTTAAAGGTAGTGCTTATGTGTGTGGGGCCTATGGTCAGCTAGGCTAGTGGGACGGTGAACAAAATTTTGACTTTCAAAATGTGTGCACCGTATGAGAAAAGGTTGAAGTGTTAAGCCTTCCAGATGCTACACAAAGGCTTCAGGCATATTCCCGCAAGAAAAATTCTCAAACCCTACACTACTTCACTTAGGTCGTGAGAGCGTAAACCAAATTTTAGACATCTTTGGGGATATAGCAAACGTAAAGGCATAAACAATATTTTAAATGCTTCTAGATTTATGAGTGCTCATATGATCGTAAAGCTTGTGTGAGTGTAAATGGAAAGCTAGCTTGAGAGTGTAAAGGGATTCAAAAATTAAGGCAATGTATGTGTATATAGGAGAATTTAAAGAGGCTCAATCTTATGTTGAGGTTGTAAAGATGTAAAGCAAAGTTGAAACATAAGAACGTAAAGCAAAATTAGCATGTCTTCGATGCTAGGCGAGGTGAAGGAATTAAGTAAACTAATTAATATTAAAATATTAATTAATTAAAAAATGTTCCAAATTGTTGTTAGCCAATCAAATTACGACACATGGCATCAAAATATTAGAGAGAAAAGGAGAAATTAAAATGAATTTAAAATGGAAATTCATAAGATATCAATGCATGATAGTCTGAAATGAAAATTTTGAATTATTTTGAAATTTTATATAGTTCAAACTGTATAAATTTTTAATTTTTTAATTTTAAAGCTTTTTTCCAGTTGAGGACCGTGAATTTGAGATGGCCATAACAAGGGGATTTTTTTTTATCCAAAATGGGTAGTGCAGTATACCGTTGGAACCAGGAGAAGCTGAATTTTCTAAATTTGGGGTTGGATTATGCTAAAGTCTTCACTGGTTCGCTCTGTAAGCAGTTTTATAATTTCCAAGGCCTTTTTAGTAAAAGGAGTAGAATTCATTATAGAGAATCAAAATTAGTTGAGAAACTTATATTGATGTTTGTTCAAGTTTAAAATGAGTTTTGGAAATGTTTTCACCCTTCTAGAGTTCAAATTTTAACCAAATTTTTCCATTCCTGATCAAGCATCAAATTAGTTATTCTTTTCATCAAATATCCGAGATTCTTTATGCCTTGTAGAGAGAGAATGATGAAGATTTAATATGCAGTTATAGAGAGAAATTAGAGAGAAGCTTTTTCATCTTCTTGGGAAGGAATTCTAAGGGTACACATGTCAAGTACAGATTCAATCCGAGAATTGCTTCTTTTCTATATCTTTCTTCCTTCTTCTCTTTTGCAAGGTGGTTGGCATTTTTCTCTGGGTAATACCAATAGGGTTCCAGTGTTTTACTGTGAAATCACATTCTTTCAGCACACTCTCTATTGTACAAACAACATTAAGAAGGTTAATATAGATAGTTTAGATCTATTAGGTTGTTTCATGTTTTTCATTTCATGCATATGAATGTGTTGTTTCGAGGAAATTAATACAAAGACCAATAGATGGTTGAGTTTCATCTTGAATCTTGTCCCCTTCATCAGTGATTTTCAATGGTTTATAATCTTTGACATAGAGCTTAGGTTGTAGTTGTAGTCCCTTAAGGTTGTATGTTATTTCATTGTTTCCTATGACTCAAACACTTACATAAATGCTTCAGAAAAATCAGCAAGGTTGTGAGGTTACTAATGGAGATATCATGTAAGAATTAGGTTTAAATTGAACATTGATGTCTATTTACAAGTTGAAAAGATAGATCAGATATCTGAATATATATATATATATATGTGTGTGTGTGTGTGTGTGTGTATGTATGTATGTATGTATACATATACATATATATGTATATGTATATGTATATATATATATACATATATGTATATACACATATATCTATATATACATATATATATATATATATATGTATATGTATATGTATATGTATATGTATAAATATACATATGTTTGTATATATTTACATACATATGTATGTATATATACATATGCATATATATATACATACATACATATATATACATACATATATATGTATATATATATATACATATATATGTATGTATATATATGTATGTATGTATATATATATGTGTATATACATATATACATACATATGTACATACATATATATGTATATATATGTATATATATGTATATATATGTATATACATAAATATATATGTATATATATGTACACACACACACAGACACATATATAGGTATCATATATCCATATGTATGTTTTTGATTCATTGATTTGCCCAATGGCTAAGGCACTAATCAGTTATAGGATCATTAAGTCTTATTGTTGCAGATCTAAGGTTTTGTTGAATTCAGCATTATTAATCAAACACCTTTTCCCCTCACATGTTGAAGGACCTAAATGTTTAACCCTCACTCAGCTTATGAGATTCATAGCTTTGCATTTAGCTACTGTAGATTTGTGTCATTTCATGAGTCATTAGGAGAAATTAAGCATAAAATCTACTTAATAGATTCAAGGATATGTTTTGCACTGGTATGGTATCAATTGAATATAAGGTCCACCCACCTAGGTCCAACAGAGCCTGAAGTGAAGAAGGAGTTATGCCTTATAGTTGGCCCAAGACTGCAGTCAAATAAATTCATCATAGGAAGTTGCTAGGCTTAGATGCATTTGTCTGGTTTCTTGCTTGTTTTCAAAATAGTTAAGTTAGGAGCCAACATAAACATTTGGAATTTTTATTTAGGAAATCTAGTGTTCCCTAGTGTATTCATTAGTGTTGACCTACTCATGGTCATTGCCCAAAACTATGACCCTGCAACCAGAGCAGTAAGAAGATTAGATGGGGAATGCTTGATGAGTATAAGTGCTGAAATTTTTTGAAAGGTCTTTGATTTGGAAATCTTTTCAATTTACCATATACCCATTGACCTACCACAAATAGAAAAGGAATACTTATTAAAGAAGGATATGGTTAGGGAAGTGCACTAAGAGCACACTTTGCCTCAATTGGGAATTTTCCATTGGTCATAGAATCTACAAATGAGCCTTTTAAGAATGAATTTTTACTTCCAGAGCCCTACAAATATATATGAATTTATGTAGAGTTTTTGGTGAATATGAGAAAAGTTTTATGCCAGTTCAATTTATGTATATGATGACTTATATTTATTCTTTTTGTGTAGATATTATTTTTTATTTTGCATCCTATCTAGAAAAATAAATCCTTATAGGGCTAGTTGGAATTACCAAAAGAAACGTAGAAAATACTTTTGGTAATTATTCATTGTTGATGCATATGTTCTTGTTTAAGGGGGTAATATATTTTGGGAAGGAGATGGTTTTGAATAGAGAACATGAAGGAGAGGCTCTACCAGTCTAGTTATGGAGTGCATATATGACTAGAGATGCATAAAAGGCCAATTTTGATAGATTTGATCCACATTTTTCCTATATATTGAGAAGCCTCTTATTAAGGGACAATCCCAAAATCCTTAGGCAATCAATGAATTTTATTATACCAATGGATAGTCCGTCTAATTTAAAAGTGTCACATAATTAGGCTGATATCATACCATAGCCTATTTCAATAGTTTTGAGAGTTTATGATTTCCAATGGACTCCCCATGTGCTACCCTACTAGGTGCCTTTGAAAGTATGGATAGCTGAGATATTGTGGTAGCTAAGAGGATTAAAGGAAACATATTTGGTTAGAAGAAATAGAGGCTCAATTTTCCCCACTTGTTTTGTAGTCAACCATTTCATAATTACAAAATGTGGATGGTTGTTTTTGTATAAATCCTTGGATCAGTACAAGATGACTATGTCTCATCCTTGCTTTTCTAATTCTGAGGGATTTTTTGATATTTTTAGATTAAGGGCTAAAGTTGGTTCCAGAAAAGATGAACCTTATTTCATTGAGGATATAATAAAGAATGGGTTATTTTTGCAAGAGTAGGAGATCAAGAAAGAAAAATGGAGATTTTTTTCTAGATTTCTTGAATTTATTCATTGTTTTGATAAAGAATACAAGCGTCTAGATGATGCAAAAATAGAGGTAGACAAAATAAATAAACTTATGATTACTTTTCCTAAAATCATGGAGGCCATGAACAAAACGATACTTTTTTTATCAATTCTTTTCCACAAAAAGCTAGAGAGGTCATGAAGAGATTGGCATTTACTCCTATACTATGAATAAGGTAGTTGGTTATCTAGAAGAGATCTAGCTATAATGTGATTCAAAATAAAAGGGCCATTGTTGATAAAGGAAAATAGATAGTAGGGTCAACTAGTATTGTCTTAGAAGAAACACCTGATAAAACCTCACCCAAGAGGTAGAAAATAATAAGGGTATAGACACCTCACATTGAGGAATATTCACCTACACAGTCCCCATTAGAAATAGGAGATGAAAAAATCACCAAGGAGCCGATGGAGCAGTTAGGGTCTGAAGGGGGAATATTCATTGCACAAGCTAAATTAGAAGAGGGAAATCCATAGGAACCTCTCATGGCAAGCTTAGAGTTAACAATGGCAGAGTACAAAGGAAAGGAGTTGGATCCTATAATTGAACTGACTAGTCATGACTTTATAGCTAGTGACTATTTTGTTAAAACTAGAGCCTTCTACCAATTTGCATGGAGAGTAAACATGGTAATGTTTGAGGAAAGGTGTATTAAGCTGAAAGCAGAGCATCCAAGAATGAAGGATGCAGACGTGAAAAATTAGATAAAAGAAGAAGTTATATTAGAATTGCAAAGCATGACCCTTGAAGAGGGGAGACAAATGGTAAAGGCATCTATTGTTTTGTTGCTATGCAATTGAGATATAGAAGATGCTTTGGTTTGTAATTTTGTTTTAGATAAACTAAGATAGAGGATCAGGGGAAGAAGGAAATAAAAGGTGCCAAATTAAGTATGGATTGGGCTGCATTAGTCATTTGGTCAGTAACAAAGGATCTTGGACTAGCCCTTCCCAACTTGATGATACTTGATTAATAAGCAACCTGATTGTGAAGAGAGTAGAAGAAACTACTAGTGTAGAAGTTGCACATCTTGTGTTGGCATGAAGTTGTTATTGCCATTAGTGACAACACTTATCTACATCAGTATAGCTACCGAGCTCAGCACTCAGTTTCCTACATACACCGAGCTTCACAGTTTACACTAGGCATCTCAATATCTACCTAGTAATTAGACTGTGTCATGGGAATCTAGTGTAAACCAAGCATTGGAAGATGAAATGTTTACTAAGTGATGAAAGTGCAATGTTTACCAAGTAATGAAAGTATAGTGCTTACTAAGTGAAAGCAGGTAAATGAAGGATTCAATTCTTACTGAGTAACACTATATCTACCGAGTAACACTACATCTACCGACTCACCATGGGTTACCGAGTTCAGAACTATGTCGAGTGATTAGTATGGACTGAGCCTTCACTTCTACCAAGTGCATGAGGATGCCGAGTAATGCAATGGATGCTGAGTATCAGAAGGTCATCGAGTCAATTCAATGAACCTGACTTATTTACTATTGAGCTTACTCAGTAATGTTTTGTTCACTTGTGTTTTGGTCAACCTTGCAATTGTAATTATTGGAATGGTATATATGTAATGTATTATATCATTTACAAGTAATGTACAATGTATCAAGAAAGACATGTAATACTTTGAGAAGAAGGAAAGTGAATCAGCATAAGAGTAGAGTATTCAAGAAGGTCTACAAGGAGCAGTAAAGATTCATTAGTCACAAGAGGTGATCTATACTTCAAGGATCTAATTAGCAATCAAGTTGTAAGTAGATCCATTGTTTCATCCTAACAAGTGAATCAGTTTTGTAAATCCTTTAATAAGGTAGACTTCACAGTCTTTGTATAAATCTCCTAACAGAGTGCATACTTCAGTGTATGTTTGTAAATCCTCTAACAAGGTGGACCTAGTAGTCCTTTGTGCTCCTAACAGGGAACATCACCAGAAGTGGTCAATGTAAGCCTTAAAATGTTAACTTCATGCTATAGTAATGAAGTTTTGTGGCTATCATCCCCACCCCAGGTTTACTTTCTATTTGGAAGGTTTCTGGGTTACCAAATCACTATGTACATGTGATATGAATGTTTGATGTCTCATATATGCAGTAGATTAGATGAATGAATGGTGAATAGTATATATGGTTTAAGTGTTGAATTGTTTAAATGTTTTGAGGTTACTAATTTACCCCTACCCTCTTAGTAACCTATCATATCTTGAATATTTCCAACAATTGGTATCAGAGCTATTGTGGTTCTTAGGATAAAAGTTTGACAGCTTGAGCAAAGATTAAGGACAATGGAGATATTCAGACTTGATAAAGCTATTGAAAATGAAAAGCTAGATCTAGAAATGGCCATGGCTCAAATCAACGAAGAAAAGGAGCATCTTTCTCAATCCCTGAAGGGAAGGAAGGAACTTGCAAGACAAATGAATGATCATCAATATGTTGAAGAAAAGATTGTAGACCTTTTACCATCAAGCAGTTCAGATAAAGGTAATGAGGCAATCAAAAACTCTTAGCAAAGAATGGCTCTCTGCAGGAGGAAGTAAGAAATTTTAAAAGAGAACAAGAAATCCAATCAATCAAGCTATGTGAAGTTTTGGAATAGAGAAACAAGGTAAATGAAGACCTAGAGACAAGAAATAACCAATCCCTTCAACATGAAGATCTTGTAGATCAACTGTCTAATGCAAGTGAATAAATTATGAATCTAAGACTGAAAATGACAGCCTGAGGAATGATTTAATCACTAAAAGATGAATCAATGAAAGCTTAAAAAGTGACTTGAGATCTGAAAGACAAATCAATGAAAGTTTGAAAAATGACTTGATCATTGAAAAGAAAATCAAGGAGAGAGTCATGAATCTCAAGCAGACATGAATCAATTAAATCAACAAAGTGAGTAGAACCTTCATAGACAAAAAGGTAAATTTGGACTTGGTTATAAGGAAGAAGGTGAAACCTCCGAACAAGGTGCCCAAAGGAATCAAAGAACTACTTGCAATCATTGTGGTAAGTTAGGTCACACATGAAACAAGTGTTGGAGCAATGGAAAAGGTAAATTCCTCAGAAAATGCTACAATTGCATTCAGCATGGTCTTAAAGCTAACGAATGCAAGGAGAAACCAAAATTTGAAGGAAATTGTCAGAAATGCAAGAAGCATGGTCACAAGGCATTCTAATGCAAATCCAAATCATTCAATCCAGCTAAACAACTTGTTAAAACAATCCTTGGTGTAGATGTCATTATTGTGGAGAATATGAACATATTGGTATAAACTATGGAAGACATCATCTAAGGAAGAAGGACGCTACTGTAAGGTGCTATACATGTACAGAACTCGATCATATAGCTAAAAAATTCATGAACATAGGAAGAGTTGAAGATGAAAAGAAAGCTAAAGTTGAAAACATTTGAAAGCAAATGAGGCAATAGTGGATTCCTAAATCTACTGAGCAGAACACTTCAAATAATAGCAATGTCACTCAAGAAGTGGGTGACTCCACCATTTCCAATTAGATTCATAAAGGAGGATATTGAACTGCATCTTCAAGTGATATCTCAAGCAGTCCCAAAATGAAAAAAAGCAAAGGATCCAATTAGTATTTTAGATACAAAGGGTCACAAAAAAAATCAGGTCATATCGAGCAAGGTTAGTCACAAACTCAACGGAGCTAGGTCAGGAGCAATAAAAATTTTATTCGATCACTGAGTTGTAAGCTTCTACTGAGTAAGTGAATGATTTCCTCTCAAGCACTATGTCATCTCAGCTACCTTTGTACCAAGCATTTATGGAAAAAAAATTTTCAAAAGGGTAGAATTTGATTTCATTCTTCATTGCGATTATAGAGCTAAGAAATTTCCAGCAATTCCAAGGAAAATTCCAAACGATTTCAAGCGATTTTTGAATTTGTTCAAAAATTTCTTACACCTATCGAGTAGTGATGACATCTGGGAGTAGCAGTACCACCAAGGCAAAAAGAGGTTTAGAAATGCTAGTTAAAGGTGTGGAGTGGAAGGCGCTAAAAAATGCTAGTTAAAGGTGTGGAGTGGAAGGCGCTAAATTTCAAACTAGTTCCAGCAATTTTAGAATCACTTGACCCCAATGGAGCTCAATCGCAAACTCCACCAAAGGTACTTCTCATAAGTGACATTTGTACACACTTCAAACATTCTGTTCAAGAAATTGGAAACCTAGAAATGGACAATGCCCTAGAAGAAATGAGTGTAGATGGCTCTTTAAAAATCGAGCATAAGCATCTAGAGACCAAAGGGTTAACCCATATCTCGCACTTGCCAAGAACTTTCCAAATTAAGTGGATTGGGTACATACTTAGTCATGTTCACAATGGGAAACTATGGATAGAGAAGCCAATATTAATCACCAAGAAAATTATTCATAAGATTATTGGTCTCCCCATGCTAAATAAAGCTAAAACTACCAAAACCCTAGGTCAGGAAGAGTTATAGAGGAAAACCCTAGCTGAATGGGATGGTAGAGTTTTAAAAGTCAACACTGTATCTGGCATTGAATTAAGGTTTGGCATTCATGTCATTTCTCACAAAAGTTATAGCTCCAGTCATTTGAACATTGTGCCCTATGAGGCTATTGATTTGGCATTCAAAACTATGAAGAAAAATCTTGAATTCGACCTATTAGAACTATTGTTGAAACAATTGAACAAGAACATGGACAGCATAAGGACTTCAAAGAATAATCCCTACAAATTTGGTTCTCTATTTATTTGTTTATTTTTCTATATTAAAAAATTTTGCTCATCAAAGGGCTCAGTTGTATGGAGAAAAGATATTCCAATTTTATATCAGATTAATGAGTTTATTGCTAACATGGGTGAAAACTTTGAAAAAGTTATGGATAATTATTTTGAAGATTTCAAGGAAAGAGTGAACAACATGTTCAAAATTTCACCCAAACTGGTTGAAGATTACAAGGATGATGTATGCTTCATGGTTGACTATGATAGAGTATACATTCAGGCAGTCAGACCCTGAGTTGCATGGGTTAAACCTCTTCCTTATGAGGTAAATATTGATGAATCCAAAGACATTATTGAAGCACTAGTAAATGAACCTATAGATCCTAAGCTTCTTGCCTTTGGCACTTACGATGAAGCAAAGACCAAAATTGAGCTTGAAATCAAGCTACCCCAGGCTATAAGCAAAGGCAAGAGAAAGATAGCAAAGTTGAAAACTGCAACCGGCCCTCTTATTCTTACCAAAGGAAAAGGTGAGGATGAAGAAGAAGAAGAAGAAGAAGGTGAAGATCTTGAATCTGAAAAAGAAGAGGAACCAACAAAGAGGAAACGGAAGGTGATTATCACCAAACCTAAGAAGAAGCCTACTATAGTATTCTTTAGAAGAACCAGACAAGGAAAACAAGAAACTATACTTTTTCAGGCCTCCACTCACATTTGAGGAAAGGCTAAAAAAATTGGAAGAGGGAGCTGGCATCACAAATTTCAAAGCATTGAAATTTGAAACAAGGATTGATGTAGAGAAAATGCAGATTGAGGAACTGGTACTCAATAAGATGGGAAAATAGAAATACTCCCCAGACTAGCTCACCCCTCAAATCTCCAAAGAGCTATTGGAGAGATTACAACCACAATGGGAGTCAGCCACCCAAATGGCCAAGAACATATATGAGCAATCCTTGAGGAATCTTATACCTAGTCTCACTGAAGTGGAAACAAAGGCAGCAATGAAGAACCATGAAGGTAAAATGATGATTAGATTTCACACCTGTTTGATTTTAATTAAGAACATTGAACATATTGTAAGAGATGCAACAAACATGTGGAAGAACATCTATCATCTACAAAAGCCTAGTGATGATCCTATTGAAATCAAGGATGATGACATCAGTGCCAATGATGATTTTGATAGCACTTTGTCCATCATAGTTACTCCAGGAGATTTACATGCACTAATGGAAGAGAAAGAGGAAGAAGACAAGGAGGAAGAAAAAGATGAAGAAGATCTAGAAAAAATTGTAGCAGAAGTTGTTGCGTCCATTCCTCACTCTCCACCAAAGACTGTTACATCTACTTTGGAGATAGCTTCTACAATTGAGATTGTGAGCACAACAATCACATCAATTGCTCAATCTTCACCAGCCACCTCCCAGCTCCAAGTATCTGAAACTAAAGTGCCAAGCACTTTATCTACCAAGCTATCTATCACCTCTTCAGCCACTGAGTCAGCTCCTTAGCTCCTTCATCAATAATGAGTGTACTAGTAAGTTCCACAATTTTGTTTTCATCAATTCGAGTAAGTTCTATAGTTTTGTTTCCATTAGCATCATTTGTATCCACTTCGACTCCAATCAGTTTAGATACTACTATGGGTACTCTACCAAGTGTGATACCATTTTTGGGAAGTGTTTCAATTTTTTGTTCGGTTAGCACTTCTATTGGCATTCAATTCTCGAGTGTTATCCCAATTTTCATTGCTAGCCCTTCTATCTCAACTATTGTGTCTATTCCAAAGGTTAAACAAGTAATTACAGAAGTCAAACAAAAGCATCCATTGAAACTTCTAATCACTAGAAACGAAATTGGAAAAGACATTGAATTAGACATAAAAATAGTGATCCCAAAGATAGACTATGACACTGCTACCATTGAAGAGATGAGGTTAGCTAGTCAAATCATAGACATGAAAGCTACGCAAAAACAATTAAGATGAGAAAGGGATAAGGAATACAGAATAATTGAGAATGCCAAGGATATAATTACAGATGCTATAGGTGTTGAAGTAAATTCTACTCAACACATTTTGATTAAGTTAGAAGAGGCAGTACATAAATTTAATGAAGATTCTTTCAGACAAGAGAAACTTATTGAGAAAGCTGTAACAAAATTTGATAATAAGGTGCTAAAGCATATTGCTCAAAAGATAGCAATCAAGCAAGTTGAATTGTCAACATTTTTGGGTAATTTTGAAAATTCTTTTAATAATGCAACATCACTTTTTGCCAAACTTTGTGATGTTTCTGGTTTCACCAAAGAAATAAAAGATAAGCTAAATAAGATTGACATTGATATGTAATCAAGTGCATCCAAGTTAAAGGTGGACTCCTCCTCCACAACATCCAATCAAACAAAAACCAGATATTTGGCAGATGTATAGGTAGAACTATTGAGAGAGGAAGCAAGGATTTGGTCTAGACTAATAGACATCTAGAACATGATCCTTCCTAACATGGAAACAATGCAGAAACATATTGCTCATTGCAAAACATTGATCAAAGATCAGAACTTCTTTGTGGCTGATCACTTGATCCAATTATTAGCAGAAGTTCAAATTGCTCTCTCCACCTGTCAAATTATGCAGCAAACTTGGGATAATACTTTTGCCACCATCCTTAAGGTACATCAAGAATTTCTATCTCACGTTGGTGTAGTCATATAAACTGTATATATGTAGCCCTTTCGCATTATTGTCAAAAAGGGGGAGAGTTTCAGCATAATAAGTGAGGAGAGTTATCACTATAAGTGAAAGGGGGAGTTAGCACTCATTAGAGTTAGCATGTGTACATAAGTATCTTTGTATATACATTACAAGTCATCAAGAAGGTACAAAGAAATGTATATGCAACAGTTCTACAAAGAACAATTTTGAAAAACCAAAATTCATTGAGTCAGGTTATGTACATATGGTTTGGCTTATAAGTTTTTTCTCACTAGTGCCAAAGGGGGACATTGTTGGCATTAAATTGTTATTGCAATTAGTGACAACACTTATCTATATCAGTATAGCTACCAATCTCAGCACTCAATTTCCTACATACACGAAGCTTCAGAGTTTACACTAGGCATCTCAGTATCTACCGAGCAGTCAGACTATATCATAGAAATCTAGTGTAAACTGAGCATTGGAAGATGCAATGTTTACCGAGTAATGAAAGTGCAATGTTTACTGAGTAATGAAAGTATAGTGCTTACCGAGTGAAAGTAGGTAAATGAAGGATTCAGTTCTTACCGAGTTATACTATATCTACTAAGTAACATTACATCTACCGAGTCACCACTGGTTACTAAGTTTAGAACTACACAAAGTGATTAGTATGGATTGAGCCTTTACTTCTACTGAGTGCATGATGATGTCGACTAATGCAATGGATGCTGAGTATCAGAAGGTCACCGAATTAGTTCAATGAACCCAAGTTATTTACTATTGGGCCGACTGAATAATGTTTTGTTCACTTGTGTTTTGGCCGACCTTGGAATTTTAATTATTAGAATGGTATATATGTAATGAATTATATCATTTACAAGTGATGTATGATTTATCAAGAAAGACATGTAATACTTTGAGAAGAAGGAAAGCGAATTAGAATAAGAGTAGAGTATTCAGCAAGGTCTACAAGGAGCAGTAAAGATTCATCAGTCATAAGAGGTGATCTATACTTCAAGGATCTAATTAGAAATCAAGTTGTAAGTAGATCCATGATTTTATCCTAATAGGTGAATCAGTTTTGTAAATCTTTTAATAGGGTAGACTTAGCAGTCTTTGTATAAATATCCTAACAAACTGCATACTTCAGTGTATGTTTGTAAATCCTCTAACAAGGTGGAGCTAGCAGTCTTTTGTGCTCCTAATAGGGCAGATCACTAGAAGTGGTCAATGTAAGCCTTAATAGGCCAATTTCATGCTACAATAACAAAGTTTTGTGGGTATCATCACCACCCCAGTTTTACTTTCTATTTGGAAGGTTTATGGGTTACCAAATCACTGTGTACATGTGCTATGAATTTTTGATCTCTCATATATGCGGTAGATTAGATGAATGAATGGTGAATAGTATATATGGTTTAAGTGCTGAATTTTATAAATGTTTTGACATTACTGATTCACCCCTCCCCTCTCAGTAACCTATCATATCTTGAATATTTCCAACATCTTGGTGTTGGCGTATCTGGCTTAACTTTAGCTCCAATCCTAAGAGATGAGAAATAAAAGTTGGAATTGCACAACAGGTATGAAAAACTTTTGACTACATACAATAAAGAAGTTCAAAGAAGGATTGAACTAGAGAATAAAGTGATGGGATAATCCACTAGATGACAAATCATTTATCCTCACCCATCAGTGAAATCTTCTAGATCCACTCCCTTCATCGAGATCCTTGATACTCCATACAGGCTAGAATTTTATATTAGTAAGGAGTTGGAGGAAGAAAAGAATAAGCAGAGGGCTTCGTAAGATGAATTAACTTATCAATATAGAGAGAAACTTAGAAAAACAATCTTATATCTAATAGATAAGATTGATTGGCTAGCATTCTATGAACAATTAGTAAACATAGTGGATATGTGGAGAGAAATCAAAGATGCTAAGGAGGTTTTGAAACCTATTATAAGTAAATGCGATGGAAGAGATAAGGATATCACCCTTTTACACATTTCAGTTATTAGATTATCTTGTGAACAGATAGAAAAAAAAGTTGATCTAATTAGAAATCTATCTGATTTTGAAAATAAGAGGGAGGCAAAGCAAAAAAGAATAATAATTTTTTTCTCAAAATATTTAAGTGATCTAAATTTTATCTTTTTCCCCAAAAACTCAAAAAGATTGACATCATAAAAGAGAAAAAAGTGTGGGGAAAAGAATTAAATGATTTATTATGCAAAGAAAATAAATGAAGTCAGTAATGAAGAAGGACATGTGCTATGGGCAAGGACAAATGAAGAATTTGTTAAAGTGCAACTATTTCACAATTCACTTAGAGAGGAATTTGTTGAAATAAATGAATTAGGGGATTGGGTGGTTACAAAGAAATGAGAAATCTTGACCTTTGATTGGCCTAACGATACAATCTTGAACAAATAAATGGATAATTTTGTCCGTTCAAAACAAATGGAAACAAGAGCTCTATTGGAGCATGAGTCCCTGCCTATGTAGCAAATAGAAGGAAGGAAATAGATTTTTAGAATTAACTTCCTTCTTCATCAAGATTTTTATAAAATATTCCTACATCAAACATTAGTTTTCTCTCCGACTCGCACGCTAAATTGTAGCTCAACAAATTGTGAAGAAATTAGAAAAGATGAATAATTTAATTAGTAAAAGTGAATTAAAGAGTTCATATTTAAATTATAAAAATATAAAAAAACTAAATGATAGAAATATTTGTTTAAGAAAATATATTTATAGAGGAATATGTTAATTGATACTTAGAAAACTTAATCCACCTATCTATCATTAATAATAATTTTTAAATTTTTTTTTTTTAAGTATAAAAATTGTCGAAATATTTACAAACATATAATTAGGTTTTATAAGACAATACTTCCTAAATTAGAAACTAAGATTACAACATATTTATTATAATTACTACATTAAATTACATAATGTAACTAAAAAATAATATTATTGTTTTTAACTCAAATTTGAAATTTATAATTTTAATTTTTTTGGTAGAAATATCAATATACTAAAGAGGAAATTTACTACTCGTTTGAGAGTTAATAATATAACCCCAACAAAAAATAGCTAAAAGACTTCTAAAGAAGAATATATTTAATTTTATGATTTATATTAAATGTAATAATAAGCAAGTGTCACATAGTGACATGTACTTCACATTACTTGTCATGATAGTTAATAAATTAACAGATATAGTTAATATAATACATATGTAGCATAATAGTACATTAGTTCTAAAAGTTCTAAAAATAAATAATTAAATTGAAAATGTTATATAGTTTATACTTTATCAAATAATAATATTTTTTTAAATATTAGATTTAGGAATAGATTTTTGTTCTAGATTTTATTAAAAAATAAAACAATTAAAATTTTATCCTATTTGTACTATTGATCTAAATAGAAGAGTAATTGATTAACTAATTTTCAAAAATTTATATTTAATATTTATTGAATTTATGTATTAATATTATTTTATAATAATCTATGTATAGTTTATCAAATAATAATAATTTTTAAAATATATTATTTAATGTATTGAAATTTTAATATATCTTTCATAAATAGATCAAGTGAAATAACCAGAATAAAAATTTAGGTTCTTGCATTTTAAATAAGAATAATAATAAATATATCAAATTTAATGATTGAGTGATCAAATACAAAAAGTAACATTTTCCAAGCATTTAATTAAGACCACTAGATTTTAGTGACCGCCATAAATTCCCGTGTGAGCCTTTCCACAGTAATTACCTTATTTTATTACACATTCCAAAAATAATTACCTTATTTTATTACACATTCCAAAAATAATGGTAACCACCACCGACACGTGGAGACGAAACCGACAACGTTTGTTTGTAAATTTAATTTTATGTAATGAAATTAATTATTTTCCTTCCTTTTGAATGCGTTCATAAGCTATCCACCTATGAAAGATAACGTCTTGTCAGGATTATTATTAGAATTGACAGTTAACAAGTTAATAGGATGTCGTCAATAAAATCTGCATACAGGTGGAAGCCAAATGTGGTAATAACTGACACATAGTTAATGCATAAATAACCAAGTTGAATATAAACTAGAGATAACTAAGTTGATTACATAAATAAGCAATTATTATGAGTCTTGAATATGAACTAGAGATAACCAAGTTGATTACATAAGTAAGTAATAATAATAATAAAACCTATTTTCTTAACCATTGTATCTCTTTACTTTAGAAAAGGTTTAAGCTTCAGCCTTGAGATACAACAACACTTGTAAATTTTATTCTCTTCGAATTGGTGTTCAAACTTAGTCACATACTTCACTCATCTTGGTGTATCTGAAATGTTCCCATGATGATAAAATATATCGTTTCTGTCTTCCTCCTTAAGAATCATAGTCGTTAAAGGAACATCAAGACCATTTTGCATGGCAATTTGCCCAACAAAACTGTTCAGTCCAAAATTCCTACATGAATTTCTAAGTGCAATCTATACAGAGGACTACAGGTGACTTCTTAGTTGACGGTTGGAGAATAACTACTTTCCTTTTTGGAAAATAAATAAAATGAAACACCAAAAGAATGATCTTAGGAAGGATACACATACTTATAATAATGTAACTATCAAAATAGAGTAGAATCAAAGAAGAATTACTTTAGTATTTTTTGATGTGCCATCCAAATTTATTTATGATCTCAAACAAATACAGAGTTTAGAACAGGTGAAGATGACTCAAGAATCACCTAGATATAAGTGTAAATTGGCAAAATTGGAGGGACTGATAGGTAGGGTGGGCAAATAGTTCAGGGACAAAACAACTATAGTTAAAAAAGTTTTCAAAAATAACAAATTCCAATGAGCTTAGTCGAGACCAAAGTACCTAGATGTAAAATGTTTTGAGTGTGAATCAACATAAACTGTATATCCAACATAGCAGGCAAAGTTCAAGAAAAACAATGGAACAGAAGTGTAAATCTATACTTGCGTATGTGTCTGGTGTTTTCCTTTAGAACTAACTTTAAAATATACAAGAAAAGAGCTATAAGAAAAGAGAAAATTTTACTCTTATGAGAATGGACAATAATAGTAGACATGGAAGGGTAAACTCAACTAGTTGAAGTGTTCATCCTAAAATATAGACATAAATTTATGAGCTAAGTAATAGACACATGCATCAAGATTCTATGCATCTACATGGAGAGGTTCAAAGGGGTCAATGTCTTGCGAGAAACTTTATAGAGTCGCCATTTACAAATATATCTGGTGGTAAACATTTGGTAGCAAGAAACGGGTTGGAGTTTTCAGAGCTTCTTAAATCTTCATCTCAAGGATTGTTGTGTGGGATAGGACGTGGCATGGTTTCAACAAAGTGGTTCACAAATAATCTTGGCGAAGAAGCTGTTTTACCCACTCAGAAGAGAATTTCTTTCATTTTTGACTTAGTGAAGGATCATGACATTACAAATGGAGATACAGGCATAAATTCTAGTGTCCTTCAGCTTACTGGGAAGGGATGCACAAGTCTGAAAATATTTTTGATTTTATTGACAGAATAATGAAAAAATCTACTCATGTTTGGGGAACATGTGGGAATAGTGTAGATCTTAGAACAGATAAAAAGCATTCAGATAAACAATGGAGCTTCGAACCCATGTCCTTGCCTTTAGGGAAAAATAAAAAATATATGCACTCACCGATTTCTCACCTTCCCACCCCCACAAATGCAGAGGAGAAAAGAAAATGACCAAATTTTAATAGAAGCATAGAGCAGCCAAATCGTTGCAAATCATGAGAGCAAACAGGAACTAAATCTAGTGCCAATATTTAACTCTGCCTTTGAATGCTGCATCCAACAAAGGCTGAGGATTTAATGTCACATTGAATAGTCATTATGAATACACTAAATATTTAAGTGTGTAAAACCTGTCCTGAAAAGCATGAAAACTATTTTGCTCTCAATATGTGTTCGCTTTTTTTTTTAAAATTTTTTATTTACAAAATTATTCAAACCACTAGGAAAATGCAGCCGACCAATAGGAAAAATCAAAAAATAATATAAATCTCAAAATTGGACATATCAACTACTAGGGACTATAGGATATGTTATTCATTTCTGAAATTTGAATCGGCGATTAATGTTTATAATTCATACAAAAACAATAGTCTCTGCCTTTATAAAGGCATGGACTAACAAAGGGAGAGGATGTTGTCCCTAATGAAGATCAAAGAGATGACACATCAGTGTATACAAAAGAAGACAAAGAAGAAGAACCAACTCAAATGGAAACCACAGTGGTCCCAACTAATGATGTGGCAACCGAGGATTTAGAATTAAATGTTGTTTTAACAATCCATGATGATGAAAGTGCAAAGCCTCGAGTTTAAGTGAACTTATAGAGATCATAGCTAGACACATCATTGGCAAACCTAATGGCTACAAATTTTGAGGATTCAAAATAGTATAAAAGCCAATGATAGAATTTATAGCATTTGAAAGTGTAATAGAAACTAAGCCCACCAAAAGGAATATTATGATGTAATGTTTTTTTGTTGCACAAAATTTTGTCTCTTATGAAAATAACAATTGTAAATATCTTTTTTTTAAAGGACATATGTTAGTTCTCTATGCTTGAAGCTTGTTGCATCTCACACTATATATTGTGAGATTCTAGGGCTAGAGAAAGGGTCTAAGTTATTGCATAATTTTAGATTTTTTAAACTAAGTTTGTTCGGTATTCTTTTTGGTGTAAACTTTATGATGTCTTTCTCTATAAGTATCTGAGAATACATTAACCTTGAGGGATTTCGAGGTCTTATCTTGAGTCATTCTAAGATTTGTTTCAATTGTATACAATTTTCAAAGGAAATTAATACAAAGATTAACTATTCCCATATTTGTTTCTTGATGAATTTTGTCTCCTGGTTATTTTGAAGTTGTATGAGTAGAACTTGTTCAATTGAATGCAATTAAATCAAATTGTATTTCAATTCACTATTTCTTTTAATTCACTAAGAGCACATCAAAAATTACGAGCTCCACTTTCGTTGAGAATGTAGGAAGATTTAGACACAAGATAAGTAATATTATATTGGAGACATGATGATACTGACAATAAGAGGCTACCGGTACAGGGGATGATCAGCACATATTTATTTGACCACCCTGTCAATTGTAAATTGTCGTCCCCAGTGTTTACCACCCCTTCCTTTTTCCCACTCATTTTCACAGCACTAATCGTTCTGCAAATCACTAATCCTTTGGAAAAAACAACTAAACACTGGATGCCGCCCAAGTACATGGGGCTTTCCGTTCTTATATAGCCTCTGCCTTACAATACTTGTGCTCAGCTATTCAGACGTAAGGCATGAGGAGAAGGATTATGTCATCTCTATCCAGAATATGGGAAACTTATCATTCCTTTTCCGATTGCTATGTTCTCTGGTGGGGTTACCATATTAATTATTCATAGCCGATGTAATGCTTCCACATTGTTATCAACACACTCGTGATTCCGTGAAGATAGCCACTGACGTCATCGCATACTTTTCTTCGGCTCTGTACTCTGATGCTCCCATAGTCCATATTCTGATGCTCTCCCACTCACAAAGTGGTCGATATTCTGATGCTCTCCCACTCACTAAGTGGTCCATATTCTCTGCTGCTCACAAATTTCTCTGTTCTATACGTTGTTGTGGTATTTGACAGGTTTTGATTTGTTTCCTCAAGTGGTTGATAAAGTGCTCTCAATATGAATCAACAACCGCCTTGCGTCTCTTATGGACCATATGGTGCGCCTCACCATATGAGAACACCTTCAGTTGCAATCCGTACGATAAGAACCATCAGTACAACACAGCTAGAGAACCAATATGGGGGCATCAACACATGGGTCACTCAGAGTGCGGATGGGAATGTTGAAATTAACAAGAGATGCAATCCATCAAAATTCCTGTCAATAATTGGAAAAGAAGTAAAATAGAGATTTATAAATAGAAAGGAAGGATAGAAAAAGAGCTAAAAGAGAGAATTGTATGTTATTATAAAACAAGTAGAGGTACAATGATAGAAAGAGTTGAAGGAAATTTAAAAAATATTAATAATTATATTATTTTAAGAAATATACAAGTAACAATAGAAATTATATTATATGAATGTACTAGTGATTTCTACTAATTCAATTATAAGTTGAAATATTTAATTTTAAAAAATAAATTGATTACTTTATTCAAACTATCAAGATATCTAGTAAATTTGAAGGGTAGTATTAGTTTAACAATTTTTAAAATGGTATAAAAAAAATTAGAGCAAGATTGTAAAATGGTAGCTAGTAAAACATAGTGTAAACTTAAATAAATAATATTTTACAATTGGCAAAAAAAAACATTAATGTTAAAATAATAAATATATTGAAAATAAGA
The DNA here is from genome assembly GCA_028749045.1 of Cupressus sempervirens. NCBI lineage: Eukaryota > Viridiplantae > Streptophyta > Pinopsida > Cupressales > Cupressaceae > Cupressus > Cupressus sempervirens. Next base: position 99,166,679 of record CM053790.1, read on the forward strand.
AATATAAAATATTTAACTCTATATTTGAACTTGGTAAGAAAAATAAATTGTGATAATTAATATTAATTAGACATTCATTTTTGTTCAAAGTGGTGTGGTGGAAGATAAAAATATTACTTTCTTGAAAATCTAATGAACTTGTCACAAATGTGGAAAAGATAAAGTTGTAATTAATGCATTCATTACTACATGATAGAGTTGGTAGAAAATATTGTATTTTTCTTGGAGAAAATTGAATTTTCTCCCCACCAAAAATAGAATGAACCAATAGAATGAATGAAAAATGTGATTTATAAAATAATGAAAAATTAAGAAAAGATATAAACATTTGAAGTTTCTTTTAATCTATTAAATCTTATGAGTTGATTTGTCAATTTAATTGAAAATTTTAATTGAATGAAAGTAATAATATCTAGTGAACTAATAACTACTTATAATAAAATTAGAGCAACATAGTGATAAGCTTATACTTTGTCGAAACTTTTAGCTTACTAAGAGTGACTACAAAGGGATGAAAATAAAATTAAGGAAAAGACAAAACTATATATTGAAAGATGAATGATATCATACTTGACAAGGGACAAGTGGATAAACTAAGAATTCAATCATAAATCTAATACACTACAAACTCATTATATGTCAATTACCATGTTATTATCTATGCTTAAAAGTACTAATCTTTGTTTATGATGACATCATTATTTTTACCTTTGAAAAGAGAAACAAGTGAACCAAAAGAAAAAATGTTTCATGTACTATTATCTAATCAATATGTTTAAAGAAATGACCCTTGGCCTCTTATTGATATATGTATTGATTTTGTTAATTTGTTAGTTTAGATATATTAATACACAATTGAGCTTATTATTAGATGTGTATGAGTTTATCTAAAATCATTTGTTGTTCATTTAAATGACATCTATTATTGTCAATTACTATGATGTATGTTGAATCAATTGATCGATGATACCAATTCGACAAGGTTATATGGAAGATTACTAAGATTATTAATGTTAGTTTGTATGCAAGACAAAATACTTTGCATACATTTATACTTAAGCACTATCAAAGATTAATAGTTTCATTTTCTTAATTTACAAGTTGGGTGTTTCAATAATTTTTTCATGGAGTTTTCATTCAATGAACTATTAATCAATTTATTAGTTTTCATCTCATACTCAATTCATGTCATTCCAAAAGTATGGTCATTTTGTATTTTTTGATTCTGAGTGTTTGGAAAACAATTTAAAAACCTCCATCTCTCCCCATCTCTCTCTCTCTCTCTCTCTCTCTCTCTCTCTCTCTACCTAGGTACAACAACATAATGTACATTATTCACCATATCCTAAAGTGGTTCCCTTTATCTTAGCTATTTTCCAAGATAAGGCCAATACATTAAGAATCTCATTAATAAGGATCTTTGAGACGACTAATACCTTAGAGCTTTATGAAGCATTAGTTAATTATGTAGATATATAATAATGTACATATATATTTATATGAATTGGATTTTTTATTTAATATAACGTTAGGGATGAAAGATAGACATGCTATTATTTGTTCGTTAATATTTTTTGGATAATTGAAAGGTGGGTAAAAGCATAGATTTGTGTCACCATTTACGATATCAAAAACCTATTTTGGTCAAATCTCAATTCACTATCAAAACTCAGTTTTTTCAAAAACTAAAAATACTCTTTTGTAGATCTCACGTTCAATATCATCATTATATAAATTTTTGAGTGTTTTGATTAGTTATAATATGTTATAATTTTAAAATATTATAAGTCAATATTTCAACATTTTTGAAGATTCTCCCTCAAAAAAAGAGAAAAATAGTAAATCCTATTAAAAAAATTAAAAAATTAAATTTATCTCTAAAGGAGAGAGTCCTCTTCATGAATATGTAATTATTTTTCACGAAGGTGTAAATTTGATAAGGGAGTTTTGACGGGATGAAAAAACTGTTGGATTCTGATAAGGTCAAACTTGATTACTTATAACAAAGAAAATATACATAAAAATTAATTAATTAATTTCTTTTCACTAGATATATAGGTCATCTATAAGATATTTTCAAATCAAAACAAAAAAAAAGATGATTTTCATATACTTTTCTGACAGGAACTACATCCTATGTTTTTTATAGTTTAAAAAGGGACTTCAAAATAAAATAAAATGAATAAATTATTAATCAAAAAACTAATAAAAATTATAGCCATAAAATTCATCCAATTCTACACATTTCATCAGTTTACATCATCTTCAAATTCTAAATAGAAATACCATTTTTTTTGTCATTAATGTTGAACTGTCGAATTCTGATATCACGTTTCTTTATAAAAGGTGACATAGGTTTGTGCTTTTACCTAGGTATTATGCTTCACAAGCTAACATGAAAATTTCCAAGCCTATCTCCTCTCTTATATCGAAAAGAAAATGATCCACTAAGCTCATGAAATTTCAAATGTTGATTGGATGAAATCATCCTTTATTGTAAGGGAATACAAATGTCATTAATAAATGCAATATTTTGGCCAATTAGATGTCATTGCATGAAATAAGTATATAGTATGGGATTCACATCTAAATGTCTAATCCAAATACTTTATATAGAGAATTTTAGTTATCCTTGAAATAATATTTTGAAATGATCAAAATTGTATAGGGGTTGATTTCTTTGGTTCAAAGATATTTCATCTCCATTCAAAAGAAACTACCTTTAGAGAACTTGGAATCTTACTTCTATATGGACCTTTAAATTTGTTAAAATATCTTTCCAATTCATTATCATATAGATAATTAGTTGTATATTCTGTCAATATGAAATGGCAATGAATTTTCTCCCATTTATTATAGATGGACTTCTATCATCGTTAGTTGGAATTTTTCTTTTATCAACGTTATGTGCATGCCAATATTTCTCATTAGTTCTCCACTAAGAAGTTAAATATTTCCTACAACCATTCTTGCATGATCATAATCCCATTTCTAATTCGATGTTCTCCTTAGATTTATTTTATCCACTCCCCCATAGTATGAAGAGATTCACTACGACAGTGGGGCTTTTATCTAAAGCATACATGTCTTATAAAAATTCTTGAGGGTTGATACTTGTCATAGATCACTTTTACAAGTCAATTTATAAATTTAGCTTGTATAATTTTATATAACTAAACAATAATTGGATACGGATTTATTTCTTTGCAAAATTTAAATTAAATTTCCTAATGCACTTATCCATTCACAAATCTAGAAAGTTGGGCTAAAAATACATAGTTTAATTAGATTATAGAAGGGAAGGAAACTTATAACTTACTATTTTATCTCGTGCAAAAAAACCCCTAGTTTACTTAAAAAATCTATGAAACTTTATAACTTTCCTTAAAGAATAATATTTTTTTACCATACAAGTTTTAATAATACTTGTGCACATGGGATAACCTAGAGGATATTTTGGCATGCCATTGTGCTCTACTATTGAGTCGAAGATTTTTTTGGTGTCAAATTTCCTCAGGAAAATGTTCACCGCTCCCATGGTGGCCAAAGTCTAGGGCAAACACCAACCATTAGCATGAAACATTACCAACATCCACAGATAAACTGAATGCCTTCTCATCAACTGCATTGTTAGATTATTTAGAGAAATGGTATAGATTCCCCTGTGTGACTACATAATGCCCTTTGGAGCATATGTTGTGCTCAATGTGTAATTCAAAATTATCACTTTCCATTTGCCTTCTGGCCATCAGATCTTGAATTCTGGGGCTCCTTCTCTAAGGAGGCCTTTGAACATTAGGACAGAGTCATTCCCAATTTCTTAGTCATTTTCCATCTCTTTGGTCACTACCAAACAGGGTTTTTCCTTGATTAAACTTAGGTTTTCATTTACCAAATTCATAAATTTGTAATCTACAATTATGACTTTTCATTCACAGTGACTCAGCTATGCCACCATTGTGAGAGCATCTAGGTGGGTGTTCAAATTGTTGAGAAACTTCCTAACCATCGAAACTACAAAATGCATCTTGGACATGGAAGGAATATTTGGGCCCACTACAAAACCTGCACAGGCCCAAACAAACTCAAATCAAAATTTTAAATAGTCATAATCTTTACTTAATATCAACTTGCTCTTCATTTCCTTGAAGAATGTCATACGTTAGATACAAAATAGGTTCTAGATAGAAATGTTTGCTCAACAGACCACTTTGATATATGCTTTTTTGTAGCAAGAGATAACAAATTCTATCTAAAATGTAGACATCATTGCAAGGACACTCACACCATCAAGACCTGTGACCTTCAACAAATCTAGATCTGCAACTTTTTATACATTTACTAAGGTTTGTAATTGGATTATTGAAACACAAATATGGTGCAAAGTGGAAAAAGTACCAGAAAGGTCAAGTGGTTTGACTCACAAAAGGGTTATGGATTTATTAACCTTGATGATGGTAATAAAGATATTTTCATTCACAAGACATCAATTCACTATAATGGATTTAGATCTCTGGTACAAGGAGAATTGGTAGAGTTTTCTATTGAGTATGAATGAGGTGGTAGGACTAGAGCTCTTGATGTACATGGGAGGCTTTTGAACCAAGATCATCTTCCTCTTCTTTGTCATCATGGTGGAAAAATAGATGCAAGGGAATTGAACATATCATATGGCTCTAGCCATAGTGGATGCAGTGCAAAGAAGATAAAACATGGTCTCAAGACTACTAAACCCCAGATCTAGCCAATATTTGACATTTGTCATGGGCCACTTCAATACCCCATGCCTATATTTTCTAAAACTAGTGAGGAATTTGGGCATTTCAACTACCAACTCTCTTCTTATGTGTCATGTCCAAATAACTTCTCCATTAGCGATTCAAAATTTTTGTCTTATCGCAATAATATTTCACTTGGGTGTAAAAACATCTATTGGAATTCAGCCTGCCAAATTTTGGAAGGAAAAATTGGGGTCTACATCTTCAGTAAGATCTACTGGTCCCAATAATAATCTGGATAGTTCAAATGTCACACTCACAAATGGTGATTCCTAGCTTCTTGTAATTGATGATGGAATTCTCAAACCAAAAATCACTTACATGCTCGAGATAGCAATCATCAGTAAGATTTGATCCTTCCTCCTAGTTGCAGATCTTCTTTTTGAGGGAAAGCATTACTGGTATGGTGTTACTAATTTAATCTACATTGATCATGAGTCTTCTTTTTTTATTTCTATATTTGATTCTAAGCTTGCTCGAGATAATGTTCTGTGAATTAAGAGTTACTTTTGTAAAGGGTTGGCAACATATACCTTTGTTGGTCTCCAAACTTTAAACCTAGTCATTCAACTTGTGATTTTATGCCATTTTGGATTGAGCTTCCTACTTTACTAGTGGAATATAGAGATGTAAAAATTATTGAATTAATAGTAAATAAAATTGGGGTATTCATTCATCATGATCTAGTGCCTTTTGATGAACCATCTCTTTCTATAAGGTATTGTGCCTTACTAGATCTGAATAAACCATTACTTTCTCCTTAATTTTTTCATCTAAATATGGTCAATGGAACCAAACAATTATTATTCAAGATGCATAGATTGTGATTAAGATGGCAGGTTGTTGGGTCATTTTACTAATCAATGTTGAGATCCAAGTTGGTCTAATATGATAGTTTGTAGTAACCATAATTCTAACCTACTAAAGTGCACTTTTAGAACACAATCTTTTCCTTCTAGCCCTAATGATGCATGTGTATCTCAAGCTAAACTATAAATTGACCCATATCATTTCTAATTTGTAAATCTAGTTGTTTATCATTCACCAAAGGGTCATTGTTCTACACAAAAATATCAATCCCACGAAGACTGTTCGGGTCCAAATAAATCTTTGTGCTCATTTTTAGGGAATTCTTTTCCTCTTATGGCTTCCCCAATTTAGGGCACTTCTCCTCTAATTTTTCTAATAAAATTATCTTGTTTTGGACCCATCTTGTTTCTAAATGGAATACTCATTGAGATAAGTATATAAGTCTACATCGGTCTCTTTTTGCATCATTGACATCTTCTAAACTTGCAATTACATATCTAGCTACAAATGAAGAAGATGTTATTTATCCCTCTCAGATGGATTCTATTGTTAATGAGCTCTTTTTTAATGGTCAACCTATTTGTTTTTTGTCTAGATTAGAAGTTGCATCAGTTTCCCAAGGACATTCGTTGTCTTCTGAATATGCCCGAATTTTAGCAGTAGAGTGTATTGTTCTAATTCCTCCCAAAGTTTTTGATGAACATAACATGCTCCATGAAGAACATGAGGATAATTTACACTCTAGATTGTATCCCCCCTCACCTAGGATGGAGGACTCTATGAATGTTTTATATCTTGGTGATGAGACCAGAATATGGTCTATTTTTTCATTTCATTTTCAATTTAAATTGCAAACTTTCTAAACATTTTAATGTTCAAGAACATGATGTTTATGATGATTTTAGACAAGTGTGTACATAATTACTTTTCAAGATCAAAATGACTATGCTATGAAAAGATATGTCATTTGATTCCAAAATAGTGACAATGATGATTTTTCTTCCTCAGCTAGGTTGGTAAGTTCTCCTGCAGTAATGTGACATAGGGTAAACTAATTTAGATAACATGTTTTGAATAAGTCTTGATGTATGTTATCCTTTTGGAGGCACTAATATTTTTCAAATATAAAAGAAAATTTGACTCAACCAAGTGGGAGTCAAAGCAGTTGCTCACGTTAATAGACTAGCCTTAAGAAAAAGAAATTCAGGGGTTGTGAGCTCCAAAATTATTGTTCTGCTTGGCACCAGAATTAATGCACCTATTGTAATAATCAATGTCATCATTTGTTTTAGTAGTTGACGAGTCTTGAATCTAGGAATTTGGTTCGTAGTTTGTGTTTTAAATAACTTGAAGTCTATGTCATAGAGGTGCTAGGTTTTAGTCAGTCATTTTTCAATAGAAAGAAGAAGTTGCTAGGTTTTTAAGTACTAAATCTAATCTTGTTGTCCATTAGTATGTACATTCTATTGTTATGAATAAAAAGACCATTTCAATTTTTCATCTCTGATTTATTTTTATTTCACTTCTCCGTGTAGGCCCATATAGGGAGTGAACTAATTAGTTAGCATAGGATTTATATTCAGTTCATAGAACCAAAGTAGACTCTGTTGTTCCTACAACCACTAACAAAAAAATTAGTCAACTATTCCTGTAGCATAGGAAGTTGATTTAATTCTTAGCTATATTTTCATGTTTTACTAAAATAGATTTGGTTCTCAAATTTGGTTTAAATTATCTATAGTTTAAGAACTTGAATTTTTGTAGAGTAGTTCTTAAGTTGAGATAAGTTTCAAGCATATATTTTGCAAACACCATTTAAAGCTTATGTCCCTTGTTGATAAATTAAATGAGTTCAAATGAGTTGGATAAGAACCACTTGAGATGTCCAATCTTGTGTTAAGCAACCCATTTTTGTAGAATTTTGATCCCTTTCTTTGGCCAAACATTTTTGGCACCGTTGCTAGGGATGCTGTTAATTCAAACTAGTCTTTCTAGTTGTATTTCTATTCCTTGTAGAATAAAGTTTAGAATTATAGAAGCATGTTATACATAGAAGAAGAGACCACCTAGGGAGATTTCTTCATCATGATAATTAGTCATAACCATTCAATTATTTCCAACCTAAACTAGATGAACGCCGAGTAGAGAACGTTGAAGATGAACCCTTTGAAAATGATTTGCTGACATTGACGTTGAATTAGAAGAATCACTCCACTTAAATAAACATTTTGATGACCCTAAATATCAAGATAATCCACTAGCCATTTTTATCTATCAAGCAACACCTCTTCTTCTAAGAATTGTTGTGCCTAGCTTTCCTTTTTCTGTCCCACATTAGCAAGGGAACCAAAATTTAAAGAATATACCTATTGTTGCACTTCCAAAATTCTATGGCCTTATCAAAAAAGACCTTGAAACCTTTCTCTTTGAATTTGATATTCTCTATAGGAGCTATGACTAAACAAATAATTCTAATAGTTGAAATTGTTTCCCTCTACTCAGAAGGAGGCTCCTCTTCGATGGTTCATGGGGTTGGGTGCAAATGTTGTAGCAAATTGACATGAAATGAGTAATTTGTTTCTTCAAAAATATAAAGAATATTATAGAGGTCAAAATATGAAGGGGGGTTTCATTTTTAAAATGTCATAGAAGGAGGGTGAAAGCGTCAAAGATGATGTTTCCAGATTCATGTTTAATGTGTAGAAAAATACACAACATAACCTAAATAAAGAATCTAAAAAGCATCTTTTTCTGAGAGGTGTGCAAGAAGAAAGCATGGAAGCTCTGTACCTAATGGTTGGAGGAGATGTTACACAAAAAAATTTGAATGACATCAAGGACATATGTTAGAACTATTCAAGGGCTACTATGAATAAAGGTAGAGGACTAAGGTGCCTACCACATGAGATCAATGGTGGGTTAGGAGTATCAAAGATAGAGTTATCTAATATGTTGTCTAACTTAAAGAAAGATAACATTAATGATGTCACTACTCAATTGGATACCATACAAGTCCAAAGGAAAAATGATAAAGCTAATGCTATGTTGATTGAATTTTTCTCTGATTGTAGAGAAATGAAGAAGTATTGCACATTCAAGACCATTGCAATAGTGAATGCACAACCAATACCCACTGAGTTCAAAGAAATTGATGAGGATACAAAGGAGTGATTTATGTTGCTCAAAGAAAATCATGGGCTTAGAGACAAGGTTTTCCTTAAGATCCTCTAAATAATTTTTGTTATTATAGTAATTAGTGGCAAGGAAATATTCCCCCAAATTCTATCCCTGAAGGACATAATTGGAACAATAATTGGCCTAACCAAAATCCTCAGTATAATCAAGCCTACCATTAACCACCTCAGTATCCCTAGTAGAATACTCAATGGCCTAAAAAAAATAATGAGTATCCTCAGTGGGGCCTTAATCAACAACCTATGTATCAAGGTAATTGGCAGTAACCACATTAGTGGGGGCCTAGCCAATCACCTCAGCAACAAGCCTTGATGCCTCCACCTTAGCAATAATCCCTAATGCCTCGACCTCCTATACCCAATGCTAGCCCATAGAAGAAAACACAACTTCTTGCTCAGGCAACACTAAATCCCAATGATAAGCAGTAGGCTTATTCTTTATAGATCAATCATATTCATCATAGGTCCAAAACCAAGTTGCATGTAGCTAAAGGACCTATCATAATTGAGGTTGCTAATATTGAAAATATTCTAGCAAGTCAACCTATGGATATTCTAATTTCCTCATCTATGCAAGCAACTACTTCTCCATTTCTACAAAGGTTAGTTCCTATAGCTCCATCTAAAATAAATCCTATAGCAACTAATCTCCTAGACCAACTTAAGAAAATGACTATATAGATTCCCTTATTGGATGTGCTTAAGGAGATTCCCCTTTACAATAAAACATTAAAGGAAGCTTGTGTCAAGCAATCTACTAGAAAGAATAAAGATCCTCCTATTGTCCATGTGTTCGAACAACTTTCTTATTTAATGTTGAGCGAAACCCTGACGCCTAAATATTTAGATCCAAGAAGTCTTGTTATTACCATACATATAAATGGCATCCAGATTTATAATATTTTTATTGTTTTAAGAGCATTAATTAATGTCATGACCAGAGAAGTCTTGTTAAGATGAAGTCTTGTTAGATGAAGTCTTGTTAAGACTTAGCATTATTGGATTAAGGGATACTCCTACAATACTTTAGTTAGAAGATAATTCAACTATCAAACATGATGGTATGATAGAAGATATCATTATAAGCTTGGATTCCTTAGATTTTCCTTCAGAATTTGTTGTGCTTTCATCAAGAGGAACCCTAGGAGGATGTCCATTAATCTTAGGAAGACCATGTTTGGCCACTACAGATGCATGCATTGCATGTCAATCAAGAAAAATGATAATATCAAATGGTACCAACTCTTAAAAGTTAACTCTATACTCTCTTGCACAACCTCAACTAGATCTTGATCAAGTTTCTTGGCTGGATCTTGGAGATGATCCTCCAGAAGTTTATTTTTTTCAATAGCTCATGATTCTTAAAAGAAACCCATTTTTTGTATCCTAGGAAGAAGATGATATATTGGCAGCAATCCTTACTAATCAACTTATGATTCCGAGGAGTCCACTTTTGAAAATTCTACCAGTTCCTTGCAAACTTTATTTCCTAAATGTGATGCACCTCAATCTCCTATAGCACCTGATTACCTTCATATATTATTACCTATGAAGTTAAATCTCCATCAATAGCAGAGATTTTAATGATGGACAAGGTAAAGAAAGATAGTAAACAAGCATTTTCATGAGACTATACTGACATGAAGGATTTATATCCTAGTCTTTGTACACATAGGATATTTATCAACTGAGAATGTAAACTAGTGAGAAAACCTAAGAGGAGGGTAAACCCAACATTAAAAGATATAGTCAAAGGGTGAATGCACAAAGTTGGGTTGCAATTTCATAGAAGTCAAATATGTAGAAAGAGACCTCTTAGAAACAAGTACCTGATTTTAAAAAATGGGTACCCATTTTTGGCTCAGGTACCTGACCCTAAATTTAAAAAAAGGGCACCCATTTTTAAAAAATTGGGTACCCATTTTTCAAAAATTGGTTACCCATTTTTTATAAGTAAAAAATGGCTACCCGTTTCTAAAAAAATCATTTTTTTAAAGTTTTGGAAGGGATTTCACATGCCACTTTTAGTTTCTCAAAGTGGGTACCTGATTTTTGAATTTCAAATAATGGGTTCCCATTTCTTACAACATGAGGTAAGATTTTTCATCCTACATCGGATTTTGGTTTGGGACAAGCTTGGACTCTCAAAATTTGGCTACGGCATTGAACTAACAAATTCATGTCTTGCCATAATTTTTAGAGGGTCTTCCTGATCAAATTTTTTTATGAAACAAAAACCCATTAGAGCTCTCACTATCGTGATTTTAGAAATATAAATTTTATAGTGTTATGATTTTATTCACTATTTTTTTATTTTTTTAAATCAAAGGTGGTATCTAAACATAAAATAGTGACATTCACTAAAACTTTAATAACTTTTTTATTTTATGATTTTTCTTAAATTAATTTATATGTCATCAATCTACATTCAATTAATTTGAAGTTAAAAAAAATTGAAAAAAGTGAAATTTTGATTTAATTATGGTGGTTGTACACAAGAGGTTTTAAAATTTATCTTTATAGCCAATTAAAAAAAAAATCATTAAAAAATTCAACAAAAATATTCTGATCAATCTTTGGTGTGTCATGTAACTTTTTTTAAAAGGATTCACAAAAATTCATTTAGTTGTGTCAAATTATGGTGCTCGTATATGAGCATGGTATGGTATTGAAACATGCATTTTGAAAAAGTGGTTTTTAAAGATCCATACCAAAAAAAAAATCTATCATATGGGTATACAAATAAATTACACATTCAAAAGAAAATCCTAGGCACTAATATTTTTTATTTCTAAAGTTTTTTAATATTTAGTCTCTAAATGGCTCAAATTTTGGCATCAATTCACAAAATATTTCAAAAATAGCGAAAACACTTCCACTTTTTGGCCAAAAGTGAGACCCAACTTCTTGCATTGAGCCCAAAGTAGAGTTACAAAAACTTCTTAATGCTAGATTATTTATCCTATTTTTGACAGCTAGTGGGTGTCATCTTTAGATATTCTTCCAAAAAAGGTGGAGAAATAGAGAGTATGTGTAGGTTATAGGAGCTTAATAAAGCCACTAAAAAGGATCACTTCCCTCTAACATTCATTGATCATGTACTAGATAACTTAGCAGGAAAAAGATATTTCTCATTTCTAGATGGTTTCAATGGCTATAATCAAATCTAGGTCTACCTAGAAGATAAGGATAAAACAATGTTCACGTATCCATGGGGAACATTTTCTTACTCTATCTTACCATTTGGATTATGTAATGCACCTACAACTTTTCCGCAAGTGATACTTAGCATATTTTGTTAAATAACTATTGATTGTGTTGAGAGCTATATGGATGATTTCACCACATACAGTGACACATTTGAACAAGCTCATGCCAACTTGGAGAAGGTGTTAAAAAGGTGTCAAGAATACAACCTTTCTCTTAATAGCAAGAAGTGTTATTTCATGATGGAAGAAGGAGTTGTTCTTGGGCAATACCTTTCCTCTTTTGGAATTCAAGTGGATCCTTGAAAGATTATTGTCATTACTAATTTACTAATGCCAACCAAGCAAACAGATGTTAGAAGCATTCTTGGACATGCCAGATACTACAAGAATTTCATCAAAGATTTAGATAAGCTTGCTGCTCCTTTGTATAACCTACTTAAGGAGCAAGCTGAATTTGAGTGGACAAAAGACTGTGAAGTAGCATTCTAGCAATCAAAGGATGTTTTGACAACAATACCTGTTCCTAGAAGATCTAATTAGAAGTTACCATTCCACATTCATATTGATGCATCTGACACTACTTTAGGGGCAGTTTTTAGACAAAAAGAAGGTACTATTGAGCATGTCATTTATTATATTAGTAAGAATTTGTAGGGTGCTGAGATGAATTATACTATCACTAAAAAAGAATTGCTTGTTTTTGTGTATGCACTTAATAAATTTCAGCATTATATCATAAGCTATGAGGTTTTTGTCTACACTAACCACTCTACTATAAAATACTTGATGAATAAACCTACAATCTCTAGTAGATTAGCATGTTGGCTACTCCTCATACAAGAGTTTAATGTAAAGATAATAGATAAACTAGGCCAAGCCAATGTAGTAGTAAATTTTTTGTCACAACTTCAAGTACTTGATGATCCTATAGTCATTGATGATAACTTTCTTGATGAGTATCTATTTTCAATAGAAAGTTATAACCCATGGTTCACATATATAGAAAATTACCTTTCTATAGGAAGAACACCACCACAATATTCGCTCTAGCAATATTGTCTCTTGATGCAAAAGAGTTTCAATTTCTCATGGATAGCTAGATTGATGTTCTACACTGGACCGGATCAAGTGACTTGTTGATGTGTAAGGGAAGATGAAACTTATGACATCCTATGGGCATGCCATGATGAACCATGTGGGGGTCATTTTGTAGCAAAAACAATAGCCTGCAAGATATTAACAACCGGATACTACTGGCCTACTCTCCACAAAGAAGAAAAAAAATATACAAGGTGATGTGATCAATGAGAATGCATGGAAAGGCCCACTAAAATTGATAAAATGCCCTTGTAGCCATAGGTGGTAGTCACATCTTTTGATAAATAGGGTATCAATTATGCAACTAAGTGGGTTGAAGAAAAAGCTATGACACATGCATGAGATCACAAAGTAGTTGATTTTCTATATGAATGCACATTCACCAAATTTGGAGTACCTAGGAAAATTATCACGGATCAAGGAGCTAAGTTCACATCAAACCTGATTGTAGAACTTATGAAGAAGTACATGATCCATCATGGTACATCTTCCCCATGCCATCTTCAAGCTAATGGTTAGGCAGAAATCACAAATAGAGAGATAGAAGAAATCCTCACTAAAATAGTTGCTATTCACAAATGGGACTGGGTTACTAGGCTTCCTGAAGCAATTTGTGCTTATAGGACTACATGGAAGAGCACCACTAGATTCACCCTATTTGAATTACTTTATGGTAAATCTGCTTCCATGCCTATGGAATTTGAATAGAAGACTCTAAAAACTATTTTAGAGCTAGATGTTAATATTTCAAAGGCTCAAGATGATAGGTTACTACAGCTGAATGCCCTTGATGAATATCATAATTTTCCCTAGCACAATACATAGATAATCCAATAGTAGCAAAAGAAATGGCATGATAAGTTCATTCGTGACAAAAAAGTTTATGTTTGAGACTAGACCCTCTTGCATGATTCTCACTATTAGCAAAATCTAGGAAAATTCCAAACCCATTGGCTTGGACCGTACAAAATAACATCTGCATTTAAGAATGGTACAATGCAGCTCTCTACCATTGATCATGTTTGCTACAAACTCCTTGTTAATGGACACTGCTTAAACCTCTACCATAAGTCATCTAGTTATGAAGAGTTCGTGCAACAATTCCAGTCATCTACTGATCCTACAATTCTTGTAGCAACTGCAGATGAGTTTCCTGCTCATTTCTTCTCCTCTCTCTAAAATCATTACACTCATCATAATAAACTACTTTCTTTGTGAAAGTATTTTCTCTAAAATAATTCCACCTCACCTCAGTCTTCATCAACTTGCATGACAGTATCAAATGACAACACAACTTAACAAGTTCATATGCATACTCAAGTTTTAAAAAATTCTTAATGTGTTCTTTTATTTTTAGTTACCTTTGTCATTAGCAATTGCAGGAGCTATTGCCTAATTTAGCTAGGGGGAGGCATTATATTTCATTTTTTGTTATAATTAAATGTTAATTAAATGTCTATGCTATTCTTTATGTGCCACCACATATTGTGTCCTTTCCATAAATCATGGTAAGACAATAATGTGGTGAGATAGTCACCTTTATGTTGCACAATTTTTGCAAGTTGGTAAGTATGTGTTCCAACTAAGGTACTTAACGTAGAATTAAGTGATCTTAAATGCTAAAAATGCCAATTGCTTAAAACAAGTACTATCACTTGTCTTCTCATCTATTGCATGTTTTTCCAAATTTGAAATTACTCTTGTAATCACTCTAGAGGAACAATGGTGGGTGGTTTGTTAAGAAGAGAACCATCTAACCATACAACATTATTGGGAGACCTAGTTTCCCTACCTATATTTCAAGCCAGGGGGTGGATGAATTACATGTTCAAACTATCTACATGGAATGAGGAGTTTGCCTTAGAATTCTTGTGAACATTGATGGAGGGTTTTTCTACAGCTAGAGGATTAAGGGTTCTATTTTCACCTAAAATTGTAGTAGATATAATGGAATTTCTGCTAGTAGGAGAGTAGTTTACAGATGCATTAGACCTAATTTTGGCCAGAGCCCAATTTATAGTGCATATAGACCTATGGCTTCAAATAGACTAGAAATAAGGTATAATATGCACATCTTTATTAGAACCATTTAATGAATGTGCTAATTATATTGTGAGATATATTACTTGTGAGGGGAGACATTCATATTTTCATGTCACTGTTCAGATAATGGGTGTTGCACACATTCCATAATATTGTTATATTTTATTATGTTATTTTATCATGTAATGTTCCACCTAGATGGATGTGCAACATGTAAAGATTCCCATGGGATCTACTTGATGAGTTGTATTGTAACATTGTGAAAATATTTCATGTAATTATTTAATATTGGGGAAAAGAATTAAATGCCCAATATTAAATGTGGGGTTAGTGGGTTAGGTAGCGCATGGTTTTAGCACATGGTTTATGTAATACCACTTAGTGGTTTTTTGGGACTTGCTACTATATAAGTAGCCACAAGGGTAGTTGTTATAGTGAGTAAGAGTGAAAAAGGCAAGAGTTGAGCGGGACAAGGCTTGACAGGTTAGCCAAGGGAGCATTTGTGAAGGTTGGAAGCATGGCATGGGATGTGTGGATTCATGCTTGTTCACATAGTTTTCTCGGTTGTGGCTATGGCCATGAAGGCTTCCGTGGTTTTATGGCAATGGTATTTTTTGCTAAATAATACATGGTGATGGATGCTTTTGGAGGCTAGGTTTTTCCCTCAATGAGGGTTTCCTAGGGTATATCTTGTGTCACAATTTTGTGGGTATGTTCTCTATTCTCTAGTATGTGGATTTTAATTCTACGTTTATTTTAGATATATTATGGGTTATGTGGAAACAATTATATTCTTTGTTGCCAAGTTTCCTTATAGTCACGCATTTCAAATTTTTGAGCTGCCTAAGACATGATGACTACTCTTTGAATGTTCCTCATTTTATGTATCATATTTTTTTCAAAAGAGCCACTACAGTACAAAAAGAACCCTAAAGGATGTTTCACACCACTATTTTACTAAGCTCATCATAGAAAAGGCCCCTAGGCAACAACTTGGGATATATTGGGATGATATTGTTGAAAAAAAAGTGCAAAACCCTATTAGGTAACATGTAGAGAAAGTTGGAGAGGAAAGAAAACTTTAGCAAAATCTATTAAACCCAATACTAGGCTCTTCCTCAACCAAACCCAGGAGGTCATAGATAACCTCAATTGCCATTCCTATAGCTTCTACCTTGGGATTGAGACCAACATCTGATAAGGGTAAAAGAAAAGTTAAAATTTCCCAAAATACTGGCTCTTCTGTAGTTCCTATGGTTTATAAGAAGAAAAGCAGGAATGTACAGGAAACATCTCAAGAACCTCATACACCTTCAAAGGTAGTAGAAGTACCCTTTATGTGTAGAACTCAAAGGAGCCAATCATCTATAAAAATCAATGAGGATGTGTCTTTTCAATCCCCTACATCCAAAAATGTCACTATTGAAAAACAACAATCATCTTCTTTTGATAAAGATAAGACCATCATTGAAGAGGGTGAATGTGCACAACATGTACCTACAGCAATAGGAACATCCTCTATCTAGCCACCAATCATTTCCATAGATTCAGACAATGATGATAGTGTATCTCTTGGAGTTTCAAATTCTCCTCCACCTCAAAGAGAAAAATTTCATGAAGAAGATGTTGGAATAAATTTTGATGTAGTTAATACTGTTGTTGAATAGATTCTTTCTCAAAGACTTGATGCTTTAGCATCAACAACTAAGCAAAATGATCCTATTGATCCTCAACCTGAGACACATGTTACTTTTTTTCCTAGTTCCACTATTTCATTGTTAAGCATTATTTCATAATTATCTAACAAGTTAATTGAGGAGAGGGAAGAATGGAAAACAGAGAGAGCCTATAAAAAACCATCTTCAATCAAACTCAACATTTCACTAAGAAGGATGAGGAGATTGAACAATTAAGTGGTAAACTTATAAAAGTCACTGCCATGATTCTTGAATTAAATGTCTTGTCACTCTCTTTTTCCTATTTATGCTCTCTTTTAGAAAGAATAATTTGTCAATTACTAGATGACCTTTGTAATGTAGTGTAAAAGTTTAACATTGAATATTCCTCATGGATTCTTCCACATTTTCCATGCTATCTCTCTATAGCCATCAGAAATTTTCTTTATAAACTCTTTTTACATAATTTCATAGTCATTGATAATAAAGATTGGAACCCTCTACCTTATGTGGGTGATTTTTAACTTAGCGCACTGATGTCTTGGATCCAAAATGAAATTAGCAAGGAAAACCAGGCTCATCAGTACAAGGAATTGGAGTATGAGATGCCACTTTTTCTGAGGCCAAAGGCCAACAATGCCACAACTCTATACTATGAATGGTTGAAAATTGCTTACTCAAAACCTAGAATTTGTATTATTCCTCCTTTAAGGGAAAGTGTCTATCAGGAATATAAAGCTATGGGAGAAATAGATCTTCCTACGACAAGGTAGGTGAATCAATGGCGCTAGATAGGATTTGGTGAAGACTTGCAGAAGAGGGAACTTCATTCTCCGCTAAATTTTATCATGGCCTCTTGGTGAGCACCTAGGTATATCAGGTTTGGGGAAGAAAGAAAAATGATTGGATTCTTTTAACTTTTTAGCCTTCAATATTGTTATCCTCATTTCTTGCTAATCAGCAAGATTTAGAGAAATTTGATATGTCAAAAGAGCTTTGCAGATGGGAAAGGTACAGGGAGAGTAAAGGTTTTTATTGGAACCTTGCTATAGGGGGTAAAGGACAAAGTGTTGCCCAAGATTTAAAGATGGCTGTGAGGGTGAATTTTTTTTATGTTTGAGGAAAAGTCAAAGTTTTAGTTCAGGGGAATGATGAGACCAGAATATGGTCTATTTTATCATTTCATTTTTAGTTTAATTTGAAAACTTTCTAAAGACTTTGATGTTACGGAAGATGATGTTTATGATGATTTCAGAAAAATGTGTGCATAATTACTTTTTAGGATCAAAATGAAGATGTTGTGAAAAAGTATGTCATTTAATTACAAAATAGTGAGAATGATGTTTTTTGTTCCTTAGCTAGGTTGGGTAGTTCTACTAAAGCAATGTGACATAGGGTAAACTAATTTAGATAACATGTTTTGAATAAGTCTTGATGTATGTTATTGTTTTGGAGGTGCTAATATTTTGAAGATATAAAAGAAAAGTCAACTGAACCAAGCAAGAGTCAATGCAGTTGGTCGCATTTATAGACTAGCCTTGAGCAGAGGAAATTTAGAGGTCGTGAGCTCCTAAGTTATTGTTACTTTTGGCACTAGAATTAATGCACCTATTGTAATAATCAGTGCTGTAATTTTTTTTGGTAGTTGATGAGTCTTGAATCTAGGAATTATGTTGTTAGTTTGTGTTTTAAATAACTAGAAGTCTCTGTTCCAGAGGTGCTAGGTTTTACTTAGTCATTTTTTCAATAGAAAGAAGAATTTGATAAGTTTTTAGGTATTCAATATAATCTTAGTGTTCATTAGTATGTAAATTTTATTGTTATGAATAAAATGATCCTTTTAGGTTTTCATCTCTAAGTTATTTTACTTCATTTCTTTGTGAGGGCCCACACATGAAGTGAACTAATTAGTTAGCATAGGATTTATATTTAGTTTGTAGAACCAAAGTAGACTCTGTTGTTCATGTAGCCATTAATAATAGAATTAGTGAACTGTTCTTGCAGCATAGGGAGTTGAAGTTATTCTCAGCTATATTTTCATGCTTTATTAAAATAGATTTGGTTCTCACCTTTAACATTAATTTCATGAAGTTTATGTTGGAATTTACAAGTAGAAATAATACTTATGAGAGTGGGGGTGAATTAGAAGTACCAAGCTTTAAGCTATAAAACTTTTAATTGAATTCAATACATGCATGTAATATTTATAATTAACATGATAGTAAAGGCATGCATGAAAATATATAACACAATATTTGATCACCTAGAAACC
This sequence comes from Cupressus sempervirens, assembly GCA_028749045.1. Lineage (NCBI taxonomy): Eukaryota > Viridiplantae > Streptophyta > Pinopsida > Cupressales > Cupressaceae > Cupressus > Cupressus sempervirens. The sequence goes on from CM053790.1 coordinate 99,185,759, forward strand.
CTCCAAAATGAGAAGGTAAAACTGGGTTGGAGATGACACCCACAACTTATCACTATAGCAATATGTAACTTCTCAAGGTTAAAAAGTTTGACCTTCATCAATGATCTGCCTTATGAGAGGCCTGCCCTGTTAAAGGCTCCAACACTCTATTAAAAGTGTACCTATCTAATAGATTTACAAAACATTCATTGGGAATGTCACCCTATTAAACGATTTACAAAAATGGTTGTTAAACCAACCTATCTTCATAGGATTTTCATTCTCCTAATACAATTGCCAGAATGTATAGTAGAATGAGTTGACCTAATAACTTACAATCTTCAATTGCTGATTTTAGATCGATGTTTAGTCCATTTTGATATGATCCTCTTTGATCAGATATGATTCTATATGAAGTGCTGATACTTTTTTATGATGTTCATTGATATGGCAATTCCTCTATTTTTCTAAGTCACCTTGAATGTACTCTTCACCCTTCTATTATTTGCTCTCTTTCACTCAATCATTCCTCTCTTCAATTATCTTCTCGCATACTCTCTCATGCATTACCAAATTATGGGTTTTTGACCTCCTTAAAAAGGTTTCATGACTTAGGGTTAGGTGTGAATCTATGAGTGAGATTCATCCACCTTTCTCGTTCAAATATTTTCATTTTTCTGACTAGTTGAATGATGATTTCATAGGGAATCAAATAGATTTGATCTTACCTTTTAATCCTTCAAGATTTACAATATGTGAACTCAGAAAAGGTTTACATCTTAGATTGTGAGGCCACAAACTCTTATGTTGATTCTATGTTACTTGGCACTTACTAATTACTGATGCTCGACACATAGAAATATTGTCTTGTTCAACACCTATAGTTTACTTGGCACATATAATGGCTTGACATCTATTAGTCACTTAGTAGTTGAAACTTGTTCAATACTATTTATCTACTTGGCATCTGAAAGACTCAACACTTGTTGAATTTCTTACTCAGCATCTTAATGACTTGGCACTTGTAAAATTTCTAGCTTGACACATATTTTAACTCATCATCTATATTATATTGGCATCAACTTAGAAAATTTCTTAAGTGTGTTGACACTCAATTTTCCAAACCAATCTGAGATCAACAATCTCCCCCTTTGATATGAGTGTCAAAAACATTTAACTATACATGATGAGTCTAATCTTTTTGAGTATAATATACATTATGTTTGGCATATATATAAAACCTCAAAACCATTCAAAATTTCGTGAAGGACTTTATACCTAAAAATTTGTAACTCCCCTTGATTTCATGTGAATTTTTTGTATCCAAAAATTCTCATGTTGGATTTGTCTCATGTTGATTTTGTTATGCCTTGCCTTATCATTCTTTCTCTATCTGCTCTATTCTAACTCCCCCTTTCACATATTTTCCCTTGTAGTTATAGCTTCCTTTTGGCTTTTCTATTTCTCCCCCTCAAAATTTATCTCCCCCTTTTTTGACATTGATGTCAAAGGGGTTTATACATTAATTGAATATTTTTCCAAAAAGGATATATTTACCTCCATTAATATCCTTAGAGCAACATCCCAATTATGTAGTGCCACTTCCAATGATTTAATCTAGATGGCTATCTCTACTACAATGTGAACTAAGCCATCTAATGTGGAAAGATTATGATCTTTCTTCAACAATTTTTTTGCATTGGCTAGTTCTTTTTGCAAAATTTCCATGTGTGGGGCTATGGTAGATTGTATCTAGATTAGTTTGGCCTTTTTATTTTCCTCATCTATTGTTAACACAGCTAATTCCTTCTAAGTGTGAAGCGTATTTTGGAAATGCTTCTCACTCTAAGTTGGATATCTTGGTAGTTTCATAGCTAATAAGTTCAAGTCTCTTTCCAAGATCATAATCCTTTGGCTAGTAACCTGTGTGAATATGGAAGGATCAAATAGCTTTGTGTACAATGAGAAAATGTTCTCGAGTACTTCCATTACTTTTCCAAATTTCTTAGCCAGTTCAGCTTGTGAAAGTGGAATTTCAATAGAGATTTTCTCATTTACCTTTGCTTAAAATTTCCTTTTTGACCATTCTAGTAGTCTAGCATTTGTATCAAGGTCTTCATTCTACACTTGGTCCACTATATTGGATAGTTCCTCCATAATGGGATTAGTTTCATCATGTGTCTACAAGCTAAATGAATCTAGAAAGATGTCTTTTATTTCAATTAATGCTTGCCTCTATTTATACTCATTGCTAAGTATCTCCTACTTCTTTTTCCTCTCTAGTGCCTCTTCTACTTCATTGATTTGATCAATGTATATATTTTCATAGTCATATTTTAGGATGACTATGTACTCATCTAATGTAGGGTTTCCATAGTGAATTTCCTTTGCTACTCTTGTTGAGCTCAAGCCTGGTGTAGATATTTGTAGTGGCATGGCAATAGTGCTTAGCTTCTGAAGCATTGTTGGAGTCCTTATTGTAGGAAAGTTTACCAATGTTTGTATTGCATTTTGCTCTATCTTGTTAGGACATTCCTTGTCCTCTTTAGATCTTTCCTAATAAATTACTATGATCTATGGGGCTCCATCTTATTTTTGTGATGTAGAGACCGATGTATCCACTTTTCTTGTTTGCTTCCTTTTAGGTCATTTCTCCTCTATACTCTCTGTCTTTTGTTTAGTCCTCAAGACTTGAGCTGTGGAGTCAACTTTTGTAGATGTGTCTACTACTATTTGCACTATTGGTTGTCCACTTATGGTTATAGCGATGTGAGAAGGTATTTCTTGCGGATTCAACTTGTCCCTTATTATATCTGCTATAGCCTTTTGCAATTCTTCCACACTGACCAAAATGGGATTTGTACACAATTGTGTTTGCAATGTACCTTGGTCAAGAATCCTTTTGAGATCCTCTATAGTCAATGGATTGATTTTCTAAATAGAGTTTTTAGGGACATACTTTATACTTATTATATCTGTAGGTGTGGTGGTATCATGTGGAGGACTCAAGGGTGGTAGTTGTGTGTCTTGTGCACTCTATTCTTGTTGCTATTCCTCAACAGTTTCCACATTATTAGTTATTTGTTGTGTCTCCTCCACTATGTTTTCCCTTGATTCGTTCTCTGCTTCCTCCTCCCTATCACTCTCTTCTTCTTCTTCATTGAATTTATCATCAAGGGGATCCTATTCTCCTAGTTTTACTGTGGTCAAACCATGTATCAAATTCCATATTTTGGTTGATTTATTTACAACATCTTCAATGTTATTTTGAAGAATGTTGAAGGCTTTATACTTGGGATAGAATTTACTCCCATGATTTTTTCTTACCTTAGTGATCTAACCTTTCATTAGCTTAGGTATTACCCTGGCTAAGGTAGATTCTCTTATTTCCTTTTCCATGCTTAGGGTGACTATAGAGAGACTTTAGCATTAGTTTCCAAAATGAACTCCATTTACTTAACACTAGCCACTGCAGCAGCTCATGGTTGGGTTATACACTAGATGGATGTTAAGTGAGCTTTTTTTAATGGTGATCTTCATGAGGAGATTTATATGGAGCAGCCACAGGGGTTCGTATAGTATTCTACTATGGTTTGTAGATTGAAGAAGTCTATTTATCATCTTAAGTAAGTTCCTCATGCTTGTTATGCCAAATTGCATTCCTTTCTACTCTTAGTAGGTTTCACTAGGTGTCATTCTAATTTGAGTCTACATTCTTCAGAAGGATGACTCACACATGATATTAGTGCTTTATGTAGATGACTTGATCATTATAGGGAGTACTTCATCCATCATTGCCAGTTTCAAGACCTCTCTATAGGACAGATTTTCTATGATAGACTTGAGTTTGGTACATTACTTCCTTGGCATCAAGATCACATAGTCTTCAGTAGGGATCACACTTTCACAACCCAAGTATGCTCTTGACTTTCTTTCTCAATTTCACATGAGTGACTATAAACCTTCTCCTACTCCCTTTTTATTAGGTGCCAAGTTAGGAGCTAAGTGTAACACTCCACTTGTTGATGTTATGTTAAATAGATAGTTAGTTGGGAGCCTTATCTACTTGACACATAAACAACCTTATATTGCTTTTATAGTTGGCATGGTTTCAAAATTTATGCAAGAACCACATAAGCTTCATTGAAAGGGCACCAAGCACATTTTGCACTACATAAAGGGTACACATACACATAGAATACATTATGCAATAGGTACAAAACTTCATCTAGTTGGATACATAGACTCAAACTATGTAGGGGACCTTTATTCTCACAAGTCTACTTTAGTTTATATATTTCACCTTCGTTATGACCCTATTCATTTGAAAAATAAGAAGAAAAATAATGTTTATGTTCCTTCCAAAGAGGTGGAGTATCAAGGAGTTGTCAATGTAGTTACAGTGGCTCTTTGGTTATAGTATATCCTAGAGGGGTTTAGATTTTATCTACCTAAGCCTATAGTTATTCATTGTGACAATTAGAGTTCCATTGAGATCTCTAAGCAAGCAATTCAAAATCAGTAAATGAAGCACATCAAGGTTCATATGCACTACATTAGAAATCTTATACATGAGTATATCATTGCACTACAATATTTTCCTATAGCATATTAGGTGAGTAATATCTTCGCCAAACCCTTTACTGAGGTCAAGTATATTCATTTGTGAAATCTCTTGTGGGTGTACAATGTAGCAAAAAGGGGAGTCACTTGACTTCTCTCTTCTTTCTTCTAGGAGGGATCCTTTCCTCATCTGAGGTCTTCTTCTCTCCCATTTTCTTTATTATACTGATCTCTCTTTTTGAAAGAGGGTTTTTCCCATGAGGTTTTCCCTCTTTCTCTACTTTATGAGAGATTACCTTGCATCTTAGTATGTAGAGCATTCCTTTGTACATGGGTACCTAACATGGCCCTGTAGCTGGGACCCATCATGCATTTGTGAGCTTAGGTGAATTCACCTAAGTTGCACTTAAGAGAAGGTGTTGGTGTAAATAGGTATTTATGATTTACACTTTACTTAAGTTTACTTAGATTAGTGCATTATTTTATTATTTTGCATTACTTTATTATTTATTTTTATGAGACACTTAGGAGTTTGTGTACTTTCATGAGTTTTCATGTTGACAACATAGAAGTACACAACTCTATTTTAGTACATGGTGTCTACAACACTGGAATTTTGATCATTCACTCAGTTGTCTTGTAGACAACATAGTTATTTGCACTCCTAATTTAGCACATGTTTTCTACAACACTGATTTGCATGCTACACCATTGTAGGCTTATCCTCTCATCATCACACTTACTTCAATGCTTAATGGAGGATAACCCATATCTGGTGGACATGTGCTTGGTTGTATGAATTATCATCATGTTGATTCTAAGGTATTCTAGATGCATCTCAGAGGCCTTTATATATAGGTACTCCTAGTGTACTTATACATTGTATTGAATACTATATAGTTATTTTGATCATACTCTGGTCTATTTTGTGCTTGTGTTTGAGTTCCTTTGTCTTGGGTGAATTCTTCCCTATAATAAATGAGCTCTGTCAATGTGGTGAGTTGTTAGATGTGTCACACATAGTAAAAGAGGAACAAAAATAAGAATGTGTTATTTTTCTCTTCACGATGATAGTTATCTATAGAATCAAGGAGGTCTCTATGTCGCAACTGGGAAATTCATCATTTTGGTAGGTAATGACATAATTCCTTCCTGAAAAAATTAAAAATCTTGGAATCAACATGTAGGATGGGCACTATAATGTATTTTTTCATTAGTGAATCTATGTGATCATTATGGAATGTCAAGAGTATTGAATACAGTAACAATAATGGGAATGTGTGCATTTCATATAGACAAATTCTTTCAAAGAATATGGTGGTCACTATGTCACAACTAGAAAACTCTTGGTTCATGCTGATAATGACATATTGTTTTCCCATGAAGACAAAACATGCTAGAACTTAAGTTTAAAAAGCAATGCCAAAAGTTTCGAATGTCTTGCCACTATGTAAAAATGATGTCATATCATGAGTGTGAGGCCTCACCCTGACCCGTCACAGCAAGGATATTTTACTTACATTTTGATATTTGAGACCTTGATATTTTGATAGTTATTTGAGACTTAGATGGATAGTGGATTTTCTTTATCTATGGATTTTGATACTTCAGTAATGTTTTACATTGTTATATGCACTAAGAACCTACTATTTTTTAAGAAATGTTCAACATATATGGATGCATCTTTATGACTTGATATTATCAAATTTTGATGCAATGTTAAATTAAATGATGATTCTTTATGACATGCAGATGAATGGTTAGGATATGCAATTAGATGTTAATTTGGTAATGATGACTTATGACATGCAGATTTTGATGTCTTAACATTTCAAATGGAATATTTGAAAGGACTAGAAAAGGAAATCTTATTTGATTTATGTTAATATGGATATTATTATTATATGTACTTATGTTTCATATGTTTATTGACTCCTTGGACTACTGATGCTCAAGTTTGATGTGTAGGAAGAGGAACCATAGAAATTTAATGGGGAAACAATGTATAGACATATGTTTAAATGGCTCTGCCAAGGTGAATCTTTGTAAGATTTGTAAACCTCATTGTGATGTGTTTATTTTGCAAATGTGAGATGTATGTGTGTACTATGTATTTCATGTGTAGATTCTGAACATGTCATGTGTGATTATAGTGTATTTTGTGTGTGTCACTTGACACTTCTACTCGTTATGTGAAATGACATGTTCTTTGATAATGGATCATGTGGCCACCTTATTCTTAGTTAAATGCATTAATTGAAAAATCTTATTATTGCGCTTAATTAGTAAACAAAACAAGGTTATCACCATGGGAAAATTTGAAAATTGAATTACCTAGCATTGGGAGGGCCATAAAGTAACACTAGGGTGAATTTTTGACAAAATAAACCATACCCGTGTTAATACTATAAGTTAGAAGGCTAATAATGACCTCTAGCATGCCTAGTAGACCTAGGAGACCCCAAAACAATTGCATTCTTTATTGGATCCGAAAATGAGAAGGATATATAGAGGCATGGCTAAATTGGAAATTCACTTGGCCACTCTCTATCTTTTGAGACAACTAGGGTTTGGAGGAATAGGATAAGGAGCTCTACTATAACTATACATTAAAATTTATTGGAGTGAGGTTGGTACCTTTAATCCCTGGTGTTCTTCATTTCAAGATGATTTTTTGGTGTATTGTAGTTGTGTTTGTGGAAAAAGATCTTATTTGTGTGTTGCATGTGAGAAGTTTTGTGTGAATCCTTCCTTGAATCTTGCTTCTTTTCATGTTATGTATTTTTTGTAATGGGTGTGAAGCATTACATATCCTTGGGAGGGAAGACTTTTTTGGGTGAAGGGGTTACTTGGGCTCACACATGTAGTTGAGGAACACTCCCATGTGTGAAGTTGATTGTATATGTTCAATGGAATGTGTTCATCTTGCTTACTTGCATTTTGGGAGGTATAAGAAGGTGTGTGGAAAGAAGATATTGTAAGCCCCGAAAGGGCATGTTGATAATGAGAATATGTGTATATTGTGAATCATAGCTTTGGAAATCCTCCTCATGGTGAGAGCCCACCTTCACCTATACTTGATTCAATTTTTGAATCTTTGTGCAAAGCCTTGGGATGGGATGTGTTGTAATGTTTTGTACTAAATCTTGTCATATTGTTGTGAATATGCATAGCATGTGAATGTGTAGTATGCAACTATTTATGCCTTGTTTCCCCAAGCTTGGTGGATGGCCTCCTTGAGGCCTAGGTTGGGAGTTGAGCCTCCTCAATTTTCATTTCTCTCTCTCTCTCTCTCTCTCTCTCTCTCTCTCTCTCTCTCTCTCTCTCTCTCTCTCTCTCTCTCTCTCTCTCTCTCGTGTAGGTATTCACTTGAAGAGCTTGGAAGCTTGATGTTCATGTAGTTTATTCTTTAAATAGGAGAAGACTCTTTACTATTGTGTTAGAAATGGAGAGATAAACTCCCCTTGTTATGTGAAGAAATTTCTATTTTAAGAGTGTAGTTATTTTTTTCAATTCATTTGTCCATAGAGAGAGAGAGATTTGAATAATGCATGTATTGAAACGATCCTTCCATTGTGCATTTGATATGATGATTCTCTCTTTCCATTACTCTTGTGATGTTGTTGTCTTAGCAATACTTTGCATTAGAATGTGATGAAGAAAAGAAAATTGTAATATGATATTTCTTGGAGAAATGAATAGTTCATTAGCATATTGGTATACTTATCAGCTCAAATTCCATAATGATAATTAGTTGCATTAGAGTGTAGTGTTGTTGTTTTAATCTTGTGGTAAAATTTAAAATTGATTTCTTATGGACTATAGATAGTTTAAATTTAAATTAAATGTCAATAATGTATTTGAAAACATAATGTTCTTGAAATTAGAATCAATGGATTTTATCCAAGAATCATGTTAATGTATTTGACAAAAGACTTGTTAGATTATGATAGTTGTTTTATAATAATTTTGCTTGTTTGAATGGAAATTATAAAGCAAAAATGTGATGTTGGAATAATATCAACTATATCTAAACAATATGAGGGATCGGTTGAATGAATCTAGGCATGAAGTTAAGCTCAAATGAAGACCTTTAGAAGCATAAAAACTATAAGGAAAATGTATGGACAACAACAAAAAAATCTCTCCCATGTTATAGAGATTAAAATATTTTTAAAAAAATCAGTACATGATAACATTATTTCTCCAAATACAATTTAAAAATGCATTAAGTCACATTCATAACTATAAAAGAGATCTTAAGAAGTAGCAAGAAAATACATACATACATACATACATACACACACACACACAGATATATATATATATATATATATATATATATATATATATATATATATATATATATATATATATATATATATATATATATATATATATATATATATATATATATATATATATATATATATATATATATATATATTACCCCTTTATTAGTAGGAAACCAAGGCATTTATGAGTTGAGAGGCTCATAAGTATTATATATATATATATATATATATATATATATATATATATATATATATATATATATATATATATATATATATATATATATATATATATATATATATATATATATATATATATATAAGAAGGGAATAGGTCACATCCCCACCCACCCCTATCTGTCGATTTGTAAGAAGGTGACATGCTTTGTTAAAATCAAACTCAATAAATCATTGCCTAAGTCCTAAAAGGATGAATCCTTCTACTAGTCACCCAAACTTGGAAGGCTTATTAATTAAGGTGGGTGGGAGTCTTTTCAAACCATGCTCCCACCTCTCATACCACCATGTTGCAGCCATTATGTGGGCAGCAAGGAAAGATAGGCGACCATGTGAGGAGTAAGAGGAATTTTTTTTTAAAGAAAATTATGATTTGCTATGATATGGCACCTTCCTCCTAGGAACCTATCCTTGGGCAAGGAAGAAGGTGGTTTCTTGAAAAATCATCCACCACTCATGCCTAGTAGAGGAGGTACATGTGCAGCAAGGAAAGTGGGAAGGTAAGCATATGTACTAGAATGTATAGACAATTGCTAATGTTATGTGGATTAAGCTAGGTTAGTAGGTAAAGGTATATGTAGGTTCTATTTTATTTGGATTATATTTTAAATATAGTATGATAATAATTCTTATGGGTAATGGCTATTCATTGGTTGTTTGTAGATGATAGTATGTTTTTTTTGATAGTTTTTTTATTATAGTTTTTAAATAATTAAGAGTTTCATAAGTAGTATAGGAATTGTGTGGAATGTAAGAATTCTTAGGTAAATGCGGAAAAAAGTAAAGTATGTGATATTAAGTATTAGTTAATGGGTGTTTTTTGAATATTTAGATTTATGTCCTTTGCTCTGCTTCTGCGATAATGCCAAATTTCCAAATACTAGCAAAGAATTGCGGGAGGAAGTTTCTACAAAAACATTGGAAAAATAGCTCATACAGTCAAGGAAAGCAATGGAAAGGATCGCATCTAGCCAAAGGCAGAAATTTGTAGCATAGAGCACCTCAAAATAACCTTGGCAATCAATTCAAAATCAAACTAGGTAACAGTTTTGAAATCCTAAACAAATTTGACAAAGAACCTCCCAGCCAAACAGACAAAAGAGGGAAGCAGATGAATCATGGTACAAACCCAGATTGGATTATTTGTCTCGAAGTTACAGCGGTATGTTCTCCCGTTAATTGACACAAATTTTTCACTCTGGAGCATTTCAATAATCAATTTCGGATCTTTAACTTGACAAAATATGCATGCACAGAGATTGCCACTAAACCCTATAGCCAACAATTTTTGGCTACACCCCAGATGTCAAAGATTCCCACCAAATTAGATTCACCCCTATCTTACATCCCTCCAGACCAACGAAGCCACAAACAGATAGAGGCACCAAACCCTAAACCATCTACTAGATTGGGTAAAGATTTGGAAGAACCAACAAGGTTATCAGGAAGGACAGAGTTCCCCTATTTGTTGAAAGTTGAAAGGAAAAAGAGGAAGGAAATCTCTAAAGGAATTATGAGAAATGGAAGGACTAAGTAAGGAACAAAAGAAAATTGATGAACTTCTAATCATGGGGAAGGGGAAGTGCCTTCCCAAGGCACCATGAGGATTACAACTTGGAATGCTAGGGGTTTAAACGCCCCTAGTAAGAAAAGACTAATTAAGAAATACCTTAATAATTTTAATTCAAAAATTATTTTAATACAAGAATCTAAATTAAACAAGTTAGAAAGTTTCAAATTAAATAGAAGCCTAGGGCTCTGGGATTCAATATTTGTTGAGGCAATGGGAGCATCGGGTGGTCTAGGTATTATTTGGAACCCCAAAAAAATAGAACTGAAATATTTAGATAATGACTTTGACTGGATGTGTGTAAGAGTAAAAAGTTTAAAATCTAATATTAAATTTATTTTAATTAATGTATATGGACCTATTTGTCCAATTAAGAAAAAAGAGGTGTGGGAAGAATTAAGTATGGTGATATATAATCAACAAAATAGCCATGTCTTAATGGGTGGTGACTTCAACACCATTAGTAATCTAAATGAAAAAGTAGGAGGAGTACAGCATCTTTCATCCTCCTTGGTAGAATTTAAGTCTTGGATAGATAAACATAGCTTTGTAGAAATTCCATTAAGCAATGGTACATTTACAAGGAATAATCGAAGAAGGACCATGCTTTCATTGCAAAAAGGTTAGATAGGTTTTTCATAGTAGGTAGAATTTCAAAATATAATAAAAATCTCATTTCTTCCATCCTACCACTTGTAGGGTCAGACCATTTTCCAGTATGTATGGAAATATCGGAACCATCTAAACCACCGAGAAATTTGTTTAAGTGTGAAAAAATGTGGTTTCAAGATCCAAAATTTATTGAACAATTTAGGCTATGGTGGATACAAGAAAACTTTGAGGGTTCTAAAATGTTCATTTTTGTATCTAAGCTTAAAATGTTAAAAGAAAAAATTTTAAGATGGAATAAAGAACATTTAAATAATTTCTTTAACGATAAACTGGAAATAGAAATAAAATTAAATAATTTAAATCAGGAAATCATTAGATATGGTATGAATTATGAGAAATACCTTTTAGAAAAAGAACTCTTGACAAAACAAGAAGACATACTTTCAAAAGAGGAAATTTTTTGGAGGCAAAAGTCAAGGGAGAAATGGCTGGACGAGGGAGATCGAAATGCAAAAAATTTTCATAATCCAACCATTTATAATAGAGCTCGGTCAGGAATCACAAGTATTATTAAATTTTTGGGTCAGCAAACTGGAACTCCACAAGAAATAGCAAATACAATAGTTTCCCATTTCAAGAAATTACTCAACAATTATGAAGGATCAAATAGGATAGCATAGTCCAATATGCTCAAATTCATTCCAAAAATCATTACCCTTGAAGATAATAAAAATCTCAACCGCCCAATCACTCTAGAAGAAGTGTGTCATGTAGTATTTAATATGAACACTGACAAATCGCTAGGGCCCGATGGTTTTCAAGCCTTTTTTTTTTCAAAAATGTTGGGATATTTTAGGAATAGACCTATGGAAAGCCATTGAAGCATCACGTAATGGTGGATCACTGTTGGAAGAAATAAATTTTTCCTTTATCACAGTAATTCCTAAGAAGGAAGGGCCAGAACATCTTGGTGACTTTTTCCCTATAGCTTTATGTAATACAATTTACAAAATTTTCTCGAAAATTATGGCTTCCAGACTTAAGGAATACCTACCAAAACTAATTTTAGAAGAAAAAATAGGTTTTGTTCCAAGGAGATCCATTTTGGATGGCATTCTTATAATTTAGGAAACTATTCATTCAACAAATAGAGATAAGGAACCATGTATGTTAATGAAACTAGATATACAAAAGGCATACAATATGGTTGATTGGCACTTCCTTTGTAAAGTATTAGAAGCATTCAGCTTCTCTCACCAATGGATTAATCTAATTTTTAAGTTTATCTCTACGTCTAAATTTTTCGTTCTCATCAATGGAACCCCAGAAGGTTTTTTTGAGACATTTTAGACAAGGAGACCTACTCTCACCTTTCCTCTTTATCATTATGGCCGAAGCATTTGGAAGGGCTATTTCAGATGCATATTTGAGATGAAGAATTTCAGGTATTACTGTAACTAGAAATGTCCCCAACATAACTCATTAGTAGTATGCAGATGATACAATCCTCCCAGGTAAAAGCTCAATTCAAGAGGCTTTGGGCTATAAAAATATTTTCCAGACCTATATGGGGGCCTCGGGACAAAAAGTGAACAAAGAGAAATCTAAGATTTTCTTTTTGAATACCAAACCAGAGATGGAAAAGATGATATCTAGGATCATTAGTTTTAAAAAAGGCCAGTTTCCTTGCAAATATCTAGGAATATCCCTGGAGAAAGGATCAAAGAAATCCAAAGTATGGAAGGAAATTTTAGAAAAGGTAGATAAATGAATTAGGAGTTGGAAAAATAACTGGCTTTCTAAGGCAGGTAAAATTACAAAGATCAGGTCAGTCCTCTCGGCCATCCCAATTTTCCCTATGGCTTGTTTACCTCTCTCTAATTAGATGTCTTTGTCTTTCAAATCCAAACTTAGGAACTCTTTATGGAAAGATAAAGGAGAAGATAAGAAAATGGCCCTTATAAAATGGGATAACATATTTAAATCAAAAGAGTTTGTGGGCCTAGGTATCAAAAAGCCCCAATGGCAAAATGAGGCCTTGCGAGCAAAGCTTATATGGAGACTATATAAGGAATCAGATAAAAAATTGGCCAAATTATTATTTAACAAATATCTCAACCCTTCTAACCCAAAATCCTTGTTTAGAATGGATAAACTCCCTAAAGGATTAGAATGTTGGAATTTCACAGCCAAATGTAGAAGTCTTATTAGTAAATTCCTTACTTGGGATGTTGGATTTGGTGATGAAGAACTATTTTGGGAAGACTCATGGGATGGACTTCCTCTGATTGAATCCTCCCCTACTAATGATATTCTTAAGCAAAGGCTAACCTCTTTATGGGGTAGTAAAGTTAAGGACTATAAAATAAAAGAAGCTTCAAAAGGGGTCCTAAAATGGAAATGGCATTTACTAGACAACATAGAATTGGATTCAAACTTGGTTCAAGCTTATGAAAAGATCATTTCCATCAGAAATATCAAACAAGTCACAAAGTTTAGCAACCTTATTTGGGGAGGATCAAAGGATGGCCTATATAGTGTGAAACAAGGATATAATTTTATTATTCAATCTCAGAAATGGTCTAAGGTTGAAATCCTTCTTAATTTGTGTTGGGATGCAGCGTGCCTTCCTAAGGCTAGATTCTTTTTATGGCTAGTCCTACAAAAGAGGGTTTTGATTGCAGATAGGTTATCAAGATTAGGTATTATAGGCCCTCATTGGTGTGTTTTATGTAAATAGAGCGATGAAAATGTAGATCATCTATTCCTCGACTGTCCTTATGCACTCAATTGTTGGGAATGGCTTAGGGCTTGCCTTGGTTGGACTTCCCCTTTCCAAAATTCTATAAAAGGGTTGCTCGGTTCATGGCCCACAAATTCTATAGGTGGGGTATATATCAAGCTCTAGAATATTAGTCCCTCGATTGTGGCTTGGGAATTGTGAAAGGAAAGAAACTAATGTATTTCTCAAGAAAAATCAATGCTCATCTTAGGAAATCCTCAAAAGAAGAAGGCTCATTCTCTATATGGGATGGGTTGATGAAGAAAAATTGGCCCGCCATTATCAACCCTCCTTTAGTTCATCACACACATAGAAAGGAGGCAAGAGCTAATTGCAAATGGACTCCCCCCACTCAAGGGTGGTATAAATTAAATTTTGATGGTGCAGCTCGAGGTAATCCAAGGATAGCCAGTATTGGTTGCATTATCAATGATGAACATGAAAAATGGTTAGCCAAGTTGGCATCACTGATGCCTCCGTCTTCTAACAACATAGCTGAATTAGTAGCTTTAGAGAAAGGATTACAAGTTTGTCAGAAACTATGATTGTCCAAGATCATTATAGAAGGAGATTCTCAAATTGTTCTCAATGCGGTTAATAAGAAAAAGACTCCAAATTGGGTGCTAAATTCAAAGCTTCGAGAAATCCTTATGATATTGGATAATTTTGAGGAAATTCATATTACTCATATTTTTAGAGAAGGGAATATTAAAGCTGACAAGTTAGCTAACAAGGGTGCAGATGGAATTTCAATTTTAAAATACAATGTGTAATTTATAAATTTGTTACTTCCCATCTCAGTAGCTGAAAATTTATAGACTTTAATTACCATTAAAATAAGTTATAATAAATAGGAATATTAAGAGTTTAATTAACTTGAAATCTTATGTGCATAAGGTATTGTAGTAATTAAGGCTCTTGTATGCATCCCTCTTAAGTCCTATCCTAAAAGATCCATTTTAAGTATGATATTACCCCACAACAGTTTTATGTACAAAGTGCATCATTAGAAGACACTCACAGGATTCCTCTTCTGGTAATGATATCCATATTTATCAATGTCATGCTACTCGAGGACGATGAGGTAAGGGGTTTTACATGTGAAGCTTCATTAAGTAGGGATAGCTATCAAAGCCATAATGATAGTCGTAATCTCGCTCGTTTTGTTAAAGAATAGAATGGGAGTATTGTAGATGCAAAAGTGAAGACGGATCTCAATTAAGATAGATGTTGGCGGAGTTAGTCTCTACAGAGATTTTTCAATTGATATCCTCGAACTACCTAATCTTAGAGTGAATGGAGATTAATATCCATGTTTTTCACTCAACTGAAAATAGGACAATGGCCTTTTTGGGGAAGGTCAAACTAGAGAGATGGAATCATTTTCTTAGAGAGGTAGACGATATGACTCACTTCACCATAATCAGAGCTATTGGAGAAGAATTTTTTGACTACAGTGCTACTTGGAGAACCAACAGCTCCATAATTGGTTCCTTCATAGGGGTAATGATCAGGGTAAAAACTCAAAAAGAAGATATCGTAAGGCTTTGCTTCGAACTTTTTGGCCCAGTGTGGAGGAAAGGAGTGGAGAAGGTGGTTTATAGCATTGATGATAAATTTAGAATTCCATTACCTGAAAGATATATGAGGGAACCATTGGGCTATGTAGATTTTTAGATGGCCCCTCGACGAAAATCCCTCATAGTCAGGGAAAATATGATATTTTATAGGAAATGGCCATGAATGGAGGCTAGTGTTAATTTTCTTTTACATTGGAGAAGGATAGTTGCAGAGGAAAATAAAAAATGGGTCACAGATTACCTCAATTTATATAAGGTTTATGTGCAGTTGGGAGTGATATTTGATGACCTTAGTGAGCTACAATTCTACACCGTGAATACAGTTAAAACAAGTAGAAACAATACATCATTTGAACTGCCTCCTTACATGAACATGCAAAAATCTAATGATGTCCCAGAGGTGATCATGGTTTCATGGAAGAAACAAGAAAGGTGCAGGGAGGAAGAGAATTGATTTTTGAATTAGGGCTTGGACTTTTATTTTCGCAAGTATAAGGTATGTAGATCTTTAGGCGGTGCTTGTGGCAAATTTTGTTATAGAATAGGTATATAGTTTGCAGTAAGTCTAGTCCCATATAGATACAATAAGGATTAAGGCAAGTCTCAAATACTTCTACTCACCAGGGGTTGTTTGGATAGTTACATTAGATGTATTTAGAGTATGTTAATGTGATAGATACTTTCAGAACTTATTTATATATATATATATAGAATGTGGGGTCTTTTTCATATATTTAAATTACTTTATTGATGATCCCCTGTATCTTCTTTATTTGAGAAAGATTGTTTTAGTTTGTATTATGTTTGGTTTAAGGGTGCAAACATTCATTTTCTATTTTAAGAAATAGCAAATCTAATAGTCGTAATCCTATGACATGGAGTGGGGATTGTTTGATTCAAGTATGTATTTACTCCCTTTATAGGATTAAAACTATAGAATGGGAAGTATCTTCACAAAAATATATAGTTATATGTCACGTCCTGATATTTCATGGCTATCAGAATTAATGTCGTTGTCTTGGGCTTGGTTGTGTTTATGTCTCTGCCCTTTTGCACCAATCGACAATAATATGCTTAATTGATATGTTCAGCTTGATTTTCATTGAAATTTTTTATCAGAATAGTAGCTCTTAGACCTTTTTTAGTATGAATTTCTTTAGTCGGGTTTAGGATATGTAAGCTTTGGGAATGCTCTGTATCAAAATTTTAGAAGGTACCCCTTTCTGTAGTAGTACAAAGATGGATTTTTTTTGATGCTAGGAATATTGCTTGATGATCTTAGGCCAGATTTAGATGGTAGTTTCCAGAATCATAACTGGGTAGAACCTCGAATTCTATATGGGCATTCTTCAAATTAATTATCATAGATGTTAGTGATTTATGTAGTATGGTTCCTCTGGGAGTAGCACTGCAATTTTGAATTGGTTATTGTAGTAAGAAATTTTGATAGGTTAGTTGGAGCTTTTCCTTGGTTGTTTAGTTTTAATAAAGCTTTCTTGATCGGGTTAGATTATGTTAGTCTGTATCTATGAGATCTGATTTCTAGATTCAGAGGAAAGTTAAGTTTGTAAATCTCCTATGAGCCTAATTTAGGAGGTATAGGAGGATAGGGCTTTTTCTATCATTGTCCAGTTTGATTCCTAGTTGTTATGTTAATTAGTTTCTTATTCAGGTTATGGTTTAGTCTGTATTCTGGTCTGTTCTTTAGTTTTGAGAGTTGAAATATGGATAGAATAGAATGTAGTCTCTTAAATATCATTGCATATTTTGTTCTGGTTTTTCCAATTTGAGATCAGATTCAACTATTTTGACCGGATTATGTTTATTAATTTTTCACTCTAACTTCATTTGATGTTTAGTTAGCTAGAAAATTTCTTTTGGTAGAACTGTCATGTCGCAGGGTGTAGGCAAGGAACACCATCCTGAGGACAGCAGTATTTCTATGTAAATAGGATGTATCAAATTAGTCCTTTCACTTATAGTAGCTATTTGATGAAGGTTGAATGGAATCAACTGTCTATGTGTATTCATACATGAGAAGAATGGTATCTATGTATATCTAGTGTATAGGTCGCTGGGGTATACCCCTTTTATAAGATGTAATAATATAGGACTTTGGTCCTGAGCTAGACTAGAGGTTTTCTTCTCCGTTCTTTCCTACCAGTGCCCGTTTGAACGGAGTAAGCTGTTGTTATTTTTTGTTATTAATAAAATATATCATGGCCTTGGCCATTTATCGATAAAAAAAAAAGGTATTAGTTAATGGGTGAGTCAAATTTAGTGGTGTTTTCCTTTTTTAAAATATATTTAGTAAAGGGAATGTAAATTGGATTTTATTTGATTATATTTTGATTTAGGAGTTGCAAGTGATGATAGTAGTATAGCTTGAAATATAAAATGATTATAGCGTATTAGATAAATCAAAGGATAATATATATATGTTACCTTAATATATTTGTTCCATTATATTCTATCCATAGTTATTTAAGGAAAGTAATGGAAATATATATAGTTTAGAATATTTGTTAAAGTTAGTTTAGGTTAAGATGATAGTCATTTATTTAATAATTAATCCGGCATTGTTCATAAATGTAGAAGTTTTCAGTTTAGTATTAAATTTTAATATTGTTAGCAACAAAGGAAAATGTATATTACGTAGAAGTTTAGATGTTCCAATATAATGATTATAATAAAAGTGAAATAATAGTAAAAAAATACAAAATTTAATTTCCAATACCTAATTTGAAATGCAAAATTAGATGAGTAAATATGCAAATAAGTAATCTTAGATCATGACTAAATAACAATAATACGTAAATGAATAAATAAATTTAAAATTAAATAAATAAAGGAAAATGTACAACAAATATACTTGAGTTAAGTGCCCTAGAAAATAATTGACGTTATATCCAAACTCTGTACACAACTAGAATATGAAAGAGTGTAAACAATTATGACTCATTATGGCCTCTACAAAAACATTATGTATGTATTGTAGTGGAACACTAACAAGACGATAAACAAGAAGATAGTGAATCTAGATACCCTAAGACCTATGTTGAAGTATCAACATACCTAGAAGTCATTGGGCCTTGTCTCCAATGCATGAAAGTATTTGTGATGCCCTAGCACACTTATAACCATGAAATTTGAGGTTCCTACCTCTGTTCCATTCATTAGAGAATATCTTCTACACCAAGTCTGTTGTTATGTTTTTGTTTTAAAAATGAAATAGTTTTGTTTTTTCCTTGTTGAGTTGTGGGCATGACAATGACCTATGTGGATTTTCTCTTAGAATTAGGACACATGTTGTTTGTATGCAATCAGATCAAATATACATCAATAGTGGGTGCCAAGTTGCTATAAGAAGTTGCTTATCTTTAGTGGTAGTGATGTGGTGACCAAAGGGGAAACAAAAGGACCCAACATAGTTGCTTCTATAGTTGTTTTAGAGCACTTGTGAAATACATATCATTAGATCAAGGAAGAATCAATGATGGTTAATATGTCACATGGACAAGTTGCTCGAGGTTTATGCATAGAGACATAGAGAGAGTGCAACACATGTTCGTAAGTGGCAATGGGTCCAGAGAAAGTTCCTAGTAGTAGAGGGAAAGGCTTACATGGAGAGATTTTATTAGGTTGACTACTAACCTAGCAAGTGGAAAATGACTTATCCATGATTTTGTTCCTAGATTGGTGGATTTTTTGGAATCGCTAGCGTGCTTTAAAAATAGAAGGTGATGCCACCCTATTTTCTCCTTAAGATTCATTTATGAAGATTGAGGGCTCCCCATCAAACTAGGAATGAGAGTATATTGGAAGGATTTTTCCATTTCTTCTCTATACAAAAAAATTTCAAACTTTCAAAGAGCTCAGAGCCATTGAAGAATAATGTCTTATATGATTATAGCCCAAAATAATTTCCAATGTTCATAGTGTGTCACTGAATTGTAGTGAAAGAGTAGCGAAGAGTCAAGTAAGTTTCTCAATTCAGCATATATTTCAAATTTTTCTAGTAGTTTACAAATGTTATCGATCATGCCTCCAAAGAAAGTATTCTTGAGACAAGTAGATTATGCTAACAAAAACATACATGATGAACTTCTTGAACTATTGCCTAAATCTACAAATGAGTCTACCTAGATGAAAAAGTTAATTTCTATAAACACTAGACTCAAAATTGCAGATGGTTTATATGATAGTGGGAATTGGATTAGGGATTCTACCACTAGCAAATTAGGGCATTTTCTTTTTAAGAAGTGATTTTAAGAGAAAAATTCATTTTCTCCCCATGGAAACATTTGGAATTTTGATTTAGGAAAACTAGTGGTCCCTAGTGTATTCGTGGATGTTGGCCTACTCATGACCATTGCCCAAAACTATGACTCTATAGCTAGAGTAGTACACAGATTAGATGGAAAAGGCATGACAAGTATAAGTGCTTAAGAAATTCAAAAGGTCCTTTTTTTGGAACCCTTTTTAGATTACCATATACCCATTGACCTACTAGGACTAGAAAATGAATACTTATCAAAAAAGGATAAGGTTAGGCAAGGTGCACTGAGGGAACACTTGGCCTCAATTGGGAATTTTCCATTGGTCACAACATCTACAAAGGAGCCTTTTAAGAAGGAATTTTTCACTTTCACAACCCTAGAAATATATGTGACTTTATGTAGAGTTTTTGGCGAGGATGAGCAAAGTTTTGTGCCAGTTAAATTTATATATACGATGGCTTATATTTCTTCTTTTGGTGTGGATATTAGTTTTTATTTTGCATCCTATATAGTAGAAGAAATCTATATAGGGCTAGTTGAAATTTCCAAAAGCAAGGTAGAAAAGACTTTTTACCATTACTCATTGTTGATGCAAATGTTCTTTTTTAAGGGGGTAACATTATTTTGGAAGGAGATGACTTTGAATAGAGAACATGAAAGAGAGGCTTTGCCTATCCAATTATAGAATGTAGATATGACTAGGGATGCAAAAAAGGCTAGTTTTGTTAAGTTTGATTGATATTTTCCCTCTAGATTGAGAAGCCTCTTATCAAGGGACAATCCTAGAATCCCTAGGGCAGAAATGAATTTTATCAAACCAATATATAATCCATCTAATTTAAAAGTGTCACATTATTGGGATGATATCATACCATACCCTATTTCAATAGTTTTTTATTTTATGGTTTCAAATGGACTCCCCATGTACTACCCTACTAGATGCCTTTGAAAGTAGGGATAGCTGAGATATTGTGCCACTTAGGAGGATTGGAGGAAACATATTTGGTTAAAAGAAATAGAGGCTCAATTTTTCCCACTCTTACATAGCCCACTAATTCATAATTACAAAAGGTGGATGGTTGTTTTTGTATAAATTCTTGGATCAATACAAGATTGTTGCATGTCTCATCCTTGCTTTTGTGATTCTAAGGGGTTTTTTGATATATTTAGATTAAGGACTAAGGTTGGTTCCAAAAAACATAAAACTTATTTCCCTAAGGATATAATAAGGAATGAGTTCTCTTTGCAAGAGTAGGAGATCAAGAAAGAAAAATGGAGAATTTTTTCTAGAGTTTTGGAATTTATTCATTATTTTGATAAAGATTATAAGCCTCTAGATAATGCAGAAAATGAGGTAGACATAATAAATAGACTTATGATTACTTTTCCTAAAATCATGGAGGCCATGAATGTAAAGAAATAATTTTTTATCATTTCTTTTCTAGAAAATGCCATAGAGGGCATTAGGAGATTGGCATTTACTCCTATAGTAGGAACAGGGTGGTTGGTTTTCTAGAAGAGACTTGGCCATAACTTGATTCAAAATAAAAGGGCTACTATGGATAAATGAAAATGGATAGTAGGGTCAACCAGTGTTTTCGTAAAAGAAACACCTGATGAGCCCTTGCCCAAGAGGCAAAAAATAATAAGGGAATAAACACCTCACATTGAGGAATATTCACTTATACAGTCCCCATTACAGATAGGAAATGAATATCTCACCAAGAAGAAGATGGAGTAGTTAGGGTCCCAAGGGGGAATATTCATTATAGAGGCTAAACTAGAAGAGGGAAATCCACAGGAACCTCCAATGCTAAGCTTAGAGTTAATAGTGGCAAATTATAGAGGAAAGGATATGGATCTTGTAATTGAACAAGCTAGTCATGAGTTTATATCTAATGAAAATTTTGTTAAAACAAGAGCCTTCTACCAATTTGAACTGAGAGTGAACATGGGAGAGTTTGAGGAAAGGTGTAATAAGCTGAAAGCAAAGCATCAAAGAATGGAGGATGTCGATGTATAAAATTAGGTAAAAGAAGAAATGATGCTAAAATTCCAAAGCATGACCCTTGAAGAGGGGAGACAAATGGTAAACAAACTCATTGTTTTCTTGCTTTCCAATTGGGATATAGCAGATGCTTCAATTTTTAATTCTATTTTAGATAAACTAATTATAGAGGATAAAGGGAATAAGGAAATCAAAGGTGCCAAATCTAGTGAGGACCAAGCTACATTAGTTATTTGGTCAATAAGAAAAGGATCTAGGACTGGCTCTTCCCAGCCTAATGATACTAGATTAATAGGAAACTTGATTATGAAAAGAGTAGAAAAAACTACTAGTGTAGAAGCTACACATCTAGGTGTTGGGGTATCCGGCTAGACTTGACCCACAACCCTAAGAGATAAAAAAGAAAATCTGGAATTATAGGATAGGTATGAAAATATTTTTGTTGCATACAATAAAAAAGTTGTAAGAAGGATTGAACTAGAGAATAAAGGGATGAACAATCCACTAGGCCACAAATCACTTATCCTCGCCCATCAGTGGAATCTTCTAGATCCACTCCCTTCATTGAGATCCTTGATACTCCACAAAGGCTAGAATGTTATACTTTTGAGGAGTTGGAGGAAGAAAAGAATAAGTTGATGGCCTTGTAAGATGAATTAACTTATCAATATAGAGAAAAACTTAGAAAAGAAATCTTATATCTGGTAGGTAAGATTGAACATTCTATGAACAATTAGTGAATGTAGTGGATATGCGGAGAGAAATTAAAGATTCTGAGAAGGTTTTGAAACCTATAATAGGTAAATGGGATGGAAGAGAGAAGGATGTCACCCTTTTATTCATTTAGTTATTAGCTTATCTTGTGAATAGATAGAAAAAAACTTTTGAGCTAACTAGTAATCTATCTAATTTTGAAAAAAAAAGGGAGACAGTGCAAAAATGAATAATAATTTGCTTCTCAAAATATTTAGGTGAGAAATTTGATCTTTTTCCCTAGGAACTCAAAAAGATTGACATAATAAAAGAGAAAAAACTGCAGGGAAAAGAATTAGATGAATTATTAAGAAAAAGAATAAATGAAGTCAGTAATGAAGAACAACATGTGGTATGGGCGAGGAAAAATGAAGAATTTCTCAAAGTGAAACTATTTTACAATTCCCTCAGAGAGGAATTCATTGAAATAAATGAATTGGGGGATTGGTTGGTTAAAAGGCAATGAGAAATCTTGAGCTTTGATTGGCCCAGTGATACAATCTTCAACAAATGGATGGATGATTTTGTCCATTCAAAACAATTATAAACAAAGGGAGAGGATGTGGACCCTGATGAAGATAAAATAGATGACACGTCAGTGCATGCAGAGGAAGATAGAGAAGAACAACTAGCCCAAGTGGAAAGAAAAGTGGCCGCAAGTAAAAAGAATAATTGTCCTAAATAATGAATTGGCAAGCGAGGATTCAAAAATAACTATTGTTTTAATAGTTCATGATGATGAAAGTGTAGAGCCTATTGGAAATCAAATTGAAAGTCTCATTGATGAAGATCAAAGAGGGAGATTGTTGCAAAGAAGGAAGATTGTTGTTTTCAATCATTGTTTTGACATTGATGTCAAACCTTCTATTTGTAGGAATGACATTTTCTTATAAGATCCAAGTACTATCACTTAGTTGATTAATGAAGAGGATTTGATCAATAAGATGTAACAAGACTACCTAAGGGAAAGTTTGAGTTATGATATTGTAATGAAGTGAAAATATTAGTTAAGACAATGGTTAAATGATGTATTGATAACATACCCAAAGATATAGAGGTTGGTCACACTTAGAAACATTGAAGGAACAAGTTGTAACAAGGTTGACTGCAAAGCTTAAACTAAGATCATTAGTGGGTGTCGAACAAGTTAGTTGAAGCTGAGAAAATTCTCTATTGGAGCCAAGTAATAGCAAATTCTAGTGTATTTCAAGTGATCTTTAGGTGCCAAGTGAATTTTAGGTGCTAAGAATTAGAAAATCTTATTTGATGTCGAGTGATCTTTAGATGTTGAGCATTAGGAGAAAAATAGTTGATGTCAAGTAAAAAAGTATGTGTCAAACACCAATATTTTAATAGTGCTAAGCTACTGCATTATTCTAAATAATGAAGATTGACCATGTCTGAGTTGACAAAGCAGTTACCTTGAATTTTTTGAACTAGTTGGAAGATAAGGATGATGAGCTAGTGGCACAGAATTCTATGTAAACTATTTTTAGGCAAATTGAAGAGGATTATTCAATAATTTTCTAGACAAAAAAAAAATGGGTTAGATACTATGAATCCTACCTAATCCATATGAATTAAAATTAAAGAATAGAAGAATCAAGCCAGAAAAAGGAACTCCAAGAATTCTATTTAAGAAGTCATAGACCAAGAAGAAAATGTTGCTGATGCTACTACTACCAAAGAGCCAAAATGTGAAGTAGTTAGAAGGGTGACAGGAAGAAGACATCTAGAAGAAGGAAGATCATAGAGGCTCTGCATCTACAAGTGGTTAAGAATAGATGATTGCAATAGTACATTGAGCATGGAGACTCAAGCAGACTAAGCTTAGAAAGGAGGCCAAACTATCAGAGTTACAGAGATTGAAGGCCAAGCAGTGGTATGAGCTGAGAAGTGATCTAAGATCTACAAATTAAGTTGTATGTTGTAATAAGGTCAAAGATTTTCTAATACTCTCTAGCAATTGTATTAAATATGAAAATCCTATGGACTTAGGTTGGTCTAATAGCCATTTGTAAATCCTTTAACAGGGTGAAATTCTAAGTGAATGTTCTAAAGTCCTCTAACAAGACCCACTTCTAACAAAGTGGTTAAATTCTCTAACAGGATCACATTTAATAGTGTGTTGTTCACATTTAATAGTGTGTTGTAAGCCTTTAATAGGGTAGGCCTTTCATAGGGAATCACTTCAAAAGACTAAGAATTGAGTAGCATGTTATTTATGGTTTTCCCCAAATTGGGTTTCCACATAAATCACTATGTTATGTGTTGATTTCTTATGTGTTATGCATGCATGTTGATTTATAGTAACTTGCTGGTTAGAAAAGTTAAAGCTTGGATGAATAAATGGTTGAATGAGCTCATTATACATAGTGAAAAGTTAGAATAGGACACTTGGACCTTGAATAACTAATTCACACCCCCCTCCCCCCCCCCCCTCAGTTATTCTAATGCATTTCTAACAATTGGTGTCAAAGCCATTTGCTGATTTAGTTTCAAGGTACTAGAAGTAGGAAGATCAAGATTTCCAAATTCCCAAGCTCAATAAAGACAACTTTTTTGCATGGAAGAGTCTAATGAAATTGTACCTTGGATCAATAGGTGACTATGTGCAAACCTCAATTGGAATAGAACATGTAAATCTAGCTGGACCTCTTACTGCAGATGATTTGAGTGTTGAAAGGATGGAGCACAATCGAGCAATGATGTAGATTGCCTCTACACATAGTTATGCAAAATATGATGATATCAAAGATGGTGACATTACATTCAAAATGTGGAAAGCCCTAACAAATATCTATGGACGAGATTAGAATGTCCAAAGAGAAAAGAGAGAAAGCATAAGAAGAAAGTTTGATGACATGAAAATGGAGGAAGGCAAAAATGTTGCTCAATATGCTGCTAGAATAAAAGAAGTGTTAAATGCAATAAGAAGTCTAGGTGGTCAATTGGAACAAGAAACTATCACCAAAAAATACTTAAGAACTCTGCTCTCTATCTATGCTATTAGAGTTTTAGCCATTCAAGAGCTAATGTGTGTACAAGGAAACATGCTAACCTTTGAAGAAATAGTGGGAAGACTTATTGCATTTGAATTGTCCAATTTTGATAACTACAAACCTAAGAACCTTGAATCTACTTCCAAGGCCAAGACAACAATAAAAGACACTAAGGAGGAGACATAAAGCAAGAAGAGAAGAAAGGAAAAACATTTATCCAGTGATAGCAGTGCAGATGATGAAGATGTGGAATAGTTAGAAGCACTACTAGCTAGGAGATTCCATAGAAGTAAAGGTAAATTCAAAGGTAAGCTCCATATCATATATTTTAATTGCAATGAAGTAGGTTATATCACTACAAGATGTACATAGAAGAAGAACTACAAAGAAGGAAATAATTATAGGAACAAGAGAGTAGATGATAGCAAAGATTATAAGGAAAAAGGCAAGAGATGCTACATTATTGAAGAAGATTCTGATGAGAATGATGATGAAGTAGTCTTTGTGGCCATGAAGGATGAATTAGATAAAGATGAAGATGAAGCAATAGCATTGGTTACCTATGTGAACAAGAATGACAAGTGGATCATAAATAGTGGATGCTCACATCACATGATAGGAGATAAAAGTAAGCTCATTACCTTTACTCAATATAATGGAAATAGTGTTAGATTTGGTAATGATGCTCCATGTCAAATCAAAGGAAAAGACTCTATTAAAACCACAGAGAAAATTTTATGTGATAATGCATACTATGTTGAAGGATTGAACTACAACTTGTTGAGTGTGTCACAATTAGGTAATGTAGGCTACAAAGTAGAGTTTGGAAACAAAACTGTTAGGATCTATGACACTAATGGAAATCTAATACGAAAATGTGAACAAACTAGGAGTAATATGTTTTACTTAGATATGGAAGATGCAACATGTCTTGCTGTTAGACTTGATGATGTGTGGTTGTGGTATAAAAGACTGTGTCATGTTAACTTTTATAATTTGATTAGCATCAGGAAGAAAAAGAAGGTCTGAGGGTTGCCCAAATTAAAGAAACCTAAAAACACAATGTGCAAACAATGTCAACTAGGGAAGATGACTAAGTCTAGCCTCAAAAGGAAAACATACACTTCCAAAGTAGTACTAGAGTTAGTCCATACAGACTTATGTGGTGCAATAGAAGTGGAAAGCTACCTAGGAGACAAATACATAATGCTACTTGTAGATGCTTATTCCAAGATAATGACTGCTATGTTTTTAAAGCAAAAATCTGATTCATTTCAAATTTTTAAGTGGTATTTGGCCAAAGTTAAGAAGTAGATTGAGAAAAATCTGAAATGCTTAAGGTCAGACAGAGGAGGTGAGTTCACATCAAAAGAGTTTGAAATATCTTGCAATGACAAAGGTATCAAAAGGCAAACATCACCAGTAAGAACTCCACCATGCAATGGTATTGCTGAAAGAAGGAATAGGTCAGTGATTGACTATGCTAGAACCTTGATGATGGAGAAAAATGTTGCACTAAAGTACTAGAGAGAAGCTATAAGTACTGTAGTCTACAACTGAATAGAGTTCAAGTCAAGAAATGCACAAATCTAACACCTTTTGAATTATGGTATGGTCACTCACCTAATGTTAAAAATTTCAAAGTATTTAGTTGTAAATTCTATATTCTTAAAGATACTAGAAATGGAAAGTTTGATGCAAGAACTAATGAAGGCATATTCCTTGGGTACTCCACTAGAAGCAAAGTATTTAAGTGTTTGGATACTAACACTAACAATATTGTAGAGAGTGCAAATGTAAATTTTGATGAGCATGTAGAAATTCAAGTTGATGAAATTAAGCAATCAGAGGATTATAGATCCTTTTTATACTTCTATGAAGGAATGACTGTTGAAAACAATGTTACAAATCAAGTTGGGAATCAACAACAAATTTCAGTATCAACTGAGTCACAACCAGTGAATGCTAAACTACATTCAGAACTAGAGCTATAGAATGTAGAAAATGCACATTCTAGTTTTGAAAATAGTATACATGAGAGGAATGATGAAATTCCAGATGAAGAAGAACAAAATGACTTTGAAGCTGAAGGATCAAACATAGAAAGAAGGACATGACCAAGGTTAGCCAAGTATGTAAAAAGACATCATCCTATAGATCAAATCATTGGTGAAAAGGATGCCAAACTAATGACAAGGAATAGGATTAGGAATGAATCATATCTAATAAGAAATCTTGAACCTAAAATAGTGAAAGATGCACTAAAAGATTATGACTTGTATAAAGCCATGGAAGAGGAGATAGTTCAGACTAAGAAGAACAAAACATGGACCCTAGTTCCTAGACTAGCTAATTAGAATGTGATTGGTAGCAAATGAGTGCTTAGAAAAAAACTTTATGAGAATAGTGAAATAACAAGAAATAAAGTGAGATTAGTTTGTAAAGTTTATGCACAAAAAGAAGGACTAGATTATGGGGAAACATTTTCCCCTATTGCAAGAATGGAAGGAGTAAGAACATTACTTGCATATGTTGCATATAAAGATTTCAAAGTGTACCAAATGGATGTTATGTCTACTTTTCTAAATGGTATACTAGAAGAGGAAGTCTACATAGAACAACCAGAGTGATTTGTAGATTACAAAAACAAGGATATGATTTGCAAACTTCAAAAGGTACTTTATGGATTGAAACAAGCACCTACAGCATGGTATGAGAGATTACACAAATATCTTGTGAAGATAGGATTTGAGAGAATGGATGACAAAAACAACTTGTACATCAAAGCTGAAAAAGGTAAAGACATTTTGATATCAAAAATCTTTGTTGATGATATAATATTTGGAGGAAAAGATGTTCTATGAAAAAAATTTA
Source organism: Cupressus sempervirens (assembly GCA_028749045.1). NCBI lineage: Eukaryota > Viridiplantae > Streptophyta > Pinopsida > Cupressales > Cupressaceae > Cupressus > Cupressus sempervirens. Next base: position 99,214,294 of record CM053790.1, read on the forward strand.
TTGATCAAATAAAGGATGAGTTTGAAATGTTAATGTTTGGAGAAATAAAATTCTTTGTTGGATTGAAGGTACATCAACTAAAGTGTGGCATATTTGTGACCTAACCCAAATACATCAAGGAGATACTCAAAAAATTTGGGGTAGAAGACTCAAAACAAGTCAGCATACAATTGGCAATAGGACATAAGCTATCTAAGAATGATGAATCGGCTAAAGTGAATCAGACATTGTATAGATCAATTATTGGAAAGTTACAATATTTTGTACATAGTAGAATAGAAATTTCATTAGCTATTGGAATAGTGGCAATATTTTCTGTAAATTCAAGAGAAAATCACTTAATGGTAGTAAAGAGAATACTGAGGTACCTAAAAGAAACTGAAGACTTTGGTTTGTACTACAAGAGGAGTGAAAAATTTGAACTAAAAGCCTACACTGATGCAAATTGGGGAGGTAACATTGATGATAGAAAAAGCACCATTGGAGGAGCACTTTTCTTGGGAAAAAGGTTGACTAGATGGACCAACAAAAAGAAAAGTTGTACCTCATAGTCCACTACTGAAGCTAAATATGTTGCAGCTACTATAAATTGCACCAATATTGTATTGATCAAACATTTGTTGCAAGGAATGAAGGAAGAGGTAACTGAGCGTATGATACTTTATTGTGATAATACAAGTGCAATCAACATATTAAAGAACCCTCTAATGCAAGCTAAAACCAAGCACATTGCAATCAAGTTGATCACTATGTAAGAGAGTTGGTGGAAGACAAACAAGTGATGATAGAATATGTTAGCTCAAAAGAAAAAATTGCTAACGTCTTCACAAAAGAACTACCTAAAGATATTTTTGAATATCTTAGAGGTAAGTTAGGGGTGATATAGCTAGCCAAGGCTACTTGAAATAAAACCAAGACAACCCTGCATCAAATGAGCTGATTGTTAAAAGATTTTACATATTGATGCAAAGGATGTTTACTTTAGGATTCCTACCTAAAGTAGTAGTAGTGCTAAAGTTCCAAATTAGTCACAAGCAAGGTGATAGAGGGAGAAATTGAATAAATATACGGATATGTGCAGGATTATGGTGTACCAAACTATGGCCTTAAGTGGTAGTGAAAAACCAGCAAATCAGGGTTATGTCAACTTGACACATAATTTTAAAGTGGTTCTAGACTTTATATCAAAAAGTTGCAAGAAAATAATCTGTAAGAAATTGAATCTAGTTTCTAAACTACATGGCCTTATCTAGAGAAAAAATTATTTGATTGGTCAAAAGTTTGGATTTTAATGCAGTACTATAAAAATTTCATGGAAAAAATAAAAAGTAGGTGTATGTCTAACCACCTTAATCATAATCAAATGATAATGTTTTTAAATATAATTTTAGATATAAAAAATAGACTCATGCCTGGATGTGACACATATTTTTGGCAATTTCTATTGCAAAAAAATAATTAATTATGAATTTTCTACTATACTATTTTCAGAATTAAAAAACTCCCATGTTTGACCACCTTAACTAGTTAAAAACAAATTAAAATTAAGTTTTTTTTTTTTTCTTATACTAGTCAAAGCATAGAATGTGACGCATCTTTTGGATTTCACAAATCTTATATGATTTGAAAGTTATAGCTATTTTTCAACCAATATGTCAATCAACACTTTGTAGCTAACTCCATTAGAAAATAAGTAATAATTACTTACTGAACTCATAATTTGACAAAAATTACATTTATGAAAAGCTAAGAACATTCTTAAGAAACCCTTTTCATTACATCAAATTTTGGTTAAAAAAAAGTCGTCAGCTACATGCTTGAAGTAAAAAACACATAAGAACATGCCAAAAACACATTTTTAGGATGTTTTAAAGATGACCATATAAGGTTGGTATTGAAAGATATAGTAGGAATTATAAAGTTATTAATTGTTTTCATTTAGTATCAGGATGGGTGGGAAAAAAGTGGGAATAGATTTTGAAATTCTTTGAGGCATTTCAGACCTACATATTTTTCAGATCGCCACTTTTTGGCACACCATGATCCTGCACATACCCATACAAAAGATAAAAAAATGCTAATATGACTGTGGCATTGTTGTCAAAGAGGGAGAAATTGTGAGAAACTGATCAAATGATGATGATCTAGCTGATCAAAAGCATGAGGGAGAAATGAAAAATAAAAATGTAGAATCTGATCAAATGAAGATATAGGAAGAAGTTGATAGAAATAATCAAAAGTTGATCAGAATAGTAGAAGATGAGCAATATAGAGATGCAAAAACAAAAAAAACAAGGATACAATAGCTAGGAGGGAGAAGAAGAAATGAAGCAATCAAGATAGTAGAGGGAAATGTGAAAACTGATAGTAATACAATTACTTTTTGGCATCTGACTTACTATTCTAACCTAGTTAGCATTTGGTTAAATAGTTCAGTTTGATGGTTGATCAGTTTGGTTTTTCATCAATGCCAAAAAGAGAGATTGTTGGAAATCTGATTGAAAAGCTCATTAATGAAGATCAAAGAGGGAGATTGTTGCAAAGAAGGAAGATTTTTGTTTTCAATAGTTGTTTTGTCATTGATGTCAAGCTTGCTATTTGTAGGAATGATATTTTATTATAAAATACAAGTACTATCACTTAGTTGATTGATGAAAAGGATTTGATCAACAAGATGTAACAAGACTACCTAAGGGAAAGGTTGAGTTATGATGTTGTAATGAAGTGCAAGGATTAGCTAAGGCAATGGTTAAATGATGTATTGATAACATACCCAAAGATACAAAGGTTGATCACACTTAGAAACATTGAAGGAACAAGTTGTAAAAAGGTTGACTATAAAGCTTAAACTAAGATCATTAGTGGGTGCCGAGAAAGTTAGTTGAAGCCAAGAGAATTCTCTATTGTAGCTGAGTAATAGGAAATTCTAGTGTGTGTCGAGTGATCCTTAGGTGTTGAGTGAAGTTCAGGTGTTGAGCATTAGAAAATCTTAGTTGATGTGCTGAGTGATCCTTAGGTATTGAGTGAATTTCAGGTGTTGAGCATTAGAAAATCTTAGTTGATGCCGAGTGATCTTCAAATGCCAAGCATCAAGAAAAACATAGTTGATGCTGAGTAACATCGTATGTGCTAAGCACCAGTATTTTAATAGTGCCAAGTTGTTGCATTATTTTAAATAAGGAAGATTTGCCAAATCTAAGCCAAAAAAGTGGTTACTTTGAATTTTGTGAACTAGTTGGAAGATAAGGATGATGAGCTAGTGGCATAGAATTCTATGTAAACTACATTTAGGAAAATTCAAGAGGATTATTCAAGAAGTTTCTAGGGGAAACATAATATGGGTTAGATACAATGAATCCTACCTAATCCATACAAATTGAAATTAAAGAATGGAGGAATCAAGTGAGAAAAATGAACTCCAAGACTTCTATTTAAGGAGTCATAGACCAAGAAGCAAATGTTGTTGATGCTACTGCTGTCAAAGAGCCAAATTGTGAAGTAGTTAGAAGGGTGTCAAGAAGAAGACATCTAGAAGAAGGAAGAGCACATATGCTCTTCTTCTACATGTGGTGAAGAAGAGATGATTGCATTGGTACATTAAGCATGGAGACTCAAGGAGACTAAGCTTGAAAGGAGGCCAAGCTATCAGAGTTGTAGAGATTGAAGGCCAGGTAACGGTATGAGCTAAGAAGTGATCAAAGATCTATAAGTTAAGTTGTATGTTGTAATCAAGTCAAATATTTTCTAATCCTCTCTAGAAATTCTATTAAATATGAAAATCCTATGGACTTAGGTTGGTTTAATAGCCATTTGTAAATCCTTTAACAGGTTGGCATTCCAAGTGAATGTTCTAAAGTCCTCTAACCAGGCCCACTTCTAATAGGGTGGTTAAATCCTCCAAAAAGGTCACATTTAATAGCGTGTTGTAGCCTTTAACAAGGTAGGCCTTTCCCAGGGCATCACTTCAAAAGAGTGACAATTGAGTAGCATGTCACTTGTGGTTTTTCCTAAATTGGGTTTTCACATAAATCACTATGTTATGTATTTATTTCTTATATGTTATGCTTGCATGTTGATTTACAAGAACTTGCTAGTTAGCAAATTTAAAGCGTGGATGAATAAATGGTTGAATGGGCTCATTATACTTAGTGAAAAAATTGAATAGGACATTTGGATCTTGAATAATTGATTCACCCCCCTACCGCCCTAGTTATTCTAAAACATTTCAAATAGAGCCTCAAGTTGAAGTGAACTTATAGAGATCAGAGTTAGACACATCATTGGCAAACCTGATGGCTACGTATTCTAAAGATTCAAAATAGTAAAAAAGCCAATCATGGAATTTATAGCATTTGAAAATGTAAAAGAAAATAATCCCAAAAAAAGGAATTTTATGATGTAATGTTTTTTTGTTTCACAAAATTTTATCTCTTATGACTGCAATAATTGTAAATATCTTTTTTCTAATGGAGAGCTATTAGTTCTCTATTCCTGAAGCTTGATGCATGTCATGCTATATAAGTAAGATTCCAGGACTAAAGAAAGTGTTTGAGTTATTGCATAATTCTAGTGTTTTTTACTAAGTTTGTTCGGTCTAGTTTCTTGTTGCAAACTTTATAGTGTCTTTCTTTGCAAATATCTAAGAATACATTAATCTTGCAAGATTTTGAGGTCTTATATTAGTCATTCTAAGTTTTGTTTCAATTTTATACAATTTTCAAAGGAAATTAATATAATGATGAATTTTCCCCATATCTATTTTTGCTGAATTTTGTCTCCATTTGTATTACTTGGTCATTTTGAAGTTGTATGAGCAAAACTTGATCAATTCAATGGAGTAAAACCAAGTTCTATGTCAATTCACTATTTCTTTTAATTCAATGAATTAAGTAAATGCTTTAATGAGATTGATAGTGTTCCCATGGTAATAGGAAGGATGTCTATAAGAATGATTTTTAGTGATAATTGCTCATAGTATTGATTGTAATGTAGTCAATCAGATCTAGAAATTAAATGGACTCTAAATCCCAATGGATAAGGCATTGATCTATTGATTTAGTCTTTAGATGGAAAGAACATGAACAAGCATCAAGCTTAAATTTGAAATCAATTTTACTTTACTATTTGAAGAAAGTCACTGCTGGTTAGAATATGATTTTATTTAATCCCTGTGATGTAGTTAACAACTATTACCTAGAATTATTTGTAAATTGAAGAAGAACTATGAAAAAATCTTCTATAAGGGATGTGTGTTGTTATGAAATTTCATGGAATGAATAATATATGTATCTAATATTAGTTTGAAAATATTTCATCCCTTAGGTGCACCCACCTTGGTTTTGTAGAGCCTACAGAGTAGAAAATCTCTTATGATTTTGTTGAAGTTATGTCAAGGTTTGAAGAACAAGTAACATTTTATAGTAGTTGATCCTTAGGTTATTGTGATCTTTAATATCTTGATATTAAGTATTTTTTTGCTTAAAATTTGAAAAACACCAACACAATGGTTTCTTTGCTGGGGAGTTTCTTAACACATGCTTGTGTGTAAGAAGTGCTACAGTTTCTTTGGTCATAGTGTATATGTGTTTGCCAGATCTTTTTAGTATTTCTTGTGGTAGTAGTGGGCTTTTTTAGAGACAAATCTTGATAATTTAAAAAGAAAGAAGAGAAATCCTAGTGGTATTGGTGTACACTAACATATACAACACCTATGAAGTTTCTTATCTATCAAACAAGAGTTGTAGTCTTATGTTCTTTGTGATTGGTTCTTATGTGTGTCAGATATTTTCATATTATCTTTTGTCCTTATAAAGTCAAAAGCTATTTTATTGTTATATTTTCCCTAGAATAGGGTGGTGACTTAGTTAATGTTTTGAAGCTAGTGCTTATTTGATAAGTAGTAAAAGTGGTTGACAAAAGGAAAAATACAAGAGCCTACACAAGAGCCAATCTTGATATACCATTGTGTATTGATCTATGCCAAAGTGGTTGAAAGAGCCATAAAAAAAATAAAACAAATGTAAATCCCACTTGGAAACCAAGAGGTAGTACCTCAGCAAAATCTCAATACCAACTAGTGGTAGGAAGAGAATTTTCTTCATTAAGCCCTGAATTAGAAACCACTAGATTCTTAGGACTATTCAGTACCACATTGCAAGATAAAAGGGCTTATCAAGATAAGAATAGGTCTCTAATGGAAGATGCATTCCATAGACCAGATGTGATAAATGAAATGAATCATAGGTTGTGATATTATAGTGCTATGGGGAATCCTTTTAATCTCAAAGTAGTTCCATATATGGAAACAAACCTTATAGATCTAGATGATCTTGGTGACTCAGAGGCCACTTCCATAGAGCAAAAAGAATTATACTTAGAAATAAATATTTGAAAGAAGCAAGCTACTGAAGAAGAAGCCAAATATGCTTATTTAGAAAAAGAAAGAGAGAAAGCAACCCTAAACTCCATTATTGAAATAGATAACCTACTTAGAAGGATGACTGCCTTAAGGGAGAAGAACAAGAAGTTAGAAGAGAGGACTTTTTTCCTCCATACTAATTTCTTTGGAGACATAGATAGCTTGAGATCCAAGGTTCAAGAAAAAGAGAAATTGCTAAGCCAAAGGCTGGAACTTGTAATATCTCAAATCTAACCCTACAAGCCTATCCAAATAGATCATGTAGAACCTACTATCAAGTAGGAAGATAAAGGTAAAGGTAAGGTAGTAGGAATCCATATTAATGAAACTCAATTTGTACTAAGAAAGCCCTCAAATATTCCAATATCTAAGCTAGATTTATATTTGGAAAACACTAGGAAGGAGAAGGATGATCTTGCCAAGGAGCTTGAAAAGGTTGAAAATGAAGCTCAAGCAATAGAAACTATTAGAAAAATTCAATTAATCAAGTCCAATTTTTCTTTAGCTTCATGGTCTAATTTTTCCACCCTGGCTGCAACTTCTGTAGCTACTTGTGGACTGGTAATTTCAACTCAGGATATTTCTTAATCTACCCCTACCTCATCAGCTATTATTAACCCTTAAATACCAAGTGTTCAAGTTTAGTAGTCTCAAAGTGATGTTCATAATTAGGCTAATATAGCAAGCACCTCAAATATTCTTGGTTTTTAGAAGGAACCCATTTACATGGAAAAATATAGAAAATTTTCATTCTTTGGTATTCTTGGTTCTCCACACCCGCTATCATTTGACTTAAGAGATAAAGTAGTTAAGTTCTTTAGAAATAATGTTGTTATTGGTGAAGAGAATTTTAGAATTTTAATAGACATGCTAAATGATTTTGAAGTTCATAAGGGTATGTGCAGGATCATGATCGACCAAACTATGTTGTTAAGTGGCAATAAAAAATTAGAAAATCAAAGTTATGTCAACTTGACATGCAATTTTCTACTTGTTGTTAATTTTATATAAAAAATTTGAGACATAATAATATCTACAAAATTGAATCTAGTTTCTAAACTACTAGGACTTATCTCAAAAAAACAATTGATTGGTCAAAATTTTGAATTTTAATGCAATATTACAAAAAAATTAGAACAACAATAAGAAGTAGATGTATGTTTGACCACCTTAATCAAAATCAAATGATAATGTTTTTTAATAATATTATATATATAAGTAGTAGACTCACACCTAGATGTGACACATATTTTTTGATATTTTTATTCTAAATATATAATTAATAAATAATTTTTGACTTTAGTATTTTTGAAATAAAAAAACTCTCGTGTCTCACGACCTTAACTAATTCAAAACTTTGCAAAATTCAATTTTTCAATTTTTTTCCCCTTATAATAGAAGAAACATAGAATGTGATGCATCATTTTGATTTAAAAAATGTTGTACCATTTGAATGTTATAGTTTTTTTTAAAGTAGTGTGTCGTTCAACACTTTATATGTAACTCCAATAGAAAATAAGTAATAATTACTTACTAAACTCATAATTTGACAAACCTTACATTAATGGTAATATCGAAACATTCTTAAGAAACCATTTTCATTTCATCAAATTTTGGTGAAAAAAAAGTTGTCAGCTACATGTTTGAAGTAAAAATCACATAAAAATAGGGCAAAAGCACATTTTTGGGTCAAGTGTTGGACTTATTGAAAAAGATGAACCCAACAACTTTCAACATACAAAAACCTAATGTTGGTGAGAAGGACCCAATAAATAGCAACAATTTCAATAGACAACCCAGGATCCAGAACTACCCCTATACCACCCAATGGAAGGATGGTAAACTAGTTCCTAACCAGACCCAAAATGTAAAAGATAAGGGTACACCAACTCCTCTACAAAGAAGTTCAATTAATATGAATAATGATCTACCATGGTGCATCATATGTCAATCACCTCACTCTTTAGATTATTGTTTAGTTTCTAAGTCATTTGTTTTAGATGAAAATTCACAAAATTAAAAGGAAGAAGAAGAGGAAAAAGCCATGATGATGTAAGCTGTAATATGGTTAGCATGTGAGATGACTATGTAGATTTTGATTTGAAAGAACCTGAAAATGATATTGCAAATCAGAGAGTTTCCTACCAATTAAATCATCAACAATTGTTCTCAAATGATGAAGATTAAGTATTTTTTTACATCTTTTGAAGTTGACCATGTAAATTTAAAAATGCCTTCTAAAGAGAATATTGATAGAATCATTGCAGAGATTATTTCTCAAGTTCATAGCAATTATAGTTTGAGAAATGAAATAGTTAATAATGATGTTGGGAAACCTTCTAGTATATTCATAAAGGACATTACACATAAAATGAAGGATGACATTAAGAAGACTAATGTAGGGATAGCTAAGGTTAAAGACAACAAGACTAAGAAGTGGGAACCCAAGAAGAAATTTCAATTCCAAACAAAGGAGATAGTAAAAGTAATTGTGCAAGAGAAGAAGTCAAGATCTAGTACTGTCAAGCAAGTGATAGTGCTTGTTGTTCAAAAGATTTCTACTCCAAGTATTCTTGTAAAGCCCACTATGTCTAAACCTATCAATATGATTTCTATATTGTCACAAATAACTGTCACAGTAAATTTCTCTAAATTCTTTAGAATTGATGAACATAAGAGTAAAGCCTTGCCATGGTTGGGTGTGATAGGAAATAGTAGCAATATTATTGAACAAGGTGTCATTTAGAAAACCACAGTAGTGGTAGGAGATACTGGTATTATATCCCTAACTTGACAACTATTTTTGTATGATTCATCATTAACTTATATAGAATATATTGACCCATTCTTTCTTAGTCTGATTATAAAAGGAAAAACCTTCAAAAATTACACGATAGACTCAAGAGCCTCTAATAATATCATGCCCTTCAAAGTAATGGAAGATTTAGGTTTGAAAGTAGACACAAAGCAAGGTAGATGTAGAGGTATGGATGCCAAGGAAGTGCCAGTAATAGGTACTATCACTAGATTACCATTCAAGCTAGCTACATACCCTAAGGTAGAATTGACTATGTCAACATTTTTATTTGGTATTTCTCCACATTATAGAATATTGCTCTCTAGAAAATGAAGTGCTGCTATGGGAGGTAGTCTACAATGTGATTTGTCCTATGCAAATTTTCACATAGGAGATAAGGCTATTAAGGTAGATAGAGAGCCAAGGGTCAATCACATTTTTGGAGAAGAAATTGACAAGAATTCTAATTGTTTCTTAGATACTAGTGTTTGTGCATTTAGGGTAGAGCTGATTATTTAAGAAGTTGAGAAATTTCCTATCTTAATTTCCCATGAAGTTGAATGTTGTATGTATTCACCAATTTTTTGGACCATGTACTTCGATAGGGCGAGCTCTAAAGAAGGTTGAGGGGCAACAATAGTGTTTTTTTCTCTTAGGCATTCATTTACCTTAAAATTTTCTTGTACCAACAACATAGAAGAGAATGAGGCTCTTTTATTAGGATTGAAAGCTGCATGTCATAGGCAATTCTAAATTGGTTATTGCACAAGTAAAAGAAACTTATGCTACAAAAAACAAAAGGTTGAAATAGTATAGAAATGTTGTTTGGGATCAAATTGAACTTTTTGATATGTTTGGTATTTCTTGGAGGGATAGAAGTTTAGAATAGGCCTTCAATACCTGACAACATTGAACATTGGCAATTCTTTTAGGATGATAAAGATATTTTGAATTTCATGCTAATTGAAGACAAGTATCATGGTCATGAGTTAGATTGTAGTGATCTAATTGAAACCACAGATGGTAAGGAAACAATTTTTAGTCAAGAGATCATACATTTGAAGACTAATAAAGCATCTAAAGGTTTGGTTGTTCTAGAGAACATGTTTGACAACCAAGATAGGGTGAAGCTTGGAATAAGACATCACGAGCCTCAAAAACTTGAAGAGATAAACATAGGTACTATTGATGCTCCAAAGAAATTTTATATTGGTCAAAACTTATTAGCTAATATTAGAAAACCTTTGATTGATTTTTTGAGAAATATAGACATGTATTTGCATGGTCTTATGATGATCTTAAGGCCTATAGAGAGGACCTATTCCGGCATGTTATTCCACTCAAAGATAATGTTAAACCCTCTAGATAGAAGCAAAGATTTTTAAATCCCACCATAGCCCCCAAAATGCTAGAAGAGTTGATGAAGCTTAGGGATGGAGGGATAATCAAACCAATTAGAAATTCAACTTGGGTTTCAAAATTGGTGCATATTAGAAAAAAGAATGTAGACACAAGACTATGTGTAGACTTCAGAAACTTGAATATTGCTTCCATAAAGGATAATTATGGGTTGTCAAACATGGAAGCTATGTTGCAACAAGTAACTAGGTCTAAGTTGATGTCTATAATGGATGGATTCTCAAGGTACAATAAAGTCCTTGTGAAAGAGAATGAATAATTTAAAACAAATTTTACAACTCCAAGGGCTACATATGTGTATGTTAGAATGCCATTTGAGTTGATTAATGCTAGTGCAACTTTTCAAAGGGCTATTGATGTAGCTTTTCATGATTACATCAATAAGTTTATGGTAGTATATCAAGATAACCTTGCAACTTATTCCAAGAAGGTTGAAGACCATTGTAGGCACTTGGAAAATATTTTTATGAAAGCCTTCAAATATGAAGTATCCTTAAACCCAAAGAAGTGTACATTTTTGGTGATTGAAGACAAATTACTGGGACATATAGTATTGAAGGATGGTGTAAAGATAGATCTTGAGAGAGTGGCAGCCATTGTTAAGCTGCCTAAACCCAAAAATGTAAAGGGAATGCAGTCTTCCTTTGGGAAAGTTAATTTTTTGAGAAGATTTGTTACCAATTTTGCTCAAATTAGTAGACCTATTTCTAAAATTCAAAAGAAAGGAGCTATTATTAATTTGGAGGGTGAACCTTCACATGCCTTTTGAGATACTAAAATTTCCATAAAGAATTCTCCAGTCCTTAGTGTTGGGATTAAAGATAGAGTAACTGAGTGGGGGGGTGAATCAGTTACTTACAAAAATTAATCCATAGAGCCCTTAGATGTCTTAAAGATCTAGTTACTACTGATACTCGGTAAACAAAATGCTATAACTTGGTTAATTATGTAGTTACCTATCCTCAAGCATTCATGCATGTAACTAAAAACAAAATGAACACAAGAGACACTAAATTTAACGTGGAAACCCAATATGGGAAAAACCACCAAGTAACTTGTTACCAATTTTTCACTCTTTTGAAGTGAGCCCTATAAGGAGCCAACCCTGTTAAATGTTACAATACACACTGTTAGGTGTGATCTTGTTAGAGGATTTTGATCACCCTGTTAGGAGTGGCTTTCCTAGAGGTCTTTAGAACAATTCAACTGAACCATCACCTTGTTAAAGGATTTAGAAAATGGCTGTTAAACCAACTATGTTAAGAGATTTGAAATCACTGCTACAAAAGTTAGAAAGAAACAATGAATTAACTTGAACAAGATGCAACTAAATTTATTGATTACAGGTCTCTGTTCTACATCATTAGATCCTCCTGGATCAAATATGGCTTTGCTTCTCCTTAATGATCTTTGATCATTATTCAAATTTTCTTCCATAATGATTAGTCCCCATATCACATTAATTCCACACTTCCATCTCACTCACCCTTAGAATTCTCAACTTCACCTTTTAATAATACCATTTAGATTATCAAGTCAACCTAATTACATGTTACATTTACCAATAAACCTTACATTAGTCAACTACAAATATTACTTTAAACAAATAAACATTATTTCATAAAATATTGAAATCCTTTACTAACCAACCATGATTGATAAATAATGCTCCTAGAAATTTCCTGAGTTAACCTTCTTGACTCGGTTAGCATTGCAATATCTGAAAAATCCTTTGGCTACCGAGTTTACTCGGTAAGAACTAAATTCATTTATGAGAGCTCAGTAAGAACTGCTTCTGCTACATTTCCTTTGATGACCGAGTGAGCTCGGTAAGAACTAAATTTCTTTGATTACCTTTGAAATCTTGGTAGAAACTGTCTACTCAATAAACATTGCAAGTTTTCTTTACTAATCTTCTAGGCTCAGTAGACTTTTTCCTTTTCCTTGTTGACCATCTAAGCTCAGTAGACTCTATCTGATGACTGATATGACATTTGTGTGACATCAAAGACAACACACAATTGAACAATTGTAACCAACAATCTCCCTCTTTGGCATTGATGGAAACACAACATGTCAGAGCATAATGAAATTTGAAATCAAGTCTTTTACTAAAAAAATACTTCAATTTCTTTTTTAAATATAGCAAGCTTCGTCTATCATAATAATCTCTCCCTCTTTCACAAACTATCTCTGCCTCTTACATAAACTCTTATTATTTTGCAAACTGTTGGTCTAACTTTTTGTTTGATACAAATCCTTGTCCAATTGTAGAAAAGTCAAATTTTTTATTTTAGTGGTGAATAGGGTTTAGTTAAGTCATTGGTTTTCTCCCTTTTTGAAAGATTTTATGAAAACCCTATGTTTGTCTCCATTTGTAAACTGTTAGGCACGTAGTGTTTAAATTTTAAATCAAGAGAATATTCTTTTCCTTTTTGTCTTCTATGCCCCAAGATTCTTTCCCTCTCAATTTCCCGGCCATCTAATCTAATTAAATCCACCATTTTCATTTCCTCGCTATGAAAACATGGGCACTCTTTATGTATAGTGAGATAGCGAGTGTCAGAAAATGTTGAGACAGGACCGCAAAATGAAGACATGGCAATCAAATTTTTTAAAAAAATTGGTCATTCAGTCATGGAAACCTGGCCATTTCTATCAGAGCCGAAAGAAGGACCTAATTAAAAAAGGCTATAGAAAATCTTGAGCATCTCGTCGTTAGCAAAGTAGCGAGGTGCCGTAAAATTGAAGAGTTGGTGACCTTGAAATTTATCGATACCATGATTAGTCCAAGTGGCATGATCAGTAATAAATACCATTGTCAGAAGCAATTAATAGTAGCAATAGTGATCTAATGGATGCTTGCGTTTTATGGTGCCAAGATTTATTAAAGTGGTTGGAGCTTTCTACTTCACTATCAGTAAATTCCAGCATCTTGTCGTTAACAAAGTAGCAAGGTGTCGTAAAATCAACAGTCGGTGGGACCTTTAGTAATGTGGGATGATGACAAGGACTAAAGTAAAGTCTTACGGGGTGCCAACTGTGCAAAATTTCATACTTCATCAATGCTCTCGACCCATGCCCCATTAATCAAATGTGCAAGAGATCCTGAGCATCAAATTAGAATAGAATCAACAGTCCTTGCTATCTCACATTGGAAAGTTGCATGTTGTTTAAGCTATGCGACATAGCGAGTATAAGGCCCACCATTTATAAAGAAACTTTGTGCAGCTTCCCCACCTTTGATTCAGTCTCTTATCAACGGTCATCATCTTCTCACTATGAAGAGTTGGTATGCGGATACGTATACCGACATAGTGAATAAGGGCCCACTGCCATCTTTTTGAGTAAGCACAATAATAACATATCATCTGCTGAATTAAGATCAGATCAATGGTTATCGCTGCTTTGCGATGGCAAGGTGCTCATTCTTTATGCATAACAAAGTAGCAACCTACTAACATGTGTCCTTAGTTGCCAGTGGGTCCGGACATAAGTGCCATCAAGGAAAGAGTTATGTACATGGTAAATTTTCATCGGATCAATTGACCAACATGTCAAGTGCAGCACCTAGTTGTTTTCTCCATATCACATGATCATAGGATTTTTGAAGATCGATGGCGCAGCTTTAAATGTAGAATCTGGTGCAACTCTCTATATTAATTAGACATGAAAGCATCGCGAGTAAAAAAAAAAGAGTATAACACAGAAAGATTTCATCAGTTTCATCTTACGCGAGAAAAGATTCTGAGCCATTCCTGAGTAGAAGTAATTACCGAAGGAAAGCATGTTGAAGTTTGGCAGAATTTGTGAAATTGTTTGTTTGCAAAAAGTTTGTAGAAATACAGAGGAAAACAAAGACATAATTCAAGTAAGTAGTACTACCATAATCTCTGTAGGCTTTTTAGTTCTGTAAAAAATAATCCAAGATGCCTCCGAAGAAGGGATTTTTAGGTCAAATAAACTATTTGGATAGAAATGTGCATGATGACTTGCTTGAGTTGCTCCTAGAGTCTACTGTAGAGACAGTGCAAGTTAAAAGGTTAACCTCATTAAACCCTAGGCTAAGGATAGTTGATGGATTGTATGATAAGGTTAATTGGGTCTAGGATGCTCAAACTTCACAAACTGGTTTGAGTTTGTTCAAAAAATGGTTTGCAAAAAGGAAATTGTATGCCCCACATGCCAATATATGGAATTTTGATCTGGGAAAGCTAGTTGTTCCTAGTGTGTTTATGGATTATGACCTTCTTGAGGCTGTGGCAAAGAGTTATGGTCAATTCACTAGGGTAGTGAGAAGAGTAGATGGTGAAATTTAAATCACCATCAGTCTAGAAGAGATTAGGGAAGTTTTCAGTTTGGGACCTCTCACTAGGTATCATGTGCCCATTGATTTGATAGAATTAGAAAAAGAATATATGTCAAAAAGGGATGTAGTTAGACAAGGTGCACTGAAGGCCCACATAGGCAAAATTGGAAACCTACTAGAAATATCATCATCTTATAAAGAACCTTTCAAGAAATCATGCTTCAATGTCAGGGTAGTAGAGATATACAAGACCCTGTGTAGAGTCTTTGGAGAGGGTGAAGAAGATTTTATTCTTGTGAGCTTCATGTATATGATCACTCAAATCTCCTCTTTCGGTGTAGAAATAATTTTTGATTTTTCATCTTACCTGGCTAATGAGATTCACATTGGATTGGTGGGGATTGCAAAGGGCAAGGTGGAGAAGGTCTGGGGTCAGTACTCCCTATTAATGCATATGTTTCTGTTTAAAGGGGTTACATATTTTGGTAAAGAAATGGTACTAAATAGGGAACAAGAGGGGGAAGTAGTACCAGTTCAATTATGGAGTGCAGACATGACTGGGGAAGCAAAAAATGCTAGTTTTGTTAGATTTGATAGGCACTTTTCTTCCAAACTAAGGTGCCTCATATTTAGTGACAATCCTAGAATTCCTAAGGCACTAATGCACCTTGTTAGGCCTATGGATAGACCCCATATTCTAAAATTTTCACATAACTGGGGAGATATCATCCCATATCTGATCTCAACTATCATTAGAGTTTATGGATTCAAAGGGATATGCCATGTACTACCGTATCAGGTGCCTTTAAAGGTAGGAGTAGCTAAATTTTTATGGCAGTTGGGAGGAGTGGAGGAGACCTTTTTGCACAAAAGGGGAACATGATCAATTTTTCCTACTTGCACTGTAGCTCACCAGTTTGTAATAACTAAGGAGGGGTGGATCTTCCTCTATAAATTTTTGGATCAGTATAAGATGGCAGTATCTCATGCTCATTTTTGTGATGCAGACAATTTCTTTAATTCTACTCTTAGGCATAAGATCAAGCTTCATCCGATTCAGCATGAATTTTATTTCCCTAAAGATGTAATAAGGAATGAGTACTCTCTCTAGGAGCAAGAAACAAAGAAAGAGAAATGGAGAGTCTATTCAAAAGTTTTGGAGTTTATTAATTGTTTTGACAAGGATTACAGTCCTCTTGGTAATGTTGCAACTAATGCAGATAGAATAAATAAGCTCATGAGTACATTCCTTGAAATAATGGAGGTAATGAATCAGAAGAAACAACATTTTATTGATTCTTCTCTAGATAAATCTAGGGAATTAATGAGGAAATTGGGTTTCACCCCCAACATAGGGGCAAGTCCACTGGTTGTGCGAAAGAGGACAGGATATACTGTCATTTGAGATCAGACACCTACTGTAAACAAAAGAAAGTAGATAATTGAATCTACTAGTACTATTTTTGAAGAAAGACCCCCTGAACCCTCTCCCAAAAGAAGAAAAATAATAAGGGAAGAGGAATCACATGATGAAGATTACTTACCTTCCCAAACTCCTATGAGAATTGAGGAGGAGCAGCTCACCAATGAGCAAATTGAACAAATGGGATCACAAGGAGGAGTTTTTGTTACTCAGGCATAAATTGATGAAGGGAACCACCAGGAGCCTCCTATGCTAAGTTTTGAAATAACTATAGAATATTTCAGAGGAAGGGAATTAGACCCTATTTTAGAACAACCCAGTCAGCAACTTTTGTCTAATAATAGTTTTGTAAAATCTAGGGCTTTCCATCAATTTGCGTGGAGGGAAAACATGCACATTTTTGAGAAAAGATGTAGGAATATAAAAATAGAGCATCCAAAAATGGATGAAGCCTCTATTCAGAATCAAATAAAGGAACAAATGATACAAGAGTTCCAGAATATAACCCCTGAAGAGGGTAGATAGATGGTGAAAGATGCAAATATTTTATTATTGCCCAATTGGGACATTGTTGATGCCTTAATTTTTAATTCTATGTCAAATAATTTGGGATTACATGATCTAGATAAAAAGAAATTCTTGGGAACAACATTCAGTAATGACCAAGCTGCTTTTGTTATGTGGTCATTAAGAAGAGGATCCAGGACTACTTCATCATAGCCTGATGGTTCAGGACTAACATGGAGTATCATTGTGAGGAGAGTCGCTGATACTTCACATGTACAGGCAGCCCACATGAATGTGGACTATTCTAAATTTGCCTGGGCCACTACAGAAAAGGAAGAAAAGGAAATGACTGACCTACAGAGCAAGTATGAAACAGTGGTGGATGCCTACAGTAAAGAAGTAAAAAAGAGAATTGAGCTTGAGAACAAGCTATTGGGAAGAACCACTAGGCCAAAAATAACATACCCTCGCCCCCTAGTTGAACCTTTTAAATCCACCCCTCTCATAGAAATACCAGATACACCCCAAAGGCCACAATACTACACTGTTGAGGATTTTGAAGAAGAAAAAGACAAACTATGCACCTTACATGTAGAATTGGAATCCAAATATGAAGATAAATTGAGAAAAGCTCTCACATATTTGGGGGACAAGATTTAATGGCCGCTAATTTATGATCAGTTAGCTAGGGTGATTAGTATCTAGGAGGATTTGAAATCTAACGATGAGGCTCTAATGCCTATTTTGAATAAGTGGGTAAGAAGGGAGAAAGAAATAACACTTTTGTGTTTCTCTGTCATAGATGATTCTTTTGATCAAATTGAGAAAACATTTGATATTGTTTCTGATCTTACTAACTTTAATAATAAAAGGGTTCATTTACAAAAAGTAGTAGTAGGCTACTTTGAAAAGTACAAGAGCCAAAAATTTGATTTGTTTCCTCATGCCTTAGATAAAAAGATTAATTTGAAAAGCATAGATGAATGGGCAAAGGAACTTGATGATTTATTCTGTTTAAGAATAAATCAAGTCATTAATGAATCAAGGCATGCATGGTGGGCTGCCACAATAGAAGAAATGGTGAAGGCTCAAATATTCTTTGATTCTTTAAAGCAAGAATTCGTTACCATTAATAAGGATGTTGAATATGTGTTGAAAAGACAGAGGGATATGTTATAGTTCAATTGGCCAAATGATACATTATTTGACAAATGCATGGTAGATATGGCTCCCATTGAACAGTTTGATGAAGATGAAAATGATAGTGATGAAATGCAAGGCGAGGAGATCCAAATCATTAACCATGTCACTACTCAGACCCAATCGAAAGAAAAAGACAAGGATAATCGGTTACCTTCAGTTATAGACCCGGGACCATAGGATGCCAATACAATTAAAGAAAGGGAAAAGATAGAATTTATTTCCCCCATACAGGATAAAGATGGTGAAAGCCATAGGTGGAGGTTGATGTATCATCATCAGAACAAACTTCATCGTTGGTTTATTTGGTTGTTGAATATGAGGAAGGATCAGAATAGCAACCAACTTAGTAACATAGGAGCATGTAACAAAAGGGCCCACAAAAGGAATGTCTGACGTAAAACTTTTTTTGTTACTCGCATTTTTTTCATCTTGTTACAAGTATATGTAAGTGTCTTTTAAAGGACACCTATCATTGTTTTTAGCCTGAAGCTTGTTGCATCTCACACTATTTAACTGAGATTCTAAGGCTAAAAAAGGGTCTAAATTCTATTTTTCTAAGTAATATGCTTAGTCTATTTTTGGTCCAAATTTTGAAAGCAATTTTATGATGTATTTTCTCTGTCAATTCTCTAAGAATACATGAATATAGAATGAGTTGTGTTTCTTTCTAAAGGTCACTCTGAGTCCATTGTAAATGATATACCATTTTCAAAGAAAATGAATACAAATCGTGAACTGTCCCCATATCAGTTCTTTCTAAATCTTACCTCCTTCCAATTACTTGGTTGTCTTGATATTGTATAAGTAAAGGCTTGTGCAATTGAATGCAATCTAGTTAGGTTGTATATGTATTTATCACTACTGTTAATTGAATGGATTAAATAAAAGCTTTAATGAATGTGATAAGGTTTCTTTAGTAGTGGAGAGGATTTTGAATGATGAATTTGAATAAGAATTGCTGATAGAATTTTTTGTAAGGCAACAAACTAGATCTGAGAATTTTTCGTAGACTCTGAACCCCAATGGATTAGGCACTGATCAAATTGATTCAGCTGAAGGAGAAATATATCATAAGTGATTATCAAAATGCAGCATCAAATCAAATTTTACTTTTATTTCCTGTAGATCTTCAAAGCTGGCCAACACTTATCTGCATGGAATGTTTTAGCTTCAGTTAGCCACTATTGTTAAGAACATCTGCAGATCTATAGAAGAATTCTTGGCCATATCTATTTTATGGGATGGGTTTATCAAGTTAGTAAGAATTATGTATATGTTTGAGGATTTTGAAATGAGAATTAGAATAAAACTAAGAATAATCCTCATACAGTTGTTCCAGTGTTGAATCATCCTTGGGTATACCCACCCTAGTTTTTTAGAGCCAAAAGAGTAGAAAACTAGCTGTGGTTTTGTTGAAGTTGGGTCCAAATACTTTGCATATGAAATTGTTAATAAGAATTGGCTAGCCTTTAGATTGTGTATGTATTGTAATCCTGGTATTAAGCATTTTGTCACGTAGTAGTTTCAGTGCATTTTAAAACACCAACACAAATTTTAGATAGATATGACATTATACTCTCCCTCTTTAACAACAGATGCCAAAGACAACTCAAAACAATTGAATAGCATTGTACCTAACGTACTGATTCATATGCATTATTTTCATTGATTTGCTGCATCAACTTGATAGATCTTCAATTGTATTCCTGTTGATGCATCACTAAAACTATATTTTAGTGAGCTTCAAATAGGGGAATGACCCCTAACTTACGTCTTAGATATAAGAATGCATCCTTAGGTAAAGGCTTCGTGAATATGTCAGTAATTTGTTCCTTTGTATGAACATATTCCAATCTAATTTCCTTTTCTTGTACCAATTCTCTAACAAAATGATACTTTATGGTAATATGTTTGGTTTCTGAATGCATCACTGGATTCTTGGAGATATTAATTCCACTTGTGTTTTCACAAAACATAACAACAGGTTCTTTAATTTATTGCTTCATATCTTCCAATAATTGTTTGAACTACACAATGTTTTAGCAATTTACTATTGTTGCAACATATTCAATTTCTATTGTGGATTGAGATGTACAATTTTTCTTTTTACTTGTCTAGAAAACCAACCTTTTTTCAAAAAACAAAGCTCCTCCACTTGTGCTCTTCTTGTCATCAACATCCCCTACCCAATTTACATCAGTGAATACCTTTAAATCCATATTTCCTCCAAGTTTATACCATAATCCATAATCTTCAATTTCTTTTCAGTATCTCATGATCCTTTTGATTGCCATCATGTAATTTTCTTTTGGTTTTCCTAAGAATATTGCTACAATTCCTACTACAAGGACAATGTCTATCCTTGTGTGCACCGCATATTGTAATTTTCCAATCATAGATCTATATAATGTCTGATCTACTTCTTTTGATTCATCACCCTTGGTGAGTTTTACTCTAGTACACATAGGAGTTCCAATTGGTTTGTAGTCTTCCATACAAAACTTTTTCAGTATCTCCTTGATGTATTTAGATTGAGTGATGTAGATGCCATTCTTACTTTGATGAATTTGAAGACCAAAAAAGAATTTGATTTCTCCAAACATTGACATTACGAATTCGTTGTTCATTTGTTTTGAAAATTCTTTGCAAAGATCATCATTTCTTGTGAACAAAGTATCATCTACAAATATTTCTGCCAAAACAATCTTATTATCTAGTCCTTCCTTTATGTATAAACTACTATTGTCATTAGTTCTCTGAAAACCAATCTAAATAAGATAGTTATGCAGTCTTTCATACCATGCTCTATGGGATTGTTTCAAACCATATAATGCTTTGTGCAATTTGTAGACCATGTCCCTTTTGTTTGGATCAACAAAACCATCAGGCTATTCAATGTAAACCTCTTCATCCAATATGCCATTAAGAAATGTTGACTTGACATCCATGTGATAAAATTTGAATCCTTTGTATGCAACATATGCAAGTAAGGTTCTGACACCTTCCAATCTTGCAATAGGAGCAAAAGTCTTCCCATAGTCCAGACCACCTTCTTGAGAGTATCCATTGCATACCAACCTAGCTTTATTCCTTGATACCTTACCATCTTCATTTAGCTTGTTTCTAAGTACCCACTTTGTTCCAATCACATTCTTGTCTTTGGGTATAGGTACAAGAGTCCATGTTTTGTTTTTCTCTATGTGTTCTATCTCTTCATTCATAGCTTCAATCCAACTTTCATTGTCTAGTGCATCTTTGACATTTCTAGGTTCAAAATCAGCAAGTAAACAAGTGCCTTTCAACTTACTTCTTGTCATTTTCCCTTTTAATTTATCTCCAATGATTTGATCTCGTGCATAATGCTTGCTAACATACTTGGCTAACACAAGCTCCTTGACTTTTGAATTACTTGCATTGTTATCCTTCTGTGTCTCAACTTTTGGTTCTAATTTTGGTTTCTTGGGCTTGGTAGATGCTAACTCGGTAGCTTTTGTTTGCAACTCAAGTTCTTGCAGCTCGGTAGGTATTAGCTCAGTTTGAACTTCCTGTGACTCAGTTAATGAAGATTTGGGAGTTGAAGATTCTTGATTGATATATGTATTTGGTATTGTATCAGGTTAAATGTAGATAGATCTCCTGTAGTCTTTAGGTTCCCTTTTTCTTTCTTCTTTTGTTCTTTCTACAAACTTATCAACTTTCACATGTGCATTTTCTATGACTTTTTGAGTAGATTAGTTCAAACATCTATATACTTTACTTTTTCAAGAGTATCCCAAAAATATTTCTTCATCACCTTTCACATCAAATTTACCTTTTCTAGATTCTTTCAAAATGTAACATTTGCTTCCAAATACTTTTAGATAGCTTACATTGGCTTTGAAGCCATACCACAACTCATAGGGTGTTTTGAATGAATCCTTTTTCAGTTGCACTCAGTCCAAGGTATGAACTATAGTGTTGATAGCTTCCTTCTAGTATTTGATAGCAATACTTGCTCAATCATTAAGGTTCTTGCACGGTCCATGATAGATCTATTTCTTCTTTATGCTATTCCATTTTGTTTAGCAGTTTCGGGTATTGAAACTTGTCTTTTGATTCCTCTTTCAATGAAAAAGTTATTGAACTCATGTGAAATGAATTCTCCACCTATGTCAAACCTTAAGCATTTCAGTCTTTTGCCTATTTCCTTTTCTACTCTAGCCAAATACCACTTGAACATTTGAAATGCTTTTGATTTCTCTCTTACGTACATGACAGTCATCATTCTTGAATAGTCATCAACAAAAAGAATGAAAAATTTCTCACCAATATATCTTTCAATGCAAATAGGTCCACACAAATTGGTATGCACAATTTCTAGAACTTCTTCAGTCTGATAGTTCTTGCTTTTAAAACTAGTCTTTCCCATTTTACCAATTTGACAATTCTTGCATAGACCAACCTCAGGTTTCTTTATGTTAGAAATGCCTCTTACTTTCCTGAATTTACTAATTTTTATCAAGTTGTCAAAGTTTACATGAAATAACCTCTTATGCCATAACCAACTTTCTTCAATATGAGCAATAAAACATGAACATTCACCAAGTTCAACATAGAATAAGTTACCTCTTGTTTGAGTGCCTGATCCAATCAGCTTACCTTGCTCATTCAGTAATCTTTCTTTTCCTTGCATGAAGTCTACTTTAAATCTATTACTGAGTAGCTATGCCATACTCAACAGATTGTGCTTTAGTCCTTCTACCCAATATGCATTATCACATACAAGTTCCTTGGTTAATGAGATTCTTTCTTCTCCTTTTATGCAACAAGGTTCATTATTACCAAATCTTAAACTACCACCATCATAGTCTTCAAAGTGTTCAAACTTAGTTTTATCACTTGTCATGTGATAAGGACAACCACTATCTATGATCCAAGTATCATTTTTGTTCATATGAGAAATGATTTCCATTTCTTCATCATTATCGGACTCATCTTTCACAACAATGTAGACAATTTCTTCTTCTTCTTCATCATCAAAATCATTAGAATCTTTAGCCATGAAACATGTTTTCTTACCTTTATCCTTAAATTATTTTAAGTCTTTCTTACAATTGTACTTGTGACCTTTCGTCTCATCCTTGTTCTACTTGTTTGGGCACCTACAAGCAATATGTCCATTTTCTTCACAAGAAAAATAGATTAGTGGAACCTTACTTTTGTATTTCCCATTGCCTCTTGAATATTTCCTTGTTAGTAGAGCTTCAAACACCTCAAGATCATTTTTTGAACTTTGTTCTAATTCTTCATCACTGTCTGACTATGGATCCTTTGTCTTCTTCCCTTTATCTTTGAGCGAAAGCTTGGCTTCAAATGCTGATTCAATGTTCTTTGCTGCTGGAACATAATTATTATAGTTGTCTAGCTCAAATGTAGTCAATCTTCCAACTATGGCTTCTAAATTTATCTTATTATTTGCTTCACATCTTCTTTCTTGAATTACAAAGACTCTGATTGCATAAATAGGAAGTAGAGTTCTCAGAACTTTACTTATAACTGTCTCCTCCTTGATATATCCTCCAGAAGCTTTGATATCACGAAGACATGCTTTGACTATTTGAACATATTTTGCAATGTTTTCATCTTCTCTCATCCTCATTTGATCAAATTGACCTCTCAAACTTTCTGCTTTAGCTCTTCTCACATTATCATCTCCTCCATAGATCTCTTTAAGCTTGTTCCACATTTCAAAAGTAGTTTTGCAATCTTTGATATCATCAAATTCTTCATAACTCAGAGTAGATGCTATATCTATCATCATGTTATTGTGAGTCTTCTTTTTAGAAATATCATTCATAGATAATGTACCAGAAGGTTCTTCATATTTTCCATCAAGGTA
Source organism: Cupressus sempervirens (assembly GCA_028749045.1). NCBI lineage: Eukaryota > Viridiplantae > Streptophyta > Pinopsida > Cupressales > Cupressaceae > Cupressus > Cupressus sempervirens. Next base: position 99,238,248 of record CM053790.1, read on the forward strand.
CTTCAGCTTTGTATCACCAATAGAAGCTAGATGAAGCCTCATCAATCCTTGCCATGCTGAGAAGTTGTCCCTATTAAGTCCTAAAATTTCCCCCTTGTAAGACATCCCGATCTTTGGCTTGGATCATTGAAATGTTTTCTTGTAAGCACCAAAAGCTCTGATACCAATTGTTTGGATTAAAGATAGAGTAACTGAGAGGGGGGGTGAATTAGTTAATGACAAAAATTAATCCACATATCCCTTAGATGTCTTAAAGCTCTAGTTACTGCTGATACTCGGTAAAAAAAATGTTGTAACTCGTTTAATTAAATACATACCTCTATTCAAGCATTCATTCATGTAACTAAAAATAAAATGAACACAAGAAACACCAGATTTAATGTCAAAAATCAATATGGGAAAAACCACCAAGTAAATAGTTACTAATTTTTCACTCTTCTGAAGTGAGCCCTATAAGGAGGCAACCCTGTTAAAGGTTACAATACACACTGTTAGGTGTGACCCTATTAGAGGATTTTGATCGCCCTATTAGGAGTGCCCTTTCTAGAGGTCTTTAGAAAAATTCAACTAAACTATCACCTTGTTAGAGGATTTACAAAATGGCTACTAAACCAACTATATTAAGAGATTTGAAATCACTACTACAATTGTTAGAAAGCAACAATGAATTAACCTGAACAAGATGCAAATGAATTTGCTGATTACAGGTGTCTGTTCTACATCATTAGATCCTCCTTGATCAAATATGGATTTGCTGCTCCTTAATGATCTCTGATCATCATTCAAATTCACTTCCACAATAATCAGTCCTCATATAACATTAATTCCACACTTCCATCTTACTCCCACTTGGAATTTCCAACTTGACCTCTTAATTATACCATTTAGATTGTCAAGTCGGCCTAATTATATGTTACATTTACCAATAAACCATACATCAGTCGGCTACAAATATCACTTTAAACAAATAAATATTATTTTATAAAATAATGAAATCCTTTACTGGCCGACCCTGCTTGGTAAATACTACTCCCTAAAATTTCTTGAGTTAACCTTCTTGACTTGGTTAACATTTCAATATCTGAAAAATCCTTTGGCTATCGAGTTTGCTCAGTAAGAATTGAATTCGTTTATGAGAGCTCGGTAAGAACTACTTCTACAACATTTCCTTTGATGACCAGGTGAGCTTGGTAAGAACTAAATTTCAATGATTACCTTGAAAGCTCAGTAACAACTGTCTACTCAGTAGACACTACAAGTTTTTTTTACTAACCTTCTAGGCTCAGTAGACTTTGTCCTTTGCCTTGCTGACCATCTGAGCTTGGTAGACTCTATCTGATGACTGATATGACATTTGTGTGACATCAAAAACAACACACAATTGAACAATTGTATCCAACACTTAGGACTCCAGACTACAAAAAGCTAATGTAAATATTTTCTTTTGCATCCTTTGATACTGTAGTTGTAGTCTTATTATAGAGGAATGAGGAAGTATATGTGCAACCAATTGCATTCTTTAGCAAATCTTTCTAGCCTACTGAACTAAAATGTGAAATAAATGAGAAAGAGGCTTATGCCTTGTTAAAATTTGTTAAGGCCTTTAGGTGTTATTTGGTATGTGCCATTGTTATTGTATTTGTACCTAGTGTAGTTGTTAAGGACATATTTTCTCAATAGGATGTATCAGGTGGAAGATGTAGATGGATTAATAGGATCCAAGAATTTAACATTGAAATTTAGATCATAAAATTGGTAAGAGGTCAAGGGTTACCTAAGCTTATGGATCAGACCAGCTTGGATGCTATTAAAAAAAAATTGCTAATAGATGACTTGAGATTAGATCTATGTGATAGGAAACACTATGAATGGTATGCTAATTTTATACATTATCTACAACATATGGAAGCTCCTTCCCATTTGATGAAAAATGAGAAAAAAAGCACAGAGTTACAAGCCATCATATATATCATTGTTGAGAACAAATTGTGGTGGAGAAACTTTGGAGTGCTACTAAAATGTGTTGATCAAGAGAAATCAAAGGAGATACTAAAGCAAATGCATGTTGGAGTCTTTGGAGGACATTATATGGCCAAGACTACTACAACAAAGTAATGAGAACTGAATTCTAGTGGCCTTCCTTTTCAAAGAGTCTCAGGTAACAATTAGAAAGTGTGATGCATGTCAAAGATTTGCAAGTAAAATAATTTTTTTAGGTAACACTCCATTAAAGCTAGTGGAAGTTCAAGCACCATTCTGGCAATGGGGGATGAATTTTATAGGTGAAATATTTTCTCAATAGGAGGTATCAAGTGGAAGATGTAGATGGATTAATAGGATCCAAGAATTTAACATTGAAATTCAGATCATAAAATTGGTAAGAGGTCAAGGTTACCTAAGCTTATGGCTCAAACAAACTTGGATGCTATTAAAAAAAAAATTATAATAAATGACCTGTGATTAGATCTATGTGATAGGAAACACTGTGAATGGTATGCTAATATTATACATTATCTACAACATATGGAAGCTCCTTCCCATTTGACTAAAAATGAGAAAAAAAAGCACAGAGTTACAAGCCATCATATATATCATTGTTGAGAACAATTTGTGGTGGAGAAACTTTAGAGTGATACTAAAATGTGTTGATCAAGAGAAATCAAAGTAGATAGTAAAGAAAATGCATGTTGGAATTTTTTGAGGACATTATATGGCAAAGACTACTACACACAAAGTAATGAGAACTGGATTCTCGTGGTCTTCCTTTTTCAAAGATGCTCAGGTAACAATCAGAAAGTGTGATGCCTATCAAAGATTTGCAAGTAAACTAATTTTTTTAGGTAACACTCCATTAAAGCTAGTGGAAGTTCAAGCACCATTCTAGCAATGGGGGATGAATTTTATAGGTGAAATATCTCCTAAGTCTAGCACTAGTTATTCATGGATTTTGGTTGCTACTAATTACTTCACAAAGTAGGTGGATGTAATTCTAACAAGAAATTCAACTACTAAGGTTTTTAACAGTTTTTTGTTAAATAATATCATTTCAAAATTTGGTTTTCTTTAGAACACTGTGATAGATAATGCAATGTGCTTTAGATCTGAGGAGTTTATAAAGTTTTTTGATAAGTATGGGATAACAAGATCAACATCTTCTCCCTTTCATCCACAAGGGAATGGAAAAGCTTAATCTAAAAATAAAAAAATTGTTAAAAGTAATAAAATGAACCTTGTATCATAACAAGAGGGCCTAGAATTCTAAATTGCAATGAGCAATATGGGCTGATAGGGTAACTGTGAAAAAGGCCATAGCTGTAGCACCCTTTTACATGGTATATGGAATCGAGGCAAGAATGCCTCAAAAAAATTTAGTGGGATTATATAATTACATTAAAATGTATGATCAAGACATCATTGATGGCATGCAAGAGAGGTTGAATGAGTTAGTAGTCCTAACTAAGACTAGGAAAGAAATATCTCTCAGAAATCAACAATTAAAGTTGTAGGTCACAACACTCTATGATAGAAAAATATTAAATAAGAAATTTGAAATTGAAGATTTGGTTCTCATGTGGAATTCTAGGAGTGAGGATAAGGGAAAAGCATGGTAAATTTGATCCTATATGATTAGGCCCATGTCTAGTTGAAGCTACATTGGGAGAGGACTCTTATATTCTAAAGGATCTATCAGGTAATATTCTTCAATTGCTAGTTCATCGACAGTTTTTTAAAAGGTATTTTTGTTAAAACACTTGTTTCTTCCATGAACAATAGTTTTAGGGTTTATATACATTTTGTATATACTTTTTGTCTTATGTATAAGGTATGTGCAGGATCATGCTCAACCAAACTATGCTCTTTATTGGCAATAAAAAATCAAAAAATTAGGGTTGTCAATTTGACATGCAATTTTCTACTTGTTATTGACTTTATATGAAAAAGTTGAGAGAAAAGAATATCTAGCAAATTGAATCTAGTTTCTAGAATACTAGGACTTATCTCAAATATATAAATTGATTGTTCAAAATTTTGAATTTTAATGCAATATTACAAAAATTTTAGAACAAAAATAAGTAGACATGTGTCTAACCACCTTAATCAAAATCAAATGATAATATTTTTCAATAATATTCTAGATATAAATAGTAGACTCATGTCTAGATGTGACACATATTTTTGAGTATTTTTATTCTAAATAAATAATAAATAATTAATTTTTGAATCTAGTATTTTTGGAATAAAAAACTCCTGTGTGACCACCTTAGCTAATTCAAAACTCTACAAAATTTAATTTTTCATTTCTTCCCTTATAGTAGAAGAAACATAGAATGTGATGCATCTTTTGGATTTAAAAAATGTTGTACCATTTGAAAGTTATAGTTGTTTTTCAATTAGTGTGTTAGTCACCACTTTATTCTTAAATCTATTAGAAAATAAGTAATAATTACTTCCTAAACTCATAATTTTACGAGCCTTACATTTATGGAAAGATAAGAACATTCATAAGAAACCCTTTTCATTTCATCATTTTTTTGTGAAAAAAAGTCGCCAACTACAAGTTTGAAGTAAAAGTCACATAAAAATAGGCCAAAAGAACATTTTTTGGATGTTTTAAAAGTTGACCATATAGGTTTGGTATTAAAAGATATAGTAGACCTTATAAATATATTAATTTTTTTTTATTTAGTATTAGGGTGGGTGGGAAAAAATGTTGGAATAGATTTTGAAATGGTTTGAGTTATTTCAAAGCTACAGATTTTTCAGATCGCCACTTTTTGGCACACCATGATCCTGCACATACCCTATAGTTCTTGTGTATTTTGTTTCTAGTGTTGTCTTTCTCTAAGTAGTTGTCAAGTGAGATTTTGGGTCAAGTTTGTGGCCTACTTCTACTAGGGACTTTTGGCCCTCATATGAATCTTGCATAGTCATTGTCCCCAGAGAGTGCCACTATTGGTCATGTTTTTTTCCTTATGCCTTCTTGAACATATTCTAATATAAATTACTAGTTTTGTATGAAAATTAGGGTTTGGTCTTATCAAATATTGGTTAACCCTAAGAAAGAACCCTATTTTAACTAAAATTTGTGCTCTAAACAAGCCCTTTAGGTCATAAGATTGTCACCTCTTAGTTGAGCAGGAGAAAATCATATGAAAAATGTTATAATTTGTTGGAACCCTTTAAGATTTTTTTTGACTCCATAATTCCCTAAAAAATCCTACACCGTCAGATCTTCTAAGATCTATAGTAGTTGCGATATCGTGATGAAATTTTTTGGTCACTTTATCTCATTTGACATAGCGACCAAGTACAATGTTACACATAGAACCTAGTTTATATTTAATATAATTCTAGTGTATTTCACCCAAGCCATTGGATCTTTTGAAATAAATTATGGTTGCTATGTCACATCTAAAAAATAGGAGGGTTGCACTGATAGTGACATGGCCACATCCCACTGAAGTTAAACATAGAGGGCCTAAAAGTGGATATGTTGTTGGGATCTTCCATGTCATAAATGAGCTCTAGCAACATGGTGAGTTGTTGGATGTGTTAGGCACTAAAGGAGGAACCAAAATAAGAATGTGTTTTCTACCTCTTTATGATGACAGTTGTCTACAAAATCATGGGGGTCCCTATGTCACGACTAGGAAACTCATCATTTTGGCCGCTAACGACATAGAACCTTCCTAAAAAAATAAAAATAATGGAATCAACATTTAGGATGGGCATCATAAAGTGTTTCATTATTAGTGAAGCCATGTGATCACTATGGAATGTCAAAAGTATTGAATACAGTAACAACAATGGGAACATGTGCATTTCATATGTCTAGATTCCTTCAAAGAGTATGGTAGTTGCTATGTCACGATCAAAAAACTCTTGATTCACACTAGTAACCACATAGTGCCTTCCCGTGAAAACAAAACATCATGGAACATGAGTTTAAAAAGAAGCACCAAAAGTTTAGAATGTCTTGTCAGCATGTAAAAATGATGTCATGTCATGAGCTATGTGGATTTGCTCTTAGAAGTAGGAAAAATGTTGTTCATATGTTGTCAGATCAAAGATACTTCAATAGTAGGTTCCAAGACTCTATAAGAAGTTGCTTCATCTTTAGTGGTAGTGACATGGCAACCAAAGGAAAATCAAAAGGACCCACCATAGCTGCATTAAAGCACTTGTGAAATAAACATCATTAGATCAGGGAAGAATCAATGATAGTTGCTATGTTGCATGTAGAAGTTGCTCAGGTTTATGGATAGTGACATAGGGAGAGTGTGACACATGTTCATGAGCATCAGTGGGTCTACAGAAAGTTCCTAGTAGTAGAGTGAATGGCTGACATGGAGAGATTTTATTGCATTGACTGCTAACCTAGCAAGTGGAAAATGAGTCATCCACGATTTTGTTCCTAGATTGTTGGTTTTTTTGGAATCGAGGATGTGCTTTAAAAATCGAAGGTGATGCCACCCTGTTTTCACATTATGATTCGTTTATGAAGATTGAAGGCTTCCTGTACGAACCAAAAAGAGAGTATATTGCAAATATTTTTCCATTTCTTCTGAACACAAATTAATTTCAGACATTTAGAGAGCTTAGAGCCAATGAAGAATAGTGTGTTATGTGATTATAGTACAAAAGAATTGTCAATGCTTACAACATGTCATAGAATTGCAGTGAAATAGTAGTGAAGAGCCAAGTAAGTTTCTCAATTCACCATATATATCAAAGTTTTCTAATATTCTGAAAATCTTATCCATTATGACTCCAAAGAAAGTTTTATTGGGAAAAGTAGATTATGCTAACAGAAACATACATGATGCCCTTCTTGAACTATTGTCTGAATCTACAAATGTGTCTACCTAGATTAGAAAGTTGATTTTTGCAAACCCTAGGCTCAACATTGTAGATGGCTTATATGATAGAGGGAATTGGATTAGGGATGCTACAACTACCAAATAAGGGCTTTTTCTTTTTATAAAGTGGTTTTCAAGGAGAAATTTGTTTTCTCCCCATGGAAACATTTGGAATTTTGATTTAGGAAAACTAGTGGTCCCTGGTGTATTTGTGAATGTTTACCTACTCATGGTCATTACCCAAAACTATGACACTACAACCAGAGTAGTAAGAATAGTAGATGGGGAATGCTTGATGAGTATAATTGCCAAAATTTTTTGAAAGGACTTTGGTTTGGAAACCTTTTCAGATTACCATATACCCATTGACCTACTAGGATTAGAAAAGGAATACTTATCAAAGAAGGATAAGGTTAGAGAAAATGCATTAAGGGCACACTTGATCTCAATTAAGAATTTTCCATTGGTCACAACATCTACAAATGAGCATTTTAAGAAGGAATTTTCACTTCGGGAGCCCTAGAAATATATATGAATTTATGTAGAGTTTTTGGCAAATATGAGCAAAGTTTTATGCTAGTTAAATTTATGTATATGATGGCTTAAAGATTTCTTCTTTTTGTGTGGATATTATTGTTGATTTTGCATCCTATATAGCAAAAGAAATCCTTATAGGGCTAGTTGAAATTATTAAAAGCAAGGTAGAATAGACTTTAGGCCATTACTCATTGTTGATGCATATGTTCTTGTTTAAGGGGTTAACATATTTTGGGAAGGAGATGGTTTTGAATAGAGAACATGAAGGAGAGGCTCTGCCAATCTAGTTATGGAGTGCAAATATGACTAGGGATGTAGAAAAGGCCTATTTTGTTAGGTTTTATCCATATTTTGCCTCTAAACTGAGAAGCCTCTTATTAAGGGACAATCCCAGAATCCCTAGGTCATTAATGAATTTTATTAGACCAATGGATAGTCCATTTGATTTAAAAGTGACACATAATTAGTCTAATATCATACCATACCCTGTTTCAATAGTTTTTAGTGTTTATGATTTCCAATGGACTCCCCATGTACTACCCTACCAAGTGCCTTTGAAAGTAGGAATTATTGAGATATTGTGGCAGCGAAGAGGATTGAAGGAAACATATTTGGTTAGAAGAAATAGAGGCTCAATTTTCCCCACTTATTTTGTAGTCCACCATTTCATAATTACAAAAGGTGAATGGTTTTTTTTGTATAAATTCCTGGATCAATACAAGATGATTATGTCTCATCCCTACTTTTCTAATTCTAAGGGATTTGTTGATATTTTTAGATTAAGGGCTAAAGTTGGTTCCAAAAAACATGAACCTTATTTCCTTGAGGATATAATAAGGAATGAGTTAATTTTGCAAGAATAGGATATCAAGAAAGAAAAATGGAGAGGTTTTTGTATAGTTCTTGAATTTATTCATTTTTTTGATAAAGATTACAAGCCTCTGGATGATGCAAAAATAGAGGTAGACAAAATAAATAAACTTATGATTACTTTTCCTGAAATCATGGAGGCCATGAATGAAAGAAACATTTTTTTTATCAATTCTTTTACAAAAAAAGCTAGAGAGATCATGAGGAGATTGGCATTTACTCCTATAATAGGAATAGGATAGTTCATTGTCCAGAAGAGATCTAGCTATAATGTGATTCAAAATGAAAGGGCCACTATTGACAAAGGAAAATAGATAGTAGGGTCAACTAGTGTTGTCTTAGAAGAAACACCTAATAAGGCCTCACCAAAGAGGCAAAAAATAATAAGGGTATAGACACCTCACATTAAGGAATATTCACCTACACTGTCCCGATTACAAATAGGAGATGAAAAACTCGCCAAGGAGAAGATGGAATAGTTAGGGTCTTAAGGGGGAATATTCATTACATAGGCTGAATTAGAAGAGGGAAATCTACAAGAACCTCCAATGCCAAGCTTAGAGTTAACAATGGTAGATTATAGATGAAAGGAGTTGGATCCAATAATTGAAGTGGCTAGTCATGATTTTATATCTAATGAAAATTTTGTTAAAACTAGAGCCCTCTACCAATTTGCATGGAGAGTAAACATGGGAATTTTTGAGGAAAGGTGTATTAAGCTGAAAGCAAAGCATCCAAGAATGAAGGATGTAGACATGCAAAATTAGATAGAAGAAGAAATGATGCTAGAATTGCAAAGCATGGCCCTTGAAGAGAGGAGACAAATGGTAAAGACATCCAGTGTTTTGTTGCTATCCAATTGGGATATAGAAGATGCTTTCATTTGTAATTTTGTTTCAGATAAACTAAGTATAGAGGATTAGGGGAAGAAGGAAATAAAATGTGCCAAATTTAGTAAGGACTGGGTTGCACTAGTCATTTGGTCAGTAAGAGAAGGATCTAGGACTAGCTCTTCCTAGCTTGATGATACCTGATTATTAGGCAACTTGACCGTTAAGAGAGTAGAAGAAACTACTAATGTAGAAGCTGCACATCTTGGTGTTTGCGTATCTAGCTTAACTTTAGCTACAAACCTAAGAGATGAAAAAGAAAAGTTGGAATTTCATGATAGGTATGAAAAACTTTTGGCTGCATACGATAAAGAAGTTTAAAGAAGGATTGAACTAGAGAATAAAGTGACACGACAATCAATTAGACCACAAATCACTTATCCTCACCCACTAGTGAAATCTTATAGATCCACTCTCTTCATTGAGATCTTCGATACTCCATAAAGGCTAGAACTTTATATACTAAGGAGTTGGAGGAAGAAAAGAATAAGCAGAGGGCCTCGTAGGATGAATTAACTTATCAATATAGAGAGAAATTTAGAAAAGCAATCTTATATCTGATAGATAAGATTGATTGGCCAGCATTCTATGAACAATTAGTAAATATAGTGGATATGTGGAGAGAAATAAAATATGACGAGGAGGTTTTGAAACCTATAATAAGTAAATGGGATGGAACAGAAAAGGATATCACCCTTTTACACATTTCAGTTATTAAATTATCTTGTGAATAGATAGAATTATTTTTTGATCTAAATAGTAATATATCTAATTTTGAAAATAAGAGGAAGCCAATGCAAAAAAGAATAATAATTTGTTTCTCAAAATATTTAAGTGATCTAAATTTGATCTTTTTCCCCAGACACTCAAAATGATTGACATAATAAAAGAGAAAAAAGAGTAGGGAAAAGAATTAAATGAATTATTATGCAAAGAAAATAAATGAAATCAATAATGAAGAAGGACATAGAGAGGAATTTGTTAAAATAAATAAATTAGGGGATTGGGTGGTTAAAAAGAAATGAGAAATCTTGACCTTTGATTGGCCGGACGATACAATTTTTAACAAATAGATGGATAATTTTATCGATTGAAAACAAATGGAAACAAAAGGAGAGGATGTGGTACCTGAAGAAGATCAAAGAGATGACACATTAGTGCATGCAAAAGAAGATAGAGAAGAACAACCAACCCAAATGGAAAGCACAATGGTCCCAACTAATGCTGTGGCAACCAAGGATTTAGAAATAAATGTTTTTTTTAACAGTTTATGATGATGAAAGTGCAAAGCCTGGAGTTGAAGTGAGATTGCAGAGATAAGAGCTAGATACATCATTGGAAAAACTAATGGCTATGAATTCTGAGGATTCAAAATAGTATAAAAGGCAATCATGGAATTTATAGCTTTTAAAATTGTCACAGAAAATAAGCCCACCAAAAGGAAAATTGTGATGTAAAGTTTTTCTATTGTACAAAATTTTTTTGTATTATGATAGAGACAATTGTAAATATCATTTTTTTAAAGGAAAGCTGTCAGTTTTCTATGCCTAAAGCTTGTTGCATCTCACACTATATATTGTGAGATTCCAGAGCTAGAGAAAGGGTCCGAGTTATTGCATAATTTTAGTTTTTTAACATAGTTTGTTCTGTCTTTTTTTTTGGTGTAAACTTTATGATGTCTTTCTCTACAAATATCTAAGAATACATTAATCTTGTAGGATTTTGAGGTCTTATCCTGAGTCAATCTAAGTTTTGTTTCAATTGTATACAATTTTCAAATGAAATTAATACAAAGATGAATTGTTCCCATATATGTTCTTGCTGAATTTTATGTCCATTTTTATTACCTAGTTATTTTGAAGTTGTATGAGTAGAGCTTGTTTAATTGAATGCAATTAAATCAAGTTGTATTTCAATTCACTATTTCTTTTAACTCAATGAATTAAGTAAATGCTTTAGTGATATATGTTGGTTTTTTTAAAAGGACTAAAACTATGAAGCAACACAATGCTTAATACCAAGATGATAATACTCATACAATCTAAAGGTCAGCCAAGTCTTGTTAACAATTGCATATGTAAAGCATTTGGAACCAACTTTGACAAAACAAAAGGTGGTTTTCTACTCTTTTGGCTCTGCAAAACTAGGGTGGGTATACCCAAGGTTTATTCAAGATTGGGAAAACTATATGAGGATTATTTTTAGTTTCATTCTGATTCTCATTTCAAAATCCTCAAACACATACATAATTCTTAATAACTTGATAAACACACCCCATATAACAGATATGGCAAAAATTTCTTCTATAGATCTTCAGATGTTCTTAACAATAGTGGCTAACTGAAGCTAAAACATTCCATGCAAACAAGTGCTGGCCAACTTTGAAGATCTACAGGAAACAAAAGTAAAATTGATTTAATTTTGCATTTTTGACAACCATTTGTGACATACTTCTCCTTCAACTGAATCAATTTGATTAGTGCCTAATCCATTGGGCTTCAGAGTCTATAGCAATTTCTTAGATCTAACTTGTTCCCTTACAAAAAATTCTATCAGCAATTCTTATCAGAATTTATCATTCAAAACCCTTTCCATTACTAAAGAAACCTTATCACATTAATCAAAGCTTTTATTTAATCCATTGAATTAAAAATAGTGATAAACATATATAGAACCTAACTAGATTGCATTCAATTGCACAAGCCTTTACTTATAAAATATCAAGACAACCAAATAATTGGATCAAGACAAGATTCAGAAAGAATTGATATGGGGGCAGTTCACAATTTGTATTCATTTTATTTGAAAACGGTATATCATTTACAATAGACTCAGAATAACCTTCAGAAAGAAACACAGCTCATTCTATAGTCATGTATTCTCAGAGAATTGACAGAGAAAATACATCATAAACTTGCTTTCAAAAATTTGGACCAAAGATAGACTAAGCATATCACTTACAAAATTAGAATTCAGACCATTCTTTAGCCTTGGAATCTCACTTAAATAGTGTGAGATGCAACAAGCTTTAGGCTAAAAGAAAGTGACATGTGTCTTCTAAAAGATACTGAAAAATTTCTATCATAAAAGACAAAAGCCAATAACAGAAAAGCTATTACATCAAACATTCCTTGGTGGGTCCCTTTCTGTTATGATTCTCAATTGTTGAGACAAGAAAATATGATTTGATTCTTCATTTATTATTCATCCTTAGAGTAAGTGGCCATGAGGTTAAAAAGTGACGTGTCATCTTCAACTACCTGCAAACTTACTTTAATCTACGGATTTTCCATGTCTTCATTACTAACTATGAGGGTAACTTTTACTTTTGCATTTTCCTCCTCATCGCCTTCTGACATTTGTTCTACAAACTAATTTTTCCATTTATTATAAGCAGCATCATCTGGCCAATTAAAATTTAAAGCCTCTCTTTGTATAATCACTAAAGAATTTGCAATTTCCTCTACATCATCAAACTCTTTTCTCATGGCATTATAAACTAACTGTATCTTTACTAACTCTTTGTTTGTCCTTGCGCAAAACTAGTCGCCAATTTAAGTCATGATGTTCTTGATGCTTTCATAAAATAATTCATCCAACTCCTTTTTCCACTTTCCCTTTTCCTTTATTGTATCAACAGATTCTAAAGCACAAGGAAATAAAGTGAATTTTTCAGCAATATAATGGGAAAAACAAAGTGTTAATCTCTTCTGCAAAGAATCCCTTTTATCATCAAAATCTTCTAGTTTATTTAACAAATGAAAAATTTTCTCTACTTGATGATAAGGCATTTGTACGGCAGATATACACATAATTGTGATATCATCATTCCTCTCGCTCCACTTCTGTGCAAGGGGAGTCAATATGTCCTTATCTCTATTCAACTAATCCATGAGGGTTGAAATTCTTGTCAACTGATCAAAGAAGGTTGACCATTGTATTTGATCCCTTAAATACATCACACCCTACTTTAATTTTCCTTCATATTGATTTCTTAATTCTACCTACAACTCATGTAATTTGGATTTTTCTTCTTCATAGTCCTCTGTAGTATAGAATTGGGGCCTTTTAGGGGTGTCTCGTATTTCAACAACAAGGGTTGTTCTATCAAATGACTATGGAGGGTATGCAATTCTAGGTGCACTGGATTTTCCCACCTTTCTCTTCCCAAGTATCTTCTCCATTTGAGACACTTTGTTTTCTAGTGACTGTATCTGTATACCCCTTTCCTCATATGCTTTTAAAACTTCTTCAAACCTAGCATTGAGTTGGGTAAACTTATCTTCTTCCTGGCCAGATACAACACCACCCAATTTCATCACTTCTAAGGCCATTCCCATTATTTTCTTTCTACTTACTTGACTAGCCCTGAATACTGTCAATGTGCCAGTATGATTTGCAGTAGGAAACTCATGGAACCTGGTATTTTCCCTCTTTTCCATAGACCATATAACAAGGGTTTGGTGGTCATCACTAAATTTGACTTCTCTATGAGACTATAATATTTCTTCAGCAGTTGTTAGTTGAACATCTTTTTGCTTCCTTACTGAATCAAAATTAATTGCATTTTCTATATCCCATTCTAGCAAAAGGAGGACTCCTGAATATTTAACTATTTGTCTCCCAACTTCAGGAGTAAACTGGGAAAAGTCATTCAAAAATTTTTACTTCACCTCTCTCTTAATAACTGAGTCAGGTTTATTTGGTTTCTCTGCTTTGATTTTCTCACAGACTTTCTCAAAATTTCCCATATTTAATCTCCACAAAAATTGAGCAAAAGCCCTAGATCTTAGAAAATTTTCATCATTAATAAATCTTTCAGAAGCCAGCGCCACTATTGGGCCAATCTCCTTACCTTGGTAATTAGCAATGGTTAGGTCCAAGGAAGGTACAGGAGGTTCTTGTGGCTCTCCAACATCAAAGTCTGTAGAAGTGACAATCACATCCCTTTCTCCACCCATTTGTCTAAGCTATTCCCTTAGAGATGCTTCATCATCTATATGGATTGGGGATTGGCTTGGGGAGTATTGTTCCTTTTGAGAAGAAGAAGACCCCTGCTCTAATTTTTTCCTTTTTGGATAGCAGGCTATCGATGGGCTTCTTGACCTTTGCTTCTGATGAGAGGGTGCTTGTTGCACACTTAAAATCATAACATAACGTGCCCTCTTCTGCAATGTACATTGGCCAGGAGCTACCCCAATTCTACTGCTTATTCTTCTTTGTACTTCTGCAGCCTTGTCTAGATGTGTCTCAACATGCATAGCTTTCTTTTTGTTCATGGTTTGAATTATTATGGAAAAATTATTCATTAATGCTTATATTTTAGCTCCCCAATATTTTTTATCTTTCAATGGGTCATACTGAGGGTCAAAAGCATTAATAAATTCTAGGGTCTTACTGAAAACTATCTAGTTTTCTTTTCTCAATTCTTGTTCTTGCAATGCGAAGATATTTCTAATTATATCTTCTAGATAGTAAACCTGATGTACCAGATAGCAAGCTCTTACCCTTTGTTTTAAAAGGTCATAGAATCCTTCAGGGTTAATGAATCTGGCATGAGACTCTGCCATGTTAGATCCATCCAAAAACAAATTGAGGTGCTTCCACCCTTTTTTGACAACGAAAAAATCATGTACTACAGTAACAATTAGAAAGAAAGTGCCCTTCTTAATCAATTCCCTCTCATCTATAGTGCCTATCTGCCATAAGAGTTCAGCAATCCCACTCTTCAATGGCACATGAAAAGGCAACACATGTGGCTTTCCCATAAAACCATATACCCTTATCACAGTTGAAACATTATAAGGGATTATATCCCCTCGATTATGACTAACCAATAGCCCTTGTGCATGATCTCTAGGTCTAACCAATTCCAACAATGCTTGTGGAATTCTGGGGCTATCCTCTCTCAAAATCAATCTCGGCTGAAATGCGAAAAATCTGTCAAACCTTACATAACTAGCATCTATGGCCTCTGAAGTCATATACACACTCCATAATTGCACTGGATTTGTTTCTCCCTCCTTGGTTGTTTCCAACTCCATACCCTTTGAGAAAAAAGTGTATCCCTTGTATGATCATACATGCATCAACAATGAATACCAATAGAATGGTTTGCTTACTTTTCCCCTTGCTATTCCAACCAAACCATTGTGAATCTCTTTTGATAGAAAAGTGGCAAAATCCATAATGGTACTCATTCCAAATTGAAGGGTTTGAGCAATTATAAGGACAATAGAACCTGGAATTTGATCACCTTCATCTATCCCCAAAATCTTGCAAAGAAAAAAATACAGTGCTTGAGCTCTCAAGTTGAAATGTCTTCTTAAAAATGGCTCTAGGGTACTAGCTGTAATCACAGGCAAATTACCAACCTTGGCAGCATGCTCTTGTAGTGGCCCTGTTCTTAGGTAAATTCATTGTGCATCATATCTAGCTTGTAGATCATCCATATCAATGATTTCATGCATAGCGTGGTTAGGGTTAAGGTTGAAAACCTCACTGAACAAGTCAGGGAAAACCCTAAAAAGATTGATTCCAGAAATATTTTTTACGCATCCTGCAATAGGATCATATTTCTTTGCCAAGTCCATCAATAAATCACTATCAAAGAAAATAGTGGGGACTGTTAATTTAACAATATCAAACTCTCAAACATTGATGATAGGAGTGTCCAATTTTCGCTCTGAAAACCATTTCTTAAACAACTCTAGACCTCCCATGTAAACCTGGGCATCTCTTACCCAATTAGCGTTATTGTAAAAACCCTCTACTACAACTATTCTATATGTTTCTAGATGAGTTCCCTCCCCTTAGTTATTTCATGCACTGATAAGGAGAATTGTTCAAGAAAATCATCATGCATAGAACGTTTCAAATAATCTATTTGCCTAGTAAACTCTTTTCGGGGAGGCATTTTGAATTAACCCTAGAAATTTCACAATAGTAGATACTTTAAATTTATTTAGAAAACCATAGAGTACTTACCTGCCAGAATTCGCACTCCTGCACTGTGTGAAAACTTCTGCAATTTTACTGGATTGTTAACAAAGAATTTTTGTGCCCTAGCTCTGAAAACTTTGTATGCCCTGATATTCTCTCTGTGCTTTAGTGGTTCATTAATGGTGAAATTGTGGACTCTTACCAAGCAATAAAATCGCACACATAAGGTCTGAATCATATTTACTCTTAGTAATCGTTACCCACAATTTGCATCCAAGTTTGAAACCCATCAATAGATTTTCATTGGATCGAACGATTTCCATTTAAAAGGTAACAAGTATTACGGCTTTTAAAAAAATGCTACATGTCACAATTTGGCTTCCCCACATTATTTAAAATCCCTTCATCTTAGAATTGTGGGGAAGTGTCGTTCATCGATCAAGACAAGATCAATGATCTGACTAATCCACTTTCTAATAAAAACCAGTCAGCTATACTGACCAATAAGAAACTGTCATATGAGCTCATGTCGTCTGACCACATTCCATGCTAGCAGATCCCATATCTTCTTCTAGGTGAGAAAGTACTTGGCATCATTTAGTACACGTGTCGTGCTGGTGCATTCTCACTTTCTTTATTTAACAAGAATTTTCAAATTGCGGTCTTGTGCCAGCCGTCGATCTTTGAAAGATCCACGGTGATACTGATCTTACCTTGTCGGGCATCTAAATAGAATTTCTGATGTCACCACGGACACGTGTCTGCAGGGCACATTCCCAGTTTGTTTAAACATTGCTCAAATTAAAAATGCAGGGAAGTGCCTTTCGTTGATCAAGAAAAAGATCAATGATAAAAAATAACGCTTCATTTTTTGCTCGCATTATCCACTTGGGCCAATCACATGACTAATTTTAACCCACATGTTCTGACTATTGTGTTTATTTTTGACACCTTTCTAGCCCAAATCATAAATAGCTCTAGCTAAGAAGATTTGGCAAAACTTATGGCGTGACTCCTGCATTCTTCATGGTTTGGTCCCACTGTGACATGCATCACAAAGCCACATTCCCAATTTTCATATTTGACTTGCAGCCTCATAATGCAAGATTGTGCTAACGGTAGATCTTCGAAAGATATATGGTTGATAAGATTTCATTTCCATCTAGCAGTCAAAACTCCTCCATGTGGCACATCTAGCAGTACATGTCATCAATTGTCTACAGTGTGGCACACTGCTTTGCAAATACCTTACCCCACCTTTCCATATGTCAAAAATCCGCTTGCCTGCACTACTTATTTCTTGTGCAGTTTCAAATTGCAGGCATGCGCTGGCCTTTGACCTCTGACACATCAACGGTTACATAAACTTCACTTTTTGAGTAGCATATTGGCTAATAGTGATGAATGATTTTCCTCCACTTGTTCCAACTCATCTAACATACATCACAGAGGACATCTCACCATTATTCTTTTAATAGCGGGCCCATCTCATCAGACTGTGCCACTTGTCCAACTTTTGCTTTCCCACATTATTTATTTGTCGAGCATATCCTTCTTGCAGGAAAGCGCTAGCCCTTGATTGAAATGAAATCAATGGATGACACTTCTTGGTGATAAACAACATATCTCTGTAGGCTAATCCTCTAATGGCATCGCAGGAAAATCAAGACATGCGCAAAAGTACTGACAAAGTTGCAAAATTTCCTAACAATTATTGATTCAATGGAATTTAGGAATGTAAAGGCAACTTTTCACCAAGTTGCATGGCTCCTTCACTTAAAAGCCTTGCATCTTGAAATTGCGAGTATGTGATACTCATTGATCTTGAACAAGATCAATGACTAAAAGACTTTGCGTCATCAGAGCTAATGGCTAACAGAATGATTAATCAAGTTGTATGCTAAGTGCAGTCATGTAAGATTAAGCAAAAATATAATGATCTCATGCTTATGCAAGCCCTCCCTTGGGAAAAATGTCATTTGAAAACATTTTTTCTGAAAACAATTTTGAGGGTATTCTAAAGCTAGGGAAATTTGATGACTTTGAAAAAATACAAGAAATAAAACCCTAATTTTCAAAATTTCAAGATTTAAATGATTTTTCACAAGATTTTCCTTTAACCTCTGCATAGTGAAAAATTAGGCCAACAATGGCTCTATTTGGGGATGATAAACTACTTGAGTCTATACAAGACTTCAGAATCTATGGGAGAGAAGACCACATACTTGGTGCAAAATGATAACTTCTTCAGAGAGCACAGGTTAAAGGAAAATCTTGTTTCTATGGTAATAGGAAGGATGGCTGTAAGAATGATTTTGAGTGAGAATTGTTGATAGTATTGATTGTAATACAGTCAGTCAGATCTAGAAATTGAATAGACTCTAAACCCTAATGAATAAGTCACTCATACATTGATTCAGTCAGCAAATGGATAGAACATGAACAAACATCAAGCTTAAATTTGAAATCAATTTTACTTTACTATTTGAAAAAATTCAGTTAGCACTTGTTTGCATTTAATCCCTATGCTGTAGTTAGCTGCTATTATCCAAAATTATTTGTCTATACAAGAATTCAGAATCTATGGGAAAGAAGACCACATACTTGGTGCAAAATGACAACTTCTTCAAAGAGCACATAACAACAAATAGAAAGAAAAAACCAGACTGCACAGGGATATTTAAAAGGATTTACAAAATATACAGAATGTACAAAACACCAGGAAACCCTAACACTATTGTTCATGGAGAAAATAAGTATCTTTCAAGAAAAATACCTCTTCAAGAACTGTCCATGAACTGGCAGTTCAAGAATATTGTCCAATAAATCTTTGATTATATAGGAATCCTCACCCCAAGTAGTTTCAATCAAATAAGGGCCTAACCAGATAGGATAAAATTTTCCATGTTTCCCCTTTTCTACAATTCTAGCATTCCACATTAAGACTAGATCTCCATCTTCAAACTTCTTGCTTACCGCTCTTTTATCATAGAGTGTCTTAACTTGCAGTTGCAACTTTTGGTTCTTAAGACATGCTTCTCTTCTGGTTTCTATCAGTCCCACCAATTCATCCATCCTTTCTTGCATTTCATTTGTAGTATCTTCATCATACAACTGAATGTAATTGTAGAGTCCCATCAAGTTGTTCTGAGGCATTCTGGCTTGAATTCCATATACCATATCAAATAGAGCTACACCAATGGCCTGTTTCACAGTTACCCTGTCAACCCATACTGCTAATTGTAACTTGGAATCCCATGCCTTTTTGTTATCATCCAAAGTTCTCTTAATAACCTTCAAAAAGTTCTCATTTGTGGATTCAGCTTGTCCATTCCCTTGTGGATGATAAGGAGAAGATGATGACCTTGTTATTCCATATTTATCACAAAATTTAATAAATTCCTCAGACTTGAAGCACATAGCATTGTCTGTTACAATTTTCTAAGGACAACCAAATCTAGAGATAATATTATTTAGTAGGAAATTATTGACAACTCTACTTGTTTCATTTCTTGTGGGGATAGCCTCTACCCACTTTGTAAAGTAATTAGTAGCCACTAGAATCCAAGAGTAGCTAGTGCTAGACTTGGGGAAAATTTCTCCTATGAAATCCAAACCCCATTGTTGAAAGGGTGCTTGTACCTCTATTGTCTTCAATGGAGTATTACCTAAGAACTTCAGTTTTCTAGCAAATCTTTGACAAGGGTCACATTTTCTAACCATAATCTGAGCGTCCTTGAAAAGGAAAGGCCACCAAAATCCAGCCCTCATTACTTTATGTGTAGTAGTTTTGGCCATATAGTGTCCCCTGCACACTCCAACATGCATTTCCTTCAAGACCTCTTTGGCCTTTTCTTGATCAACACATTTCAACAATAGTCCCTCAAAATTTCTCCACCATAGGTTGCCTTGGAAAATTATATACCTGATGGCTTGCAATTTAGTACTCCTCTTTTCATTTTTAGGAAAATGAGGGGGAGCTTCCATGTGTTGTAGATAATATATAACATTGGTGTACCAATCACACTGATCCATGTAACATAAATCAGCTCTGAGATCATCACTTACGAAATTTATTTGATTTGCCTCTAGATTAGCTTTAGCCATGAGTTTGGCCAAACCTTGACCTCTTACCAACTTAGTTATCTGTATCTCAATATTGAATTCTTGGATCCTATTGATCCATCTACACCTTCTGCCTGATACATCCTGCTGAGAAAATATATCTTTCATTGCAGCACTAGGTACAAATGCAATGATAATAGCACCTACTAGGTAGCATCTAAAAGCTTTTACATCCTTTACTAAAGAATATGCCTGCTTTTCATTTATCTCATATTTTAATTCAGCTAGCTACAGTGACTTACTTAAAAAGGGAATGGGCTGCACATATCCTTCTTGATTTTTCTGCAATAAAACTGCAGCCACAGTGTGAAAAGATGCAAAAGAAAAGATATGCATAGGCTTTGTGTAATCTGGGGTTCTCAGTAATGGAGCATTTTTTATTACAGTTTTAATATCTTGGAATGCTTGTGGAGGTTCACCATTCCAATCTATAGTGGCTCCCTTCTTGAGCATCTTTAAGATAGGTCTACTAATCTCAGCAAAATTAGTAACAAATCTCCTAAGGAAACTAACTTGACCAAAGAAGGATTGAATTCCTTTTATAATTTTTGGCTTGGTGACTTTATCAATAGCTGTTGCTCTTTCAGGGTCTATTTTCACCCCATCCTTAGACACTATATGTCCTAGTAATTTGCCTTTTCTCACCCCAAATGTACATTTCTTTGGGTTCAAGGATACTCCATATTCCAGAGCTTTGATAAAGATTTTCTCCAAGTTTCTGCAATGCTCCTTAGCCTTCTTAGAATATGTTGTTAGGTCCTCCTGGTATACAACCATAAATTTGTCAATATAATCATGAAATGCCACATCCATGGCTCTTTGGAAAGCAGCTCCTGCATTAATCAGGCCAAATGGCATCCTTACATATACATATGTTCTCCATGGGGTTGTGAAGGCTATCTTGAATTGTTCACTTTCCTTTACTAGAACTTGATTATATCCAGAGAAACCATCCATCATTGACATTAACTCAAAGCCAGTCACTTGCTACAACATGGCTTCCATATTAGGCAATCCATAATTATCTTTTAAAGATGCAATGTTTAAGTTCCTAAAATCGACACACAATCTTATATCCCCATTCTTCTTTCTAATAGGGTCAAAATTTGAAACCCAAGTAGAATGCCTAATTGGTTTAATTATTCTCCCATCCCTTAGTTTCATCAACTCTTCTTGCATTTTGGGAGCTAGGGTAGGGTTTACTGGTCTCTGTTTCTGTCTGAAAGGTTTTACATTATCTTTTAAGGGTATGACATGCTGGAACAAATCTTCCCTATAACCTTTAAGGTCATCATATGACCATACAAAAACATGTCTATACTTTCTAAGCATGTCAATCAATGTTTTTCTAATTTTAATAGGCAGATTTTGGCCAATATAAACCTTTTTGGGGGCTTCATCAGTGCCTAGGTTTATCTCTTCTAACTCCTGAGGTTTAAGATCTTTAACTCTAGGTTTTGCTCTTTCCTGGTTATCAAAAATGTTTTCCAAGACCTCTAGCCCCTTAGGCACTTTATTGGTTTTCAATTGCATAATCTCTTGGCCAAAAATGGTTTCCTTACCATCTATGGTTTCAACCAGTTCACTGCAATCCATTTCCTGACCATGGTACTTATCTTCATTTAGCAAAAAATTTGTAATGTCTTTGTCATCTTCAAAGACTTGCCAGTTTTTAATGTTATCAGGCATAAAAGGCCTATTTTGTACCTCAGTCTGAGATATTCCTGCAAATGATATTTCCTTAGGCTTGATTGCTACATTTTCTAACAAATCAGCCATCTTATTTTGAGTCCTATCTCTCCATGAGATACCAAATGCATAAAATAATTCTATCTGATCCCAAACTGCATTTCTATACTGCTTTACTCTCCTATTCTTGGATGCATAAGTTTCTTTTATCTGGGAGATGACTACCTCAGAATCCCCTACAATATGTAACTTTTTAATCCCATGATGTGTGGCAACTTTCAATTCTAGCAACAATGTCTCATATTCTACAATATTATTTGTGCAGGAAAACTTCAATGTGAATGAATATCTGAAGGTATTATTCTCAAGGGAGACAAAAACTGCACCTGCCCCTGCACCCTCTTTAGAACTAGCCCCATCAAAGAACATTGTCCATAATTTTGGTGAGTTTGTACAACATTCAACTTCATGTTCAATTATAGCAGGTAAATTCTCAACTTCTTGAATAATCAACTTGGCTCTAAAAGCATTGACCCCGGTATCTAAGAAACAAGTGGCACTTTTTTCAATTTCTTCCCCTAAAATGTGATTAACCCTTGGTTCTCTATTTACCCTAATAGCTTTATCCCCAATGTGGAAAGTAGCATAAGTTAAGTCACACTGCAGGCTTCCCCCATGGCAGCACTCCATTTTCTAGATAGTAACATTCCATAGTGCAGAGGTATATCCACCACCAAGACAAACATGGTTAACTCTACGTCAGGATATGCAACTAGTTTGAATGGTAAAGAATTTATGGTATCTATGACTAAGACTTCCCTAGCATCCATTCCTTTGCATCTACCCTGCTTGGTATCCACTTTCAATCCTAAGGCTTCCATTACTTTGAAAGGCATTATGGTGTTGGAAGCTCCTAAGTCTATCATACAGTTTTTTAGGGTCTTCCCTTTTATGATTAGACTGAGGAAAAAAGGATCAATGTCTTCTATAAATGCCATTGAGGAATCATCTAAAAACATTTGAGGAATCTAGGATATGTTACCACTATCCTCTATTACTAATGGGGTTTGTTGGGACACAGTTTGATTTACAACAGTATTATTATTTCCTATTCCACCCAACCATGATAAAGCCTTGTTCTTATGCTCTTCAATTCTAAAAAATTTGGACAAGGGCACTTTTATAGTAATTTGGGACAACATAGATATCATATCAACAAGTTCCACAATAGTGGGTTTTACAAGAGTACTTGGAGTTGGAATCTTTTGAGCAGTAGGCACCACTATTTGCTTGATAGTATTAGGTTCTGATTTCCTTGGTTGCACAACTACTTTTTCTATTTCATTTGTCTAAAATTGAACCTTCTTTTTTGGTTCTGATTTCTTACCCTTATTGTCCTTGATCTTGGGCACATCTATATTGACTTTCTTGTTTTGATCATTCATCTTATGAGTGATATCTTTGATGAATACACTGGATGGCTTTCCTCCATCATTATTTACTATTCTAGTTCTCAAATTTTAGTTATTATGGACTTGTGAAATCATTTCTGCTATAATTCTATCAATCTCCTCTTTGGAGGGCATTCTTAAGCTTGTGAGACCTACATCAGAAGATGTAATGCACACCTTATCTGTATCATACCCTTCATCATCTAAAAGCACTTGCTGATGATGTAAATGATAAGTAATTCTCTGATTGATAATGTCATTTTCAGGCTCTTATGAATCAGAATCTATCAAATCATCACACATGCTTACCTTATTGCAACTTATATCATCATGGCTTTTCTCTTCACTTTCTTCTTCAAGTTGCACACCTTGACCCTAGGCAAATGACTGAGCAATAGCACAATAATCAGCAGAATGAGGTTACTGACATATAATGTACCATGGTACATCATCATTCATATTCACAGTGTTTCTTTATAGGGGATCTGGAGTACCCTTATCCTTCACATTTTGGGTCTGATTGGGAACTGGCTTACCATCTTTCGGCTGAGTGGTGTAAGGGTAATTTTGCATTCTAGGCTACCTATTGAAATTGTTTTTATTCATAGGAGACCTCTCAGCAATATTTGTCTTATTAAAATTAGTGGGATTCATCTTCTTAAGCAATTCCAAAACCTGGCCTATAGTGGGTTCTTCTGTCTTCTTTCCTATAGGGGTTTTATTAGCCTCCCTTTTATTGTTGTTCTTAGGATTGAAAAGCTTTGGATCATCCCCCCTACCTAGTTTGCTAGATGCCTTCCTATTATTCTCTATATTTACTGCAATTTTATAGGCATCCCTTAAAGTCTTGGGATCCTTATCCCTCAATTGATAAGCCATTTTGCTATCAAAAGCATTGAAATATTTTGTGAGACAGACATCTTCATTCAACCTCATAACTTAAAATAATCTTTACATACCTTTCTAGAATCTTACTTTGAAATCAAATGTGGACTCATTTGAATTCTTCTTGATGTTGTTGAATTCATTTAACATGAATCATGCATTAGTGTTGTCTCCATATTGCTCCTTGAATAATTTCTCCAAGTCATTCCACGAGGTAATACTGTCATTAAGCAACCTCCTAAACCAATCCCTTGAATCTTCAGTTAGTGAATGCAGAAACAATTTCATTACAATATCTTCATGTTCAATTTCATAATCATTCAACATATCAATGAAAATTCTCAAATGTTTTTCACCAGTAATAGCATTATTCCGAAAGAACTTAACCACTTTGTCTCTTAAATCAAACGATATGAGATGTGGAGCACCAGGAATACCAGCAAATGATATTTGTCTATACTTTTCCAGGTATACAAGTTTCTTCTAGAAACTAGGAACATTTGAGGTACTAGCTATATTAGCTTGACTCAGAGGAGTAGCTTGGGATTATTGAGGTGGGACAAATGGGACTTGGGTGCCAATAGTGGAAGATGAGGAAGGAGCAGATTGGGGTATTCCCTGAGTTGAGATTATTGGACCACTAGCTGGTGTAGAAATTGTAGGTGGGATAGACAAATTGGGCCATGAAGCCAATGCAGAATTAGATTTTATGAATTGTATTTTTCTCCTAGTTTCTGTAGCTCGAGCTTCATTTTCAACCTTCTCAAGCTCTTTTTCAAGATCTTCCTTCTCTTTTCTAGCCTTCTCCAGATCTAAATCTAATTTTGACATGGAGGGTTGTATGGGTTTGCTTGGTAGAGTTTGAGGTTCATTTATTTGGATTCATACAACTTTGCCTTTTCCTTTATCTGGAGCTTTCGCGATGGGCTCTACAGGGTCCACTTGAACATATTTATAGGCTTGGACTTGAGCAATGACTAGTTCTTGCCTTTGATTCAAGCGTTCTTCTTGTTCCTGAACTTTAGCTCTCAGATTGTCTACATCTCCAAATACATCAGTATGGAGAGTTGTAGTATTTTCTTCTAACTTTTTATGATGCTCCTTCAAAGTAGACATCCTTCTTAGTAGGGCATCTCTTTCTATTATGGCATCCAAGGTGGATTGCTCCTTTTCTTTTTCAAGACGAATGCGTTTTGCTTCTTCCTCAATAATCCATTTCTTCAAAACTCCTATCTTAGAATGCACTTCTTTAGGATCTGCAGAAGTAGCTTCTGAATTAGTAGGATCATCCACATCTATAAGATTTGGTTCCACATATGGGGCTGCTCTGGGATTAAAAGGATTATCAAATAAACTCCTAAATCCTAGCCTATAGTTCATATCTGCTACAGGATCTGGCCTTGATGAAGCAATACCTACTGTGGACACATCTTTGTCTTGAAATACTCTCTCATCTAGTAATGGGGTACTGAAAATGCCTCCTAAGAGTCTTGTAGTTTCGGATTCAGAACTAAGTGAAGAAGACTATCTTCCTAATACTGGTTGATACTGAGAATTGATAGATGCATTGCCTTTGGGTTTCCAAGTGGGATTTGGGTCTGTCTTTTTCTTATTTTGGTTATTCCTACCACCTTGGGGTAGATCAGTATACATTGATACATCATAATTGGCTCTCATGCAAGCTCTTGTGTTCTTTCTCTTATCAGCCATATTCACCTTTTGTTAAAATAAGCACTAGCTTCAAAACCTTGACTGAGTCGCCACCCTATTTCTGGGAAAATGACAATGACACTTAATGCTAACTCAAAGTAAACAACACACAAGTAGGAGCAAAATATCTAGCATAGATAGATCAATCACTGATGTTGTAAAACTGCAACTCTTTCTTGTTAGATAAGACACTTAAATAAGCTCGATACGTCAGTGTGTAGCTATGGTACTTGGGCTTTATCTTCTTTAAATTCTCAAGGTTTGTCACTAAAAGATTCCCTTAGAACCACGGGAAAAACTTGGACAGCCTGACACACACATACACAATAGAACCAAAGAAACTGCAGTACTTTCTCACAGATGTGCTGGACAACTCCCCAGTAGAGTTGCCATTTTGTTGGTGTTTTTAAAAGGACTAAAACTACTAAGCAACACAATGCTTAATACTAAGATGACAATACTCATATAATCTAAAAGTCAACTAATTCTTGTTTACAATTGCATATGTAAAGCATTTGGACCCAACTTCGACAAAACCAAAGGTGGTTTTCTACTCTTTTGGCTCTGCAAAACTAGGGTGGGTATACCCAAGGATGATTCAAGATTGGGAAAATTGTATGCAGATTATTTTTAGTTTCATTCTGATTCTCATTTCAAAATCCTCAAACACATACATAATTCTTAATAACTTGATAAACACACCACATATAACAGATATGACCAAAATTTCTTCTATAGATTTGTAGATGTTCTTAACAATAGTGGCTAACTGAAGCTAAAATATTCCATGCAGACAAGTGCTAGCCAACTTTGAAGATCTACAAGAAACAAAAGTAAAATTTATTTAATTCTGCATTTTTGACAACCATTTGTGACATACTTCTCCTTTAGTTGAATCAATTTGATCAGTGCCTAATCCATTGGGCTTTAGAGTCTGTAGAAAATTCTTAGATCTAACTTGTTGCCTTACAACAAATTCTATCAAAAATTCTTATCAGAATTTATCATTCAAAACCCTTTCCATTACTAAAGAAACCTTATCAGATTCATCAAAGCTTTTATTTAATCCATTGAATTAATAGCAGTGATAAATAGATATACAACCTAACTAGATAGCATTCAATTACACAAGCCTTTACTTATACAATATCAAGACAACCAAGTAATTGGAAGGAGACAAGATTCAGAAAGAATTGATATGGGGACAGTTCACAATTTGTATTGGTTTTCTTTGAAAATGGTATATCATTTACAATAGACTTAGAATAACCTTCAGAAAGAAATACAACTCATTCTATATTCATGTATTCTCAGAGAATTGACAGAGAAAATACATCATAAACTTGCTTTCAAAAATTTGGACCAAAGACAGACTAAGCATATCGCTTAGAAAATTAGAATTTAGACCATTCTTTAGCCTTGGAATCTCACTTAAATAGTGTGAGACACAACAAGCTTCAACCTAAAAGAAAGTGACATGTGTCTTCTAAAAGATACTGACAAATGTTTGTCATAAAAGACAAAAGCCAATAACAGAAAAGCTATTACATCAAACATTCCTTGGTGGGTCCCTTTCTGTTATGCTTCTCAATTGTTGAGACAAGAAAATATGATCTAATTCTTCATTTATTGTTCATCCTCAGAGCAAGTGGCCATGAGGTTGAAAAGTGACGTGTCATCTTCAACTACCTGCAAACTTACTTTAATCTACGGATTTTCCATGTCTTCATTACTAACTATGAGGGTAACTTTTACTTTTGCATCTTCCTCCTCATCACCTTCTAACATTTGTTCTACAAACTGATTTTTCCATTTATTATAAGCAGCATCATCTGGCCAACTAAAATTTAGGGCCTCTCTTTGTATAATCACTCAAGAATTTGTAATTTCCTCTAAATCATCAAACTCTTTTCTCATGGCATTATAAAATAACTATATCTTTACTAACTCTTCGTTTGTCCTTGCCTAAAACCAGTGGCTAGTTTCACTCATGATGTTCTTGATCCTTTCATAAAATAATTCATCCAACTCCTTTTTCCACTTTTCCTTTTCCTTTATTGTATCAATGGATTCAAAAGCACAAGGAAATAAAGTGAATTTTTCAGCAATATACTGGGAAAAACAAAGTGTTAATCTCTTCTGCAAAGAATCCCTTTTATCATCTAAATCTTCTAGTTCATTTAAGAAATCAAAAATTTTCTCTACTTGATGATAAGGCATTTCGACGGCAGATATACACATAATTGTGATATCATTATTCCTCTCCCTCCACTTCTGTGCAAGGGGAGTCAATTTATCCTTATCTGTATTCAACTCATCCATGAGGGTTGAAATTCTTGTCAACTGATCAAAGAAGGTTGACCATTGTATTTTATCCCTTAAATACATCATACCCTGCTTTAATTTTTCTTCATATTGATTTCTTAATTCTACCTGTAACTCATGTAATTTGGTTTTTTCTTTTTCAAAGTCCTCTGCAGTATAGAATTGGGGCCTTTCTGGGGTTTCTGGTATTTCAACAATAGGGGTTGTTCTACCAAATGACTATGGAGGGTATGCAATTCTAGGTGCACTGGATTCTCCCACCTTTCTCTTCCCAAGTATCTTCTCCATTCGAGACACTTTTTTTTCCAGTGACTGTATCCGTATACCCCTTTCTTCATATGCTTTTAAAACTTATGCAAACCTAGCATTGAGTTGGGTAAACTTATCTTCTTCTTGGCCACATACAACACCACCCAATTTTAGAACTTTTGAGGCCATTCCCTTTATTTGCTTACTACTTACTTCACTAGCCCTGTATACTGTCAATGTACTAGTATGCTCTGCAGTAGGAAACTCATGCAGCCGGGTATTTTCCCTCTTTTTCATAGACCATATAACAAGCGCTTGGTGGTCATCAATAAATTTGACTCCTCTATGAGCCTATAATATTTCTTCAGTAGTTGTTAGTTGAACATCTTTCTACTTCCTTACTGAATAAAAAACAATTGCATTTGCTATATAACATTCTGGCAAAAGGACTCCTGATTGTCTAACTATTTGCCTCCCAAGTTCAAGAGTAAACTGGGAAAAGTTATTCAAAAATTTTGACTTCACCTTTCCCTTAATAACTGAGTCAGGTTTATCTAGTTGCTTAGCTTTGATTTTCTCACAGGCTTTCTCAAAATTTTCCATATTTAATCTCCACAAAAATTGAGCAAAAGCCCTAGATCTTTAAAAAAAATCATCATTAATAAATCTTTCAGAAGCCTGTGCAACTATTGGGTCAATCTCCTTACCTTGGTTATCAGCAATGGTTAGGTCTAAGGAAGGTACAAGAGTTTCTTGTGGCTCTCCAACATCCAAGTCTGTAGAAGTGACAATCACATCCCCTTCTCCACCCATTTGTCTAAGTTGATCCCTTAGAGATGCTTCATCATCTATATGGATTGGGGATTGGCTTGGGGAGTATTGTTCCTTTTGAGAAGAAGAAGACCCCTGCTCTAATTTTTGCCTTCTTGGAGAGCGGGCTGCAGATGGGCTTCTTGACCTTTGCTTCTAATGAGAGGGCACTTGTTGCACATTTCAAATCATAACATAACTAGCCCTCTTCTGCAATGTATGTTGGCTAGGAGCTACCACATTTCTACTGCTTATTCTTCTTTGTACTTCTACGGCCTTGTCTGGATGTGTCTAAACATACATAGCTTTATTTTCATTCATGGTTTGAATTATTATGGAAAAATTATTCATTAATACTTGTATTTTAGCTTCCCAATATTTCTTATCTTTCAATGGGTCATACTGAGGGTAAAAAGCATTAATAAATTCCAGGGTCTTACTAAAAACTATCCATTTCTCTTTTCTCAATTCTTGTTCTTGCAATATGAAAATATTTCTGATTATATCTTCTGGATAGTAAACCTGATGTACCATATGGGAAGCTCTTACCCTTTTTTTTTAAAGGTCATAGAATCCTTCAGGGTCAATGAATTTGGCGTGAGACTATGCCATCTTATATCTATCCAAAAACAAATTCAGGTGCTTCCACCCTTTTCTGACAAAGACAAAATCATGCACTACAGTAACAATTGGAAAGAAAGTTCCCTTCTTAATCAATTCCCTCTCATCTATAGTGCCTATCTGCCATAAGAGTTCAGCAATCCCAATCTTCAAAGGCACATGAAAAGGCAACACATGTAGCTTTCTCATAAAACCATATACCCTTATCATAGTTGAAACATTATAAGGGATTATATCCCCCCAATTATGACTAACCAATAGCCATTGTGCATGATCTCTAGGTCTAACCAATTCACACAATGCTTGTGGAATTCTGGGGTTGTCCCCTCTAAAAAGCAATCTAAACTTAGATGCGAAAAATCTGTCAAACCTTACATAACTAGCATCTATGGCCTCTGAAGTCATATCCACACTCCATAATTGCACTGGATTCGTTTCTCCCTCCTTGGTTGTTTCCAACTCCATACCCTTGGCAAAAAAAGTGTATCCCTTGTATAAGCATACATGAATCAGCAATGAATACCAATGTAATGGTTTGTTTACTTTTCCCCTTACTATTCCAACCAAACCATTGTGAATCTCTTTTGATAGAAAAGTGGAAAAATCCAAAATGGTACTCCTTCCAAATTGAAGGGTTTGAGCTATTATAAGGACAATAGAACCTGGAATTTGATCACCTTCATCTATCCCAAAAATTTTACAAAGAGAAACATACAGTGCTTGAGCTCTCAAGTTGAAATGTCTTCTTAACAATGGCTTTGGGGTACTGGCTGTAATCACAAACAAATTACCAACCTTGGTAGCATGCTCTTGTAGTAGCCCTATTCTTAGGTAAATTCATTGTGCATCATATATGGCTTGTAGATCATCCATATCAATTATTTCATGCACAACGTGGTTAGGGTTAAGGTTCAAAACTTCACTGAATAGCTCAAGGGAAGCCCTAAAAATATTTATTCCAAATTGATTTTTTACCCATCCTGTAATAGGATCATATTTCTTTGCCAGGTCCATCAATAAATCACTATCAAAGAAAACAATGGGGACTATTAATTTACCAATATCAAACTCTCAAATATTTCTCATAGGAGTGTCCAGTTTTCGCTCTAAAAACCATTTCTTAAACAACTCTAGACCTCCCATGGAAACCTTGGCATCTCTTACCCAATTAGCTTTATCGTAAAAACCCTCTACTACAACTATTCTAGGATGTTTCAGGATGAGTTCCCTCCCCTTAGTTATTTCATGCACTAATAAGGGGAATTGTTTAAGAAAATCATCATGCATAGAACATTTGAAATAATCTATTTGCCTAGTAAACTCCTTTTGGGGAGGCATTTTGAATGAACCCTAGAAATTTTACAACAGCAAATAATTGAAATTTATTTAGAAAACCACAGAGTACTTACCCACCAGAATTTGTACTTCTACACTATGTGAAAACTTTTGCAATTTTACTGGATTGTTAACCAAGAATTTCAGTGCCCTAGCTATGAAAACTTTGTATGCCCTGATATTCTCTCTATGCTTTAGTGGTTCATTAATTGTGAAATCATGGGCTTTTACCATGCAATAAAATCACACACATAAGGTCTAAATCATATTTACTCTCAGTAATCATTATCGGCAATTTGCATCCAAGTTTGAAACCCATCCATAGATTTTCAATGGATTGAACGGTCTTGATTTAAAAGGTAACAAGCATTACGGCTTTTAAAACAATGCTACATGTCACAATTCAGCTTTCCCACATTATTTAAAATCCCTTCATCTTAGAATTGCAGGGAAGCACCGTTCATTGATCAAGACAAGATCGATGATCTGACTAATCCACTTTCTAATAAAAACTAGTCAGCTGTACTGACCAATAAGAAACCGCTATATGAGCTCATGCCGTTTGATCACATTCCACGCCAGTAGATCCCATATCTTCTTCTAGGCGAGAAAGTACTTGGCATCATTTAGTACACATGTCATGAAGGCACATTCTCGCTTTCTTTATTTAACATGCATTTTAAAATTGCGGTCTTGCGCCAGCCGTCGATCTTTGAAAGATCAACAGTGATACTGATCTTACCCTACAGGGCATCTAAACAAAATTTCCAATGTCACCATGGACACGTGTCTGCAGGGAGCATTCCGCTTTGTTTAAACATCACTCAAATTCAAAATGCAGGGAAGTGCCTTTCTTTGATCAAGAAAAAGATCAATGATCAGAAACAAAGCTTCATTTTATGCTCGCATAATCCACTTGGGCCACATGACTGCTTTTAACCCGCATGTTCTGACTATTGTGTTTATTTCTGACACCTTTCTAGCCTAGATCATAAATAGCTCCAGCTAAGCACATTTGGTGGAACCTATGGCATGACTCCTGCATTCTTCATGGTCTGGTCCCACTGTGACACGCGTCGCGAAGGCGCATTCCCTCTTTTCTTATCTGACTTGCAGCTTCATAATGTGAGATTGCGCTAACCATAGATCTTTGAAAGATCTACAGTGGATAAGATTTCATTTCCATCTAGCAGTCAAAACTGCTCCATGTGGCACATCTAGCAGTACATGTCATCAATCGTTTACAGTGTCCATATGTCAAAAATTCGCTTGCCCATCTCGTCTGACTTTGCCACTTGTCCAACTTTCACTTCCCCGCATTATTTATCTGTCGAGCATATCCTTCTTGCAGGAAAGCGCTAGCCCTTGATTGAAATGAAATCAATGGCTGACGCTTCTTGGTGATAAACGACATATCACTACAGGCGAATCCTCCAATGGCATCGTGGGAAAATCAGGACGTGCGCAAAAGTACTAACAAACCTGCAAAATTTCCTGAAAATTAATGATTCACCGAAATTTAGGAATGTAAAGGCAACGTGTTACCAAGTCGCATGCCCGCTTTACTTAAAAGCCTTGCATCTTGAAATTGCGAGTATGCGATACTCGTTGATCTTGAACAAGATCAACTATTAAAAAGACTTTGCGTCATCAGAGGTAATGGCTAACAGAATGATTAATTAATTTGTATGCTAAGCGCAGTCACGTAAGAGTAAGCAAAAATATAATGACCTCATGCTTATGCAAGCCCTCCCTTGGGAAAAATGTCATTTGAAAACATTTTTTCTGAAAACAATTTTGAGGGTATTCTAAAGCTAGGGCAATCTGATGACTTTGAAAAAATACAAGAAATAAAACCCTAATTTTCAAAATTTCAAGATTTAAATGATTTTTCACAAGATTTTCCTTTAACCTCTGCATAGTGAAAAATCAGGCCAACAATGGCTCTGTCTGGGGATGATAGACTACCTGAGTCTATACAAGAATTCAGAATCTATGGGAGAGCAGACCACATACTTGATGCAAAATGACAACTTCTTCAGAGAGCACAGGTTGAAAGAAAATCTTGTTTCTGTGGTAATAGGAAGGATGGCTGTAAGAATGATTTTGAGTGAGAATTGTTGATAGTATTGATTGTAATACAGTCAATCAGATTTAGAAATTGAATGGACTCTGAACCCTAATGGATAAGGCACTCATATATTGATTTAGTCTGCAAATGGATAGAACATGAACAAACATCAAGCTTAAATTTGAAATCAATTTTGCTTTACTATTTGAAAAAAGTCAGTTAGCACTTGTTTCCATTTAATCCCTGTGCGTTAGTTCGCTGCTATTATCCACCATTATTTGTAAATCTAAGAAGAATTGTGACAAAATATGCTATAAGGGATGTGTGTTGTTGTGAAATATCAAGGAATGAATAAAATATGTATGTAATATCAGTTTGAAAATCGTTCATCCCATAGGTCCACCTGCCTTGGTTTTGTTGAAAAACACCAATAGTGGTCATTTGATACGACGAACGTAGTGTATTCTTGACAATTCGTATTAGTTGTATCTAACAAATATAAATAACTAACAGCACATCAAAAATTACGAGCTCCACTTTCGTTGAGAACGTAGGAAGATTTAGACACAAGATAAGTAATATTATATTGGAGACATGATACGGACAACAAGAGGGTACCGGTACAAGGGATGATCAGCACATATTTATTTGACAGACACAGCGTCCAACACACAACACATACTTAGTGTTTTGCTTCAGCGGACTTCACCGCTTATGAGTGAACGGGCTAGTTTCAGCCAATGGTAATCTCGGCCCCCTCCATATCATTGTCCCCTGTGCTTTGGAAATTGCCGTCCCCACTGTTGACGATGTGGTCGCTATCCTGCGCGCAGCGGACACTCCGTTCGACTCGCTCGTTGTCTTTCCTTCCCTTCGGTGCCGCTACCTTCACCTTGCCCTTCTTCAAATTGGTTTTCCCTCTAAATTGTAAATTGCCGTCCCCAGTGTTGACCACCCCTTCCCTTTTCCCACTCATTTTCAGAGCACTAATCGTTCTGCAAATCACTAATCGTTTGGAATAAACAAATAAACACTGGATGCCGCCCAAGTACATGGGGTTTTCCCTCCTTGTATAGCCTCTGCCTTAAAATACTTGTGCTCAGCCGTTCAGACGTAAGGCATGACGAGAAGGATTATGTCATCTCTATCCAGAATATATGAAACTTATCATTCCTTTTCCGATTGCTATGTTCTCCGGTAGGGTTACCATATTTAATTATTCATAGCCGACGTAATGCTTCCACATTGTTATCCACACGCTCGTGATTCCGTGAAGATAGCCACTGACGTCATCGCATACTTTTCTTCGGCTGTGTACTCTGATGCTCTCCCACTCACTAAGTGGTCCATATTCTCTGCTGCTCACAAATTTCTCTGTTCTATACACTGACAGGTTTTGTTTTGTTTCCTCGAGTGGTTGATAAAGTGCTTTCAATATGAATCAACAACCGCCTTGCGTCTCTTATGGACCTCATGGTGCGCCTCAACGATATGAGAACACCTTCAATTGCAATCCGTACGATAAGAACCATCAGTAGAACACACGCAGAGAACCAATATGGGCGCATCAACAAATGGGTCACTCGGAGTGCGGATGGGAATGTTGAAATTAACAAGAGACGCAATGTCTGTCAATAATTAGAAGAGAAGGAAAATAGAAATTTATAGATAAAAATGAAGGATAGAAAGAGAGAGTTAAAAGAGAGAATGGTATGTTATTATAAGAACAAGTAGAAGTACAATGATAGAGAGAGTTGAAGGGAATTTTAAAAATATTAATAATTATATTATTTTAAGAAATATATAAATAACAATAGAAATTATATTATATCAATGAACTAGTGATTTTGACCAATTAAATTATAAGTTGAAATATTTAATTTTTAAAATAAATGTTGATTACTTTATTCAAACAACCAAAATATCCAGGTGTAGTATTAGTTTAACAATTTGTAAAATGGTATAAAAAAATTACAGAAAGATTGTAAAATAGTAGCTAGTAAAACATATTGTAAACTTAAAGAAATAACATTTTACAACTGGCAAAAAGAAACATCAATGTTAAACTAATAAATATATTTAAAATAAGAAATATAAAATATTTAAATTTATATTTGAACTTGGTAAGAAAAATAAAT
Organism: Cupressus sempervirens; assembly: GCA_028749045.1. Taxonomy (NCBI): domain Eukaryota; kingdom Viridiplantae; phylum Streptophyta; class Pinopsida; order Cupressales; family Cupressaceae; genus Cupressus; species Cupressus sempervirens. The sequence goes on from CM053790.1 coordinate 99,273,756, forward strand.
TGTGATAATTAATATTGATTAGACATTCATTTTTGTTCAAAGTGGTGTGGTGGAAAATATTTTTTTATTTTTTTTATAAATCTAATGAACTTGTCACAAATGTGGAAAAGATAAAGTTGCGATTAATGCATTCATTAATGCATGATAGAGTTGGTAGAAAATATTGTATTTTTGTTGGAGAAAATTGAATTTTCTCCCTACCGAAAATACAATGAACCAATAAAATGAATGAAAAATGTAATTTATAAAATAATGAAAAATTAAGAAAAGATATAAACATTTGAACTTTCTTTTAATTTTTTAAATCCTATGAGTTGATTGGTCAATTTTATTGAAAAATTGAGTTGAATGAAAGTAATAGTATCCTACGAACTAATAACTACTTATAATAAAATCTGAGCAACATACTGATAAGCTTATACTTTGTCGAAACTTTTAATTTATTTGATATTTTTCATTGGGATGAATCATGGTTAAAATAAAGATCGATAGAAATAGTAAATGCCATCCTTGCTCTCTATCATCTTTATGATGGATAATGGACTGCATTGAAATGCATCTTACTAATATTATTATTATTAGGAAAAGAGGAAGGAATCAAACATTTAGCTTACTAAGACTGACTACAAAAGGATCAAAATACAATTAGTGAAAAGACAAAACTATATATTAAAAAATGAAGGATATCGTACTTGACAAGGGACAACTGGATAAACTAAGAATTCAATCATAAATCAAATAGACAACAAACTCATGATATGTCCATTACCATGTTATTGTCTATGCTTAAAAGAACTAATCTTTTCTTATGATCACATCATGATTTTTACTTTTAAAGAGAGCACATACACATTATTGTTACATTGTCTTTCCCTAAAGAGTGCTTTTATTGTTAATGAAAGTGAACCAAAACATAAAATGTTTCATCTACTGTTATCTAACCAATATGTTTGAAGAAATGACCCTTGGCCTCTTATGGATATATATACTGATTTTGTTAGTTTGTTAGTTTATATATATTAATATGCAATTTAGCTTATTATTAGATGTATATAAATTTATCTAAAATCATTTGTTGTTCATTTAAATGACATCTATTATTGTCAATTACTATGATGTATGTTGAATCAATTGATAGATGATATCAATTTTATAAGGTTATATGGAAGATTCTTAAGATTATTAATGTTAGTTTGCATGCAAGACAATATACTTTACATATGTTTATACTTAAGCACTTTCAAACATTAATAGTTTCATTTTATTAATTTAAAAGTTGGGTGTTTGAATAGTGTCTTCATGGAGTTTTCATTCAATGAACTATTAATCAATGTATTAGTTTTCACCTCATACTCATATCACGTCATTCCAAAAGGATGGTCATTTTGTATTTTTTGATTCTAAGTGTTTGGAAAACAATTTAAATCTCCCCCTCTCTCCCCCTCTCTCCCTTTGTCTCTCTACCTAGGTAGAACAACATAACGTACGTTATTCACCATATCCTAACATGGTTCCTTTTCTCTTAGCTATTTTCCAAGATAAGGCCAATACATTAAGAATCTAAATAATAAGGATGTTTGAGATGACTAATACCTTAGAGCTTTATGAAGTATTAGTTAATTATGTAGATATGTAATAATGTACATATATATTTATCTGAATTACATTTTTTATTTAATATAACGTTATGGATGGAAGATAGACCTATTATTGTTTTGTTCACTAGTATTCTTTTGGATAATTGAAAGGTATTATGTTTCACTAGCTAGCATGAAAATGACTAGGCTTATCTATTCTCTTATATTGGAAGCAAAATGATCCGCTAAGCTTATGAAATTTCAAATGTTGAGTTGATGAAATCATCCTTTATTGTAAGGGAATACAACCATCATTAATAAATTGAATATTTTGGCAAATTAGATGTCATTGCATGAAATAGGTATATAGTATGGGATTGATAGCTGAAAGTCTAATCCAAATAATTTATATAGAGAATTACAGTTATCCTTGAAATAATATTTTGAAATGATCAAAATTGTATAAGGGTTGATTCCTTTGGTTTAAAGATATTTCATCTCCATTCAAGAGAAACTACCTTTAGAGAACTTAGAATCTTACTTCTATATGGACCTTTAAAGTTAAAATATCTTTACATTTCATTATCATATAGATAATTAGTTGTATTCTCTCGCAATATGAAATGACAATGAATTTTCTCCCATTTATTATAGATGGACTTCTATCATCGTTAGTTGGAATTTCTCTTTTATCAACGTTATGTGGCATGCCAATATTTCTCATTAGGTCTCCACTAAGAAGTTAAATATTTCCTACAACCATTCTTGCAAGATTATAATCCCATTTCTAATTGGGATGTTCTCCTTAGATTTATTTTATCCACTTCTCCATAGTATGAAGACATTCACTAGGATAGTGGGGCTTTTGTCTAAAGCATACATGTCTTATAAAAATTCTTGAGGGTTGATACTTATCATCACTCACTTTTGTGAGTTAATTTATCTAGGATAGTTTTGAAAAAAATTGTCATTCGATTTCCTCTTAAATTAGGAAGAAGATGATTCGGCCATTATAAATTTAGGTTGTATAATTTTATATAACACAAGAATAATTGGATAGGGATTTATTTCTTTGAAATTTTTTAATTAAATTTCCTAATGCACTTATCCATTCACAATTTAGAAATTTGGGAGCTAAATATACACAATTTAATTATATTATAGAAGGGAAGGAAACTTAAAACTTACTATTTTATCTCTTGCAAAAAAAATCGTAGTTTACTTTAAAAATCTATGAAAATTTATAACTTCCCTTAGAGATTAATATTTTTTTATCATACAAGATTTAATCATATTTGTGCACATGGGGCTATCTAGAGGATATGTGGGCATGACATTGTGCTCTACAATTAAGTTAAAGATTGTTTTGGCATCCAATTTCCTCAGGAAAATGTTCACCCCTCCCATGACAACCAATGTCTAGGGAAAACACCAACCATTAGCGTGAAACATTGCTAGTGTCTATAGATAAACTGGATGCCTTCCCATCAGCCACATTGTTAGATTATCCAGAGCCATAACATAGATTCCCCTGTGTGACTATAGAATACCCTTTGGAGTAGATGTTGTGCCCGATGTGTAATTCGTAACTACCACATGCCATTCATCTTCCAGCCATTGAATCTCAAATTTTGGGTCCCCTTCTCTAAGTAGGGTTTCGTAGGTTAGGAAAAAGTTGTTCCCAATTTCTTTTTCATTTTCCATCTCTTCAGTCACTACTAGAGGGGTTTTTTTCTTGAGTAAACCTAGGGTTTCATTTACTGAGCTCATAAATTGGTAATCCATAATTATAACTTTTGTTTCACAGTGATTCAGCTATGTTTCCATTATGCGAGCATCTAGGTAGGTGTTCAGATTATTGAGGATTGCCCTAACCATCAAAACTATAAAATGCATCTCGCACATGGCAAAAATATTTGGAGCCACTAAAAAACCTACACAAGCCTCGATAAACTTGAATCAAAATTTTAAATAGTAATAAATTTTACTTAATATCAACTTGCTCTTCAATTCCATGAGGAATTTCATAGATAGGATATAAACAAGGTTCTAGATACAAATGTTCACTTAGAAAACCACCTCTACAATTTGATATATGCACTTTTGTAGTGGGAGATAAAAACTTCTATCTAAAAGGTAGACATCATTGTAGGGACACTTGCACCATCATGTCCTATGACCTTCAGCAAATCTAGATCTAGGATTTTTTATACATTTACTAAGGTTTATAATTAGATTATTGAAACACAAATATGGTGTATAGTGGGAAAAGGACCAGAAAGGTCAAGTGGTTTGGCTCACAGAAGTGTTACAAATTTATTACCCTTGATGGTGGTAACAAAGATATTTTCATTAACAAGAAATCAATTCACTATAATGGATTTAGATCTGTAGCACAAGGAGAATTGGTTATGTTTTTTCTTGAGCACGAACAAGGTGGTAGGACTAGAGCTCTTGATGTGCATGGGAGGCTTTCGAACCAAGCTCATCTTCGTCTTCTTCATCATCAAGGTGGAAAAATAGGTGCAAGAGATTTCAACATATCATATGGCTCTGGCCATAGTGGATGTGGTGCAAAGAGGATAAAAAATGGTCTCAAGACTACCAAACCCTAGATCAAGCTGATTTTTGACATTTACCATGGGCCACTTCAGCATCCCATACCTATCTTTTCTAAAATTGGTGAAGAATTTGGGCATTTCAACTACCAACTCCCTTGTTATGTGTCATCGCCAAATAACATCTCCATTACCAATCCAAATTTTTTTTTTATCCCAATAATATATCACTTGGGGGGTAAAAAATCTATGGGAAATCAGGCTGCCAAAGTTTGCAAGGAAAAATTGGGGTCTACATGTTTAGTAAGATCAACTAGTCCCAATAATAATTTGGATAGTTCAAATGCTAGACTCACATATGGTGATGCCTAGCTTCTTGTAGTTGAAGATGGACTTCTCGAACCATAGATCACTTATGTGCTCAACGTAGCAATCATCGGTAAGATGTGGTCCTTGCTCTCGGCTGTAGGTTTTCTTTCATACGCAAAGCATTATTGGTTTGGTGGTACTGATTTAATCTACATTGATCATGAGTCTTCTTCTTTTATTTCTATGCTTGATTCTAAGCTCACTCAAGATAATATTCTTTGACTTAAGAGTTGGTTTTGTAAAGGGTTGGGAATATATACCATTGCTTGTTCTCCAAACTTTAAACCTAGTCATTCAACTTGTGATTTTATGCCATTTTGGATCAAGCTTCCTGCTTTACCTGTGGAATATAGAGACCTAAAAATTATTGAATTAATAGCAAATAAAATTGGGGTATTCATCCATCATGATCTAGTGCCTTTTGATGAACCATCTCTTTCTATAAGGTTTTGTGTCTTACTAAATCTAAATAAACCATTACTTTCTTCCATAATTTTTTCATTTAAATATGGTCGATGGAAGAAAACAATTATTCATCAAGATGCATAGATTGTGATTAAGATGGAAGGTTGGTTGGGTCATTTTACTAATCAATGTCGAGATCCAAGTTGCTCTAATCTGATAGTTTGTAGTAACTGTAACTCTGACCCACTAAAGTGCACTTTTAGAACACAGTTTGTTCCTTTTACCCCTAATGATGCATGTGTATCTCAAGCTAAACTATCAAGTGACCCATATCATTTCTCATTTGGAAATCTAGTTTTTTACCATTCACAAAAGGGTTGTTGTTCTACACAAAAGGATCAATCCCACGTAGACTATTCAGGTCCTAATAAACCTATGTGCTCATTTTCAAGGAATTCTTTTCCTCTTATGGCTTCCCCCAATTTAGAGTCCTTCTCCTCTGATTTTGCTATAAAAAAATTGTTGTTTTTGACCCATCTTGTTTATAAACAAAATACTCATCGAGATAAGTATATAAGTCTAGATTAGTCTCTATTCACATTATCAACATCTTCTAAACTTGCAATTATATATCCAGCTACCAATAAAGAAAATTTTATTTATCTCTCTCAGATGGATGTTATTGTTAGTGAGCTCATTTTAAATGATCAACCTCTTTCTTTCTTATCTAGATTAGAAACTGCATTAGTTTCCCAAGGAAATTCATTGTCTTTTGAATATGCCCAAATTTTAGTAGTAGAGTGTAGTGTACCACTTCCTCCCAAGTTCCTTGATGAAGATAATAGGCTCCATGACCCAAATGAGGATAATGTACACTTTAAATTGTATCCCCCTTCACCTATGATGGAGGACTCTATGAATGTTTTAGATTTTGGTGATGAGACTAGAATATGATCTATTTTGTCATTTCATTTTTAGTTTAATTTGCAAAATTTCTAAAGATTTTGATGTTCAAGAACATGATGTTTATGATGATTTTAGATAAATGTGTGCATAATGTTATAATTCTTTAAAATAACTAAGAGGGTGGGGTGAATCAGTTATCCAAGGTCCAATGATGTCCAATACAACTTTTTCTACAAATCCTTCATAGCACATAACTGAAATTATCATGCATTCAATTGAACATTAAAAAACCATGAAAAATAAACATGCATCACAACATAATACTAAGGATTTGATAACCCAGAAACCCTCCATAAATAAGAAGGTAAAACTGGAGTGGGGATGATACCCACAAAATAACTGCGCAATTGATTTCAACCACTTCTGATGGTCTACCCTATTAAAGGCCTGCCCTGTTAAAGGCTACATCACATTGTTAAATGTGACCTTGTTAAAGGATTTAAAAACATTCAACTTGGAATGTCACCATGTTAAAGGATTTACATAGAGCTGTTAGACTCATCCAAGTCCATGAGATTTTCAATCACCTTCTCAAAAAAATCTTTTATCCCTCTCTAAGGATCTCCTATCCTCCTCCTAAGGATCTCTTTATCCTTATCTTAAGGATCTCTTTATCCTTCTCTTAAGGATCTCTTTATCCTTTTCCTAGGGATCTCTTTATCCTTTTCCTGAGGCTTATCCACATAGCTATTAAGCTAACCTAGCAATGTAGGGTTTCAATATCTAATACAATGGTAAGAAAGTATTAGAAGGGTTTTGACCTGATAGAGATTGCAACTTCAACATTGCAGTTTTTACATTGCTATTTAGTCCTTTTCTTTTCTTGGATTTCCTCCCTTGTAGTGCTGACAGCTTGTTCACCCTTCAAGATCTGTCTCCTTGAGTTCTTCCACCTATTGTGCCAATGCTCTCTCTGGTCAAATGATCAATTTAGAGTCTTAATGCTCTATTCTTACTTGTCTTGGCTTCTTTGCATGATTTCACTTATGACCAACTCCTTCTCATGCATGCAGTCTTGATCTCTAACCTATAACTCCTTATAAAGAAATTATGTTCTTGATTTCCCACTTAAATCTCTCTCTCCAACTTTAGGGTTTCAATGGATTAGGTAGGATACAATGTATGTATCCCATATCTTGTTTCTATCTAGAAACTTCATGATAAATCCATTAGCATTCACAAAAAACATTTTACATAGGGTTCTGTGTCACCAAATCATCATTCTTATCTTCTATCTAGTTCACAAAATTTTAGATAACTACCATGTCAGCTCAGATCTCGTGAAACTTTGAATTTCAAAATAATGTAGCAACTCGGCATCATTGGTTTACTGATGCTCGACACCTTCTGTGTTATTAGACTTCTTAATATTATTTACTACTGCTTGGCATCTATATCTTGCTTAGCACCTGTATACTGCTCGACACTTGATCTTCACTCGACACTTGAAGGCTACTCAACACTTGAAGATCACTCGGCACCTGAAGGCTGCTCGGCACTTCAAGATCACTCGGCACACACTAAGTTGAACTTGCTCGACTTCAACTGAGAATCTATTTGGCACTAACTAGAACTTAGTTAATCCTTACATCTTTGATATGTCTTAGTGTGTCCATCCTCTGTGTCTTAGAGTATGTCATCAATACACTATTTCATCAATGGCTTAGCTGATCCTTATACTTCATCATAATATCATAACTTCAACCTTTCTCTAGGTACTCTAGTTACATCTTATTGATTGTCACCTCCTTGTCAATCAACCAATTGATAGTATTTGGATCACTAAAGCAATTGTCATTCCTACAAGTAGCAAGTTTGACATCAATGACAAAGCAATGATTGAAATGTTCTTTACCAATTCCATTTCTCTTTATTCATGATCTTTTCAATCATTTCCAAAAATTTCCCTCTTTGGCATTGATGGCAAACCAAACTAATCAAATGATTAAGCTGATCAACTTAGTTACCAGCAAAATTACATACGTACATTTTCTTTTGCTGATACAAACTGAATCCTTTTTTTTTCTTCTCCCTTTGGACTGCTGCATCGTTACTTTGTATTCTTGATCCTTCATAGATATATCTCCATTTATATCTCCCTCTTACTTTGTATTGATCAATTTCTCCTATATCTCCCTCTTTGACATAAATGCCAAAGATGTAGAATCTTTAACATGCTAAATATAAGCTTTTCATCTCATGTTTTCTCCTTCTGTCACCATGCGTGTGATTGATCTAGAGTTTCTACACCCGTTTTCATCCTCTGCATCATTCTTTTGATATTTCAATGATCTACTCCTGTTTATGTAGGGTATCTTTTTTTTTTTTTTCCTTTAGACTGCTTGAATTAGGGGAATTACTCCCAACTTGCCTCTAAAATATTTATAAGCGTCCTTGGGCAATGGTTTGGTGAAGATATCTGCAATTTGTTCCTTTGTGTGAATGTACTCCATCTTCACTTGTTTGTCTTCCACCAATTCTCTAACATAGTGATACTTGATTGCAATATGCTTGGTTTTTGCATGCATTACTAGATTCTTCGATATGTTTATAGCACTTGTGTTGTCACAATACAGTATCACAAATCTAGTTACCTCTTCTTTCCTTCCTTTCAATAGATGTTTGAGCCACACAATGTTTGTGTAATTGACTGTTGCTGCCACATATTATGCTTCTGCAGTGAACTGAGATGTGCATGTTTGCTTCTTACTAGTCCAAGTAACTAGCTTTTTTCCTAAGAATAATGCTCCTCCACTTGTGCTTTTCCTTTCATCAATGTTTCCTCCCCAATCTGCATCTGTGTATGCATTGAGCTCAAACTTCTCATTCTTTTTGTAATATAGGCCTAAATCACCAGTTCCTTTGAGATACCTCATTATCTTTTTTACTGCCATGAGATGATTTTCTCTAGGATTGGCAAAGAATCTAGCCACTATTCCAATTGCTAGTGCTATCTCTAGTCTGCTATGTACAACATATTGTAGTTTTCCAATCATGGATCTATACATTGTTTGATTGAATTCAGCTGATTCATCGTTTTTAGATAGCTTATGTCCTGTTGCCATTGGTGTGCTGACAGGTTTGGAGTCTTCTAATCCAAACTACTTGAGTATCTCCTTGATGTATTTTGATTGTGTCAAAAATATACCATGTTTTACTTGATGTACCTGCAATCCTACAAAGAACTTAATTTCTCCAAACATAGACATTTCAAACTCATGTTTCATTTTCTCAGCAAAACTTTTGCTCAATACTTCCTTTCCTCCAAAAATTATATTATCCACAAATATTTTAGATACAAGAATATCCCTACCTTCTTCTGATTTGATGTACATGTTGATGTTATAATTAGTCCTTTCAAATCCTACTTGCACTAAATACTTGTGAAGTTTCTCATACCAAGCTCTAAGGGCTTGCTTCAATCCATATAGAGCCTTATGTAGTTTACATACCTTATTTTTGTTCTTTTCATCAACAAAACCTTCTAGTTGCTCTTTGTAGACTTCCTCTTCAAGTATACCATTCAAAAATTTGGACTTAACATCCATTTGATAGATTTTAAATCCTTTGAAAGCTGCATATGCCAGTAAGGTCCTTACTCCTTCCATTCTGGCAACTGGAGAAAAAGTTTCTCCATAATCTAGTCCTTCTTCTTGTGCATATCCTTTGCAGACTAATCTTCCCTTGTTTCTTGTGATTTCACCATTCTCATCTAACTTTTTTCTGAACACCCACTTGATTCCAATCACATTCTTATCAACTGGTCTTGAGACTAAGGTCCATGTATTGTTCTTCTCAATTTGTTCTATTTCTTCTTTCATAGCATTATACCAGTCATCATCTATTATGGCTTTACTTACTGTTTTTGGTTCCATTTTGCTGAGCAGACATGTTTCATTTCTCAGTCTATTCTTTGTCATTAGTCCTGCCTCTTTGTTTCTAATAATTTGATCTGCAGGATGATAACTTTTCACATACTTTTCCAATATAGGTTCTTTCCTTGTTTGAATGTTGTCTCTTTGAGAATTTGAATCTTCATGTATATTTTCATTATGTATTTGTTCATTTTCTTCTTGTTGGTTGTTCTCTGAGTCTGAATGAACTTTTTTTGTATTCTGTAGCTCAGCTTTTGAATGTGTCCGTTGTTCAGCATTCCCTATCTGTGACTTGGTAGATACTAGATTTTGTTGTTGATTGTCATTCTGAGTTGTAACTTCACCATTATTAGGTATACCTTCATAAAAGTATACAAAGGTCTTTTATTCTTCTATTTTCTTGGTGTTCTCAACACTTTAAGCTTTTGCAAGCTCATCAAATTTCACATTTGTGCTTTTTACTACTTTGTTAGTGTTAACATTCAAGCACTTATAAGCTTTTCTTCTAGTAGAATAACCAAGAAATGTGCCTTCCTCACTCTTTGCATCAAACTTTCCATTCCTAGACTATTTATATATATAGCATTTGCATCCAAATATTTTGAAATTTTTTACATTACGAGAATGCCCATACCATATTTCAAAAGGTGTTGCATTTGTACCTTTCTTGACTTGAACTCTTTTGAGTGTGTAGACTGCAGTACTTACAGCTTCTCTCCAGTACTTGAGTGCAACATTTTTCTCCATCATTAAGGTCTTGGTAAAATCAATAACTGATCTATTCCTTCTCTCTACTATACCATTCTAAGGTGGAGTTCTAGGTGATGATGTTTTCCTTTTAATTCCTCTTTCATTGCAGAACTCTTCAAATTCTCTTGATGTGAATTCACCTCCTCCATCAAATCTGAGAAATTTTAGGCTCTTTCCAGTTTCCTTCTCAACTCTAGCCAAGTACCACTTGAACATTTGGAATGCATCTAATTTTTTTTTCAAGAACATGACTGTCATCATTCTTGAATAGTCATCTACAAATAGCATTATGTATCTGTTACCTTTGTAGCTTTGTACTTCAATAGGACCACACAATTCAGTATGAACTAACTCTAATACTTCATTGGAAGTATAAGTCTTGCTTTTAAAAGTTGACTTGGTCATCTTCCCTAGTTGGTATTGTTTACGCATGGTGTTGTCAGGCTTCTTCAACTTAGGTAGACCTCTGACTTTCTTCATTTTGCTGATGCTTATCAGATTGTCAAAATTTACATGACATAGCCTCTTGTGCCATAACCATACATCATCAGTTTGAAAAATAAGACAAGAAGCATCTTCCATGTCTAGATTAAACAAATTACTCTTAGTCTGATCACCTTTTCCTATTAGACTTCCTTCAGAATAATAAATCTTAGCAACTCCTTTTTCAAATTCAACCTTACATCCTATGTTTCCTAACTATGAGACAACAAATTATAATTCAGTCCTTCAACATAGTATGCATTATCACGTGATATCTTTTCAGTAAGCTTGATACTACCTTTTCCTTTGATCTTACATGGTGCATTGTTACCAAATCTAACACTATTTCCTTCATATTGAATAAAGGTAATGAACTTACTTTTGTCTCCAGTAATGTGATGAAAGCATCCAATTTCTATGATTCATCTATCATTCTTGTTCATGTAGGTTACTAGCAGTTGCTTCATCTTCATCTGATTCATCTTTCATAGCCACATAGACTACTTCATGATTATTCTCGTCAGAGTCTTCCTCAACAGTGTAGCATGTTTTTCCCTTACCTTTTTCTTCCTTATTTTCCTCTTTCTTGTTCTTGAAGTTGCCTCCATCCTTGTAATTTTTTTATTGTGTGCATCTAGCTGCAATGTGACCAACTTCATTACAATTGAAACAAATGATTGGTAGCTTACCCTTGAATTTGTCTCTTCCTTTGTGAAATCTTCTTGCTAGTAATGCCTCCAATTGGTCTACATCATCTTCATTAGTGCTGCTATCACTAGATACATACTTTCCTTTTCCATTCTATTTTTTTTTTTGCACCTCATCATTGTCTTTCGTTGTCATATTTTCTTTGAATGCAGATTCAAAGTTTTTTGGCTTGTAGTTGTCAAAGTTGGATAGCTCAAATGCAGTGAGTCTTCCAATTATTCCTTCAAATGTCACTGTGTTGCCTGGTACACACCTTAGCTCTTGGATGGCTGATACTCTTATAGCATAAATGGGAAGCAAAGTTCTCAAGTATTTGTTACATATTATTTCTTCTGCTAACTGTCCTCCTAGGATTCTTATGGCACTGACTACTTCCTTTATTCTTGCACCATATTGAGTAGCATTCTCTACTTCTTCCATTTTTATATCATTAAATTTTCCTCTTAGGCTTTCTCTTTTGGCTCTCTTGACATTGTCATCTCCTCCATAGATTCTTGATAATGTATTCCACATCTGATGTGAAGTATCATACCTTTGATGTAATCATACTCAACATAGCTTAGTGCTGAAGCAATATCTAACATTGCTTGATTGTGCTCCTTCTTGCTAATGTCATCTGTAGTGAGGGGTCCTTCAAGGTCTACATGATCAACTGTGATTGAGGTCTTTGTATAGTCACCTATTGATCTAAGATGTAGCCATGCAATTGAAAATTAAAAAACCATGAAAAATAAACATGCATCACACCATAATACTAAGGATTTGATAACCCAGAAACCCTCTAGAAATAAGAAGGTAAAATCAGAGTGCGGATGATACCCACAAAAATAAATGCACAATTGATTTCAACCACTTCTGATGGTCTACCCTATTAAAGGCTACAACACATTCTTAAATGTGACCTTGTTAAAGGATTTAAGAACATTCAACTTGGAATGTTACCCTGTTAAAGGATTTACATAGAGATGTTAGACTCACCCAAGTCCATGGGATTTTTAGTCACCTTCTCAAAAGAATATTTCATCCCTCTCTAAGTATCTCCTATCCTCCTCCTAAGGATCTCTTTATCCTTCTCTTAAGGATCTCTTTATCCTTTTCCTGAGGCTTATCCACCTAGCTATTAAGCTAAGCTAGCAATGTAGTGTTTCAATATTTAATACAATGGTAAGAAAGTATTAGAAGGGTTTTGACCTGATACAGATTGCAACTTCAACCTTGCAGATTTCAAATCGCTATTCAATCATTTTCTTTGCTTGGCTTTCCTCCATTGTAGTGTTGATAGCTTGTTCACCCTTCAAGATCTATCTCCTTGAGTTCTTCCACTCGTTATGCTAATGCTCTCTCTGGTCACTCGATCAATTCAGAGTCTTAATGCTCTGTTCTTACTTTTCTTGGCTTCTTCGCATGATTACACTTATGACCAACTCCTTCTCATGCATGCACTCTTGATCTCTAACCTACAACTCCTTATAAATAAATTATGTTCTTGATTTCTCACTCAAATCTCCCTCTCCAACTTTAGGTTTTCAATGGATTAGGTAGGATACAATGTATCTATCCCATATCTTGTTTCTATATAGAAACTTCATGATAAATCCATTAGCATTCACCAAAAATGTTTTACATAGTGTTCTATGTCACCAGCTTATCATTCTTATCTTCTATCTAGTTCACAAAATTCTAGATAACTACCATGTCAGCTCAGATATGGTGAAACTTTGACTTTTCAAAATAATGCAGTAACTTAGCATCATTGGTTTACTAATGCTCGACATCTTCTATGTTACTCTGCTTCTTAATATTATTTATTGGTGCTCGACATCTGTATCTTGCTTAGCATCTGTATACTGCTTGGTACTTGATCTTCACTTGGCACTTGAAGACTGCTCGACACTTGAAGATCGCTCAACACCTAAAGGTCGCTTGGCACTTGAAGATCACTTGGAACACACTAAGTTGAACTTTCTTGGCATGAACTAAGAATATGTTCGGCACTAACTAGAACTTAGTTAATCCTTACATCCTTGATATGTCTTAGTGTGTCCATCCTCTGTGTCTTAGAGTATGTTATCAATACACTATTTCATCAATAGCTTAGCTGATCCTTATACTTCATCATAATATCATAGCTTCAACCTTTCTCTAGGTACTCTAGTTACATCTTATTGATTGCCCCCTCCTTGTCAATCAACCAATTGATAGCATTTGGATAACTAAAGCAATTGTCATTCATACAAGTAGCAAGTTTGACATCAATGACAAAACAATGATTGAAATGTTCTTTACCAATTCCATTTCTCTTCATTCATGATCTTTTCAATCATTTCCAACACATAATTAATTTTCAGGATCAAAATAAATACACTATGAGAAGATATTTCATTTAATTTCAAAATAGTGAGAATGATGATTTTTCTTCCTTCGCTAGGTTGGGTAGTTCTCCTACAGCAATGTGACATAGGGTAAACTAATTTAGACAACATTTTTTTAATAAGTCTTGATGTATGTTATTTTTTTGTAGGCACTAATATTTTGCAGATATAAAAGAAAAGTCAACTCAACCAAGTGAGAGTCAAAGTGGTTGCTTACATTAATAGACTAGCCTTGAGCAGAGGAAATTTAGGGGTCGTGAGCTCCTAAATTATTGTTCTATTTGGTGCCAAAATTAATGCACCTATTGTAATAATCAATTTCATCATTTGTTTTAGTAGTTAATGAGTCTTGTATCTAGGAATTTTGTTCCTAGTTTGTGTTTCAAATAACTAGAAGTTTTTGTTCCAGAGGTGCTGGGTTTTAATCAGTCATTTTTCAATAGAAAGAAAAAGTTGCTAAGTTTTTAAGTACTGAATATAATCTTGTTTTTCATTAGTATGTACATTTTATCACTAAGTTATTTGACATGACTTCTCTGTGGGGGCCCATATAGGGAGTGAACTAATTAGTTAGCATAGGATTTATATTTAGTTTGTAGAACCAAAGTAGACATTGTTGTTCCTACAACTACTAATAACATAATTAGTGGACTATTCCTATAGCATAGGAAAGCATAAGAAGTTGAAGTAATTCTCAACTATAATTTCATGCTTTATTAAAATAGATTTGATTCTCATCTTTAGTTTAAATTACCTATAGTTTAAGCACTTGAATTTTTGTAGAGTAGTTCTTAAGTTGAGATAAGTTTCAAGCATATATTTTGCAAATACCATTTCAAGTTTATATCCCAAGTTGATAAATTAAATGAGTCCAAATGACTTGGATAAGAACCATTTGAGATGTCCAATCTTGGGTAAAGCAACCCATTGCTATAGGATTTTGATTCTCTTATTTGGCCAAGAATTTTTGGCTCCATTGTCTGGGATGGTGTTAATTCAAACTAGTCTTTCTAGTTGTATTTCTATTCCTTTTAGAATAGAGTTTAGTAGTAAAGAAGCATGTTATGCATAGAAGAAGAGACCATTTAGGGATATTTCTTCATCATGATAATCAAGAAGAACCATTCAATGATTTTCATCCTGAACTAGATGAACCCCAAGGAGAGAACGATGAAGATGATCCCTTTGAAAATCCTTTTGCTGCCATTGACACTGAATCAGAAGAACCACTCCACTTGATAATCCATTAGCCATTTTTATCTATCAAGCACCACCTCTTCCTCTAAGAATGGTTGTGCCTACCTTTCCTTTTCCTATCCCACATCAGCAAGGGAACCAAAATTTCAAGAACATACATGTTGCTACACTTTCAAACTTCTAGGGCCTTATTACAAAAGGCCCTGAAACCCTTCTCTTTGAATTTTACATTCTCTGTAGGAGCTCTATGACTACACAACTGATGCTGATAAGTTGAAATGGTTTCCCTCTACTCTGAAGGATGCTGCTCTTCAATGGTTCATGGGGTTGGGTGCAAATGTTGTAGCAAATTGGCATGAAATGAGTAATTTGTTTCTTCAAAAATATAAAGAATATTGCAAAGATCAAGATATGAAGGTGATGACATATTTAAAATTTCATAGAAGAAGGGTGAAACCTTGGAAGACTATGTTTCTAGATTCTTGTTTAATGTACAGCGAAATACACAACATAACCTAAATAAAGAATCTAAAAAGCATCTTTTTATAAGAGGTGTGCAAGAAGAAAGCATGGAAGCCTTGGACATAAGGGCTAGAGGAGATGTTATGCAAAAAGCTTTGAATGACAAAAAGGAGATATGTTAGAACTATTCAAGGGCTACTATGAAGAAAGGTAGAGGACTAAGGAGCCTACAACATAAGACCAATGGTGGGTTAGGAGTATCAAAAATAGAGTTATCTAATCTACTACCTGACTTCAACCAAGATATCATATATGATGTCGCTACTCAATTGGATATGATGCAAGCCCAAAGAAAAAAGGATAAAGATGATGCTATTCTGACTGAATTTTTCTCTCATTAGAGAGAAAGGAAGAAGAACTACACATGGAAGACCATTGCAGTAGTGAATGCACAACCAATGCCCATTGAGTTCAAAGAAATTGATGAGGATATAGGAGAAGTGATTTATGTTGCTCAAATATAACCATGGCCTTAGAGACAACATATGCCTTAAGAGATTCTAAATAATTTTGGTTATAATATTAATTAGTGGCAAGGCAATATTCCCCCAAATTCTATCCCTAAAGGATAGAATTGGAACAATAATTGTCCCAACTAGAAACCTCAATATAATCAAGCCTACCATCAACCACCTTAGTATCCCCAATAGAATACTCAATGGCCTCAACAAAAAACAAGTATCCTTAGTGGGCCTTAATCAACAACCTTTATATCAAGGGAATTGTCAGCAACCACCTTAGTGGGGGCCTAGCCAATCACCTCAGCAATAAGCCTTGATACCTCTGCCTCCACAACAATCCTTAATGCCTCTGCCTCCTATAGCCAATTCTATCCCATAGAAGAAAACACACCTTCTTGCTCAGCCAACACCAAATCCCAACAATAAGCAACATGCTTATTCTTTACAGATCAGTGGTATTCATCTTAGGTCTAGGACCAAGTTTTTGCAAATCGAATTATTGACCCATAATATGACCTCTAAAATTGAAACACAAAGAACCAACTCTATTTAAAATTCCAAGAGCTTTCCAAAACTATAATTTTTTTTGAAAAATGTGCTGATTTACACTTGAAAATGATTTTTTTATGAAAAATGAAGAAAATATCATAAAAGCTCGAAAATGTTTTTTAAAAGTCTAAAAATTGGATCAAAGCTTTTTGGATATATTGCCGCCTTGCAAAAAAAAATTTAGATCAAAATATGCTTCCAGTTGAAAGATATGCAAAAATCTTTCAAATCCAAGGTTTCTTTGAGTCTACAAATAGATCTGCACAAAAACTAGCAAGCAAAGGTGGGTTGCCCCACGATGGGCGCCAAAAATGTACATGCCTAAAATGTGAGCACACTTCTATGAATCATTATATTCGAGATTACTCAAGAATGAGGTCTCAAATGGTGACTCATAGCTCTCTAGTCATGGCATGCAAGGGTTTTGCAATGGAGGCCCTCAGTTTGACCTAGTTCATGCCCATGCAAGTACACCATGAAATGAGAGATTCAAAGAGCCAAAATGCATGCAAATTGAGATGAAAACTAATCTATATGATAACAATGCAAGAAAAATGCAAAATCTAATCTATGAAAGCAGGATCTAATCTTATGAAAGCAAATATGACTCTAAACTAACATGCAAATGCAATGATAAAAGCCCATGATGAAAGCCATGGGTGCAAGAGAGAATGAGACAAGAAGATAGAAGTTCTCCACAATAAGCTTTAGCATTCAAAAACTCCTTCTTCAAAAATTGCTCTCCAAACCTGCAGCATAACAATAACATCATCCATCTCTAAAATGAGGAGAGGGCTCTCCCTTGTAAAGGAAATTATGGAGGTGAGAGGCTTCTCACAACCGATATGGGATAATAGAGTTTGATCCATGTGAGACAAAATTCCACCAATGAGAAAAGAGGAGTGGTTGAGAAGAAAGTGAAAAGATAAGTCCCACTTAGAAATATGTGCATTTAAGTGTAGAAATTAAATAAAAGAATTTATTTAATTTCCCTTTCATCAACAAGAGATATTTAAGTGGGATTTTTATTTAATTAAAAGCGAGCAAGTTCTTTTAATTAAATAGGAGATATTTAATTAAATTAAAAGAGGGGTTTTTCTCTTAATTAATTAAATGCGGATGAATTATTTAATTAAAAGAGAGGTTTCCTTTTAATTAAATGGGGACTTATTTTATTTAATTAAAAGAGGAGATTTTCTTTTAATTAAATAAGACTTAGGATAAAATGATCAACCTTAGAAATAAAACAGTCGAATTTGATCAAGGAAATTGATTTGAATTGATTTAATAAAATATTGCAAACCATTGATTGAAGAAATTTGATAAATTGATAAATTGAATAATGGGGGCCCATAGTCTAGGCGACCATTTTAGGGTATATGCATTTGCCCCTCTTTGACTAATGTGTGATCGATTTGGGAACACATGTAGTCAAAGAAAGAAATTTAATCAAAGATTGAAGTTAATAATTATTGCCCCCTCATAATCAAAATCGAAATGAGATAGAGGAGAGACAACAAATTGATAAATTTGATCAGATCGAACAAAAGATAAGGTTCTTGATGTAAGATGAAAGATATAAGAATCATTGAGCCAAGGTAGATCATCAAGCATGAAATATTATGCCCCAAAGGTGATTTTAGAAGAAAAGAAGTGGGGGATAAAGAAAATGGAAGATTGGAGTTTGAAAGATATGGAAAGAAAATAGAAAGAAGAAAAGAAAATGCCCCAAAATCAATCAATTGTTTAAGATAGAAATTTTGATTGAGATCATGAAAGAAGATAAGGAAATGGAGATCAAAACATGACCACAGTTGATTAAAAGTCCACAAAAAAGATGAAGGGAGAACCCTCTCAAACTCATAATGTAGCCTAAAAATTCAAACTAACATGAAGTCTAATAATGCAAGCTACATGAAAATGCAATGGTGTACTTGCAAAAGAGAAACTATAACATAGGATTTTGTTTTCATTATTCATTAGAGAATGTAAAGAACTTATATTCATCATTGGGCCATTATTAACGGACATCAAAATAATAATAATAATAATAATAATAATAATAATCACACAATCATCACTAGTCACAAGTGCAACTATGAAGATACCTTTCTCATTTAATTAAATAATTACATTTAATTAATCAAGATAGGCGTATTTATTAAAGGTGATTTAATTTAAAGATTGGTTCCAAAGTTGATGATACGAAGACCAATTGCTAAGATTTTAAGGACTATCTCTAGAATAGAGGTTAATCCCAAGGAATCCAGGCAGAGCACCTAGATACCTAAGATTGAAAGCATTTAGAAGATTATCTCTAGAATGGAGCTTAACCTTCAAGGATCCAGATAGAACACCTAGATACCTAAGATTGAAAGCATTTAGAAGATTATCTCCAGAATGGAGCTTAACCTTCAAGGATCCAGATAGAACACCTAGATACATGATATTGAAAGCATTTAGAAGATTATCTCCAGAATGGAGCTTAACCTTCAAGGATCCAGATAGAACACCTAGATACCTGCGATTGAAAGCATTTAGAAGATTATCTCCAGAATGGAGCTTAACCTTCAAGGATCAGAATAGAACACCTAGATACCTAAGATTGAAAGCATTTAGAAGATTATCTCCAGAATGAAGCTTAACCTTCAAGGATCCAGATAGAACACCTAGATACCTGAGATTGAAAGCATTTAGAAGATTATCTCTAGAACGGAGCTTAACCTTCAAGGATCTAGATAGAACACCTAGATACCTAAGATTGCTAAAAGATAACAAAGTCTAATCATGAGTCATAGGATCATCCCCAGAACGAGGCTTGATCCTTAGGAGTCAAGGTTTAGACTCTCCCAATACTTGTCCATCAAACTCTGGGAGGAGCTATTATAAGGTTGATCAATTGATGGAAAAAAAAAAGATAGATAGCAAAGATGTCAGATAGAAGGGAACAAGATGCCCTGAGTGATGAGATGCCCCAAGTGACAAGGACATAAGATGGGAATGAGATGCCAACAAGATGCCCCAAGTGATGAGATGCCCCAAGTGACGAGGACATAAGATGGAAACGAGATGCCCCGAGCAATAAGTATTCAATGATGTAATCATCTTGCCCCCTTGGGAGCAAAATCGAAATATGACACACCAGAAATATGATGTGAAGCAGTATATCAATTTTGAGATTCAACAGAATGTAGAAGAGATCAGAATGATCTAAAGAAAATATGAGGAGATCAGAATGATCAGAATAAATTGAAGAGATCAGAACGATCTAAAGAAATGTGGAAGTTGATCCAAAGTGATTTTGAGTTCCAAAAGTCCAAGTTTGATTTGAAAAGATTCCAAGAATCGAAAAGTATCAAAAAAATTTGGATTGCCCAAAATTCTAAAAGGCATTTTTGAGCCACTTAAGTGTGTCAGATTTCAAATTTGATCCCAAAAAAAAATGTGTTCTAAGCAGCCAAAGTAGCCAAAAGAGTAATTAATCGATCATTTTTGCAGTCATGAAGAACATGATACTTTGAAGAGATCAATAATCCCTCATCAGAGAAGGTGAAAGTAGATTCACAATTGAATCGAATGCTTATACAAGTGAAGTATGCAATGCGAGACTATGTTAAATGCAACCCTAGGTCTGGTTACCAGGCCTCAATATTTAATCATCACCGGATATAGAACAAAGCTCGTAGGTCATACAATTCCCACTGACATTGCAATCATGGAAATATGAATATAACATATCTTATTGGTTTGTGGGGATTAAATGTAAGCATTCGAGGCACAAGAAGCCAGAATGACCAGAACATTTGTCCCTTTTAATGTAGCAAGTTAATATAAGCATCAAAGCATAAATGCTAGGATGACCAGAATGTTGCTTGCATGACAGGCACATCAAACACATGGGAGATCCCTCTTATGCTAAGTATTCAATATTCATTCTGTCTGCAACAACTCGTACCTTTTTAACCTAAGACATAAGTGTGCTAGATATACTCGCAGTGACCCATACGTTCACTTAGTAGGATGAGTATCAGTATGTACTATAGCATGAAGAGTTCACTCCAACAAACAAGGAGAAGAACCAACGTTATTGGTGTATTCATATAAAAGAAGTCGAGGTACACACGGCCATCCAATACGAGATGGAGGCTCTTATAGTGGACACCCCTCTTATAGGAATATATCAACTTATTGGAACTAAACCACAAACAAAAAGCAATGAAAAGGATCATGCCCCCAGTCATTACTTCCCTAGTCGAAGATGACATCATCGAGTTGCTCAAAGAGATATGATAAAGCAAAGACAAAGTAAACAAAGGAAGAGCTCAGCATATCCAAACAAGATATTATTTTTGAATTCAGTGTTTTGGGATTGATGTCAAGTGCTAATGTCTAGAATACATTCGAAAGAAATCTCTTTAGTAGGGTGAAAATAGTAGGCAGACGTAGTCAGAACAACTGGTGACTAATGTCAAAGAGGAATCTTCATGATAAAGAACCTAAAGAGGACTGGGTGATAGTAGACAGACACAACCAGAATGACCGGTGACTGATGCAATAGAGATCTTCCATAAATGAAGCTGGAGACGTGACCTAAGCAACAATAGGTAGACACAGCTGAAACAACTGGTGACTACTGCGAAAGAGATTCTATGAGGAGAATCTCAAAAAGTGTGACACTAGCGACAATAGGTAGACGTAGTTTGAAACAAATGGTGACTATCATGAAAGAGATTCTATGAGGAGAACCTCAAAAAGAGTGACACTAGCGACAGTAGGAAGATGCAGTTGAAACAACTGGTGACTATCGCGAAAGAGATTCTATGAGGAGAACCTCGAAAAGAGTAACACTAAGGGGGGATGCCCACAAGCTGCGACAAGACTCAATCCATGGATACATGAGTAGGAAAAGCAGGAAAGAAAAACTATGAAAGTGATTGTACAGAATAGCCAAAAGATGCGCTGCAAGATGGAGCATTGGGAACAAGAGGCACCTGGTTACCAAGTTTTCACCTTCTTGGCAAGATTTTCTTTTTTTGCTACCATGATGCCTGTTTCCAGGTTTTCACCAATGGCACTTTTCTATTTTTCAATTTTTTTGTATATTTCCTCTTTTTTTGATTTTTTTGTATTTATTGAGATCTTTCAATTTTTTTGGTGTTACCAAGGTGCCTATTGCTAGGTATTCACCAGGGTAACAAATTTTTTCAGGACTTTTTTTCCAATTTTTAGATTTTTTCAGGACATATAGATATGTACAGAGAGCTTGCTAATATTAAATCAACTATAAAACCGCTTCAAGTGGAGAGTGTTGATAGGTTCCTTAAGTACTTCTCCTTTAATTATGGAAAGCTGATAGGCACCAGATCCATATACTGTAGTAATGATGTAAGGACCCAGCCAGTTTGGTTCAAACTTTCCCTTTTGTATTCGTTGTTGTTGATTCTTGGGATTCTCTCTTAGGATGAGATCACCTAGCTGGAAGTCACGTGCCCTGAGCCTTCGATTGTAGCTTCGTGCCATCCTTTGTTGATATTCTCTCAGATGATCACATGCCACTTGTCATCGTTCATCCAGTAACACAAGCTCTTGAAGCCAAGCTATCCTATAGTCATCATTAGTGATAAGGCCTTTCATAGAGATTCTCAAGGTAGGAATCTCGACCTCTATTAGAAGCACAACATCTGCCCCATATACCAAAGCAAAGGGAGTCATGCCTGTTGGAGTCCTGATGCTTGTCCTATATGTCCACAAGGTTGGATTGATCTGGAGATGCCAGTCTCTCCCTAACTTACTGACTGTGCAATGAAGAATTTTGAGGATCACCTTATTGGATGCCTCAGCTTGACCATTACCCTAGGGGTAATAAGTGGAAGACCAATGTTGTGTAATCTTAAATTTCTTGCATAGTTCCTTAAGGTCTTTATTTTTGAATTGTCCTCCATTGTTAGTAATGATTAAGGATGGTACACCATATCTGCAAATTATGTAGTTTGTGATGAAAAGCGCTATAGTTTTTTCATCAACAACTACGAGAGGTACTACCTCTACCCATTTCATGAAATAATCTGTAGCCATGATAATGAACTTATGTCCATTAGAAGAGGTTGGGTGAATCCACCCCACCAAGTCGAAGGCCCACTGTTGAAATGGCCATGTTGTAGTAGAGGGAATTAGCTCTCTGGCTGGAGTGTGAATGAGATTCCTATGTAGCTGACACATCTTGCAGGACCTAGCATACTTGATGGCTTCTTGCTCCATTTTACGCTAGTTGTAACCAGCACGAAGGAGTTTGCGAGCTAGTGTGAGGCCATTGGAATGAGATCCGCAAATGCCCTCGTGAACGTCAATTAGTGCACGTTTGGACTCTTCGGGTTCTAAACACCTAAGGAGTGTTCCATCGAGACCTCTCCTATACAGATCATTAGCAATAATGACATAATGTCAAGCATTATGAATTAGGTAATGTTTCTCATTCTGCGTTAGACCTTCCAGAATGGTTTGATTACGAAGGTAGGAATAAATGTGATGGTAGCAGGATGATTCTTGTCCTATAATAGAATAGATCATCCTAGAATTAGGGGTGTCATAGGCTGGGTAGTGTAACGCTTCCACCAAGAACTCATATCGGGGATCATTTTCAGGCATTTATAGTAGGGAGGCTAGAGTAGCCATGGCATCAACCACCTTATTATCTGCTCGAGGAACTTGCTGGAAGGTGATGTGTGCAAAATACCTCTTCAAGTCATCAACCATGTGCTTGTAAGGAATTAGTTTCTCATCCTTTGTTTGATACACATCATTTACTTGGTTAATAACAAGCTGAGAGTCACCAAAGATGTCTAACTGATCCACTCTCCATTCAACTACAATTTTCATGCCATTGATCAAAGCCTCATATTAGGCAATGTTATTTTTACAAGGAAATAGAATCTTGTATGATTTGGACAATGAATATCTTTTTGGTGTAATAAAAAGTAAGCTAGCACCTGATCCTTGTTGAGTGAAAGACCCATCAAAGAACAGAACCCACGTATGATGTCTGAGTGTCAGAATTGAATCATCTAGAAAATCAATATTCATGGGTAGAAGAATCTGTATGGGTGCATTAGCTAGCTGATCTACAATTGCTTGCCCTTTTATAGCCTCGTGTTCAACATATTGGATGTCAAACTTATTGAGTATCATGACCCATTTAGCCAGTCTTCCTGTGAGAGCTTCCTTATTGAGCAAGTACTTTAGGGGATCTATTTTAGCGACAAGCCATTTAGTGTGGGCAAGCATGTAGTGTCTCAACTTCTGGGAAGCAAAGACAACTGCTAAACAAGCTTTCTCAATAATGCTATACTTCTTCTCATAAGAGACCAGTGTCTGGCTCAAGTAATAAATAGCTCTTTCTTTCTTGTCATTGTCTTCCTGAGCCAACAGGATTCCTAGAGATGTGTCAGTGGTTGAAATGTATAAAAGCAGAGGCTTCCCATGAATACGAGGCATCGGGATTGGAGGATTGACAAGATATTGTTTGATTTTTTTTAAGCTTTGCTCACAATCCTGGCTCCAATTGAATTTCACACACTTATGTAAGATCTTTGTGAAGGGTTGTGATCTATTCGCCAATTGTGAAATAAACCTACAAATAGATTGAAGCCTTCCCTATAGTCCTCTCATCTGACTAATGTTCCGAGGTGGTGGCATGTCCATTATTGCTTTTACTTTCTCTGAATCTACTTCAATTCCTTTTTTAGAGACGATGTATCCTAACAACTTTCCTGATGTGATACCAAATGCACATTTCTTAGGATTGAGTCAAAGGCTGAATTTTTCCATATGATCTAGGATGGGTCCCAAATCTTTTAGATGAGTAGTGCATTTAGAACTTTTGACCAAGGTATCATCAACATAGTCCTCCATGGTTTTATTTATCATGTCATGGAAAATTGTGGTAACAGCCCGCTGGTATGTGGCACCAGCATTCTTTAAGCCAAATGGCATCGCATTCCAACAAAAGGTTCCCCATGCACATGTGAAAGCCATTTTCTCTTGGTCTTCTGGGGTAATTTTTATTTGATTGTATCTAGAAGAACCATTCATAAGTGAATACATCTCATAGCCAGCCATCATGTCCATGATCATATCAATATTAGGGAGTGGAAAGTCATCTTTAGGACATGCCAAGTTAAGATCACGAAAGTCTATACAAACCCTAATAGATTTATCGTGCTTGGAAATAAGAACAATATTGGATATCCATTCAGCATAATCAATTGCATGAATAAAACTAGCTTTTAGAAGTTTTTCCAATTCTGCTTTGATGAGCAATGCAACATGAGGATGCATTTTTTGAAGCTTTTGTTTAACTGATTTAATGCCTGGTGCTATGGACAAATGATTCATGATAAGATCAGGATCCAATCCTAGCATGTCAAAATATGTCTAGGAAAAGTTTATTTTCCTTTCCTTGAAAAAGGCAATGAATTATTCCTTCTCTTCAAGTGACAGTGACTGTGCTAGATGTATCAAATGAGGATGTTCTGTTGTGCCCAGATTAATTGGTTGTGTTGGCTCTATTAACACTGATGATCTCTCTTGAAAGTGACTGGGAAGGACATCAAATATCCCATCCACGGGCACCTCAAAGAGGTTTTCACCCTTGGATATGTCTTTTATTTTTACTTTTTTGGGATCCGATACTACCACAATGTGGTTTTCACCATCACACCTCTTGCATTTTTTCTTTTTAATTGTGTGACTGAGATATTTGATATTGGCCTCAGTCATGTTGACACTCTGCTCATTGGTGGAAGATGTTACAGGTTCGATAGTGTTAAGGTAGCAGGCGAGAGCATAGTCTTTCTGGAACATGGGGACTCCGCTAGATGTATTGTGGTTCTAGTCTATACGCTTAGGATGTGTGAGTGAGAGAGTAGTGGCTAGTTCAATTGTGTTCACAGTATAGTCATTAAGTGTGTGGACCAGCAATTCGAGACCTACGGCAACTTCATCCACAGGTGTGTTCAAATGCCTCAAAGTATGAATGTTAGTAATTGATGACTCTAGGACATTAGTTGGATCAGACTCCCATGACCTAACCCTAGACATTTCACCCACTTTGATTTGATTTTCATAGACTTGCACTTGGTCAATGTATTTATCAGTAGTAGCTTCTAAAAGAGAGTCAAATTCATATTCATGAGAATCGGTGCTACATGGCGAGAGATTATAGAACTCCCCAATAGTGATAGGGACATACTTGCCTTCATCCTTTGGATTCTTATACAAATACTCAATACAGCCTGACCGATTAGATTCTCCCTTTTCTGAATGATATTTGAGTTGTTCAGTATCATCCTCAGAAGAGTTACTAGTATCATCCACGGTGCTAACACGTGGCACAAAGTCATCTAGCTCAGCAAAGAATTTAGCGAGATCATAAGGAATAGGATGAGGGTAGGAATCCTCATCATCAAATTCTTCCTCTTGAGTACCTGACTTAGATTGTGACTCATTTTCAGATGAACTCTTAGCTACGGGTATGAATTTGTTTGATCCCAAATGGAAAGGGACTTTTTTAAACCTTAGACTAGTTGTATCACTATTGTGTCAAGTGCTTGCTTTGATAGGATCAATCAGGCCATTGTTATTGCACCCAATAGGTCCAGTTCCCTTGTAACCAAAATGCTTCATAAGCCTAAGTCGAGGCCCATATTTCTAAGGAGTAATTTCTCGAACTTGTTTTGTTAGGTCCACAGGAGCCTCTTCTTTGTAAATCCATGTGGCAATGGCTCTATTTTCACTTTCATCCTCTAAGGGAACTGTAACCTTGACAAAAGCGCAATTATACTTGGTCTGAGGTGTCAGCACAAAGGGCTTCTTTTCCACTGAGGGTCTCGCATAATGTAAAGGAGACTCTGGGAGAGATGTCAATGATAGCACTGGTTCAATGTGATACTCTCCCATGCCAGTTTCTTTTAGTTTGAATGATTTCTCAATTTTTTTTAGCTTATTGTCGTGATAATCAGTGGACTCACAGTTGGCAGGGACAAAAGTTTCAGCAGCTTTGAGCATATTGCTGGTATAGCTAGTGGTGGCAGGAATAGTAACTTCAGAGCCGTGAAATGGGAACTTGATGCATTGGTGTTATGTGGATGGTAAAGCACACATCTCATGTATCCATGGCCATCCTAACAGAATGTTGTAGGCCAAGGGAATGTCAAACACCTGACAGGTGACATCCCTTTCGACAAGACCGACGTAGATTGGTAAAACCACAAGACCTAGAGACTTTTGTTCCACCTCATTGTACGCTTTGATAGTGATCTTTCGTCGAGGATCAATAGAGTCTTCAAAATAATTCAATTGTCTAAGATGAGTAGCAGAGACAATATTTAGGCTAGCGCCATTATCAATGAGTACCCGATGAACATGTGTCTAGTGGATCATAACCTCGATGTATAGAGGCTGATTGTGTGGGTGATTTAGCGAGTTGTCATCCTCCTCAGAGAAGGTCATAAGATAAAGTGAGGTCAAGTGACCTACCATGGATTGAAATCTCTCAAGATCAAGATCTTGAGGAACACTTTCCTCAATGAGGGCTTTGTCCAGAATCTGCCTGTGAGCAGGTGAGATTTTAAGTAGCTCAAAGATGGAAATCTGAGCATTGGTATGTTTCAATTGATCGAGAACACTATAACTAGTTTTTGTAAAGTTCGTTGTGTGTTTTTCACCTTTATCGGATGGACCAGCAAGGGCTTTTTCTTTGTGTTGTTCAAGATTTGAAGTAGGAGGCACAAGGCCTTTAAGCACCAACTTAGCATGAGAGCGAGTAACAACGTTAGCAAAATGTTGCGAGGGCGCATTATCCATTGCATTGGAAGTAGGGCACCTCAAGAAAAATGGTGTCTTGGGTTTGTCATTATCTTGCTTGCCCTTAATGGTAATAACATTGCAATATTCAGAATCCACAGGTTCAACCATATGAATGACATTGTCATCATTGGAATAGGTATAGTTGACTTTGTTGTAGGGTTCTGGCTTCGAAGTCTCTCCCTTTTCATATGATGGGAAAGGTTCTTTTGAATGCCTTGTGGTTTGAGTTTTTATTATTTCCATCTACCACAAGATCACCAGCATTAATCATGTCTTGGACTTTATGACGCAAGTTTATATAGTTGACAGTTTTATGTCCATTATTTTGGTGATATTCACAGAAAGAGGTCTCATTCCACCATGGTGGACGTGGATGTGGATCATAGGGACGAGGGTTGTCCATTGGTGAAATAAGCTTGTGTTGTAGCAATGTTTTTAAACCACATCCAAAGGTTCCCCCAAAGGTGTATACTCTCGCTTGGGGCGTGTTGTCGACGAGTTTCTCGATTTGTTCCCAGACATCTTATTGTCAAGGGGAGGTTTCTCAGCATTTTTGGCCACTTTAAGACCATCTATAAGATTAAATGCATCCTTAATAGGTTTGGGCATGACATTGTCAACAACTCCATCATGTACAATTTTTTGGTTCTTGTTGATGTGTTTTGTTTTATCCTTGTTGGAAGTGAAACCTTGTTTTGTGTCTCTCTGAATAGTGAGTTCACCTTTCT
Organism: Cupressus sempervirens; assembly: GCA_028749045.1. NCBI lineage: Eukaryota > Viridiplantae > Streptophyta > Pinopsida > Cupressales > Cupressaceae > Cupressus > Cupressus sempervirens. The sequence goes on from CM053790.1 coordinate 99,302,139, forward strand.
TGACCATAAATTCCTCAATACGGATAGCCTGTGTAATCATGTCTTCAAAGCTACATGGACCTTGAAGTTGGACTCTGTATCCAAAATCAGGTAAGAGGTTATCAGTGAAAATGTCAAGCTTCTATGTTTCTGGAATTTTATGAGAATACTTAGTGTATAGTTGTCTCCACCACTGGAGGAATGTGAGAAAAGGCTCACCAACCTTCTGTTTAAGGTTTCATAGATCTCGAATGTTGACAGGGTGTTGAATGTTATGAGAATACTACTAAACAAAGAGATTGGCAATTTTGTCAAACGTCTTGATACCAGGAGGTAAATGTGAGAACCACTCCAAAGCCTGACCACCTAGACTCCTAGGGAATAAACACATGAGGTATGTGTGATCATCCATAAAATCCATGGAAAAAGCACCAAACTCCCGGAAGTGATCTTGGGGATCAGTAGTACCAAAGTACTTGTCATATTTGGGTAACTCTACACCTCGTGGGAAAGGCGACATGTTTACGCTTTTGTCAAATGGATATGGACAAAGAGCACCCAATGTATATGTCTTTATAGGTTTCTCTCTCTCATGCATCATTTGAGCCAATTGGTCTTGCATAATTTTTAGTTTTTTTTGGAGCTTAGAAGTCTCGATTTCTTCCTTAGGCGTGATAATGGTTTCCACATTAAAATGAGAGGGCAGTTTAGCTCCCTCTTGGGCAAGTTTGAGAAAGTATTTTTCTTTCTCTTCATTGGGTAGGATTTCCATGAACTTTTGGAAGTTTTTGTCTCTTCAACATTTTGCTATGTGTTTAGGGAGTATTTCCACCTCTTCCTGTTCCTCATCAGCGTTATGATCTTTCTCTTTCTCTTTGTCGTGTGTTGGTGTTTCTTGATGTCTACTATGACTACCATGTTCAGGTTCACAATTAGTCATTATAGGAATGTGTTCTATTTCAGTGTGTTGTGTTTCAAAAGGCTCTCTAAAAAAGGAATCTAACATCATGTTTGGTAATGTAGGACCTCTATTTGTCTCAGTATCCTCTTGGTACAAAGGATTCCTAGTTTGTTGCAGGTTTATGGAAAATGTTTGCTAAGCTCGAGGTGACCTGGCAGGTGAGGGGGATCATGAAGATGCCTCACTAGCTAAACTAGGTATAGATTGTGTAGCAAAAGGTAAGTGACCTCTGTCGTGATTATGACCCCTGGCATGACCACGTCTAAGGTTATAAGGATAAAACACATTGTTGCTTCTGGTTGCAATAGTCATAGACAAGGACAAAAAGCTAGAACTTGGACAAGGACCACACTAAGACTGAGTCTCAAAAAGGATGAGATAATAACAAGAATGTTGTCCACCTAGGCACAAATGGTATGATTTAAAGGCTAGAACAGCCAGAGATTATGACCAACGTGACACAAGGTATGACAAAAATTAAGAAATGAAGACCAAAGGTAACTTAAGAGATGAGACTAGTCAAAGTTCAAGACACAAGTCTTCAGCTAAGCAAAGTGCCGTTGTTTCAGGACTATTTACAGATAGAGGGTAGATTTCAATCATTCTGAGTAAGCAAGCAGATAAACAAGCACGTAGAATAGCAAGTAGGTGATATCAAGCACGTCTGAAAACAATGAGCAAGGGCAAAAGAAACCTTATGCATGAATAATCAAGTGACTTAGTTTGTGCTAATCCCTAAGAGAGCTAATTGTGTATGTTTTCAAAGAGTTTTGCAATCATTGCACACATTCCTAGAAAATGAAAAAGTTTGGCCTCTCTAAGGTTTTTAGTAATGGTTTGACTCTGCAACTTTTATGACTCACAAGGGTGACCTCCAATCCTGGTGCACCAAGGTTTTGACGCAATCTGAGAACTTAATCTTCAAGAGCTATTGGGGAGATCTGAAAACCCATAATGAACCACACCCGTGGAGATTTCTTCCACAAGGACATTTATATAGTGGTCGTCACTACCGTGGCAAAAATGGCTATTACCGCTTGAGGTTCCATCAATGCAGTTTGCCTTGTAGAGGGATTGTCTGCTACAATTAACCCTCTCTAAAGGTGACTGACTCACAATAGTGTACCACAAGGGGACTTAGCTTCCAGATCTAAGGTTTTGACACCTTTTCACTTTTAGCCCAATCAAAGAAGATAGATTAATCGGACACGCTAAACTAAGAGTATCTCTTAAAGATCTATGATATCAACTCCCATTGATCTATCAACCTCTCTGAAGAAAGGATGCCTTAATCAACAAGTTGAAGATTCATCTATCTATGAGATGCTCAAAGTATCCTCCCCACCTACAAGGAATATGTCTTAGAGAGGAGTTTCACTAGGAACCCAGTCTCTCAAGATCCATGAATAGTTTTCATGAGGCCTAATTACTATGTGTATACAGATGTTAATTCTTGAAAGAAAATCTATCCAAAAGAAATTAAAGAGAACAAGGTGTTACACTTAATGCTTTAACTAATGCAAGGTGAGTCTAAAGATGTGGTACATTTAACCCCTCACACAAGCCAAAATGAGTCCACAACTCAGAAACTAGTGAGTTCTAGAAAGCACAAGAGGGTTGCCTAGTGGAACATTTAACGCTTCTATCCTATAGACCCCTCCCCTTTTAACGTGGTGCTGAGCTTGCAACCATAGGGTGGAATGAGGGCCCAGTGGATTACTATAACCCAAGATAGCTAATTAGATCTATCACAAGCAACTAAGCCTGCTAAATGAAAACTAATGGAGATCACAACCTAGTATCAAATTATGCATGTGTTCTAAAATAAGAACATGGAAGGAAACACACACAAGCTTGACATGAGAGATGTTCATTTTAGGTCCAAATGAAGTGTTATCAATCAAAAAAAATTACCTGGTAATCCTCGCAATGCATCTTTTCTTTATTGTACCTTTCGTTTACACTTGATCGCTCGCTCAAAACGAACAAAGCAACAAACTCATGAATGCAATATATGTCAACTCATCCAAAACCAAGGTTAGATCTGAAAATATGATTTTTAAGAGTGATAATAATTAGTAAGTAACCCAAATGAAATCCCACATCATGCATTGATTCATTGTAAAAAATGAAATGCAAACTATTCATTAAATGCCTTTTTTTTTTTTTCAATTGATTTTTGACTTAGTCATAAAGATAGGATCTACATGATATGAATTCGGATCCAAAACTCAAAATAGAGAAAAGTAACCCCTAACAAAAATTAGAGAGCTTTCCAAAAATGCAAAATTTTTGAAAAGATCTTTTAATTTGTGCCCTAGGGAGTTGTTTTGTCAAAATAGACTAGTTTTTGCAAATCAAATTATTAACCCATAATATGACCTCTAAAATTGGAACGCAAAGAAAAAACTCTATTTAAAATTCCAAGAGCTTTCCAAAACTGAAATTGTTTTCAAAAAATGTGCTGATTTACGCCTTAAAATGATTTTTTTATGAAAAATGAAGAAAATATCATAAAAGCTCGAAAATGTTTCAAAATAGTCTGAAAATTGGATCAAAGCTTTTTGGATATATCACTACCTTGCACAAAAAATTTTAGATCAAAATATGGATCTGGTTGAAAGATATGATAAAATATTTCAAATCTAGGGTTTCTTTGAGTCTACAAATAGATCTGCACAAAAACCAGCAAGCAAAGGTGGGTTGCCCCACGGTGGGCACCAAAAATGTATGCCTAAAATGTGAGCACACTTCTATGAATCATTATATTTGAGACTACTCAAGAATGAGATCTCAAATGGAAACTCATAGCTCTCTAGTCATGGTGTGCAAGGGTTTTGCAATGGAGGCCCTCAGTTTGACCTAGTTCATGCCCATGGAAGGACACCATGAAATGAGAGATTCAAAGATCCAAAATGCATGCAAATGGAGATGAAAACTAATCTATATGATAACAATGCAAAATCTAATCTATGAAAGCAAGATCTAATCTTATGAAAGTAAATATTACTCTAAACTAACATGCAAATGCAATGATAAAAGTCCATGATGAAAGCCATGGGTGCAAGAGAGAATGAGACAAGAAGATAGAAGTTCTCCACAAAAAGCTTGAGCATTCAAAAACTCCTTCAAAAATTGCTCTCCAAACCTGCAGCATAACAATAACATCATCCGTCTCTAAAATGAGGAGAGGGCTCTCCCTTAGAAAGGAAATTATGGAGGTGAGAGGCTTCTCACAACCAATATGGGATAATAGAGTTTGATCCATTTGAGACAAAATTCCACCAATGAAAAAAGAGGAGTGGTTGAGAAGAAAATGAAAAGATAAGTCCCACTTAGAAATATGTGCATTTAAGTGTAGAAATTAAATAAAAGAATTTATTTTATTTCCCTTTCATCAACAAGAGATATTTAAGTGGGATTTTTATTTAATTAAAAGGGAGTAAATTCTTTTAATTAAATAGGAGATATTTAATTAAGTTAAAAGAGGGGTTTTTCTCTTAATTAATTAAATGCGGATGAATTGTTTAATTAAAAGAGAGGTTTCCTTTTAATTAAATGGGGACTTATTTTATTTAATTAATAGAGGAGATTTTCTTTTAAGTAAATAAGACTTAGGATAAAATGATCAACCTTAGAAATAAAACAATCGAATTTGATCAAGGAAATTGATTTGAATTGATTTAATAAAATATTGCAAACCATTGATTCAAAAAATTTGATAAATTGATAAATTGAATAATGGGGGCCCATAGTATAGGTGACCATTTTAGGATGTATACAGACCTCTTACTTATACCATTCATATTGTCAAGTTGGCCCATTTACATGTTACTTTGACCAATAAACCATACACTAGTTGGCTACAGATATTATTCTTAAAAAAAATGTTATTTCATAAAATAGTGAAATCCTTTACTGGCTGATCCTGCTCAGTAAATACTACATCCAAAAATTTCCTAAGTTAACCTTCTTGACGTGGTTAACATTGCAGTATCTGAAAATTCCTTTACCTATCGAGTTTACTTGGTAAGAACTAAATTCCTTCATGAGAGCTCCGTAAGAACTACTTCTGCCACATTGCATATAATGACTAAGTGAGCTTGGTAAGAACTATTTCTGCCACATTTCCTTTGATGATCGAGTGAGCTCGGCAAGAGCTGTTTCTGCCATGCTCACCTTATGAGCTCGGTAGACAATGTCCTTTGCCTTGTTGACCTTCTAAGCTTGGTAGACACTATCCTTTGCCTTGCTAACCTTCTGAGCTCGATAGACACTATCTGATGATTGATATGACATTTGTGTGACATCAAAGACAACACAAAATTTAAACAATTGTATCCAACAATCTACCTCTTTGACATTGATGGCAACACAACATGTCATAGTAGGATGATATTTGAAAACAAGTATTTTAATGATAGAATACTTCACTTTCTTCTTTAAATACAACAAACTCCCTCTTTCATAATAATATCTCCCTCTTACACAAACTCTTATTTTTTAATTATTTTGCAAATTTCAGAGAGATGAAATTATGACAATATACTCTCCCTCTTTGACAACACATGCCAAAGACAACTCAAAACCACTGAATAGCATTCTACCAGATGTAATGATTCATATGCAATGTCTTCATTGGTTTGCTGCATCAAGTGATAGATCTTCAATTTTGTTCCTGTTGATGCATCACTAAAACTATATTTTAGTGAGCTTCAGATAGGGGAATGACCCCTAACTTACCTCTTAGGTACAAGAATGCATCCTTAGGTAAAGGCTTTGTGAATATGTCAGTAATTTGTTCCTTTGTATCAACATATTCCAATCATATTTCCTTTTCTTGTACCAATTCTCTAACAAAGTGATACTTTATGGCAATATGCTTGGTTTTTTAATGCATCACTAGATTCTTGGAGATGTTAATTGCACTTGTGTTATCATAGAACATAACAATAGGTTCTTTGATTTCTTGCTTCATTTAAACCATAGAATGTTTGAGCAATTTACTATCGCTACAACATATTCAGCCTCTACTGTGGATTGAGATGTACAATTCTACTTTTTCCTTGTCCAAGAAACCTACCTTTTTCTAAGAAAGAAAGCTCCTCCCCTTGTGCTCTTTCTACCATCAATATTTTTTGCCCAATCTGCATCAATGAACACCTTTAGATTCAATTTTTCTCCAAGTTTATACCATAATCCATATTCTTCAGTTCCTTTTAAGTATCTCATGATCCTTTTGATTGCCATCATGTGATTTTCTTTTGATTTTGCTGAGAATCTTGCTATATTTTTTACTACAAGGGCAATGTCTAGTCTTGTGTGCACTACATATTGCAACTTTCCAATCATATATCTATATAATGTTTGATCTACCTCCTTTGATTCATCATACTTTGTCAATTTTAATCCAATACACATAGGAGGCTCAACTAGTTTGCAGTCTTCCATACAAAATTTTTTCAGTGTCTCCTTTATGTATTTAGATTAAGTGATGTAGATGCCATTATTATTCTATTGAATTTGAAGACCAATAAATAATTTTATTTCACCAAACATTGACATTTGAAATTCCTTGTTCATTTGTTCTAAAAATTCTTCGCAAAGATCATCATTTCCTGTGAACAAAGCATCATCTAGAAATATTTCTACCAAAAAAATCTTATTATCTGGTCCTTCCTTTATGTACAAACTATTGTTGTCATTAGTTCTTTGAAAATCAATCTGAATAAGATAGTTATGCAATCTTTCATACCATGCTCTAGAGACTTGTTTCAGACCATATAATGCTTTATGCAATTTGCAGACCATGTCCTTCTTCTTTGGATCAACAAAACCTTAAGCGTGTTTAATGTAAACCTCTTGATCCAATATGCCATTGAGAAATGTTGACTTGACATCCATCTGATAAAATTTAAATCCTTTGAATGTAGCATATGCAAGTAAGGTTCTAACACCTTCCAATCTTGCAACAAGAGAAAAAATTTCTCCATAGTCTACACCTTCTTCTTGAGAGTATCCTTTGCATACAAGTCTAGCTTTATTCCTTGATACCTTGCCATCTTCATTTAGTTTGTTTCTGAATACCCACTTTGTTCCAATCAAATTTTTATCTTTGTGTTGTGGTACAAGATTCCATGTTTTGTTTTTCTCTATCTATTATATCTCTTCATTCTAAGCTTCACTCCAACTTTCATTGTCTAGTGCATCTTATACATTTCTAGGTTGAAAATCAGCAAGTAAACAAGTACCTTTCAAATTACTTCTTGTGATTGTTCCTTCTGATTTATCTCTAATGATCTGATCTAGTACATGATACTTTCTGACATACTTGGCTAATATGGGCTCCTTGCCTTTTGAATGATTTGCACTGTTATACTTTTGTGTTTCAACTTCTAGTTCTGATTCTGGTTTCTTAGGCTCGGTAGATGCTAACTTAGTGGCTTTTGTTTGTAACTTTGGTTCTTCTAGCTCGGTAGGTACTGACTCGATTTGAACTTCTTGTGACTTGATTAATGAAGATTCTAGAGTTGAGAATTCCTAATTAATAGGTATACTTTGCATTGTATCAGGGTCAATGTAAACAAATATTCTATAGTCTCCAAGTTCTTTTTTTCTTTCTTCTTGTGTTCTTTTTGTAAACTCATCAACTTTCACATGTGCACTTTCTATGACTTTGTGAGTAGATAAGTTCAAACATCTATATGTTTTGGTTTTGCAAGAATATCCCACAAATATTCCTTCATCACTTTTTACATCAAATTTACCTTTTCTAAATTCTTTCAAAATGTAACATTTGCTTCCAAATACTTTTAGATATCTTTCATTGGGTTTGTTTCCATACCACAACTCATAAGGTGTTTTGAATAAGTCCTTTTTTAGCTTTACTCAGTTCAAGGTATGAAATGTAGTGTTGATAGCTTCCTTCCAGTATTTGATAGCAATTCCTTTCTCAATCATTAAAGTTCTTGCACAATCCATGATAGATATGTTCCTTCTTTCTGCTATTCCATTTTGTTTTGGAGTTCTAGGTGCTGAAACCTATCTGTTGATTCCCCTTTCAATGCAAAATTTATTGAACTCATGTGAAATGAATTCACCACCTCTGTCAGATCTTAAGCATTTCAATCTTTTTCCTGTTTCCTTTTCTACTATGGCCAAATACCATTTGAGCTTTTCAAATGCTTCTGATTTCTCTCTTAGGTACATGACAATCATCATTCTTGAATAATCATCAACAAATAGAATCAAGAATTTTTCACTAGTATAACTTTCAATGCCAATATGTCCAGACAAATCAGTATGCACAATTTCTAGAGCTTCATCAATCTAAAAGTTCTTGCTTTTAAAACTAGTCTTTCCCATTTTACCAATTTGACAATTCTTACATAGACCAAGCTCAGGTTTCTTTATGTTAGGAATACCTCTAACTTTCATGAATTTACTTATATTTATTAAGTTGTCTAAGTTTACATGACATAACCTCCTATGCCACAACCAAATTTCTTCAATTTGAGCAATGAAACATGAACATTCACCAAGTTCAAGATAAAATAAGTTACCTTTTGTTTGTGTGCCTGATCCAATCAGCTTTCCTTTGCCATCCAACAATATTTCTTTTCCATGCACAAATTCTACATTGAATCATTTATTGAGTACCTGTGCCACACTCAACAGATTATGCTTTAGTCCTTCTACCCAATATGCATTATCACATACAAGTTCCTTGGTTAATGAGATTCTTCCTTTTCCTCTTAGACAACATGTTTCATTGTTACCAAATCTTACACTGCCACCATCATAGTCTTCAAAGTATTCAAACTTAGTTCTATCACCAATCATTTGATGAGAAAAACCACTATTTATGATCCATGTATTATTTCTGCTCATATGAGAAATGAGTGCCATTTCCCCATCATTGTGAGACTCATCTTTCATAGCAATGTAGACAATTTCATATTCTTCTTCATCGTCAGATTCATTAGAATCTTTAGCCATGAAACATGTTTTCTTACTATTATCGTTGAATGATTTGAAGTCTTTGTTGCCATTGTAATTGTGACCTTTCTTCTCATCCTTGTTCTACTTATTTTGGCACTTAGTAGCAATATGTCCAATTTTTTCACAAGAAAAGTAGATTAGAGGAACTTTACCTTTGTATTTCCCTTTGCCTCTTGAATATTTTCTTGCTAGTAGAGCTTCAACCACCTCAAGGACACCATCTAAACTTTGTTCTGATTCTTCATCACTATCTGATTGTGGATCCTTCATATTTTTCCCTTTTTTTTTTAGTAAATTATGTTCTTGGCTGCTGGAACATAATTGTCATAGTTGTCTAGCTCAAATGCAGTCAATCTTCCACCTATGGCCTCTAAATTTATTTTATGATTTTCCTCACATCTTCTTTCTTGAATTCCACAGACATTGATTCCATAAATGAGAAGTAGAGTTCTAAGAACTGTACTTATGACTATTTCCTCATTGATGTCTCCTCTAGACGCTTTGATTGCACTAACACACACTTTAACTCTTTCAACATACTTTGCAATATTTTCATGCTCTCTCATCCTCATTTGATCCAATTGTCCTCTCAAACTTTCTACTTTGTCTCTTCTAACATTATCATCTCCTCCATAGATTTCTTTCGGCTTATTCCACATTTCAAAGGTAGTTTTGCAATCCTTGATGTCATCAAATTCTTCATAACTCAGAGTAGACACTATATCTATCATCATGTTATTGTGAGTCTTCTTTCCAGCAATATCATTTATAGATAATGTACCAGAAGGTTCTTCATATTTTTCATCAAGGTACTTTAGCACTCTATCACCAATAGAGGCTAGATGAAGCCTCATCAATCCTTGCCATGCTAAGAAGTTGTCCCTATTAGGTCTTGGAATTTCCCTTTTGTTAGACATCCTAATCTTTAGCTTAGATCCTTGAAATCTTTTTCTGTAAGCACCAAAGGGTCTGATACCAATTGTTGGAATTAAAGGTAGAGTAACTGAGGGGGGGGGGGGGGGGGGGTGGTGAATTAGTGACTTACAAAAATTAATCCAAAGATCCCTTAGATGTCTTAAAGATCTAGTTACTGTTGATACTTGGTAAACATAACAAAAATTCTATAACTTGGTAATTTAAACTATTACTTATCTTTAAGCAAACATACATGCAATTTTTTTTAAAAATGAACATAAGAGACACCAGATATAACCTGGAACCCCAATATGGAAAAATCTGCCAAGTAACTAGTCACCAATTTTTCACTCTTTTGAAGTGAGCCCTGTTAGGAGCCAACCCTATTAAAGGTTACAATACACACAATTAGGTGTGACCCTATTAGAGGATTTAATCGCCTTGTTAGGAGTGGCCTTGCTAGAGGTCTTTAGAACAATTCAACTGAACTTTCATCTTGTTAGAGGATTTACAAAATGGCTATTAAACCATCTCTATTAAGAGATTTGAAATCACTACTACAATGGTTAGAAAGCAACAATGAATTGACCTGAACAGGATGCAACTGATTTTTTTGGCTACAGGTCTTTGTTCAACATCATTAGATCCTCCTTGAGAAAATATGGCTCTGCTACTCCTCAATGATCTATAATACAATAATCAGTCTTCATATCACATTGATTCCACACACTTCCACACAACCCACTTAGAATTTGCAACTTGACCTCTTACTTATACCATTCAGATTGTCAAGTCAACCCATTTACATGTTACATTTACCAATAAAACATACATCAGTCGGCTATAGATATTACTCTAAACAAATAAATGTTATTTCATAAAATAGTGAAATCCTTTATTGGCCGACCCTACTCGGTAAATACTGCATGCAAAAATTTCCAAAGTTAACCTTCTTGACTTGGTTAACATTGCAATATCCATAAAATTCTTTGGTTGTTGAGCTTACTTGGTAAGAACTAGATTCCTTCATGAGAGCTGATAAGAACTATTTTTGCCACATTTCCTTTGATGACCAAGTGAGCTCAGTAAGAACTATTTCTGCCATATTTCCTTTGACGATCGAGTGAGCTCAATAAGAACTATTTCTACCATGCTGACCTTCTGAGCTCGGTAGACATTGTCCTTTGCCTTGCTGACCTTTTGGGCTTAGTAGACACTATCTAATGACTGATATGACATCTGTGTGACATCAAAGACAACACAAAATTTAAACAATTGTATCCAACACTTCTCCCCATGCATTGTCAATTAAATAAGGACCTAGCCAGATAGGATCAAACTTACCATGTTTTCCTTAATTTTCAATTCTAGCATTCCAATAAGGACTAAATCCTCATCTTGAATTTTTTTTCTTATTATCCTTTTTTCATATAGTGTCTTGATTTGTAATTGCAACTTTTGGTTTCTAACTGATGCTTCCTTTCTTGTTTCTATTAACCCTACAAGCTCGTCAAGCCTTTCCTGCATATCATCTATAATATCTTCATCATATAACTAGATATGATTGTAGAGTTCCATTAAGTTATTTTGAGGCATCCTTTCTTGAATTCCATACACTAAATCAAAAGGAGCTACTCCAATGAGTTTTTCCCAGTCACTCTGTCAGCCCATATTGCAAGTTGCAGTTTAGAGTACCATGCCTTCTTACTATCATCCAAGGTCCTCGTAATGACCTTTAACAAGCTCTTATTTGTGGGTTCAGCCTGTCCATTCCCTTGTGGATGATATGGGGAAGATGTTGACTTGGTTATTCCATACTTGTCATAGAACTTTATAAATTCCTTAGACTTGAAGCACATGGCATTATCTATCATGATTTTTTGAGGGGAATCAAATTTGGAAATAACATTACTTAGCAAGAAACTATTAACAACTTTACTTGTTGCATTTATTGTAGGTATAACTTCTACCTATTTTGTAAAGTAGTTTGTAGCAACTAAAATCCATGAATAGCTAGTACTAGATTTGGGAGAAATCTCACCTATGAAATCCATACCCCACTATTGAAAAAGTGCTTGCACTACAATTGGAATTAAAGGAGTATTACCTAAATTTTTTAGTTTTCCAGCAAACCTTTGACAAGAGTCACATTTCCTAACCAAAATTTGAGCATCTTTAAAAAGAGATGGCCACCAGAATCTAGCTCTCATTACCATGTGTGCAATAGTCTTAGCCATATAATGTCCCCCACACACTCTAGTATACATCTCATTTAGAATTTCTTGGTGCTCTTTCTTGATCAACACATTTCAATAATATCCGTTCAAAATTTCTCCACCACAAACTGCCTTTGAAAATTATGTACCTGATTTCTTGCAATTTAGTGCTCCTCTTCTCATTTCTAGTTAGGTGAGATGGAACCTCTTGTTAGGAATAAGGTGTCTCAACCTTGTATATTTCCTATTCTTATTATTTGTTTTGTAAAATGTATATCTTGCAAATCATGTTGATGTTTCGACATCTTGAATTATGTGTAAAGAGATCATGACTAAAATGATTATGATGGATTCCTATGACATGTAAGAGCTATGTTAGGAAGATTCAATGACAGGTGAAGACATGTGGCAACTAAGATATTTGAGTACTTTACACTCTACCCAAAAAAATTTGGGGTTCCTATTTTCTTGGAGAATGGTAAAACCCTAATATGATTTACCTTTTGGGAGTAGCCCTAAAGTGAAGTGCATGTTATAAGAATTTTTAGGGTTGTGAAGAGATGCAATGCGAAAAGGGTGTATTGTTGGTACTACGAGTAGCTACTAGAGTCTTCTGTTGTTGATGTTGAAATTGCATTGCAAGTGTATTGTAACCTCATGTTGAAGATAATACATTGTGTAGATTCTATAGGGGTGGGGTTGTTTTACCGAAAGGTTTTTCCCCACCCAAAAATCCTTGTGTTATGTGTTCCTTTCTCTATCTATTTTCTGTATGCATGGTTGGCTGCAATATTATTGTTTACATGATATTGAATCTGTAAGTGTAGAAGATTTTAATAGGATTTGCATCATACTTTCCTTATGAGATTAGTGTAGGAAGCTGTTTTCGCACCTGAGTTTCCTTACAAGTGGTATCAGAGCTTGATCAACTTTTGATTCTAGTTGTTGGGTAGGGTTTTTTGAGCTAATCTCAAGTTGAGTGGGAGTCTTGTGTAGAGCATCCTAAATATTATTTGCAAATTGAGATGGTGAGTTTATCATATGGAAGAATGGAGGTGGAGAAATTTAATCGCACTAATTTCAAGTTGTGGAAACTCAAGATGGAAGACATGTTGGAAGATCATGACCTATGGGAAGTGACTAGAAGTGCTAGAAGACCAGCAACTATAGCTCAAGTAGATTGGGATATCAAAGACCATAAAGCTAAGGGTCTCATAAGACTTTTTTTAACCAATGTAGTCCTTCTGAATGTTCTAAATGAGAAAACCACATATAGTTTGTGGGAGAGACTTGGGGCCGTGTATCAGGCCAAATCTTTGGTGAACAAGTTGTTCCTGAGGAAGAAGTTATACTCTTTGTGAATGGAGGAAGGTAGATCCTTAATGGATCATTTAAATGCATTTAATCTGCTAGCTACATAGTTGACATCAGCTGGTGTCAAGTTAGAGGAGGAGGATCGTTGCTACACACTTTTGTGCTCTTTATCGGATTCATGGGACCATCTTGTGATGGCTCTTGGAAGCACATTAGTCACCTTCAAAATGGATGATGTGATGTCTTCGCTGCTATCAGAGGAGATGCAGAGAAAGGCTTCTATTTCAGAAAAAGAAGCACTTGCTGTTTGTGGGAGATCCACAGAAAGAGGGAAGAAAAATGACAATAAGTCTAACAATAAGGGTAGATCCAAATCTTGTGGGAAGTTGAAGACTTCCAATAAGTCCAAGGCAAAATATTGGATCTGTGATAAGACTAGGCACTTCTGTAAAGACTGTAAAGTGACTAAGAAGAAGAAGAAAGCCTCGAATTCTGGTTCTGAAAAATCTCAAGAAGATGGCGATGCATTCATCATAGCTTTGGCAGCCCATGCATTTGATGATGTGTGGTTGGTTGACTCAGGTGCATCTTTTCACATTACCTCTCATCGAAATTGGTTCTCAAGATATGAAGAGTTCAATGGTGGAAAGGTGTACTTGGGTGATGATTCGCACCTAAAGATAACTGGATGCGGAAGGGTCACTATCAAATTTCTTGATGGACGAGTAAAGGGAATCAATGGAGTTATGCACATTCCAGATTTGGCATGAAACCTATTATCTGTAAGTATGTTGAATGATGTAGGTGTGCAAAATGTTTTTTCTAAACATGGATGTAATATGATGAGAGGAGCTATGGTGCTTGCTAAGGGTACTAGGAGAGGTACTTTGTTTCAGCTTGATGTACACATTTCTTAGTGTAATAGTTCTTCTATTTCAAAGAAGAGAGTAGCTATCACTTCATCTCGACCATCTGAACTAGCAGTAAAGAAGACTATGGTTAGTGGTTCTAATGGTAGTGCAATAAGTGTACCTAAGGGTGCAAACACTTTGGAAGGAAAGCTTCCTGCAGAAAATACAATGTTGTGGCATTTGAGATTTGGTCACATTGGTGAGAAGGGTCTTAGAACCCTAAAAAATAAAAATCTCATTGAAGGGTTAAATGATTTCAATCTCAAGTTTGAATTTTGTGAACACTATGTATATGGTAAACAAAATCGTGTTCAGTTTTACTCTAGTTCTCACGAATCTTCTTATGTTTTGGATCTTATTCATTCTGCTGTATTTGGTCCTGTAAAAGTTGATTCAATCTCCAAGTCTATATTTTTTGTATCTTTCATATATGATTATAGTAGAAGGACATGGATTTATTTCCTTAAAAGTAAGACACAAGTCTTTAGTCGATTCAAGGAATTTAAAGCCCTTGTAGAGAATCAGACTAGTAAGAAGATTAAGTGTGTGAGAACTGACAATGGTGGTGAGTTTTGCTCAGCAGAGTTTGAATAGTTCTGTAAAGAACAAGGTATCAAGAGGCATAAGACAACTCCATATACCCCACAACAAAATGGAGTTGCAGAGAGAATGAATAGGACACTGATGAAGAAGGCTAGGAGTATGCTTAGTGGAGCTGATTTAGAACAAAGGTTTTGGGCCAAAGCTATGGCCATTGCTTGTTATCTGGTTAATAAATCTCCTACATCAGCCCTTTTTGGTAAGACACCCATGGAGGTGTGGTCTGGTAAGAAGCCTTCAATTAGACATCTTTGTGTTTCTGGTTGTGAAGCTTATGTACATGTTTCAATGGAGAAAAGATCTAAGTTGGAAAATAAAGCTGTTAAATGTATTTTCATTGGGTACAGTGCTGGTGTGAAAGGATACAAGCTTTGGGATCCTATGACTAGTAAGGTGTTGTATAGTAGAAATGTTATTTTTAGAGAGCTAACATCTTCTCCTGTTATACTACAACCAGATGAAAAAGAAAAGGAAAAAGATGTTGTTCAGTTGCCTCCTACCCTTGAGAAGACTTAAAAGAGAGACCATGTTGGGTCTAATGATGAGGAGAGCTCTTGTAGCTCTGATAGTTCAGAAGAAGAGGAAGAACAACCTCAACCTCAGCCCTTGAGGAGATCCACGAGAGAAAGAAAGCAACCAGAAAGGTTTGGTTATTCTATGTTAGATTCTAGTTGCACTTTTTCTTTGATTACTAACACTAATGAGCCTAGATCTGTGAAAGAGGCTTTGGGCATCGAAGATGTAGGTTCATGGGTTGAGGCTATGGATGATGAGATGGATTCATTAGAGAAAAGAAAAAAATGGGACCTTGTACCTTTGCCCAAAGGGAGAAAATCTATTGGCTGTAAATGGGTGTTCAAGAAGAAATTCTGTGCAGATGGCAGTGTTGAAAGGTACAAAGCTAGATTGGTTGCAAAGGGGTATTCACAGGTAGAGGGAATAGATTATGGTGAAATATTCTCTCTTGTTGCAAAGTTGACATCCATTAGATTTTTGTTATCTCTTGTTTCATTATATGATTTAGAGATAGAACAGATGGATGTGAAGACAGCTTTCCTTCATGGTGATTTAGAGGAAGAGATTTATATGTCACAGCCTGAGCACTATATTGTTAAAGGTAAAGAATCCTTTGTTTGGAAATTAAAGAAATATTTATATGGTTTGAAGCAATCTCCTAGGATGTGGTACCTTAAGTTTGATGCCTTTGTGTTGTCAATTGGATTTGTAAGATCGAAATCAGATCATTGTGTTTATTTCATAATCGAAAATGATCGCCTTCTTATTGTTGCATTATATGTTAATGATATGTTGTTGTTTGGGAAGGGTAAGGGTATGATTTTTTATTTTAAATCTCAGCTGTCAGCATAGTTTAAGATGAAAGATCTTGGGGCAGCTAGGTACATCTTGGTTATGGAAATCAGTAGAGATAGGTCTAACAGAAAACTTTGGTTGAGTCAGAGTAAGTATGTGAAGTCTGTGTTGGACAGGTTCAACATGGCAGATTGTAGACCACTATGTGTTCCTATTCCTGTGGGAACAAAGTTATCTTTAGATGATTGTCCAAAATCTCCTAGTGAGGTGGAGGACATGAGTAGAGTACCTTATGCTAGTGTAGTTGGTATTCTTATGTATGTTATGGTCTATACTAGACCAGACATTGCCTTGGTAGTAGGAGTCCTGAGTTGATTTATGGCTAATCCTGGATGGATACATTGGGATGCAGTTAAGTGAGTATTCAGATATTTGAGGGGTACATCAGATTACTCCATATGTTATCATGGAAACTCTTCTAGATCTCCGAATTCAGTTTGTATTCATCGGTTTGTGGATTCAGATTGGGCATGTGATATTGACCATAGGAGATCCACCAGTGCTTATGTATTCACTATGTTTGGTGGTGCCATTAGTTGGATGAGCAAGCGACAACTACAGAAGCTGAGTACATGGCTGCTACTCATGCTTGTAAGGAAGCCATTTGGCTTAAGAGATTGTGTTCTGATGTTGGTGTTGATGCAGAACAAATTACTATTTGGTGTGATAGTCAGAGTGCTATTTTCCTTGCAAAGAATCCAACTTTCCATGCCAGAACGAAGCACATTGATTTGCAGTATCACTTTGTGAGAGATATGGTGGAAGATGGAAAGGTAAATTTAGAAAAGGTAGATACTGTGAAGAATGTTGCAGATGCATTAATGAAACCAGTGGTCACTGAGAAGTTTAGATGGTGTTCAAAGTCTATGGGCCTCTCGACCTATAACAGTTAGTTCCTATTATGTTCTTGTTGCTCTTACAAGGTGTTCGACAAGTGGGAGAATGTTAGGAATAAGTTTTCTCAACCTTGTATAATTCCTATTCTTATTATTTGTTTTGTAAAATGTATTTCTTGCAAATAATATTGATCTATTGACATCTTGAATTGTGTGTAAGGAGATCATGACTAAAACGGTTATGACGGATTCCTATGACACGTAAGAGCTATGTTAGGAAGATTCAATGATAGGTGAAGACATGTGGTAACTAAGATATTTGAGTATTATACAGTCTACCAAAAAAATTTTGGGGTTCCTATTTTCTCAGAGAATGGTAAAACCCTAATATGGTTTACCTTTTGGGAGTAGCCCTAAAGTGAAGAGCATGTTATAAGCATTTTTAGGGTTGTGAAGAGATGCGATGTGAAAAGGGTGTATTGTTGGTACTGCAAGAAGCTACTGGAGTCTTTTGTTGTTGATGTTGAACTTGCATTGCAATTGTCTTGTAACCTCATGTTGAAGATAATACATTGTGTAGGTTCTGAAGGGGTGGGGTTTTTTTACCAAAAGTTTTTTCCCCACCAGAAAATCCTTGTGTTATGTGTTCCTTTCTCTGTCTATTTTCTATATGCATGGTTGGCTGCAATGTTGTTGTTTACATGATATTGAATCTATAAGTGTAGAAGATTTTAATAGGATTTGCATCATGCTTTCCTTATGAGATTAGTGTAGGAAGCTATTTCCACACCTGAGTTTCCTTACACCTCTATCTATTCCAAATAGTGAATAACATTGGTATACCATTCATGATGGCTCATATCACATGAATCGGATCTAAGGTCATCTATTACCATATTAATCTAGATTGCATCCAAATTAGATTGAGGCATGAATTTAGCTAAACCTTGACCTCTTATCGACTTTGTTATCTATATCTCAATATTAAATTAGTGGATCCTTTTGATCCACCTACATCTTCTTCTGGACACTTCTTGTTGAGAAAATATATCTTTCACAACCACACTAGGCACAAATGCAATGATAATAGCTCCTATCAAGTAGCATCTAAAAGCCTTAACAACCTTTACCAGAACATAAGCTTACTTTTCATTGATCTCATATTTTAATTCAGTTGGTTGAAGTGACTTACTAAAAAATGCAATTGGTTTATCATATCCTTCATTATTTTTCTGCAACAAGACTACAGCTACAATATGAAAAGAAGCAAAAGAAAATATGTCCATGGGCTTTCTGTAGTCAAGAGTTCTCAACACTATATCATTTTTTATTGCAGTTTTAATATCCTAGACTACTTGTGAAGGCTCATCATTCTAATCTATCGTAGCTCCTTTCTTGAGCATCTTTGAAATAGGTCTAGTAATTTTAGAAAAGTTAGTAACAAACCTTCTTAGAAAATTAACTTTCCCAAAGAAGGATTGAATTCCTTTTACATTCTTTGGTTTAAGGACCTTATCAATAGTTGCTACTCTCTCCTGATCTATCTTTACTCCATCCTTTGATACTATATGCCCTAATACCTTACCTTTAGTCATCTCGAGTGCACATTTCTTAGGGTTTAATGACACTCCATATTCCAATGCTTTAATGAAAATCCTTTCCAGATGCCCACAATGGTTTTCAGCCTTCTTGGAATAAGTTGTGAGCTCATCTTGATATACTACCATAAACTTATTTATATATTCATGAAAAGCCACATGCATGGCTCTTTGGAATGTGGCACTAGCATTAATCAATCCAAAAGGCATCCTTACATATACATAAGTCCCCCAAGGAGTTGTAAATGCTATCTTGAGTTGTGCTTCTTCTTTCACCAGGAGCTAGTTATATCATGACAATCCATCCATCATTAACATAAGTTTAGACCTTGTTACCTACTATAGAATGGCTTTCGTGTTAGGTAACCCATAATTATCTTTTAGGGATGCAATGTTTATATTTCTAAAATCTACACAAAATTTGATATCTCCATTCTTTTTTCTGAAAAGAACTAAGTTTGAAACCCAGGTAGAATGTCTAATAGGCTTTATTGTTCCCCTATCTCTTAACTTCATCAATTCCTCCTGCATTTTAAGGGCTATGGTTGGATTGATTGGACTTTTCTTTTTCCTAAAAGGTTTTACATTGTTTTTCAATGGAATAACATGTTGAAAGAGATCTTCTCTGTAGGCTTTCAAGTCATCATATGACCAGGAGAAAACATGTATGCATTTTCTTAATAGGTCAATCAAAGGCTTCTTAATTTTAGTTGATAAATTATAACCAATGTAGACTTTCTTTGTGGCCTCATTTGTACCCATATTTATCTCCTCTAGCTCCTGAGGCTTACAGTCCTTAGTTCCATGTCTTACCCTATCCTGGTTATCAAACATACTCTCCAAGAAAACTAGACCTTTAGGTACTTTGTTAGTCTTCAAATGTATAACTTCCTGCCCAAAAAATGTTTCCCTCCCATCTATGGTCTCAACCAAGTCACTGCAATCCATCTCCTAACCATGATACTTATCTTCATTTAACAAGAAATGGACAATATCTTTATCATCTTCAAATACCTGCTAATGTTCAATGTTATCAGTTATTGAGGGTTTGTTCTAGACCTTAATCTGTGAGATTCCTACAAATGACATTTCTTGTGGCTTAATCGCTATATTTGCCAATAGGTTAGCCATCTTATTCTGAGTTCTCTCTCTCCATGATATACCAAATGCATCAAACAATTCAATCTAATCCCAAATAGAATTTCTATACTATTTCAAACTTCTATTTTTAGAAGCATATGTTCCTTTATTTATGAGATAATCAACTCAGAATCACCTATGACATGTAACTTCTTAATCCGATGCTAGGTAACAACTTTCAACCCTAACAACAAGGCTTCATACTTAGCTATATTATTATTGCATGCAAAATGCAAGGTAAAAGAATATCTAAAAGTGTTTTTCTCTAAAGAAACAAAAGCTAACCCTACTCCTGCACCTTCTTTAGAACTAGCCCCATAAAAAAAC